>CM038679.1:151140044-151740044 GCA_021605205.1 Aegilops longissima
GCAACCGCAAGTCATTATGGGCTCGGCTTGGTTGACCTTAGTTGTGACTCTGGCTGGGGCGGTGCTAGCGAGATGTAGAACTACGGTAGGATTGGATGGGTACCGGACGGTGGTCGAGGAACTCTTTGGAAGACCATGTTTGGTCATCTTGTTCTCAAACACCACGAAGTGCGAGAACGTAAAGAGAGGATCGAATCTTGCGGGTAAAGTGTACAAACCTCTGCAGAGGGTTAAAACCTAATCGATTAGCCGTGTCCCGGTTATGGACAATTTGAGCATCCGGACTTGGATCTATCTCGAACTCTCAACACGGATTGATAACTTAATTGTGGGCAACATATGATGATTTTGGGTTATGAGACATCGGTTGGCGGAACCATGTCATGATAGAAAATTCCATAGTGCAGACTTCATTTATGCCTTTGATGTAGGGAAAATAAAACCAGCTTTTATGCAAAACAAAACTCGCACAAAGAGCCATAAAGCCATCCGCATATAGTATAGTTTATCATCTGTTTTCTTTTTATTGTGATCTTGCGGTACATTCAATGTCTTGACCTACACGGCTGCAACGTATCATGTTGCGGATATTTGCTCGACGAGTAAGAGTTACGATACTGAGGTTATGGTCTACACTCAACCCGCCGATGGCGTTGATGGGACTCCACACCCGACTAATTGTTTCACTGTGACTTATGAGGTATATATCAGTTTTACGTTAATTATACATGTGATTGCACTTTGATATATACATTGATGTCTTGTGTGTGCCAAAGATACTTGATCCGAGGATGGCACAAAGAACACGAAGGCTTGACCGTCTGAGGTCGGGTCGCTACAACTGCGAAGAGCTCGAGAATTGTTTTGTTCATCCCTTGCATATTATAGTTCATCATGAAGCTCTTGTAGCTTGGTGGCAGTGATTGAAGAACTCTGTCATTGACACTATCATCAGGAAGATTAACTCCCAGTTGAGTCAAGTGGTTGTGATACCTAGACATTCTGAGTATATGTTCACAGACAGAACTATTCCCCTCCATCTTGCAGCTATAGAACTTATAGGAGACTTTATATCTCTTAATCCGGGCATTTGCATGAAATATTAACTTCAACTCCTGGAACATCTCATATGCTCCATGACGTTCAAAACATCGTTGAAGTCCCGGTTCTAAGCCGTAAAGCATAGTGCACTGAACTATCGAGTAGTCATCAGCTTTGCTCTGCCAGACGTTCATAACGTCCGGAGTTGCTCCTGCAGCGGGTCTTGCACCTAGCGGTGCTTCCAGGACGTATTCTTCTATGCAGCAATGAGGATAATCCTCAAGTTATGGACCCATTCCGTGTAGTTGCTACCATCATCTTTCAACTTAGCTTTCTCTAGGAACACATTAAAATTCAAAGGAACAGTAGCATGGGCCATTGATCTACAACAACATAGACATGCAAAATACTATCAGGTACTAAGTTCATGATAAATTAAAGTTCAATTAATCATATTATTTAAGAACTCCCACTTTGATAGACATCTCTCTAGTCATCTAAATGATCACGTGATTCATATCAACTAAACCATGTCCGATCGTCACATGAGAGGAGTAGCTTTCAATGGTGAACATCACTATGTTGATCATACCTACTATATGATTCACGCTCGACCTTTCGGTCTCAGTGTTCCGAGGCCATATCTGCATATGCTAGGCTCGTCAAGTTTAACCCGAGTATTCTGCGTGTGCAAAATTGGCTTGCACCCGTTGTATGTGAACGTAGAGCTTATCACACCCGATCATCACCTGGTGTCTAGGCACGACGAACTGTAGCAACAGTGCATACTCAGGGAGAACACTTGTACCTTGAAATTTAACGAGAGATCATCTTATAATGCTACCGCCGTACTAAGAAAAATAAGATGCATAAAGGATAAACATCACATGCAATCAATATAAGTGATATGATATGGCCATCGTCATCTTGTGCCTTTGATATCCATCTTTAAAGCACCGTCATGATCACCATCATCACCGGCTTGACACCTTGATCTCCATCGTAGCATCGTTGTCATCTCGCCAACTATTGCTTCTATGACTATCACTACCGCTTAGTGATAAAGTAAAGCAATTACATGGCGATTGCATTTCATACAATAAAGTGACAACCATATGGCTCCTGCCAGTTGCCGATAACTGTGTTACAAAACATGATCATCTGATACAATAAAATTTAGCATCATGTCTTGACCATATCACATCACAACATGCCCTGCAAAAATAAGTTAGACGTCCTCTACTTTGTTGTTGCAAGTTTTACATGGCTGCGACGAGCTGAGCAAGAACCGTTCTTACCTACGCATCAAGACCACAAGGATTTTCCGTCAAGTGTGATGTTTTAATGTAGCGATCCGACCTCAGACGGTCAAGCCTCTGTGTTGCTGTGCCATCCCTGGATCAGTATGCTGGCACACACAGTACATCAATGTATATATCAAAGTGCAATCACATGTATAATTAACGTAAACTGATATATACCTCATAAGTCACAGCGGAAACAAATAGTCGGGTGTGGAGTCCCATCAACGCCATCGGCAGGTTGAGTGTAGACCGTAACCCTGCACTGTACTCTTACTCGTCGGAAGAAAGTATACGCAACATGATACGTTGCAGCCGTGTAGGTCAGTACATTGAATGTACCGGCAAGATCACAATAAGAGAAAACAGATGATAAACTATACTATATGAGTATGGCTTTGTGGCTCTGTATCTGAGTTTTGTTTGCGTAAAAGTTGGTTTTATTTTCCCTACATCAAATGAATAAATGAAGTCTGTACTATAGAGTTTTCTATCATGACATGGTTCCGCCAACCGATGTCTCATAGCCCAAATTCATCATAAGTTGCCCACAATTAAGTTATCAGTCCGGTGTTGAGAGTTCCGAGATAAATCCAGGTCCAGAGGCTCAAATTGTCCGTAATCGGGACACGGCTAATCGATTAGGTTTTAACCTCTGCAGAGGTTTGTACACTTTACCCGCAAGATTCGATCCTCCTTTTACGCTCGCACTTCGTGGTGTTTGAGAACAAGATGACCAAACATGGTCTTCCAAGAGTTCCTCCGACCACCGTCCGGTGCCCATCCAATCCTACCGTAGTTCTACATCTGCTAGCACCGTCCCAGCCAGAGTCACAACTAAGGTCAACCAAGCTAGAGCCCATAATGACTTGCGGTTGCACGGTAAGCTTCCGGCATGAAGTATTCTTCCGTCTCTTTGAGTCTGGGTGAAGCTTTCCAAGATGTCATGGCGCTTCTCCATGCATCCCGGCCAACCACTGGTTTCTCCAGGTGCCCGTCAACCGTCCCTTCACCCAAAGAGTGTGTATTGAATTCTTGTCTTGAGTCTTGAAGTCTTGAGGCCTTGAAAATGCAGTCCTTGCAGATGCCATCATGGAGTTGTCGTCATTGACGTAGAGTCCTCCTTCTTCACACCACTCTCGAGCACTCATACCAAACCCCGTCTACTATAGCATAGCATTAAAATAAAATATCGTCCCAGGCTTGGTAACAGGGTGATGGGTTCCTACCTCATGCATAGTACTCAACTACAAGAACTCAATATCACTACTGGAGGTGGTTGCAAAGATGCCACTAAATGCAATAAACCATAGGTATGAAAGCATGGTCAAAGTGAACTTGCCTTGGTGACGATCTTCGAAAACTAAGGACTCGTGGTAGCAAGCCTCGCACTCCGGAAATTCTACCGAGGCAAACAATAGCCATAATAAGCACATAGCATATGATCACTTAACACAATAGCATAGTAACATAACACACCAAAACAAACGAATCAAAACCCAAAGGAAAACTCGAAGAAATCCAACTCAAAGTTTTCCTACTTCAAACAACAACTAAAATAGTTTTATATAGCAAAATTTTCTTAACATAACCTAAGCATGGGTCTTTGTTAACTTAACGTAAAAGAATGCATCATGCAACTAGGAGCAAAAGATTCACTTTAAAATCTATTATGAAACTCCTATTAGGCCTAAAGCAAATTCTAGTAGGAAAAATAAAATAAAAGTTTTATTTATTATAAATAAAAGTTCATGCTCTAAAGTGACAGAAACTAACCTAGAATAACCTATCACATATGAAAAATAAATTCATTTGCTAATTAAAACAATAGGAAAACAGTAGCTAGTTAATTAATTAAAATAACATGATTCTGATTAAAACTATTTTTATTAATCCTAAAATGCCCAAATAAATTCTTGCGGTTAGGCAATGTCAAAACAAAGTTGGGACAAAAGAATCACTAAAAATAATTTTCCTAACTCATTTTATAACAGATTTACTATTCTGTCTAAATCTAAAATAAAGTAATTTTAAATAATATTAACATAGCTAATTATATTTTCTACAGAAACTATAAGAAATTTGCAAACCAACAAAAAAAAGAATCACTTAAAAATATTAAGTAGATTAAAATATATGAATTTTTCAAATCTGAAACTATTCTGCTAAAACAGAAAATGAAAATAAAAGAAAAATGGCCTAATGGGCCTAACTAACGCTTCAGCGTTAAATAACTAAACTACGCCCTAGGGTTTAAACGAATCGGGCCGATTAAAAATAAAAACCCTAACTAAGAATAAACCGGACTGAACCGGTTTTATTTAAAAGAACATACCCCTTTGGGGGGATCTAATCTACGCCGTTGAAAACGAATCGGACGGCGAGGGGGAACTCCGGCGACATACCGGACGGCGACGGCGACGTTGGCTCGGGCGGCGATGGTTCCGGCGACTCCGGTGGTCGGGGGCGTCGGCGGAGGTCTCCGGCGGGTGCAGCGCGGCGAGGGGAGTCCGGGGGTGGGGTCGGGCGAGCTCGGGGTGGCCGGGGTGGGTCGGGACGGTGGCAATGGCGGCGGCGCTCTCGGCTCGCGAGGCCTTGAGGAGAGGGAGAGGTCCGCGAGGCGAGGGGGAATGGGGTGAGGGAGGGCATTTATAGGGCGGGCGTCGGCTGCGAGGGAGCGAATCGGGAGGATCGGTGAATCCGGAGATCGCGGGATCTCCGGCGAGCGGTGGCGGGCTCGTCTTGAGGGGCGAGGGGAGAAGGAGGTGGGGCCCTTTGTCGTGAGAGGAGGAGAGGGGTTCGGCTCGGTCGGTAACGCGAGGGGTTTTCGCCGGGGGGGTTGGTCGGGCGGTTGGGTGGCGCGGTGGGCCTCACATTGGTGGGCCTCGACCGTTGGGTGGGCTCGGTCACCGGCACTGGTGGTGGGTCGCCAGTCTTTGGCTGGGCCAATGGCTGGTGGCGCTGGGTATATTTTTTTTTTCTAATTTTTTATTTTTGAAAAACAAAAACAGAGATAACATATAAACTATAAATATTTTATATAGGACATATATATACCAAAATGATCAGGGAATATTCCTATCATTTGAACATTTTCGAGGCTAAATCGAAACTTTATAAAATTCATTTTTTCAAAATTCAAATAAAACTCAAATTTGAATTCAAAACTTTTGGCAATGTTTTTCCTCTGATATTTTTGGAGTGTCATGTTTACTCCTCTCATACTTTTTCTTAAGTATTTATCAGGCATAGTTTTTGAAATGATTTCTACTTGCCAAAATTTGAATTCAATTCCAACGAATCCAAAAACTTCTGAAACTTCAAATGCCACTCAAATTCAAACAGAATGCATAGATGCTTAGCTATAATTGTAAAACATTCCAAATAGGAAATTTGGGATGTTACATTTAACCTTCAACAAGGACCGGGCGTAGTCACACTCGATTCAACTAAAGTTGGAGAAACATACCACTAGCCACCTGTGTGCGAAGCACGTCGATAGAACCAGTCTCATGAACGCGGTCATGTAATGTCGGTCTGGGCCGCTTCATCCAACAATACCGCCGAATTAAAGTATGACATGCTGGTAAGCAGTATGACTATTATCTCCCACAACTCTTTGTGTTCTGCTCGTGCATATAACATCTACGCATAGACCTGGCTCGGATGCCACTGTTGGGGAACGCAGTAATTTGAACAAAATTCCTACGATCACGCAAGATCTATCTAGGAGAAGCATAGCAACGAGCGGGTAGAGTGTGTCCACATACCCTCGTAGATCGAAAGCGGAAGCGTTTTATCAACGCAGTTGATGTAGTCGTACGTCTTCACGATCCGACCGATCCTAGCACCGCACGTATGGCACCTCCGTGTCCAGCACACGTTCAGCTCAATGACATCCCTCGTACACTTGATCCAGTTGAGTCCGAGAGAGAGTTTCGTCAGCACGACGGCGTGGCGACGGTGATGATGAAGTTACCGGTGCAGGGCTTCGCCTAAGCACTACGACGATATGACCGAGGTGTGTAATAGTGGAGGGGGGCACCGCACACGGCTAAAAGATCAACTTGTGTGTTCTAGGGTGCCCCCCCCCCACGTATATATAGGAGGGAGGAGGAGGAGGCCGGCCAAGGGTGGCGCGCCCAAGGGGGGGAGTCCTACTCCAAGTAGGATTCGAGCCCCCCCCCTTCCTATTCCTACAAGGAGAAGGGGGGAAGGAGGAGGAGGAGAAGAAGGAAAGGGCCCCCCCCAACCCTAGTCCAATTCGGATTGGGCTTGGGGGGCGCGTGCCTCCACCTGGCCGCCGCCTCCTCTCTTCCACTAGGGCCCATGAAGGCCCATTATCCCCCCGGGGTGTTCCGGTAACCTCCCGGTACTCCGGAAAATGCCTGAACCTATCTGAAAACCATTCCGGTGTCCAAACATATCCTTCCAATATATCAATCTTTATGTCTCAACCATTTTGACACTCCTCGTCATGTCTGTGATCTCATCCGGGACTCCGAACAAACTTCGGTCATCAAAACACATAACTCATAATACAAATCATCATCGAACGTTAAGCATGCGGACCCTACAGGTTCGAGAACTATGTAGACATTACTGAGACACATCTCCGGTCAATAACCAATAGCAGAACCTGGATGCTCATATTAGCTCCTACATATTCTACGAAGATCTTTATCGGTCAAACCGCATAACAACATACGTTGTTCCCTTTGTCATCGGTATGTTACTTGCTCGAGATTCGATCGTCGGTATCATCATACCTAGTTCAATCTCGTTACCAACAAGTCTCTTTACTCGTTTCGTAATGCGTCATCCCGCAACTAACTCATTAATCACATTGCTTGCAAGGCTTATAGTGACATGCATTACCGAGAGGGCCCAGAGATACCTCTCCGAAACACGGAGTGAAAAATCCTAATCTCAATCTATGCCAACTCAAAAAACACCATTGGAGACACCTATAGAGCATCTTCATAATCACCCAGTTACGTTGTGACGTTTGATAGCACACTAAGTGTTCCTCCGGTATTCGGGAGTTGCATAATCTCATAGTCATAGGAACATGTATAAGTCATGAAGAAAGCAATAGCAACAAACTAAACGGTCATAGTGCTAAGCTAACGCATGGGTCTTGTCCATCACATCATTCTCTAATGATGTGATCCCGTTCGTCAAATGACAACATGTCTATGGCTAGGAAACTTAACCATCTTTGATTAACGAGCTAGTCAAGTAGAGGCATACTAGGGACACTCTGTTTGTATATGTATTCACATGTACTAAGTTTCTGATTAATACAATTCTAGCATGAATAATAAACATTTATCATGATATAAGGAAATATAAATAACAACTTTATTATTGCCTCTAGGGCATATTTCCTTCACATGAAGCATTTTATAAAGCCATACTCATAAGATAGAAGTGAAGTGCAATAGCATTCTATAAATCAGCCATGGACTATCTCATACCATCATGGTGCATAGAACAAAAAAGAAAACTAAACAAAAGTCGCTCCAAGATTTGCACATATCACATGAACGAAACGAAGACGAAAACATACCGATACTTGTTGAAGAAAGATGGGATGCCTTCCGGGGCATCCCCAAGCTTAGATGCTTGAGTCTCCTTGAATATTTACTTGGGGTGCCTTGTGCATCCCCAAGCTTGAGCTCTTGCCTCTCCTCCTTCTCCTCATATCGAGACCTCCTCGATCTTAGACACTTCATCCACACAAAACTCAACAGAAAGCTCGGTAAGATCCATTAGTATACTGATGCAAATCACTACTCTAAGTACTATTGCAAACCAGTTCATATTTTGTTTTTGCATTGTAGCTACTGTATTATAACTTTTCCATGGCTTATACCACCGATAGAATCGATAGTTTCCTCTAAACAAGCAAAACAATGCATCAAAAACAGAATTTGTCTTAAACAGGACAGTGTGTAGCAATCTGAACATCTACCATACTTCTAGTACTCCAAAACTTCTGAAACATTAGGACAAAACAATTTGTATAGCAAGACTGTGCAAAAAGTTTCAGAAGCTTTTGACGTTCCAGTCAAAAATATAAAATCACGCACTACAGTCAAAGTTTCTGTTTTTGCACCGCACATACCAGCAAGCAATCTACTCATCCTAAAGGCAAATCTTGGCACAATAATTTTACAATACAATGGATTTGTACAAGGGGATAATTATTTTTGTTTAAAAGTTTTTGTAATTAAGATTCACAAAGTTTCCATGGGCATGAACAAAGTTCAAGGCTAGCTCCCACTTTCATAATGCTCACCCCTCTCACTTTCACTTTTATTTTTGTGAAGTTTTGAGTTCCCCTCTATATTTTCTTGTTTTTAAACTTTATAAAAGCACTCAACAGAAATAAATGACTCTCTAAATTTCCGGGTTGTCTCCCTAGCAGCGCTTTCTTTAAAGCCATTAAGCTAGGTATAAAGTGTTCAAGTAATGGATCCACCCGGATCCCAAGGTATATCAAAGCCAATTTTAATTAACAATGATTTGGCATTTAGTAGTGAG
Organism: Aegilops longissima; assembly: GCA_021605205.1. Classification (NCBI taxonomy): domain Eukaryota; kingdom Viridiplantae; phylum Streptophyta; class Magnoliopsida; order Poales; family Poaceae; genus Aegilops; species Aegilops longissima. The sequence goes on from CM038679.1 coordinate 151,148,936, forward strand.
CACAAGCAACATATATCATGCAATTACGAAGTCTGACTCTCTTCCTATGCATCGACATGTCATACAAGAACAATTCATGCACATCAAGTAAAGGCCAATGCATAGTATAAGCAATTTCTTGCAATTCTATCGTGTTGGGAATATAGAGAGGCGGAGATGTAGTTCCTCTCTCATAATAATTGCAACTAGGAGCAGCAAGCACATGCATATTATGTTCATCAAAATCGTCATGTGCAATGGTAAAAGGCAACCCATCAATGTAATCCTTAATAAGTGCAAGCTTCTCCGATATAGTGTAGTTTGGAGAATTCAAAAAGATAATAGTACTATCATGTGTGGGTGCAATAGCAAAAAATTCATTCTTAACATAAGGAACTATAGCAAGTTCATCTCCATAAGCATAATTCATATTGGCATCTTGGCCACAAGCATAGCAATCATCAATTTCATCAAAAAGGGATATTTCAAATGAATCAACGGGATCATAGCAATTATCATAGCATTCATCCTTCGGTAAGCATGAAGGAAAATTAAATAATGTATGAGTTGAAGAGTTACTCTCATTAGAAGGTGGGCATGGGTAGCTAATCGGCTCTTCCTCCTTTTGTTCTTCGCTCTCCTTGTCATCTTTTTCATACAATGAGCTCACAGTTTCATCAATTCTTTCTTCCATAGACTCCTGCAAAATATTAGTCTCTTCTCGGACAGCGGATATTTTCTCAATAAATTCATCAATATCAGAATTATATTTATAATTATCATAGCAATATTTAAGGATGGCCAAATTTTCAGGTCTATAAACATCATCATCAAAAGCTTCATACTTTAAAAAACAAAGATTCAATTTCATAAGCACCCTTAAAAGCAACAAATTCTTCTATTCGTTCCACATCATAATAATCATATCTACCATTGGCATAAGAAGCCAAGGTTTCATTATCATTAAATTTGCATGAAAAGGGAAGGTATGGATCGCTCATCCTAGAGCAACAAGTATAATCATATCTCTGGCATAAATTCCAAGCATACCAATGCAACATATCAATTTGATCCCATAATATTTTCCTTTTTGTGTCAAGCGATAATCCCTAAAGTATTCATGTTGATCCAACATTACTCCCATTATCAAGTTGAATGGGGTTTTCTCGGGATTATCAAAGTAGTGTTTAATATTTTTCACATAACGAGCATCGAGGGTTTTAGGAGGTTCCTGATAACCCACAAGTATAGGGGATCGCAACAGTTTTCGAGGGTAGAGTATTCAACCCAAATTTATTGATTCGACACAAGGGGAGCCAAAGAATATTCTCAAGTATTAGCAGTTGAGTTGTCAATTCAACCACACCTGGATAACTTAATATCTGCAGCAAAGTGTTTAGTAGCAAAGTAATATGATAGTAGTGGTAACGGTAACAAAAGTAACGGAAGCAAAAGTAATATTTTTGGTGTTTTGTAGTGATTGTAACAGTAGCACGAAAAAGTAAATAAGCGAGAACCAGTATATGGAAAGCTCGGAGGCATTGGATTGGTGATGGATAATTATGCCGGATGCGGTTCATCATGTAACAGTCATAAACTAGGGTGACATAGAACTAGCTCCAATTCATCAATGTAATGTAGGCATGTATTCCGAATATAGTCATACGTGCTTATGGAAAAGAACTTGCATGACATCTTTTGTCCTACCCTCCCGTGGCAGCGGGGTCCTAATGGAAACTAAGGGATATTAAGGCCTCCTTTTAATAGAGAACCGGAACAAAGCATTAGCACATAGTGAATACATGAACTCCTTATACTATGGTGATCACCGGGAGTGGTCCCGATTATTGTTACTTCGGGGTTGCCGGATCATAACACATAGTAGGTGACTATAGACTTGCAAGATAGGATCAAGAACACACATATATTCATGAAAACATAATAGGTTCAGAACTGAAATCAGGGCACTCGGGCCCTAGTGACAAGCATTAAGCATAACAAAGTCATAGCAACATCAATCTCAGAACATAGTGGATACTAGGGATCAAACCCTAACAAATCTAACTCGATTACATGATAGATGTCATCCAACCCATCACCATCCAGCAAGCCTACGATGGAATTACTCACGCACGGCGGTGAGCATCATGAAATTGGTGATGGAGGATGGTTGATGATGACGACGGCGACGAATCCCCCTCTCCGGAGCCCCGAACGGACTCCAGATCAGCCCTCCCGAGAGGTTTTAGGGCTTGGCGGCGGCTCCGTATCGTAAAACGCGATGATTTCTTCTCCTTGATTTTTTTCTCTCCGAAAGCAAATATATAGAGTTGGAGTTGGCGTCGGAGGAGCCTCAAGGGGCCCACGAGGTAGGGGGGCGCGCCAGAAAAGAGTCTTGATGACCCACAAGTATAGGGGATCTATTGTAGTCCTTTCGATAAGTAAGAGTGTCGAACCCAACGAGGAGCAGAAGGAAATGATAAGCGGTTTTCAGCAAGGTATTCTCTGCAAGTACTGAAATAAGTGGTAACAGATAGTTTTGTGATAAGATAATTTCTAATGAGCAACAAGTAACAAAAGTAAATAAAGTGCAGCAAGGTGGCCCAATCCTTTTTGTAGCAAAGGACAAGCCTGGACAAACTCTTATATAAGGAAAAGCGCTCCCGAGGACACATGGGAATATCGTCAAGCTAGTTTTCATCATGTTCATATGATTCGCGTTCACTACTTTGGTAATTTGATATGTGGGTGGACCGGTGCTTAGGTGTTGTTCTTACTTGAACAAACATCCCACTTATGATTAACCTCTATTGCAAGCATCCGCAACTACAACCGAAGTATTAAGGTAAACCTAACCATAGCATGAAACATGTGGATCCAAATCAGCCCCTTACGAAGCAACGCATAAACTAGGGTTTAAGCTCCTGTCACTCTAGCAACCCATCATCTACTTATTACTTCCCAATGCCTTCCTCTAGGCCCAAATAATGGTGAAGTGTTATGTAGTCGACATTCACATAACACCACTACAGGCTAGACAACACACATCTCATCAAAATATCGAACGAATACCAAATTCACATGACTACTAATAGCAAGACTTCTCCCATGTCCTCATGAATAAACGTAACTACTCACAAAGCATATTCATGTTCATAATCAGAGGGGTATTAATATGCATAAAGGATCTGAACATATGATCTTCCACCAAGTAAACCAACTAGCATCAACTACAAGGAATAATCAACACTACTAGCAACCTACTAGTACCAATCCCGGACTTGGAGACAAGAATTGGATACAAGAGATGAACTAGGGTTTTGAGATGAGATGGTTCTGGTGAAGATGTTGATGGAGATTTCTCTCTCCCGATGAGAGGAGCGTTGGTGATGACGATGGCGATGATTTCCCCCTCCCGGAGGGAAGTATCCCCGGCAGAACAGCTCTGCCGGAGCCCTAGATTGGTTCCGCCAAGGTTCCGCCTCGTGGCGGCGGAGTTTCGTCCCGAAAGGTTGCTTATCAATTTTTCCTCGACGAAAGACCTCATATAGCAGAAGATGGGCATCGGAGGCCAACAGGGGGCCCACGAGGTAGGGGGCGCACAGGGGGTAGGGCGCGCCCCCACCCTCGTGGACAGTGGGCCCCCCTCTGGTGAACTTCTTCCGCTGGATATTTTTATTATTTCCAAAATGACTTTCAAGGAGTTTCAGGACTTTTGGAGTTGTGCGAATAGGTCTCTAATATTTTCTCCTTTTCACCCTGAATTCCAGTGCCGCATTCTCCTCCTTATGCAAACCTTGTAAAATAAGAGAGAATAGGCATAAGTATTGTGACATAACGTGTAATAACAGCCCATAATGCAATAAATATCGATATAAAAGCATGATGCAAAATGGATGTATCAACTCCCCAAGCTTAGACCTCGCTTGTCCTCAAGCGGAAGCCGATAACGATAAATATGTCCCCATGTTTAGAGGTAGAGGTGTCGATAAAAATAAAATACGAACATGAAGGCATCATGATTATTCTCATAACAGCAACATATATAGATACTGTCATATGATTTCTTATACTCAAGTAATAATCTATTCACAAGGCAAAGTACGAATCATAAACTTTATTGAGAACTAACAAACTATAATCTCAGTCATTGAAGCAATTGCAATTTATCATAACATCAGAAAGAGTCTATGTCAGAGCTTAAAAGCAAGCCCACATATTCAACTATCATCTAGTCCTTCGTAATTGCTAACACTCATGCAATACTTGTGGTTACGAAGTTTTAATCGGACACAGAGAAAGATAGGGGCTTATAGTTTCGCCCCACAACCTTTTACCTCAGGGGTAATGTCAACAATAATAACTCATGCTCCCCTACATCCAATTAGATATATCTATCAGGATCTTTCCAACATACTGTGCTTGCCAAAGGATAAAATGAAAAAGGAAAGGTGAAGATCACCATGACTCTTGCATAAGGTAGAAGATAATAATAAAAGATAGGCCCTTCGCAGAGGGAAGCAGAGATTGCCATGCACTTTTATGGTTGGATGCACAAAATCTCAATGCGAAAGAACATCACTTTATATTGCCACTTGTGATATGAACCTTTATTATGCAGTTTGTCGCTTTTATTACTTCCACATCACAAGATCGTATAAAGCTTATTTCTCCCACACCAATCACTCATACATATTTAGAGCAATTTTTATTGCTTTGCACCGATGACAACTTACTTGAAGGATCTTACTCAATCCATAGGTAGGTATAGTGGACTCTCATGGCAAAACTGGTTTAAGGGTTTTTGGAAGCACAAGTAGTATCTCTACTTGGTGCTGAGAATTTGGCTAGCATGAGGGGGAGAGGCAAGCTCAACATGTTGGAGGATCCTTGACAACATACTTTATCTCAGATATAAGAAAACATAACTCATTACGTTGTCTTCCTTGTCCAACATCAACTCTTTAGCATGTCATATTTTAATGAGTGCTCCCAATCATAAAAGATGTCAATGATAATATATTTATATGTGAAACCTCTCTTTCCTTATTACTTCCTATTAATTGCAACAATGACCAAAGCTATGTCTGCCAACTCCCAACAACTTTTAATCATCATACTCTTTCTATGTGAAGTCATTACTCTCAATAAGATCAATATGAACTCTTTGTTTCTTTTTATTCTTTCTCTCTTTTTTCTTTTATTCACTCAAGATCATGGCAAAATAATCAAGCCCTTGACTCAACACTAATCTTTATTATATATAGCTCACAGACTCGATTACATAGAGGGATCATAAAGCAAAACTCAAAACTAGATCATGCCATAAACTTTATTCTACTAGATCAAGATACTACTAATAGGATCGAACTAAGAAAATGGAAAGATAGGAGTTGTGATGGTGATACGATACCGGAACCTCCCCCAAGCTTGGCAGTTGCCAAGGGGAGTGCGCATACCCATGTGGTTATGTCTCCTTCTTTGTCGGTGAAGATGATGGAGGTATTGTCGATGATGCGGGCTTGTTGTCCATCTTCCAAGGCATAGGCTCACCATCGTAGAAAGATGATCGAGTCTCCGGGATCCTCAAATCTGCAGCCAAACTCATCTTTTTGAATCTATATTCATACTCACAGTTTTGGTTTTGCAGGTCATAGATTTGGGCTTGAAGGTGCTTGATCTTCTCATGAAGCTTGAAGATGGCCTCCCCAATGTTGTTGGCATCCAGCTTGTGGTTGCTAGTGAACTCCGCGATCATCATCTCGTTGGAGTTGAGTCCACGTTCCACCATCCCCTAACACTTGAAAACTTGTTGCTCCACTGCTTCGAGCCTCGTCTCCACGATTCCGGTCCCCTATGGTCCCTCTTCATCGCGGATGTGCAGCAACCCATCACGCAACTCAATGGTTTGAGGGTGTCGCAGCACCTCCGCGAGGTAAGGGTTGATGACCTTCTCGAAGAACTTGTCCTTGGAAGCACTTGGGGACGTCATGATAATCTAGATCTGTCAGAAAAACAGCTCGAAACAAGAATAGAGGAGATTTGCGTGATACGGGAGTCAAAACCTTCGGGAGAATATATAATGAATTTTTATCGACCAAAATATGTATCGTGCAAGAAAACGGAGTCCGGAAGGCACACGAGGTGCCCACAAGGTAGGGGGGCGCCCTCCACCCTCGTGGGGCTCTCGTGTCCTTCCCGGACTGCTACTTATTTTTGTATTTTTCTAAATATTCCAAAACGGAGAAATATTGCCTTAAAAATTGTTTTGGAGTCGGTTTACTTACCGTACCACATACCTATTCCTTTTCGAGTCCAAACGCTCGAAAGTGTCTCTTATGTATTCTTCCGGGTTACGGTTTCAATAACATTGGTTTCAACATTTACGGATTACCCGAGATATAATGTTTGATTCTTTGACCGCTTACCACCTTCGGATTTGTGCCTTCAAGTTGTTGATTTTATGGCACCGAACGATAAACCTCCTCGATAATGTATGGGCCTTCCCATTTAGAGAGAAGTTTTCCTGCAAAAAATCTTAAACGAGAGTTGTATAGCAATACATAATCACCTACATTAAACTCACGCTTTTGTATCCTTTTATCATGCCATCTTTTAACTTTTTCTTTAAACAACTTGGCATTTTCATAAGCTTGGGTTCTCCATTCATCAAGTGAGCTAATATCAAATAACCTCTTCTCACCCGCAAGTTTGAAATCATAGTTGAGCTCTTTAATAGCCCAATAAGCCTTATGTTCTAGTTCGAGAGGTAAGTGACATGCTTTTCCATAAACCATTTTATACGGAGACATACCCATAGGATTTTTATATGCAGTTCTATAGGCCCATAATGCATCATCAAGTTTCTTGGACCAATTCTTTCTAGACCTATTGACAGTCTTTTGCAAAATTAATTTGAGCTCTCTATTACTCAATTCTACTTGACCACTAGACTGTGGGTGATAAGGAGATGCAATTCTATGATTAACATCATACTTAGCAAGCATTTTACGGAAAGCACCATGAATAAAATGTGAACCACCATCACCATTAAATATCTAGGGACTCCAAACCTCGGAAAAATAACTTCTTTAAGCATTTTAATAGAAGTGTTATGATCAGCACTACTAGTTGGAATAGCTTCTACCCACTTAGTAACGTAATCAACAACAACTAAAATATGTGTATATCCATTAGAGGCAGGAAAAGGTCCCATATAATCAAAGCCCCAAACATCAAATGGTTCAATAACAAGTGAATAATTCATAGGCATTTCTTGACGCCTACTAATATTACCAATTCTTTGACATTCATCACAAGACAAGACAAACTTACGGGCATCCTTGAAGAGAGTAGGCCAATAAAACCGGATTGCAATACCTTATGTGCAGTTCTATCTCCAAAGATGGTGTCCTCCATAAGCTTCGAATGACACTTATGTAGGATCTTTTCCTGTTCATGCTCAGGTACACAACGTCTAATAACACCATCTACTCCTTCTTTATAAAGATGTGGGTCATCCCAAAAGTAATGTCTCAAATCATAGAAAAACTTTTTCTTTTGCTGGTATGTGAAACTAGGTGGTATAAATTTAGCAACAATATAATTAGCATAATCAGCATACCATGGAGTACTACGAGAAGTATTTATGACATTTAATTGCTCATCAGGAAAGCTATCATCAATAGGTAGTGGGTCATCAAGAACATTTTCTAACCTAGACAAGTTGTCTGCAACGGGGTTCTCAGCTCCTTTTCTATCAACAATATGCAAATCAAATTCTTGTAGCAAGAGAACCCATCTAATAAGTCTAGGTTTAGCATCTTTCTTTTCCATAAGATATTTAATAGCAACATGATCAGTGTGAATAGTTACTTTAGAATCAACAATATAAGGTCTGAACTTATCACAAGCAAATACAACTGCTAAGAATTCTTTTTCAGTAGTAGCATAATTTCTTTGAGCATTGTCTAGGGTCTTACTAGCATAATGGATAACATTTAATTTCTTATCAACTCTTTGCCCTAGAACAACACCTACATCATAATCACTAGTATCACACATGATTCCAAAGGGTAAACTCCAATCAGGTGGCTGAACAATAGGTGCAGAGATCAATGCTTTCTTAAGTGTTTCAAATGCTTCTACACAATCATCATCAAAGACAAATGGTATATCTTTTGTAATAAATTAGTCGAGGTCGAGAAATTTTGAGAAGTCCTTAATGAACCTCCTATAAAATCCGGCGTGACCAAGGAAACTTCTTATACCTTTGATGTCCTTGGGACATGGCATCTTTTCAATAGCATCAACCTTGGCTTTATCAACTTCAATACCTCTTTCGAAACTTTATGCCCCAAGACAATACCTTCATTAACCATAAAGTGGCACTTTTCCCAATTCAAGACAAGATTAGTTTCTTCACATCTCTCAAAACTCGAGCAAGATTGCTCAAGCAATCATCAAAAGAAGATCCATAGAAGGAAAATTCGTCCATGAAAACCTCACAAATCTTTTCACAAAAGTCAGAGAATATAGCCATCATGCATCTTTGAAAGGTAGCAGGTGCGTTACATAAACCAAAAGGCATATGTCTATAAGCAAAAGTACCAAAAGGGCATGTAAAAGTAGTCTTTGGTTGATCCTTAGCCGACACAGGTATTTGAGAGAAACCAGAATAACCATCTAGAAAGCAGTAATGTGTATGTTTGCATAATCTTTCTAGCATTTGATCAATAAAAGGTAAGGGGTAATGATCTTTCTTAGTAGCCTTATTTAATTTACGGAAATCAATTACCATCCTATAACCTGTAATAATTCTTTGTGGAAGCAATTCATCTTTATCATTAGGAACAACAGTAATACCTCCCTTCTTAGGGACACAATGAACATGACTTACGCACTGACTATCAGCAACGGGATAAATTATACCTGCCTCCAGAAGCTTTAGTATTTCTTTTCTTACCACTTCTTTCATTTTAGGATTCAGACGTCTTTGAGGATCACGAACTGGTTTGGCATCTTCTTCCAAATTTATTTTATGTTGACATAGAGTGGGACTAATGCCCTTAAGATCATCAAGAGTATATCCAATAGCAGCACGGTGCTTCTTCAGAGTTTTCAGTAATCTTTCTTCTTCATGCTCTGAAAGGTTAGCACTAATAATAACAGGATATATCTTCTTTTCATCAAGATAAGCATATTTAAGATTATCAGGCAACGGTTTAAGCTCAAACACGGGATCACCCTTGGGTGGAGGAGGATCCCCTAAGATTTCAACAGGCAAATTGTGTTTCATAATAGGTTCCTGTTTAAAGAATACTTCATCTATTTCCCTTCTTTCATTCATAAACATATCATTTTCATGGTCTAGCAAATATTGTTCTAAAGGATCACTAGGAGGTACGACAATAGAAGAAAGACCAATAATTTCATCCTTACTAGGCAATTCTTCTTCACGGTGTTGTTTACTAAATTTAGAGAAATTAAAGTCATGAATCATATCATCCAAGCCAATAGTAACAACATTCTTTTTGCAGTGTATCTTAGCATTAACAGTGTTCAAGAAGGGTCTACCAAATATAATGGGACAAAAGCTATCTTGTGGGGAACCAAGAACAAGAAAATCAGCAAGATATTTAGTTTTCCCGCACAAGACTTCAACATCTCTAACAATTCCCATTGCTGATATAGTATCTCTATTGGCAAGCTTAATTGTAACATCAATATCTTCTATCTTAGCAGGTGCAATTTCATGCTTAATTTCTTCATATAAAGTAATAGGTATAACACTAGCACTGGCACCCATATCACATAAGCCATGATAACAATGATCTCCTATTTTAACAGAAATAATGGGCACGCCTACCACAGGTCTATGTTTATCTTTAGCACAGGGTTTAGCAATTCTAGCAGTTTCACCGCAGAACTGAATAACATGCCCATCAATATTATCAGACAAGAGATCTTTAACAATAGCAATATTAGGTTCAACTTTAACTTGCTCAGGAGGTGTATAAGTTCTAATATTGCTTTTACGAACCACAGTTGAAGCTTTAGCATGATCCTTTATTCTAACAGGGAAAGGTGGTTTCTCAACATAAGAAGTAGGAACAATAGGATCATTATAAGTGACAGTCTTTTCTTCAACTTTAATAGGTGCAGCTACTTTTACTTCTATGGGAGGATGATATTTAAACCACTTCTCCTTGGGGAGATCAACATAAGTAGCAAAAGATTCACGTAAAGAAGCTACTATCTCGAGTCAAGTCCATATTTAGTGCTAAATTTACGGAAAATATCGGTATCCATAAAAGATTTAACACAATCAAACTTAGGTGTCATACCGACTCCTTACCTTCGCCGAGATCCCAATCTTCAGAGTTGCGCTTAATTCTATCCAATAAATTCCATTTGAATTCAATAGTCTTCATCATAAAAGAGCCAACACAAGAAGTATCGAGCATGGTTTGATTATTATGAGAAAGCCGAGCATAAAAACTTTGAAGAATTATTTCTCTGGGAGCTCATGATTGGGGCATGAATATAACATTGATTTAAGCCTCCCCAAGCTTGAGCGATGCTTTCTCCTTCATGAGGCCAAAATTATATATATAATTGCGATCACGATGAACAAGATGCATAGGATAATACTTCTGATGAAATTCCAATTTCATTCGTTTATAGTTCCATGATCCCGTATCATCACATACCCTATACCATGTCAATGCATCTCCCTTCAAAGATAAAGGGAAGACCTTCTTCTTAATAACATCATCGGGTATACCTGCAAGCTTAAATAATCCACAAACTTCATCTACATAGATTAGGTGCTCATCAGGATGCTTTGTTCCATCTCCTGTAAAAGGATTAGCTAACAGTTTTTCTAACATACCCGAAGGAATTCAAAGGAAATTTTCATTTTCAGTAGGTTCAGAGGTTGAGGAGCAACTCTTTGCTCTCACTGGTCGGGTGAAGATACCCTAACAAGCCCCTCAGAGGATTACTTTCCATAGTAACAAGTGACAGAAATTTCAGCACACTATATAAATTTTTCCTTACCAAATTCCACCTACCAAAGGCGCTTCACTCCCCGCAACGGCGCCAAAAAGAGTCTTGATGACCCACAAGTATAGGGGATCTATCGTAGTCCTTTCGATAAGTAAGAGTGTCGAACCCAACGAGGAGCGAAGGAAATGATAAGCGGTTTTCAGCAAGGTATTCTCTGCAAGTCATCAAATAAGTGGTAAGAGATAGTTTTGTGATAAGATAATTTGTAACGAGCAACAAGTAACAAAAGTAAATAAAGTGCAGCAAGGTGGCCCAATCCTTTTGTAGCAAAGGACAAGCCTGGACAAACTCTTATATAAGGAAAAGCGCCCCGAGGACACATGGGAATATCGTCAAGCTAGTTTTCATCACGCTCATATGATTCGCGTTCGTACTTTGATAATTTGATATGTGGGTGGACGGTGCTTGGGTGCTGTTCTTACTTGAACAAGCATCCCACTTATGATTAACCTCTATTGCAAGCATCCGCAACTACAACAAAAGTATTAAGGTAAACCTAACCATAGCATGAAACATATGGATCCAAATCAGCCCTTACGAAGCAACGATAAACTAGGGTTTAAGCTTCATCACTCTAGCAACCCATCATCTACTTATTACTTCCCAATGCCTTCCTCTAGGCCCAAATAATGGTGAAGTGTTATGTAGTCGACGCTCACATAACACCACTAGAGGCTAGACAACATACATCTCATCAAAATATCGAATCTAATACCAAATTCACATGACTACTAATAGCAAGACTTCTCCCATGTCCTCGTGAACAAACGTAACTACTCACAAAGCATATTCATGTTCATAATCGAGAGGGTATTAATATGCATAAAGGATCTGAACATATGATCTTCCACCAAATAAACCAACTAGCATCAACTACAAGGAGTAATCAACACTACTAGCAACCTACTAGTACCAATCCGGACTTGGAGACAAGAATTGGATACAAGAGATGAACTAGGGTTTTGAGATGAGATGGTGCTGGTGAAGATGTTGATGGAGATTGCCCTCTCCCGATGAGAGGAGCGTTGGTGATGACGATGGCGATGATTTCCTCCCGAGGGGAAGTGTCCCTGCAGAACAGCTCTGCCGGAGCCCTAGATTGGTTCCGCCAAGGTTCCGCCTCGTGGCGGAGTTTCGTCCCGAAAGGTTGCTTATCAATTTTTCCTCGACGAAAGACCTCATATAGCAGAAGATGGGCATCGGAGAGCCAACAGGGGCCCACGAGGTAGGGGGGCGCGCCCTGGGGGGTAGGGCGCCCCACCCTCGTGGACAGGTGGGCCCCCTCTGGTGAACTTCTTCCGCTGGATATTTTTTATTATTTCCAAAAATGACTTTCGTGGAGTTTCAGGACTTTTGGAGTTGTGCAGAATAGGTCTCTAATATTTGCTCCTTTTCCAGCCTAGAATTCCAGCTGCCGGCATTCTCCCTCCTTATGTAAACCTTGTAAAATAAGAGAGAATAGGCATAAGTATTGTGACATAACGTGTAATAACAGCCCATAATGAAATAAATATCGATATAAAAGCATGATGCAAAACGGACATATCAGGGGGCGCGCCCCCCACCCTCGTGGACAGGTGGTGGGTCCCCTGGCCTTCATCTTTTGCAACGATTTTTTATTATTTCTGAAAAGATGTTCCGTGAAGTTTCAGATCATTCCGAGAAGCTTTGTTTCTGCACATAAATAACACATGGCAATTCTGCTGAAAACAGCGTCAGTCCGGGGTTAGTTCCATTCAAATCATGCAAGTTAGAGTCCAAAACAAGGGCAAAAGTGTTTGGAAAAGTAGATACGACGGAGACGTATCAGTTCCCCATCTCCATGAGTAGCAAGTACAACTAATTTTTTTAGTGTTTCGTGTTCCATATCCATAATTAAAGATAGAGAACAACTTAGAACAGAAAATAAAAACCACTTAGTGATAAAGCAAACAAGCACACACGAGAATATTCACCCCACGCTATTGCTCCCCAGCAACGGCGCCAGAAAAAGGTCTTGATAACCCACAAGTATAGGGGGTCATTTCTAGCCTTCTTTGATAAATAAGAGTGTCAAACCCAACGAGGAGTGAGGGAGTCCCGGTGTCGGTGTCAAAACCGGCGGATCTCGGGTAGGGGGTCCCGAACTGTGCGTCTAGGCGGATGGTAACAGGAGACAAGGGACACGATGTTTTACCCAGGTTCGGGCCCTCTTGATGGAGGTAAAACCCTACGTCCTGCTTGATTAATATTGATGATGTGTGTTACAAGAGTGGATCTACCACGAGATCAAAGAGGCTAAACCCTAGAAGCTAGCCTATGGTATGATTGTTTTTCGTCCTATGGACTACAGCCGTCCGGTTTATATAGGCACCGGAGAGGGCTAGGGTTACACAAAGTCGGTTACAAAGGTAGGAGATCTACATATCTGTATCGCCAAGCTTACCTTCCACACCAAGGAAAGTCCCATCCGGACACGGGACGAAGTCTTCAATCTTGTATCTTCATAGTCTTGGAGTCCGCCGATGACGATAGTTCGCTATCCGGACACCCCTAGTCCGAACTCCTCAAGAGCCCTCAACCAGGCTTCAATGACGACGAGTCCAAATGTTGATTGTCTTCGGCATTGCGAGGCGGGTTCCTCCTCCGAATACTTCATAGAAGGTTTTGAACACAAGGATAGTGTCCGCTCGCAAAACAAGTTCCACATAACACCGTAGAGAGAATAATTTTTGCACAGATCTGCTGACGTATTCAAGCGGCGTGACATCACACCATGGCCAGGCCTTTATATGAATCGTTTTTATTGTTCCACCTCAGCGTGTTTAGTGAGGCGGTTTCTTGGCACGCCTTATCAAAGCATAGATCGTGCCCCTTATTCCGGGATTCTCATCAATACGGACGTGGGTAACCCATCCGCGCCATTGATTACGGCGCTTGGGAGATAAGCGAGTTTTACCAGGCTGGTGGGGGACACATAGCTTCATCCGTCCATATAAGGGGATAAGGATCCACCCTTTCACCTCGCCTTCTTCCTCCTTTGCTCATCCATTTCCAAGACTTTCGAGCTCTAGCGCCCAAGTCCGCACTTTCCTCCTCAACCTTCTCCAACCATGTCAGAGCGGGAGGCAGATGGATGGCCTCCTCCGTCATGGAGGGCACATCACAAGATCTGGGAGGCGGATACTTGTCCGGCGATATCACGCATGAGATGCCCGACGGGGCAGCTCATTCCAACCCCTGTGCCCCATGAGAGGGTGGTATTTCTCCCCACTTCCTCCGCTGGACTAGGTTTTCCACTTCACCCATTTGTCCGGGGGCTCATGTTCTACTACGGCCTGGACTTCCACGACCTGGCCCCGAATTTCGTCCTCAACATCTCGGCGTTTACGTGCGAGGCCTTCCTCTACATCCATCCTCACTTCGGCCTATGGCTGAAGACCTTTAATGTCAGGCCGAAGGTTGTGGGTGGCCGTCAAGCGGAGTGCGGAGGCGCCATGGTCGGCAAGATGGCCAAAGTCCTATGGCTCGAGGGCTCCTTTGTGGAGACAATAAAGGGGTGGCAATCGGGGTGGTTCTACATCACCGAGCCACGCAACCCTGAATGGGTGGCGGCCCCGAATTCAGATCTCGATTCCCCACACGCTCTCGCTATGGAAAGAGACGGGCCTGAAGTGGGGGATTCGGACGAGCTATCCGGACTCCAAACATGCGCTCAAACCTGGTGGACAAGAATCTCGTGCTTGTCGACGTAATCCGTGATGCTCATCCGCCGGATTCTCCCATGCCAACAACGGGCCTTTAATTTGTGGGAGTTCGTCCGCACAGACCGGAACCTGAGCCGGCTCTTCGATACTACGTGCGAAGATGCCCGGAAGGTGTTGTTCAAGGCGCCGGCCCCGCGTCCGCTAACAAAGATCGCGGATACAGCTTCGCGGCGTCAAGCCGGCGAGGTAAGTTATTTACCCTTTACGGGACTCTTTTTCATAGATTGACTCTCGTGGGATCTAAAACTCCCTATTATTTGACAGATGGTGAAGACGCCCGGACAGATTAACTATCCGCCTTTGCCGAAGACCCAGCGGATGCCCGATTGACAGGGCTGGCTGGCTCCGCACCCATGTGGTGCCGCGAAGACGGCCAAGAAGGAGGCCACGGAACTAGAAGGAGGCCACGGAACTCGAAGGAGCTCCCGACGCCAGTGCTGTCGGATTTCGGCAGAATCTTCTCTCAAGACGAGGAGGAAGAAGAAGAAGCTTCTCCCCAGCCGGGAGGAGAGGAAAAAGGCCGCCCCTAACCGGGAGGCCGGAGGGTCCAAGAAGGGAAGAACCCTTCCTCCGGACTTCTCCACCAACGTCGACGACGACGAGGAGGATTGGCCTACAAGGGCCAAGCCTCTGGCGAGATCGTAAGTGTCCGGATACCCATGGCTTTTTATTATTGCAGAGTGTTCTCTAATGTCGAACAATCGTGCAGCCCGCCCAAAGGCGAGTTCGCCGATTCATCGAGCGGGTCCCTGGGCTCGTCGGAAATGGAGAGTACTTCGCTTCCGACCGCCTCCTCGCCTCACGCTGCGGATAACGCCGCGGTGGGGCCCCAAGAGGGGCTTGGTCACGAGGAGGTGGCGCAGGGCGTGCCACAAGGCAACCTCCCGACTCAGCGGCGTGGGGGCAAGACCCTAGGGGCTCTAAGCCCGACCCTTGTCCGGACTCCATGCCGAACCTTCAGCGGTTCGAGTCCGCAAGCGATCCTTCGCAAGAAGGGTAAGACGCCGTGTCCTCCGTCCAACCGGAGGCACCGGATAGCTCGGAGGCGCCAACGCCTCCCATCGAGGAGGAGCACCACACTGCTATGAGTGCGGTGATCCGGACAGTTTAGTCCGCCAAGAGCGGGCTGACCAAGCTTGTACCAGCCTTCTCACAGTGCTTTGAGGTAAGAATTTCAATATATGTAAAATGGTACCGCATAGAGACAGTAGCCCACGATGCTCGGTTCGGTGTTCGGAAAGAAAAGCCGGACCGAGGATCTTTAGAAAGATAAACGCAGGAGTCATAAAAATATGTCAATATGGGATTGCAGGTTGTCTTCCGACCTCTGTCGACCGATCATGGAGGTCAATATTTTAAAGGAAAACCTCGAGCGGTCCGAGAACGAGCTCGCCATGCCAAGAAGCAGCTCGAGGAAAAAGAAGGTGAGTAATACCTTATGAAAATTGTACCTTCTGTAAAAGGATTTGGTTGCAAGAACAATGACAAGGATAACGTGGGTATTGTAGGGGCCACTAACGAGGTGGCGACTCACGAGGAGGCGGTGGCCACGCCCGAACGCAATGCGGCCACGGAGCGCACCGAGCGAGAGAAGCAGGAGGCGCGGGTGGCGGAGGTACAGCAAGAGCTCCGTGATCTCGTGAAAAACATGAGAGCTTGAGCGTGACTCAAGACTCGAGAGTCTCGAGCTTGCAACGGCTCTTGAGAGTTCCAAAGCCGCTAAGGCCGAAGCCTACAAGGCCCTCCAGGAGATTGAGGCGGTGAAGAAAATAGCAGTGGGTAAGGCATTTTTCATGCAAAGTAAGCATGTGAGTGTTAATTACCTGTTGCTTACCCGAATTCTGAGTTCTCCAGGAGCGTTCGCAGATCTTCCTCGCAGCGTGTCCGATGCTGCCGCATTCTACCGGGCCGAGGAGGGGAGCTCGATGGAGAAGGTCTTCTGGTCTCAGTATGCTGAGGCCGGACATCCGGTGCCCCTTAGCGACCAACTGAAGTAGCTGGTCGAGCTCCACAAGGCGGCCGAACAGGCCATGAAGGGCCTCATAGTACGGCTGTGGCCTAAGGAGGCCATGCCTGGGAGCTACTTCGGCCTGGTGCGGCGGCTGATGGATGCGTGCCCGTGGGTAGAATTCATCAAGCATTCCGCTTGTATTGAGGGTGCCCGTCGGGCCCTTGCCCGCGCAAAGGTGCACTGGGGCAAGATGGATGCCCAGAAGCTCGTGACGGACCCGCCACCAGAGGGCAAGGAGCATCGCACGCCGAGATGTATTATAAGAGTGTGTCAAGGCGCCCGCACTATTGCGGGTGAGTGCTCCAAAGATGTAATATTTGAGTAGACTCGCATTTTGTTATCCTGTCGCTGAAAACTTAGTTCATATGCGCTAAGCAACGCTTGTTAATTTAAAATATTACCTTCAGGCGGCTGTTTATCAAATCGAGAGATGGCAAGTCGTCGGCTTCAGCCCCCATGCCACGAGTGCTGGGGTGTTCGGGATAAACTTGAGCGCTCTTGTTCCCATTTTTGGGTCCATCTAGGGAGGCGCTCAACACAACGAACAAGGCAACCGGACTTATAATGCTTGAACACTCTCACTTGGCCATAGAATTCTATAATTTTAAATTTCGACGAAGCCCCTAGTCTTCGGAAGGCCGAATTTGGGGCGCTATCCACGCCTTGGCCGGACAGTATCCGGTTCCTCGCTCTAAGCGGCATAAGTCTCGAAGGACTCGCAAAAAACCTCTCGAACAGCGACCGGCTCTCGCCTCATCATGACGGTCAGTTTTAGCTTTCCATCGAGGCGTTAACCCAGCTCAACTGGGCGGAATCGCAGTGGTTCTCCCAGTCTACCTTAGCCGATATAACGGAATGTAAGGTACCAAAACATGGGGCCGGGCAAACCCAACTATTGACCCAAGACATGATTCGAGCCGATGCATATAGTGCTATAAGTTCGGGTGCCGCACTTGTGAAAGTGTTCGACTCATTATACCATAATGCGGAAACATAAGCCCTCGGTGTATATTAGTCGCACTAAAGTGTACGGATGCAACATGCCGTTAATGAACATACGTATGAAAAAGAAATGCAATTATAAGCAAAAAGGTGCTGCATTGTTTTATTCAATAAGTGTTACTACGAATGCGTAACGATACAAATAGTGCGATAAGCAAGGTATGGGATCTGTTAAACATGTCCTCTCCGTGGGTAGGCTGCAGATTGGTGTATAAAATGCTCGTAATGGAGACCACCAGATATTCGTTGTAGCCTTTATCCTTCCCGGCTGTTGCATCGTGAGTTCGGCAGGTCTGCATTGCGGGGTGGCCTCGACAAACGGAGTCCTGTGGGTAAAAAGTAAAAGGTAAAAAGAAAAGAAAAAGGAACGACACACTTGAGAGCCCTTGGTGTGGTTGAGCCGCAGCTGGGCTTATCGTGGTCGTGCCCTCTCCCCATGCCCATGGTATCTTCGAGAGCGTAATGGTGTACGCCAAGGACCTGCTGACGCTTCGCAGAGCTGGGGTTAGCCGCATCGCACGCATGCTCGGAACGTGCCAGTGGTCGTGTTGTAAGTTACTCCGGCGCTTAGCAGTAGTCCGGCCGCTTAACGGCCGGACTCGAGAATTGCCTTAAGAGGCAGATTGCACTTCGCCGCGAGAGCAGCCAGATGTTCCTCCGTGCGGAGAGAACGCTCGTTTCCGCTGACCGTGATGACTCGAGGGCCTGGCATCTTGAGCTTGAGGTATGCGAAGTGCGGCACCGCGTTGAACTTTGCAACGCTGCGTCCGAGCAAGGCATGATAGCCGCGCGAACGGGACTATGTCAAGATTAACTCTCGCTTCGAAGTTATCCGGGATCCGAAGACCACTTCGGTGTAATTGAGCCTGTACAATTGGCTTTACACCTGGTATGACGCCTTTAAAGGTCATTTTGGTAGGTTTAATCTTTGAGGGTCTATGCCCATTTTGTGCATCAGATCCCGGTAAAGCAGGTTCAGGCTTGCCGCCATCCATCGTGACTCGTTAGGTGAAATCCATCGACGATTGGGTCTAAGACCAAAGTCAGGCGAATCCGCCGTGGCGGATGTTTGGTGGGGTGGTCCTTCGGTCAAAAGTGATCAGCAGAGGACCATGGATTGAACTGGGCAACTGCTCCATCGCAGAGACATCCTCGAGTGCACGCTCGCCCCTTTTGGGTATGTGTGTTGCGATATCATGTTCACCGTCCGCACTGTGTGGGGAAACCTTCATCCTCTATTGTTCGGGCGGTTGGGTCTCGTCCTCGCCATCACTATGCAGCCCCTTGTCATTGTTTTCGCAATTAACTTGCTCTGCTTTGAATACCCAACAGTCCTGTTGGTGTGGTTAGCTGGCTTTTTGGGGTGCCGTGTATCCGCACAAGCGGTCGAGTATTCGGTCCAAATTGGACGGACCCGAGTAGTTCTTTGAATGGCTTTTTCCGCTGACCGGTTTAGAGCCTCAATCCGCATTGATTGCCGATCTCAATATTGTCGCCAGCACGCGGCGTTTGTTTTGTTACGACGCCGCCCGCCATTTCGGTCCTTGAAGTCCGGACTGCCGAATTTTTGCCGAGGTTGTTGCTGCGTGCTAGCCACTATCCTCACCCGCAGAAGCGGGTCATGAGTGATGTGAGGGCTGCCATGGATTTCGGCTTTTCCTGTCCTAGGTGCCGGGCAAGCCACTCGTCATGGATGTTATACTTGAAGGTCATGAGGGCTTCCAGATCCCGGACAATCGATTTATTTGGTTTTTCTTGGTTAAGAACCGTGTCCAGAATTGTCCGCCGATTCGTTCTGCTGCTGAATTATGTGGCTTAGGTCATCGGCGTCGGTGGTCACACATAAGTGCCCTGAAGTTATCGAGGAATGCGGCTTCCGTGTCCTCCCAGCTCCCAATTGACTCGCCGGCAAGCTGTTGAGCCAATGCCGGCTGGTCCTTTAAGCTTGAGGGGAGGTATTTGATGGCGTGAAGATCGCCACCGCGGGCCATGTGGATGTGAAGGAGATAGTCTTCGATCCAAACCGCGGGGTCTGTTGTGCCATCATAGGATTCAATATTGACGGGTTTAAACCCTTCGGGATTTGATGATCCATTACTTCGCCCTCAGGAAGCATAGTGGGTGTGCGGCGCCTCAGATCGGGCGATGTCACGACGGAGCTCAAAAGAGCTTTGTCTGCTTTTGTTCGCCCGCCGGACTTATCGTGTCCGGCGCGACGGTTGTCGCCACGCATGCGTGGGGCCCACGCGATCCATAGATCGATCTTGATTGTCTTGTCTTGTCCTCCAATATATCTCGCAGGTCCGGAGCGCTCTCGCGGGCCGTGTGCTTTTGAGCGATGCCGGGTACGGTTCTAGTGAAGGGCCTAGAGGCCTTTCCGCCGCGACCACGGGTGGTCGGTCACCGATTGTCTCCTGGTGATGCAGGTTCGTAAGCCTCCTCCTCTAATCGGGGAGCAGCTTATGCTTAGGGTAGCTTTTGAGGGCGTTCAAGCTCATGCTCTTCGGCTGCGAGGACTTCATCCATCCGCGGCTAGCAGATCCCGATCAGCTCTAAGTTGTTGCTGCTTTTTCTTGAGGCTGTTCGCCGTGGCTATAAGCCTGCGCCTAAAACGCTCTTGTTCGACGGGATCCTCGTGCACGCATTTAATTCATCGCCATCGAGGCTTGCTTGCCTCCCGAGGGAGGCATATAATCCTCTACCTCTTCTTCCGCCGCCTCTCGTGAGGGCTGGCGCTCCATCCTCCTCGCTACTGATCTTGCCGGAGTGGATTGTCTTCGCACCGTCCGGTGTATTGTTATCTCCGTGCCGAATCTTCATTCTTACCGTGGCGGATTTAGAGCGGCGCCACGACGCCGGGCGCTTGGGCTGTTTCTGGAGGGTCATCCTCCTCTGCTCCTTCGCCATTCCCATCCTTTGGGATATCCACCATGTATATGTCATATGATGAGGTGGCTTTCCAAAGGTCGGTAGGCGCTGGTTCTTGTTCGCTCTCCGCATCGCCGCCCATACCGTCGATGTCTTCGAGTCGTAGTCTAGCATGTCGGTTAGATCGTCGACAGCGGCTACCAAGTGGGTGGTGGGTGGGCTTTGAATTTCTTCGTCGTCTAAGATCTCAACCATCCCGACCGCAGTCCGCCAGGCTCTCCCGATAACGAGAGGTACTTTAGCGAACTCAAGATGTCGCCAAAAGGTGAGAGTTGAAAGATGTCCGCTGCGGTGAACTCCATGACCGGCGCCCAATCGGATTCGACGGAGGGGCGCGGAGGTTCAAGTCCGCAAGGAGTCCGTACTCGGAGTCGCGAGCTTTATGAGGGACAAGATCAGTGTTCGCCTCTATCGCCAGAGGTTGCAGCCCCGAGGCGTGTCTAGCCATCCGCCCCGATCTAGGCAGCCGGCTCCGAATTGAAGATCGGAGCGGTTCGAAAGCGGCCTCGAGGTACCGTCCGCCGCAGAGCTAAATCATGCTCGCTGCGTGACAAGGCGGCACGCTTCGGTTGTGGCTCGACTCCATCGAGGATCAAGTCCCGCGATGTCGCCCGTGAAGTTCAAATCTTCCAAATCTGACCGACGGCCAGGGCGAGCTTTCGATCTGCTCCAGATGGCTGCTTAATCGCCCGCAGCGGCGGCCGCCGAATACGAAGATCTGTCCGGGAGAAAGTCTCACCTGACTGCGCCGTTGATGATGGTCGAAGAAGCCATCGAGCCTTATCGGTGACGACACAGATGAACTCACGAAAGCGCCAATGTCGGTGTCAAAACCGGCGGATCTCGGGTAGGGGTCCCGAGCTGTGCGTCTAGGCGGATGGTAACGGAGGCAAGGGACGATGTTTTACCCAGGTTCGGGCCCTCTTGATGGAGGTAAAACCCACGTCCTGCTTGATTAATATTGATGATGTGTGTTACAAGAGTGGATCTGCCACGAGATCAAAGAGGCTAAACCTAGAAGCTAGCCTATGGTATGATTGTTGTTAGTCCTATGGACTACACCGTCCGGTTTATATAGGCATCGGAGAGGGCTAGGGTTACACAAAGTCGGTTACAAAGGTAGGAGATCTACATATCCGATCGCCAAGCTTGCCTTCCACGCCAAGGAAAGTCCCATACGGACACGTGACGAAGTCTTCAATCTTGTATCTTCATAGTCTTGGAGTCCGCCGATGATGATAGTTCGCTATCCGGACACCCCATAGTCCGAACTCCCTCACCCGACTATGGGGTGTCCGGATAGCCGGACTATCGCCACGGCCGGACTCCAAGACTATGAAGATACAAGATTGAAGACTTCGGCCCGTGTCCGGATGGGACTTTCTTGGCGTGGAAGGCAAGCTTGGCGATACGGATATGTAGATCTCCTACCATTGTAACCGACTCGTAACCCTAACCTATCCGGTGTCTATATAAACCGGAGGGTTTTAGTCCATAGGACTAACAACAATCATACCATAGGCTAGCTTCTAGGTTTAGCCTCATTGATCTCGTGGTAGATCTACTCTTGTACTACCCATATCATCAATATTAATCAAGCAGGAGTAGGGTACTACCTCCATCGAGAGGGCCCAACCTCGGTAAAAACATCGTGTCCCTTGTCTCCTCGTTACCATCCGCTTAGACGCACAGCCGGGACCCCTACCCGAGATCCGCCGGTTTTGACACCGACATTGGTGCTTTCATTGAGAGTTCTTCGCGTTGCCGCCATCGTAGGATGCCTCATCTCGCCTTTTAAAGACGATACCATCGCCAAAGAAGCCTTTGGCCATCGGTCGACTCTTCGCTAGGCGGTTTTCATGGCCGCTAGTTCGCCACACGCCGACGATGACCTCTCGAGTCATCGAAACCAATTCCATGTTAGTTCGAACTTGCCGAACAGTTAGATCCGACGAGCTCTCCTCCGTAAACGAGCTCTTGATCGCATCGCCGCTCGAGTCGCCATAGATTACGACCGATCGGGCCTAAACCGATCTCGAGAGATCAACTCTCCCTGTGCTACCCATCATGTTGCTGTGATAGAGGAGCAATGCAGCGACTCTTCTCCTATCTTAAGGACTAGCTACGTCCGATTCCCGATCCCTCCATGCCGGATTCCCGCGAGGGACGGATGTCGATCAAGCCCTCGAACTTAAAGTCAGCGGCGGGTCGGACTCATTGATAGCACTCAAAATCCAAACTTCCGAGTTCGAAACTTCCTGCCCTTGAGTCCTAAATTGACGGGTTCCGGATTTAGTGCCACCCGCCCACCCAAACATTAGCGATCTCTCGAATTCGCAAGAGCCCGCCAAACAAGACATCATTATCGGGCCGATTCCTCCGGTTATGAACAGGATAAAGGATCGACGAGAGGAGGACGAATACCAATCTTCTGCAATAATTGCACGGACAAGGGAATCCTAAACGCCATAAGTCGTCAGCGAAATTACATGCTTTGCCGACTTGGTGACCATCGTACAAACGTCTTTGCGATGGGAGAGCGCTCGAAAACCGAAAGTAAATTTTGGGATAATCCGCCCCAATACATCCCTAGTCCGGAACAAAAGGGTGCATCATTATCAAGCACCGGGTTGAATACCAAAACCAAAACCCCTAAAGGGTACGGAACCGCATCGAGGGTTGGCTAAACGGACCTCGCAAAATTCATAGCACAGAGGGCGCCACTCCAACTCATAGCCTACGAGCATGTTGGATACTACGGCAGTGGCCAAAAGTGGCGAAGAGCTTTTAGCTTCGAATCCCAGCCCAAAGAACACCAAGACGGTGTTAATAGTCTTCGAGACTTTCACATCAAATAACATGCGAAACGACAACTCCGCAACCTTGCCAAGTCTACCAAGTAGCAACAATAAATCCATGGAGGACACAGCTATTACCTTCAATGCCGTGATTTAACCTAAATTCGAACTGCCCGGCACCAGCCGCATTGGTCCTCAGCCCGATAGTAGACGACTTTCGCCTTACTAAGGTACTCATGGATGGCGGCAGCGACTAAACCTCATCTATGAGGAAACCCTCCGAAAATGGAAATAGACTCGAACCGCATTGAGCGAAGCAGCACAACCTTTAGAGGAATAATCCCCAGCCGGAAGCATGCTGCAGAGAAAAATCACGCTGGACGTAGTGTTCGCTCACCGGACAATTACAGGTCCGAGGAGGTCACATTTCAAGTGGCCCCGTTCAACAGCGGATATCATGCTTTATTAGGACGAGAGGCATTCACAATTTTTCAAGCTATACCCCATTATGGGTACATGAAGCTTAAAATGCCCGGTCCCAACGGAATCATCACTCTCGCTAGTGATCCGAACATAGCACTTCGCGCTGAAAATAAGACAGCCGCACTAGCCCTCGAGGCACTATCCAAGCCCTAGCGGCGAGGAACTCACCGCGATGCGCCCACGGTGAACAGGGACGATGTGATACTTGATAAAAGATCCAAGTCCACCTCTTTAAACCAGCGGATGAAATAGTCAAATTCCAAGTCCACCCAACGGACCTCGCAAAGACGGCCTCCATCGGGCACAATTAAACCCCGATGTAGACGCTGCACTACGAGAATTTCTACAAGAAAATCGACATCTTTGCTCGGCACCCTTCAGACATGCCAAGAATCCCACGCCACCGGGCCGAGCACAGCCTAAATATCCTAAAAGGATTCAAGCCGTCAAACAGGCTCTTCGCGCTTTTCCGAACCCAAGAGACAGGCCATGGGAGAGGAGCTAGCTAAACTTTTGGAGGCCGGATTCATCGAGATATAAAACATCCGACTGGCTAGCTAACCCGGTGATGGTACCAAAGAAGGATAAATCCTGGCGCCTATGTGTTGATTTCAAAGACCTTAATAAGGCTTGCCCAAAGGATCCCTTCCTCCCTCGAATTGATCAAATCATTGACGCTACAAAGAGACACGACTCATTGTGCTTCCTCGACGCAGCATCTCGCTACCACCAAATCAAGATGGCGGAGCTGCACTCAAGCTGCAACAGCATTCATCACTCCATACGGCCCGCTCGCTTCAACACAATGCCCTTTGGGCTCAAAAACGCCGCGCAACATATCAGCGCATGATTCGTATATGTCCGCAAACCAGATTGGCAAAACGGTGGAAGCATATGTAGATGACGTGGTCGTCAAAACCAAGCACGCCGAAACTCTAGTAGACGACTTGAGGCTCATGTTCGACAATCTTCAAAATATGACATCAAGCTCAATCCGAAAAATGCGTCTTGGCGCTCCACCGGAAAGCTCCTGGCTTCATTGTGTCCGTAGAGGAATTGAAGCAAACCCAGCCAAGATTCGAGCTCACACAATTGGATATTCCAAAAGACCTCAAACAAATACAAAATTGACGGATGCGAGCGGTTCTAAGCCGCTTTATCTCCCGCTTAGGAGAAAAGGCATTACCTCTTTACCGCCTCCGCCGCACCAACACTTCGAGTGGATGGATGCCGCCACGGCCGGACTCGAAGAAATAAAGGCCATTTTGGCAACAAATCTGGTCCTGGCCGCGCCCAACGTGGGCGAACCAATGCTATTATACATCGCCGCAACACATCAAGTTGTCAGCGCGGTGCTCGTTGTCGAACAAGAAACGGACGGACACCGGTTCCCTATTCAAAAACCGGTTTATTATGTGTCCACTGTCCTAACTCCATGCAAGTCCCGGTACCCATACTATCAAAAGATAGCATACGCGTGTTCATGGCATCCCGAAGCTGCGACACTACTTTCAAGAGTGTTCGATAACGGTAGCCTCCGAAGTACCTCTTAATGACATTATAAACAACCGCGACGCGATGGGCCGGATTGCTAAATGGGCCATAGAGCTCCTCCATTCGACATAACTTATAAGCCACGACGAGCTATTAAGTCGCAGGTTTTGGCCGACTTCGTGGTTGAATGGATCAAGTCAACTCCCTAAAGAGTACGGCGATACTCCAATTGATCATGCACTTTGACGGCTCCAAATGTTGGCTGGCCTGGGTCTGGCGTCGTCTGACGTCCCCAACCGGAGACACAGTCCAATACGCCCTTCGATAATGTATACGGACTCCAACAACGCAGCCGAATACGAGGCCCTTCTCGCACGCCTCCGGATGGCGTCTCCATGGGCATTCAACGCCTAGAGGTGCGCGATTCAAACCTAGCAATATCTCAAATAAACGGAGACTTTGACGCCAAAGATCCGAAAATGGGAGCATACCGCAATGCGGTCCTAAAATGTCAAGACGGTTCAAGGGCTCAATTTCATCATATAGCCCGGATAACAACCAGCGGCGGATATATTGGCACGCATGGGTGCAAAACGCGATGCCGCCCCACCCAATATCTTTTGGAACGGCTGTTCGCCATCCGCATTATGGGAAGGGAGTCCGCAATAACAATCCGACCCAACCGCATCACCGACGCCAACACTCGACACAACCGAGGCTCCGCCCCGAGATAACACCTCTCGCTCACGAAATAATGGCGGTTATCGCCCGTGGACGGAACCATTCCTAGCCTACCTAACTAGGCAGAACTCCCGAAGACCAAAATGAGGCTCGCTGCATAGTACGGCGCCTAAAGCCTATAGAGTCCATGAGGGAGAGCTTTATAAGAAAAGCACTACCGAGTCCTTCAAAGGTGTATCTCAAGAGGAAGGGCTAAACCTCCCGGCTGAAATTCATGTCGGACTGGTGGGCACCACGCCGCAGCCGGGGCCCTTTTAGGCAAGGCCTTCCGACAGGATTTTATTGGCCGACGGCCGGGCAGATGTGCAGGACTTAGTCCAACGATGCGTCGGTTGCCGCCTTTTTGCTAACTAAAGCCACATGCCACCCACCGCCTTTAAAACTATACCCATCACCTGGTCGTCATGTCCGGGGCTTGACATGGTTGGACCCTCAAGGAGGAACCCACATGCAAAAATACCTATTGGTCATGGTGGACAAATTCACCAAATGGATAGAGGCCAAACCAGTTAAAACGGCGAATCCGACCAGTGATAGACTTCATATCGTGGGTAGTGCACCGCCACGGTGTCCCCCACAGATCATCAACGACAATGGCACCAACTTCACGGCCGATGAGGTCAAATCATGGTGCAAAACATGGGCATCAAGCTTGATTACGCCTCAGTCTATCACCCTCAAACCAACGGCCAAGTCGAACGGGCAAACGGTCTAATCATGAGCGGCATTAAACCCGCACTAGTGCGGTCCTCAAGGAATCTACCACGACCGGGTCGAGGAGCTCGACTCAGACTGGGGCTGCGGACCACGCTGAATCGATTACGGATTCACACCATTCTTCATGGTGTACGGCGCAGAGGCAGTCTTGCCTCGCGACATAATACATGACTCACCTCGCGACGCATGTATGAAGAAAGAGAAGCCGAGCTCGATCGGCAAGACAGTTTAGACGATTGGAGGAGGAGCGCGACGTGGCAAAAGCTCGCTCCGCATTCTATCAACAGCAGGCTCAAGATATCAAAGCAGGAAGCACGGGCCAAAGCTTATAATGTTGGCGAACTAGTTCTACGCTGCGGACAAGAAAAAGGACAAACTCAAGCCCAAATGGGAAGGTCCTTCATCATCGACCAGGTCCCGACCGGCGGAGCATGCCGCTCTGCTAAACGCATCGGATAACCGACTCGAGCCGAACCCATGGAACGCAGCCCGCCTCACGAAGATTCTACGCCTAAGTGCCGGACTCCAAGTTCATCTCCTTCCTCCGTCCGCATTCTTTATTTTTGCTTTTTGCTGTCTTTTATTTCTCTCCTTCCCTTCTTCTTCTTGTAGCCTCTAGAGGCTCGTTTGCGCTTTTTCCAAGACACACTTGACGCGCTGTCCGCTCATTATACTGGGGCTTTTTAATGTAAGCTTATTTATACGGGCTTCATGCCCAAGACATGTGTGAAACTTCCGCATGTACCTTTTATTCACCATTATATGCATCGATATGACTTAAGTTTTGGCCGAGCTGGGTTGCTCGGCCCTGTGCTTACCCCTACGCTCCCGATTGTTCGCTAGGTGGTAAAGGAGCACCTCTGCGATTACTACTGCCGGTCACCGGATGTGTACCTCAGACTAGGTGAAGCCGAAAGCTAGCGTTCTTAAGGGAATATTCGGTCGGTGAACTGAAAGATGATTTTAACTATTTACCCATCTGCCCCTGATGATTTTCTGCTTTCATAGCAGCTTCGACATGCACTTTAGGGCATGCATCCCAAATAAAGGAACCCTTAACGGAACTATTCTCCCGAAGATGTTTCTACTACCCATGTAATATAACATAACTAGTTGGGCACTTGTCCGATACAGAACAATGACCCCTACGCCTTGTCTCCATGCATACCACGGTTCTTATATAACCACGAAGAGTATTCGACACACTCCGGACTATTGGGTCCGGAGGTCGGGCTTAAAAGGTCCGCTACGACAAACGATCTACAATCCGGCTAGAAGACATTTTTTCATGTCATATTTTTACATAGTCAATTCGACTCATTGTATTCCTCCTCAATGCCATCTAATAGGCTATCTAATTTACAATCTTGCTGGGAATACTTGGCGGCCAATTCTACTTGGCAGACACTAAGCTTACAGGATCTCCATCCCATCCGCCCCACAGTCCGACTCGCCATGTGGTTTGGGTCACCTTCGTGTACCGCTGTCTTCACCATGGCCCAGGCCTCCCTGGCGCCTTGACGGCAGGCCGATATCTTCCATAGTCGGAAGCGCCGCCGTGCTCCTTGAAGCCGCTCCGCCAGCTCCCCAATGCCTTCGGGCAGGGAGATAGATGGCCACAAGGCTTGGCCGATGCCTTTCATCACCTGCCGGACTCGTTCAGCAGTGACGCATTCGGGAAGAAGATCACCCAAAGAACTGGCATCTCCTCCTCAGACGACCTGTGAGCAAACCTACAAACATGTTTATGTTAGTGGCCTTCCTCGCCGAACTCTTTTCAAAGTTCGCCAAGCACTTATCGAAAATGCCGCGATGAAGCCGCCGATTCTCCTTACGGAGTCGCACAACCGGGCACGAACGCCTTTAGTTCCTCACCCAGCTTGGTGTTGGCGCCTTGGAGGTTATTCTTCTCCCGCCGCACTCGTAAGCACGCCTCGCCGCCTTTAATCGCGTAAGAGCTGTTGCTTGTCCGGATCTAGTCCGCGCCATCTGCAATGTTTTGGCCGATTTACACACCCGCCGACTTTATAAACTATTTATTTAAAAAGCATATATTACCGTAGGGGCCTCAGAGCTCCCTCAGAGCGCTAGTGCGGCCTCAAGTTGGGCCTTGCACTCTTCGAGCTCCTGGGATAGTCGGGTATTCTTTTCAGAAGATCCTCAGATAACAAATGATCCTTAAATCAGTTATTCTAACTATTTTAAGTCTCGGGGCACTTGCATATATTATCGTCAGATTTTCTTACCCGTATGTCCTTTACATACCGCCCGTGGCTCGCTAGACCATCTTGAGCGGCACGGAGGTGCGATCTCCAATCAAAGGCATTCAAGGCCTCTTGGGAGAAACATGCGCCATGAAGAACTGTCCGGCGACGCCTGTGATTCAAGGCGCTCTCCACCTCGGAGTTGGTGGCGGACAACCTGTCGGCATCCTCTGTCGGAGGAGCATCCGACACATGTCTCGTGCTCGCCTCAGCCTCCGGACCCGGCTTTGAAGCTTGGCCGGTGAGGGTTCGATTGGCAATCTCTCCGGACTCAGTCCAGCGAGCGCTCTTTTTCCTGAAAAGAGCATCAGCGTTAGTACGCCTTCCAGAATCAATCCGGGACTATGGTGACACGCTATACCGCTATGGGCGGAGTTTCGATCCGACCGCACTTTTTAACTCAAGGGGCCGTATGCCCTTGTTAGCCAGCCATCGCAGCTCGGCTTCCGCCTCGAAGGAACCCCTGCTAAACACCATTGATATACGGTGATCGAAAATAAGCACGGATGGGTCATTATCGGTTTTGGGATCTTGGTCTCAGACACTGTGGGGCTGGAAGTATTCGGTAATCGGCCGTAATGGCTACCAAAGCGTTGTCGATGCTAAGTTGGTAGAACACCCGCCGATCAACTCCACCGTTATATCCGGATCCTTCGAGGTCGGATCGAGGGACCGCCCGGATCCTCGGTTTGTGGGGCGGCTGTGTATCTTCTCCATATCCGGCGCAGCCTCTCAAAAAACCATGAAATGAGATATTTAACTACGGAACATGGATCGGACAGGTCACAAAGATGTTTGCTTACCCAGCTTCGAGGATTATTCAAGAAAACTCCTTCAAGGTTGACACGGAGGAAATCCTCCTCCTCTCCTTTGTACATGGTAGACAAGATCTTCACCAGTTCGGTGACCGATCCTCGCCCTTTTGCGCCATGACGGTGGCATCGCCCTCCCGTTGAAGTCCCACATGGGTGGCCTCTGATGGAGCGGCTGCACCTCTCATAATGCAGATTGCCATGACTCGTCATGGTCAATCCGCATGAGCCAAGAACCTTATTCGCTCATCAAATAACGGACATCCCGGTCATCTTCTCTCGGGCTCCGAGGGCGCCAGCTTAGGCGCTTCTTCGAGAGGAGCATTGCTGAACTCCGAAGGCCGATCCAACAGGATCCGCAGCGGACATCCTCCATGTAAAACCATTCCAAGGCCAGTCTTGGACGCTTTCTTTGGGGTTCCGGATAGGTATCCGTCCCGCGATGCGCCATAGCTCGGCTCCGCCCACTTGATATATTGACCCCTCATGAGAACGGGTACTAGGCAGAATATTCTCTTCCACAGCCCGAAATGAGCCTCGACGCCAGAACAGTTCGCAAAGGGCCACGAAGCCCGCGATGTGCAAGATGGAGGCAGGAGTAAGATGGTGCAATTGGAGGTCAGAGAACTCCAAGAGCCCCGGAGAAACGGATGAATTGGAAATCCGAGTCCTCTTACTAGATAAGAGATGAAGCACACCCGCCTCCTTTAGAGGGATCGGGACGCCTCCGCTTGCTTTCCGCCTTGTAGGTGGCAAGTCCGCTCGAACCGAACCATGAAGGCCGGAGGGAGAAATCCTTGGCTTGGAGTATAACTAGCTCGCTATGCGGACTGAGCATCTCTCCCAATTTCTGGTCGGGGCTGGGAGCGAGAGGAGGAGCTGCGCCGACCGTCCATGATGGAATGGGCTTTGGTCGAGGCGCCCGATGAAAGCTTGCAAAGGGGGATGGTGTGACTCAGATCTAGATCCTTGCCCTTTTATAAGCGGTTCATTTGCGTGGCTAGGGGGTAATTGTAAAATACCCCGGCTTTTCGATTCATTCAAACACCGAAGATGGCCATTATTGGGCGCAGGCCGAGGAGCGCAGATTTATCGGGCCGGACACTATTCAACAGTATATGGAATTTGAGAAGAACCCGCCGCAATGTCAAGACAATCAACGCTACGGACTCATCGTCATTGAAGCCTGGTTCGGGGCTACCGAGGAGTCCCGGACTAGGGGTGTCCGGATAGCGGACTATCGCCACGGCCGGACTCCAAGACTATGAAGATACAAGATTGAAGACTTCGCCCCGTGTCCGGATGGGACTTTCCTTGGCGTGGAAGGCAAGCTTGGCGACACGGATATGTAGGTCTCCTACCATTGTAACCGACTGTAACCCTAACCTATCCGGTGTCTATATAAACCGGAGGGTTTTAGTCCGTGGGACTAACAACAATCATACCATAGGCTAGCTTCTAGGTTTAGCCTCCTTGATCTCGTGGTAGATCTACTCTTGTACTACCCATATCATCAATATTAATCAAGCAGGAGTAGGGTATTACCTCCATCGAGAGGGCCCGAACCTGGGTAAAAACATCGTGTCTCTTGTCTCCTGTTACCATCCGCCTAGACGCACAGTTCGGGACCCCCTACCCGAGATCCGCCGGTTTTGACACCGACAAGGAGCTAAAGGTAGAACAAATATTCCCTCAAGTTCTATCGACCACCAATACAACTCTACGCACACTTTACCTTTGCTTTACCTAGAACAAGTATGAAACTATTTTGCAAGAATAAAACTATGAGTACTTTGCGTGAATAAAAATACGAATAAATTGCAAGACAGTAAAAGTGGATAGTTTTTCTCAACAAGAAAGTCATTTGTCCCTAGGCAATCGATAACAAGTACCGGTAATCATTTTTGTAATTTTATATGAGGGAGAGGTATATGAGCTAACATACTTTCTCTACTTGGATCATATGCACTTATGATTGGACCCCTAACAAGCATCTGCAACTACTAAAGATCATTAAGGTCGTGAAACCCAACCATAGCGTTAAGTATCAAGTCCTTTTTATCCCATACACCATAACCCACTTATCCGCGTTTAGGCTGCTGTCACCCCCGCAACACCGACAATAAGCAAACCATGAACATATTGCAACACCCTACATTGGCGGGACCTCACGTTTGCGCGAGACGGAGGGCATTGTAGGATAGCACCATAAATAAAATATACAATCATACCAACCAAGATCACAATTAACCCACAGGACAAAACGGATCTACTCAAACATCATAGGATAACCATAGATCATTGGGAAATAATATATGGAGTTGAGCACCATGTTTAAGTAGAGATTACAACGGGTAGAAGGGGTGTTACACCGTTGCATAGAGGGGGAGAGAGTTGGTGTTTACGGTGTAGCAAGATTGTTGATGTAGATCGCCGTCACGATCCTAGCGCCGGCGGCACTCCGTCGCCACCGGGAGAGAGGGGGAGAGAGCCCCCCTCCTTCTTATTCTTCCTTAGCCTGCCCCATAGATGGTAGGGGAGTTCCCCCTCTGGTCCATGGCCTCCATGTCGGCGGAGGGGTGGGAGTCCCTCCGAAATTGGATCTCCCTCTCTGTTTTCTTCTGTTTTGCGCTCCCCAGATCTGGCCCTTCACGGTTTCTTAAATTCCCAGAGATCCGTAACTCCGATTACGCTGAAATTTTTGCATGATTTTTTCCCATAAATTTTCTTTCTTGTGCCAGAAGAAGGGCCCCAACCGACCTTCGAGGAGGGCACAAGATACCTGGGCGCGCCAGGGGTGCCCGGCGCGCCCTAGGGGTTTGTGGTCACTGTGGGCCCCCGTTTGCGTTGATTCCACCTCCCAAAAATCACATAATTCAAAAATAATTCTCCGTAAATTTTTATCATCTTTGGACTTCGTTTGATATGGATTTTTTGTGAAATAAAAAACATGCAACAAAAAGGAACTAGCACTGTGCACTAGATCAATAGGTTAGTCCAATAATTCTTATAAATTGTTGCCAAAAATATGTAAAAGTTGTATAATATTGGCATGAAACAATCTATAGATACGACGGAGACGTATCAATATGCGAAATCACTACTTGAGGAGCACTTCTTTCAAAGATCATCCCATGTTGTGACAAGTGACGCGCTACATGTGCGCCACTTGTCGCAACATGGGAGTTTTCCTTTTTTTCGTAGATCCATTTATTCAAAATGTTTTATCTCTTAAACGGTGCGTCTAAATCTCAATTCTTTTTCATTGTTGGATTCTTTGCATCGAGATCTTCAAAACTATATCCATGTTGATAAATTATGACGAACCTTTTTTTCACAAAAAAAAAACAGACGGAAAAACCAAACCAGAGCATGTCTTTTTTCTCTTTTCGGAAGCCGTTTCTCAGAGGCCGTGCTCTCGCAAAAGCAAATCCGTGCCTCTCGCGAAAGCAAAATCATACCTCTCACAGATGAAAAAAAGAAGAGAAAACGTGTTTTTTCCGTTTCCGAGAGGCACGACCGTGCCTCTCACAGAAGTAAAGCCGTGCCTCTCGCGGAAATAAAACCGTGCCACTTACGGAAGAAAGAAAGATGAGAAAACACGTTCTTTTTTTCGTTTTCGAGAGGTACGATCATGCCTCTCGTGGAAGAAAAAAAAGAAAATGCGTTTTTTTTGTTTCCGAGAGGCACGGAGGCACGACCGTGCCTCTCGTGGAAGCAAAACCGTGGCTCTTGCGGAAGAAAAATTGTGCCTCTCACGGGAAAAAGAAAGAAAAAACACATATTTTTTTCTGTTTTCGAGAGGCATGGCCGTGCCTCTCACGGAAGCAAAATTGTATAATGGGTCACCACGGGCCATGCCATGCAAGGGGTCGGGCAGGCCCATTTGGCCAGGTGCTCACAAGGCAGCTACTGAATGAACTGTTAGTTCTAAAAAAACTGACTGAACTGTCCTTAGAGCATCTCCACTCGTTTGGCCCCCCAGGGGCTAGAAATAGCGCCGCCTTGGGGGCGCGCCGGCGGAAATTTCGGCTTGGGGGCGATCGGGTTCCCAGCCGCCGCCCCCAGGTCGCCCCGTGGCGCCGATTTCGGCCCACTTTCGGCGCAAATCGGCCCACTTTTCAGCCCATTTTCGGTGCAAAATGGCCCACTATCGGCGCAAATTGACCAATTTCGGCCCGTATTCGGCGTGATTCAGCGTGCTTTGACATAAATTCAACAGAATCTATTTTTTATCACATAGTTCATCACAGAAAATCAATAGAAATCAAATAGTTCAATGCAAATTATATAGTTCAACAAATAGTTTTACAAATAAAACTCATATTTCATCACACGTCAAGCTAGGCGTTGCCCTTGAGCCTTCATAGGTGCTCCACCAGATCCTGCTGCAGTTGTTGATGCACCTGTGGGTCTCGGATCTCCTGAAGCATATTGAGGAAGGTAGTCCAGGTTGCCGGTAGCTGGTGATCAACTTGTGCAAGAGGACCCTGCCTGTAATATGGTTCAGTGTCAAATACTGGCTCTTCGTGCTCGCTCTCAATGATCATGTTGTGCAAGATGACACAACAAGTCATGATCTCCCACATTTGATCTTTTGACCAGGTCTGAGCGGGGTACCGGACAACAGCAAATCGAGATTGGAGCACACCAAATGCCCACTCGACATCCTTCCTGCAAGCCTCCTGAACCTTCGCAAAGTGTTGCCTCCTGGCACAGGATTTGAGATAGTCTTCACAAATGTAGACCATCTCGGATAGATGCCATCTGCTAGGTAGTATCCCTTGTTGTAGTGCCGCCCATTGACCTCAAAGTTCACCGGAGGAGAATGACCTTCAACAAGTTTGGCAAAGACAGGGGAGCACTGTAGTACGTTGATGTCATTGTGAGTTCCTGGCATACCAAAGAAGGAGTGCCAAATCCAGAGGTCCTGTGTGGCCACTGCCTCAAGTACCACACTGCAACCGCCTTTAGCGCATTTGTACATCCCCTGCCAAGCAAATGGACAGTTTTTCCATTTTCAATGCATGCAGTCGATGCTTCCAAGCATCCCAGGAAATCCTCTTGCTTCATTCTGTGCTAGGATCCGAGTAGTGTCTTCAGCATTGGGTGATCACAAGTATTGCGGTCCAAACACTATCACCACTGCCCTGCAGAACTTGTAGAAACACCCAATGGTCGTGGACTCAGCCATGCGCCCATAGTCGTCGAGTGAATCACCGGGAGCTCCGTATGCAAGCATCCTCATAGGTGTCGTGCACTTCTGAATTGAGGTGAATCCAAGTGTGCCGGTGCAATCCTTATTGCACTTGAAGTAGCTGTTGAACTCCTGAATGGAATTCACAATCCTGAGGAAAAGCTTTCGGCTCATCCGATAACGGCGCCGAAATACTTTGTCGCCGTGAGTGGAGCGTCGGCGAAGTAGTCAGACTAGAGCAAGCAACAACCTTCCAGTCGATGCTGGTTCTTTGCTTTCAGCCGCCCCGACGCCGAGCCACCTCGCCGCGGCTTTGCATTTCTCGTGAGCAGGGCGGCGAGGACCATGAGATGCGTCCTGGACGTCGGCATCGGCCTCCTCCTCCAGCAGCGCCGCGAGCGCCTCCTTGTCGTCCGAGTCCATCGCCGAGCAGACAAATCGCCGAACACCTGGCGGGCGTGGTGGGCGCACAGCCGCCGATATCCCGCCCTGCGCGGCCGGAGCGCCAGAAAACTCGCCCAGGAAGGTGGTGGAGAGGTTGCCGCGGCGAAATCCTCTCTCTTTTTCGGCGGGGAATGGCCTATCTAGCGATGGTGGGGGGTGGGCGGCCCCGGGTTCGGCAAGGTGGCGGGAGGGCACGCGGGGGGGGGGGGGGGCGCGAATCTGGACGTTTTTCTTGACTTTTCGTCTGACAGTGTAGCCCAGACATGGTTTTTCCTTCCGCCGGAGCTCCCGAGCGCCCCCTAGTGCGCTTGGTTCGGCCTGGAATCGCCGGGCCCAAAAACGGGCCGAGCCGGCGGATTTCGGCGTCTTGGGGGCACGATTGGGGGTTTTTTCGGCGCCGGCATGAAAAAATCGGCCTGGAGGGTCTATTGGGAACGCGGTTGGAGATGCTCTTAAGAAAAATGGACTGGAATTGCTCGAAGAAAAAAAGAAGGACTGAACAGACCGTACCGCCGGCGAGGGTTAGGATAGGAGAATGCGTCTTCTCGGCCTGCGGCGACAGGCGCACCCCCAGCTGCCGGCCAAGTCTCCCTCGCCCACCGTGGCCGACGCGAAGTAGACTCCTAGCGGCGGCGACAGCGAGGTAAGCCATCCAACTTCACCACTAGCGAAGTCGCCGGTACAGATGCCCGTGCTATTGCATTTGCTTGAATGCTGCTTCTGCTGACAAAACGAAATGTATCCTATGGTGTATCTTGATCAAAGGTGCAAGTACGTATCAGCCCGATGCACCCTCTCGATCTCCTTTTATCTTATCGGAGTCGAATACTGTGAGTAAATTCACAAAGCACACAGTTTCCTGAAGAATTTTGTGGCGAAAAAATTAGCTAGGGTCTCTTGGTCGTGATCTGTTGAGGACGGCCGTGTTCTCATGCCGTGCAGGTAGCTGCCGATTCTCCTGCGGTCCTTTAGGGCTTATTCTGAATTGTTTTACCTGTCAACCGGTCTCGATCAGATTGTCCTTGGTGTATCAACCATGCCACCATGCCTGCTAGCATCAACTATCAGAATTAATTATTGGCAAGGATCCCAAGCTCTGTATTTAGCAATAATAATTAATAAAAGTGGTGACCGGTGAGCAGATATGTTGTGCATAAAAAAAATTATAAATAAGCTGACTGGTGAGTAGTACTCCCTCCGTAAATTAATATAAAAATGTTTAGATTAGTGAACTAAACGCTTTTATATTAGTTTACATAGGGAGTACTAAAGAGTAAGGATACTTTTCGTTGCCGTGCTTCATCTGCGCACTGAAACATGACGGCCACGCCATGTTTCCCGAAGTTTCTCAAGGGCTGGTGAGAGCAATTATTGGTTTGGTACACAGATACACGTCTTGTGAACATAGAAACTAGAAACTTTAACAGACCTGAGCCTGGGAGTGCTTCTTCTCAGAAGTATGGGATCGACGAACGGCAGCTCTTCTCAACAAAGCAGCGGCTTACCTTAGCAGGTATGCATAAGTTATTTTCGTTGATTAATCTGCATGTATCAGCCTCCATAGTTTGCTGGTGCAGACATCTTCTTGTTCTCCCAACCACCAATCAAAACAAGATCTGGCTCAAAACTGCAAGATCCTGCAAAACCAAACTACACAAATACCCAGCTTCAGCCGACTTTAGTTGCCAACTCGCCAGATCCATTGTTTTCCTTCTAGACTAGATCTGCAAATGTTTGGAGGAAATAGCACCTTATGAGTTAAAACTGTTCGTTGTTCCTTAATATGCTTAGCTCATAATTCGTGTATCTCCTTGCAGAAGTATGGTAATT
The DNA here is from genome assembly GCA_021605205.1 of Aegilops longissima. Lineage (NCBI taxonomy): Eukaryota > Viridiplantae > Streptophyta > Magnoliopsida > Poales > Poaceae > Aegilops > Aegilops longissima. The sequence continues at coordinate 151,186,452 of CM038679.1, forward strand.
CATGGTTGAATACTGCAGTCTGATTATAATATATACCTTCTAATTTTTTAGGCTGGCCACAGAAATTATCTGAAGACACACAGGCTACCTGCTGTGCAACATATCTGTCTCAGCTCTGACTTGAGGAGCAATGGCCGAAGTTGTGATTCTCTTGGCAGTGGCAAAGATCGGTGTAGCTCTGGGGAATGAAGCAATGAACCAGGCTACTTTACAGTTCAATAACTTCATAACACAGCTAACAGAGCTTCAAGGAAGCATGGGTCGCATCAGAAGGGAGCTCAGATTGATGCATGAATATCTTTGCCGAATGGACATACGGAATCGCAACAATCAGACATATGAAATCTGGGTGGAGGAGGTGAGAGTGTTTGTTCATGGGATTGAGGACATTGTGGATGAGTATTTGCATCTTGTTGGTCAGAAACATGACAGTGGATGGAGTGCCTGTCTGAAGAAAGGATTCAAACAGCCAAATGTTTTCTTCTCTTTAAACAGGATAGCTTCTTTGGTTAAGGAAGCGGAGGTCAATCTTGTGCACCTGTTCCAGGCTAAAGATCGATGGGTGTCAATGGTAGATAGTGGGTATATGAATGACTCAAGTTACATTGTTGAGAGGTCTCAGCATCTAGCAAGCACTTCACGTTCCCTTGCCGAAGAAGATCTCGTGGAGGTTGATGGAAACAGAAAAAAGCTTGAGCAGTGGTTGGCAGGTGATGAGTTGGAACGCTCTGTGATAGTGCTGCATGGTATGGGAGGGCTTGGTAAAACAACTTTGGCTGCAAATGTCTACAGGAAGGAAAGTGAAAATTTTGATTGCCACTGTTGGGTCTCTGTCTCTCAAACTTATTCCAGAGAAGATGTTTTGAAAAAATTAATCAAGGAGCTTTTCAAAGATAAAGCCATTGTTCCATCTAATATTGAGACCATGGACATCATAAGCCTTGAAGAGGCACTGAAGAATTTTTTAGAGCAGCGTAAGTATTTGATCATGCTGGATGATGTTTGGACTCCTGAAGCATTCCATGATCTTTCTGGGGTGGTTATTCGTAACAAGAAGGGCAGCAGAGTTGTAATCACAACCAGGGTAGGCAATGTTGCTGGACTTGCTTCTCAAGGACAGGTCTTAACACTAAAACCTCTATCAAAGGATGGATCATGGGAACTCTTCTGTAAGACAGCTTTTCCCATAGATACAAAATGTGAGTGTCCCACAGAACTGACAGAATTAGCACATGAAGTGGTTGACAAGTGTAAAGGCATACCCCTTGCAATTGTCTCTATTGGCAAGCTCCTCTTTGTACGTGGCAAGACCAAAGAGGAACTGAAGCGAATACATGACCAGCTCGACTGGGAGCTAATTAACAATCCAAGCTTGGAACATGTCAGGAATATCCTTTATTTGAGTTACTTGTACCTTCCGACATACTTGAAAAGTTGTTTTCTATACTGCAGCTTGTTCCCAGAGGACTATCTTTTCAAAAGGAAAAGGCTGATACGGTTGTGGGTAGCAGAGGGCTTCGTCAAGGGAAGGGGTGAAAGCACAATGGAGGAAGTGGCGGAAGGTTATCTAGAAGAGTTGGTTCACAGAAATATGCTTCAAGTTGATACAAGAAACCCATTTGGTAGGATAAAATCATTCCGGATGCATGATATTGTACGTGAGTTGGCAGTAGATTTGTGTCGCCGGGAATGCTTTGGTGTTGTTTATGAGGAGGATAAATACATGGAATCTCTTGATGAGTCGGATGCACGTCGACTGGTAATACACAAAATGAGCAAGGATATTTATCAGTCAGTATCAGGTGTACACCGTCTCCGCTCTGTTATCGCACTGGACATCAATATTCCATCATCCACTCTACTGCCTCTAATAGCAAAGAAGTCCAGATATATGTCGGTGCTGGAGTTAAGTGGCCTACCCATTGAGAAGGTTCCAGATGGTATTGGAGATCTTTTCAATCTCCGCTATTTGGGTCTGCGTGGTTCAAAAGTGAAGCTCCTTCCCAGGTCTATCGAGAAACTTTCAAGTTTGTTGACACTGGACCTTTCAGGGTCTGGCATGAAGGAGCTGCCTAGAGGCATTGGTGAACTCAAAAAGCTTAGGCAGTTATTCACTGACAAAGCTAGTGATCGATTCAGGAGAGATTTCCGGTGCGGCAGTGGTGTATGCATTCCCAAGGGCCTTGAGAACCTGACAAGTCTGCAGACACTAGTATCATTGGAAGCGCAGGATGAGTCCGTTAGACAGTTGGGGGAGCTGAGGCAACTGAGAAGCTTGGAGATATGGAATGTGAAAGGAACCTACTGTGGACATATATGTGCTTCTCTTGCCGAGATGCGACACCTTTCCTATCTACATGTGAATGCAAGCCAAGACAATGAGGTTCTCCGGGTGAGTGGTCTACCCCCAAACCTGCAAAGGCTTAGCTTGACTGGCCGATTAGCGGAAGGCACATTGGTAGAGTCTCCTCTGTTCCAAACTGCGGGGCGGAACCTGTATTCACTGTCTCTATCTTGGTCCCAGATGATAGAAGACCCCTTACCATCACTTTCTCGATTGTCAAATTTGACGGACCTAATGCTCACCAGAGCATACAGCGGAAAGCAGATGACATTTCTTGCCGGGTGGTTCCCCAAGCTAAAAACCCTGAGACTGAGAGACCTGCCAAATCTGGAGGTTCTAGAGATGAAGGAAGGTGCCTTGGTGAGCCTGGAAATATTAACACTAGTCAGCCTTGAAGGCATGGTGGAGGTCCCACCTGGCATAGAGTTCCTCGCGCACGTAAAGCATATTTCGTTCCGGGAAATCACCAGCGAGCTTTTGACTTTGCTGCGACAATGTCCTAGAACTCAAGGGGTGCAGTGGCGGCATACTCTCCGGTGACATTGACCCTGCTGGCCTTGAAATGAGTATGTGAGCCACTCAACTGCTGTTCCACTACCAGTTTCCTCGTGTAACTTCACCTTCATGTTTTTACTGGTTTGCTTGTCGGAAGAAAGGATATCCTACAAATACTCCACTTTCCCTACTTGTAGTCACTACTCCTGCTTTTGTTTTCGACAAAGTTTTTTTTTCCGATAAAGACTACTGCTTTTGTGATTGTGGATCATGGTATTGTCTATTTATTCTGGTTTTGTCTGTGAGTTACAGTATATATGTGCTCATCCTGTTACCAAAGGAAGCTTGAGCAGTTGAGCTTGCTTCCTTTAACACTCCTTATTTATTTATAGCTTACCTTGCTGCTAGTTATTTTTATTGATGTTGTACATTACTGAAGTTGGCTTGACAAAATTGTAACGGACAGCACAGCAAGTTTGTATTATGAAAACAAACAATTATATCATGCCGGAGCTTGGCCGAAGCCGCGGTAAATCAACGAGATGCTCAGTAGCCCAAAATCCTAAAGCTGGCCCTGATATTGGCTCATTCTAACTCGGCCCTGGAAAGAGTACAAAAAATGTGAATAATCAGCTCGCGTAGGTAGAAACGTATTGCTATTTTCATTGGTGTGTGCTCCGTCAGAGCTGTCCCTTCCAGGATTCACCACTCCTGGTACTACCCCGCATTCTTCTCCTCTGATGCAGTGATCACAGAAGACTAACCGGCTCATTCACTGCAATTATCCACTCCCCTTAAACTGGATTTCAGTATATGCCCCTTTGTCATTAACGGATTTGGCAGCTCTCTTGCCAACACTCAAAAAAGTACTATATGGCACTGTCATGTCTGAATGACTACATTTTAGTGGCATATACTGAGTTCATATACTGAAACTCGACGCAAAAGGGTAGCATATCCTGAAATCTAGCATAAAACATTCCTCTGCCGTGCTGGATTGAATATCCCGTCAACTCTTTCTTTTTCAAGACCAACTTGTAAATAGCCTTTATTTACCGTTGTATGCACTGGCTTCGTATGTGGTCTACTCTGCATCGAACGGAGTACCAATCGCTGTTCAAGGCGGTGTGTATGCGGTTGGAGCGGGTGGCCAAGGAGGTTTTTACCCAACATGGGTGGCAGCATAATCTCTGAATCGATCCACCTTCTCCGTCGACATAGGCATAGTTTCGGCCCCATATGGCTTTACTGTTGCCACTTTTTCGTTTTTATATTTTTTTGTCAGACTGTTTGTTTGATGGTTGTGTGCATCTTAGCTATGCAGAGGCCAGGTGTCGCTCTTTATGTTTTGTATCCGCTTGATGCTACATTTTGAGTTAATAAAAGTGCCTTTTATCGGAAAAACTTGTAAATAGCCTGGTCTTTTTGGCAGTATTAAGACAAACTCATTCTGCAGAGAAATGAGCAGAGGGCAACAACTTGTAAATATTCCTTTGCCCTGCTTTCTTCGTACATTTAGAGATTGCACTAGCAGAGGGCAACAATTGGGCACTTGCTTCATTTCGAAGATGATCATTTTAAAGGCATTGAGGAAAATATGTAAATAAGGGTCTTTAGAATCCTTTAGAGGAGCAAAATGAGCAGCTAACCGCACCTAGCCAAACTCTTAAACATTTCGATGAGCAAAATTTTAATGAGTTATCCCCCAAAAGGCAACCCAAGCCTCTCATTTTAACTCGACCGGCGTCACTTCTCGGGATAATTTCGGCCGCTCCCCACTCCTGCTCGAGGCGCCACCTCTTCCCACCACAGCTGCCCAACCTCGTCATCGCCGCCACCGCAGCCCACAATTTAGGCCTGAAGGGAACCAAAAGGTAATTCCGCTACCATGCCGGCCACTGCTGTCGCCAGAATTGACCCCCCACCCCCCGGCGCCGGCCGGGCCAAGGAAAAGTTTGGGGACAAAAAACTTGCTCCGTGTTGCACGCCGTCATCAAAGGCCGACAGTAAGGCCCCAGCAGCCCGGACGATGCCCGGTCATCCTCTCCGCTGCTTCGGCAGACAGCAAGTGGGCGAGGAAGCCAACAGAGGCGATGAAGGTCTGTCCGCACTCATCGAGGCGGCGACGGAGAAGAAGAAGAAAGTCACCACGCAAAGCCTACAACACCTCCTTCTCATTTAGTGGCTCGTAGCCCCGCTCCTGCCACCCCTACACCTCCTCCTCCGGCATGTTTGGCCGCCCCAATCGCGACCGAGGGCTGTCAAGTAGTAACCATGCTCATAATTTAGCAAATTGTGATTATGATTATAATCATAATGATAATTAAAATCACATCTCGTTATGTTGTCATAACCATAATCACAACACTGCGGAGGGCTTGGTGAACAAATGTGAATTAAAATCACCTTTTGTTATGTAATAATAATCACAAATTGGCATTTTTCTTCTACTATTTAAGAGGGGATGACAAAACATCTGAATGTTGTCACAATATTGGTACAATAGGTTGTGATAAAAATATAAGAATACAAATAAAGAAATAATGATTGTTCACCAAATGGACTATCTCCCATAACAAATGCAAATTCGAGAAACCCAATTCTAGTGATCGTTTGAGCATTTTTCCACTTCAAAGTTTTTCTATACCATGGTTTAAGATATATAATAAGAAATGTGAATTAAAATCACCTTTGGTTATGTAATAAAAGTAGTTTAGCATTTTCTTCAACTTTTTAAGAAGAAAAAATAAAATTAAAACAAACTCGTCAAAATTTGTGAAACTTTTCAGTGTCTTAATATCGGTACATAGCTTGCTAGAAAAATCTCAGACTATTTCTCTTTTTTTTAAACACACTCAGACTATTTCTCGAAAGTTGGAAAACCATTTGCTTAGAAATGCCCCATTTTGGTCTACCTATAGCACCATTTTAATTGTCGAAAGTTGGAAAACCACTTGCTTAGAAATGCCCCATTAGGTTTACCCATAGCACGATTTTGTAAAACTGACAAAGATTCATGTTTCTCCAAAAAAAATTAAAATATTCCAGTAATTCTATATGCACGTATTTGCACGAGATGGGAAAGTGTAGCTTTAAAAATATATATTGAAACGGTGCCATCACTTAATTGGTACCTCAATCGAATTAGCGAATGTTTCTTTTTTTGCGTGAGATGAAGGGAACGACAAAGGGGGCAGATCCAACGGTACGTCAAAAAAAAAGGGGGGGAGGGGGGGGGGGGGTGCAGATCCAACGGTTACAGCCATCTTGATCAAATGTCTTTGACGGGGACCGATGTAGGGCCTGCGCCCATCGACCGGCACAGAGCGCTGCCTAGAAACAACACAGCAACATAGTTGCTCACTTGTGTACAACCTTTTTTCTTTTCTTTTTTGTTATTTTTCCGGTTAAGAAACATTGAACGTTCTGACGGTTGCAATTCTCGATCGAAATCTTCATTGTATAGGAGGAATCAACATTTTTTGGGGGCAATTTGTTCCTTCGCTGTATACTTCATGTTAGAGGATAAATAGCTGAAGATGCGCCGCCAAGAAAATCAGTTAACTGAAGTAGCGATTTAGGAGTAGTTAATTAGGTAAATCATTCATTCTTACATATTCATCACTCCATCCATAGTGGAGATAGATGAAGCAATTACAGGGACACATGCACACACACATACACACAAGGACACCATGGGCAGAGCATGGGAGAGCGAGCAAGCAAACCACACGCACACGCACACGCACCCTTGCTCGACTCCATCAGATCAGACGCTCGTTATTCACGTATACTCTCACACCATCACACGTACGTACGAGTGCATGCAGCTTAACAGTTGCAGGGGTTGCACTTGCAGTTGTCGCCGCAGCTGCAGCCCTCGCCGGACTGGCCCGCGGCCACCTCGAACTGCCCCGCCTTGTTCTCAGGCGCCACGCCGAGGACGACCACGGCGGCGACCTGGGCGGCGGCGCTGCCCTGCTCCGTCAGATCAGGGTACATCTTCCTGCAACGGGCAACCGGTCGGTGAATCAAATCGATAGTTCATCACCACAAGGAACTGATGCTTGATCAGCTAAGAGATCATCAGATCAAGTACATAAATAGCATGAGAGTGTTTTTGCAAGGAGAAGCATCCATTAACGTCAATAAAAAATATAAAAAATAAATAAAAAGCATCCATACCCGCACTTGCAGTCTGACCCGCAGCTGCAGCCTGATCCACAGTTGCAAGACATCCTCCAAATCTGTGAACCCAAAAAGATTTCAAGGAGAAGAAGATGAGCTTTGGTATCGGAGATGATGATGAGCACAATTGAATTGAATGGATAGCCTCCCACTGGCGCCACTATTTATAGCCGAATGGTGTACACAAGCTTTGGTAGCGTACAAGAGGAGGCCACGCTAGTCTAGCTAATAAGTTGCCGTTGCGTGGCATGATGCTACACGTTACGCCGGCCTTCCGGAATTAGTCCAATTTCTCGAAATCGATTGCCTTAAGACAGAGACAGAAAGCTCTCCACTCCACTCGATAATTTTGATTATCCTTGAGGCGGTTAGATGTAATTCCCTCCGCCAGTCTCGTAATACAAGAGCGTTTTTGACATTACAGGTGAATTTTTTGTGGTGGTAGAAGGGGTTGCGGTAGCTGGTTAAGTTAAGCACAAAGACAATCTGAGCTGATCTTTCTAGTTGCTTTCTGAAAAACGAATAAAAAAATATCCAAGCCCACTAATAATAGTTCGGCACGCCAACAAATCCAACGTATGGACCTCCTCTACCTTCAAATCTCTATCTCTGGGTTACATTCGCAGTATACTGTTCCTTGATGAAGACGTGGATGGTTTGTGTCAAAAGGAATAATGCGTAGTTGACTTCCCTTCCCTCCCCCGTCTTTCGATTTCACACTATTCAACATCATTTTGTATCTTCTCGAAAAGAAAAGAATCCAAAATCCATGATTTTCTATATTTGACTTTCTCAACTGCAAGGCGGCAAGAAATGGGCCTTCTTTGTTGCTTCTCAAAATTTCTTTTGCGGTACACCAAGTAGCTTTAGATATTAAACAAAGAACCATTCATTCAACATCTACCTACAAATTGTAGGGAATAAAAGTGTAATATTTCTATTTCTTTTAAAGAAAGTATGGTGAACATAAGTACTTTCTTTGTTTTTTGGGGGGGTAACTTTCTTCTTATTTTACTAGTTCCCTCAATCGAGAGGGTACATAACGAATTAGTATTTTGTAAGCATGGGGTACACTTGTACTGGAAGCAATTGAATTCTCCACTCCAATTGCAAGTCACAGTTTTCTGTTTCAGGAAGAGCCCGTATGAATCACAATGGTATGCATTATCAGCAATGATCATTATGAAGACTACTAGTATATGAGAACTATTTTTTTGAAACATTGATGATGCTAGATCACGACTTGTTTGTTCTAGTTCTTTTAACCGAGACCGCAACAAAACATCGCATCCAATACGTCGACAATCTAGAAGGAGATATCTTATTTTGATGCGGGGCATAGAAAACTTTATCACAAAACATTAACAAAAGATCATGTCACATCCTTAGGTACTAACTAGTCCTGCACGTCAAAAACAAAAGAGAATTGAGTACTGGACAAACTCCACGGCGGAGAATATCTCATCAACAGAAACTCAACAAGGCCTATTTTCTCCTATGAATCATAGTTTCAGAATAAATCTTCATATCACAGTTTGAAGACTTTTTTTAATGATATCTTGGCTGCACATGGGTTATGAAGCTAGTTGAAGCTATTTATTCCAATAATTACTCCCAATCTCAAAGAAAAACAATCCTGGGCAGGTTTCTAAACTATGGCTACAAACGTGGAAAAATCAGACATCAGATCACAAGAGTCTTCAGTGAAAAAGAAATCAGCATATTTTGCAGTAAATTTCTATTAGATTGAACTAACTTGCTGGAGTTATTGGCTACGTCACTTATTAACGCCTAGTTGCTTAAAATTGTTGATGTGACTTGTGAGTTTCAAATGCTTGCGCCTGTATCCAAAAGATAACTTTCATGCCTAGATTTCAAGTTGAAGTTGGTTGCTGTCCCTTATCGGTTTGAACTGCTTGGCACTTGTGCCAGAAAGATAACTTTCATGCCTAAATTTCAATCCGAAAGATGCTTGCTGTTACTTGTCACTTTGAAACGCTTCCTGTGTAATATGGTCATTCAAATTCAGCAAGTTTAGAGGATTGGTTTGGCAGCTGTGCCGTGCTTTTTCAGAGATGACAACAATTCCAGGAGTAGGTTCATTTTGTTCAGACTTAATACCCAAGTGAGTTGGGGCGTGATCTTGTCAACAATATACCAATTTATATAGCATGGACTTTTTTTGGAAATCATGAACTGGCTCCATTGAACTGGTAGCGTATACAGTATATAAATACCAATATATGTATGTAGATGGGCAGCTGAGAATTGACAGGAAAAGTAATGGCATGGTGGATCCAAAAGAACTGCAGCTGGGAATGTTCAGAAAAAAAAAACGACTCCATTTAACTGCGAACTCTAGTGTTGTACACCAATCCGAAAGATGCTTGCTGTTACTTGTCACTTTGAAACGCTTCCTGTGTAATATGGTCATTCAAATTCAGCAAGTTTAGAGGATTGGTTTGGCAGCTGTGCCGTGCTTTTTCAGAGATGACAACAATTCCAGGAGTAGGTTCATTTTGTTCAGACTTAATACCCAAGTGAGTTGGGGCGTGATCTTGTCAACAATATACCAATTTATATAGCATGGACTTTTTTTGGAAATCATGAACTGGCTCCATTGAACTGGTAGCGTATACAGTATATAAATACCAATATATGTATGTAGATGGGCAGCTGAGAATTGACAGGAAAAGTAATGGCATGGTGGATCCAAAAGAACTGCAGCTGGGAATGTTCAGGAAAAAAACGACTCCATTTAACTGCGAACTCTAGTGTTGTACACCAATCCGAAAGATGCTTGCTGTTACTTGTCACTTTGAAACGCTTCCTGTGTAATATGGTCATTCAAATTCAGCAAGTTTAGAGGATTGGTTTGGCAGCTGTGCCGTGCTTTTTCAGAGATGACAACAATTCCAGGAGTAGGTTCATTTTGTTCAGACTTAATACCCAAGTGAGTTGGGGCGTGATCTTGTCAACAATATACCAATTTATATAGCATGGACTTTTTTTGGAAATCATGAACTGGCTCCATTGAACTGGTAGCGTATACAGTATATAAATACCAATATATGTATGTAGATGGGCAGCTGAGAATTGACAGGAAAAGTAATGGCATGGTGGATCCAAAAGAACTGCAGCTGGGAATGTTCAGAAAAAAAAAACGACTCCATTTAACTGCGAACTCTAGTGTTGTACACCATTCTCTAAGAACACAAGGGTGGTAAAAAAGCAATGAACATACGCCCACCGTGGGGCTTGAACCCACGACCACAAGGTTAAGAGCCTTGCGCTCTACCAACTGAGCTAGACGGGCTTGTTTGAATGACAGTTTTCAGCATCCTAATTCTTCTCTGAACTCGGAAAAGTTGACAAACGGTGACCCAAATTCTTTGAAATAAAATAAATAGAGATCAGCAAAGTCACCAACAATGAAAATCCATGGCATCTGGACCAAATGGACGTCAGTGCACGTCCATGAGACCATGACTTTGAGAAACAAAGCAAAGTACGCCTAGAGGTTTCAGTCAAGTTCTTGGTGATAGTCCCCATGCAAAACTCACCAGTACACCGTCCTAAATGCAAATCAAATTATATTTATTTCGAGAGAAATAATTACTGTAAAATTTTGGGACACTAGAAATAGCACTTGAATGAACCTTTTTGGTAGTACGCATTGCTGTTCCTACGAAAGACCAAAGCATACATACTGGTTACCCTTAGTTATTATTACACTGAATTTTCTAAAACAATGGATGGTCTATTCTGCAACACAGAAAATTAGAGCAATTTTTGCAACACGGGTCTACAGTGCATCTGTAAGCAGACAGTGCTCAAGGGGAAAAAATCGGAGAACAATTCTTCTCCAACGAGGGGCACAGCCTTTTAGTCTACAATAATTTTGCTCAAATCGACACCTTGCGGATCCAAGGCATCCATAAGGTCTCTCAGGCCAACTCTCAGATCAGGTACCCCCTCTTGCAAGATGGCACACACTGGAAATATCCGAACACCTTGCACTCTCCTCTTCAGTTCTTCATACATCGCGTCAGCTCCCTCTTCATCTATTTTGTTTGCGACAATCAACGATGGCCGCTTTGTCATGCCTTCTTGGTAATGCTCTAGCTCCACGACCAGATCGCGTAGCTGCTCCCATGGTGGGATACCCTTCCTACCGTTGAGTGTTGCTGCCAGGTCAAGCACATAGGACAGAACTTTGGTGCGCTCAATGTGCCTCAAGAAGGCATGGCCCAGGCCACGGTTCTCATGGGCACCTTTGATAAGACCAGGTATGTCAGCAACTTTCACTGACAAGTAGTCGTCGTAGGTTAGGCTACCAATATTGGGCCTTAGTGTGGTGAACGCATAGTCAGCAATCTCCGGGCGAGCCCTAGAGAGAGCACTCAGAAGTGTGCTCTTTCCGGCATTAGGCAAACCAACAAGGCCAACATCAGCAATGCTCTTCAGTTCTAAGACAAGAAAAGACTCTGTTCCTGGCTGTCCAGTACTTAAACGGGCTACCTCCTCTTGTCTATTTCCTTTGGATAGACGGACGTCTCTTCCGATAGAAGTATTCCCTAGCCCACCCTCCCCTCCTTGTGCTACGATCAACCGTTGCCCAGGTCTTGTCATTTCAGCAACAGAATACTGTATGTCATCTTCTTCCCCCTCCTCATCTGAATCTAGAGCCTCTTCCTCCGTCTCTTCTTCATCCTCCCAAAATTCTTCATCGTCGTCATCAAACTGATCATTTTCATCCAAACCGACCTGAGGTTGAATGCTACTTGCATCACTATCTTCAGCGTTCGAAAACCTAGTCTTGGAGCAGGTACTAGGGTATGTTTGCTTCTCCCACTGATTGCTTCTTTCTCTTTCAGCTTCATTTCCATTAATGCCATCCTTGTTCTTCTGATTGGAACTGTCTGCAGAGTCATCCACAGCATCTGGGATATCCCATGGATCTAGAGATCTGGTTGGTTTATTTACAGTGAAAGACGGTCGCTCCCCTCGGACTAGATGAATCACTGTGCCAACTGGTACTTGTGCGACCTGTCAGACACACAAAGAGAATGTTATATATTTCGGAAAGGAACTTAGTAAATGTGAAATGCACATGTATATACATATATTTCTGGTAACCTTGTCAGGACCTCTTGTCCCTATCTGTTTCTTAGAAAGTCCATTGCCTCCTCGGACTGCTTTCTGGAAACACAAAGTAAATAAGTGTAAAACCATGACACGGAAAAACATAAATTCTGCAGAATCTTCTTCATTTGCAAAGGCTCAATGTGATATTAAGTTACAGTGTGAATAAGTCGCTCTTAGTCTTAAGTCCAACATTAGTAAGGGTGAACTTCTAACTCGATAATATACACAAGCTAAGAATTTACACAAGAGATTAGTTCTTTTACGAAGAGGGATAATGCATCTAGCAAAACAAAGAGCGCATGACATCTATATATCTCATACCAAAACACAAAATATGATGATACCAAAAGCATACCGTGTGATGTTGCAAGTTACTGAAATCCCAGACAGATCTTGAGCACTCAAGAATGACATTACCACCTGTCCCTCCATCGCCACCTGCAATATTTTATTGTGAATAAGAAATTCTGGGCGCATGAAAACTAGACTAAGCAGCAGAAAATATCTTGGGCTATTAGAAACATTTTGACATAGTGTAGATGGCATAGTATAAATCTACAATGATTTTTCACAGCATCCGGAGCTCAATGAAACACAACCAAATCAGATGATCCGTTTCACCATAGTAACATACAATTGGATGGTCAATGATGCAAACAAACAGAACCAACCATAGTTGCATCAATATTCAGACTCTGAATTCGGAGCTTTATCAGTCTACAAGGACTTGGATGGCTTGCATACATATGACAGCAATGAACAGTGCACAAAAAAAGATAATGGATTAAATTTGGAAAGGCTCACCATCGGGCCTGCCTTGGCGGTCGGACCTGGAGCGCCTTTGGCTGATGCAGCCATTGCCACCATCGCCACCCCTGGCAAGTAGCCGGAACCTGTCCACCATCCCACGTGCCTGGAACAACAGGTATTCAATGCCTCGGCTCATCATTGATTCGTCGGAACAAGCTTGAGGAAAAGTGTAGCCCACGTAAAGCTGTAAGAAGATAGACTCTGACCTGCAAAGGCGCCGCCTTTCCCTTCCCCCCCTCTGACGAGGAGCCATGGTAGCTCGCCCCACCACCAGCCCATGCCGCTGGAGACAGGTTCACCAGTGAGACGCGACACAGGACAGCTTGCGGCCGCCGCCACATCTTCACTACTCTAGTCTTAGCAGAAACACAAACTGCTGGATTAGTATTAGATTGGAAAGCTGGAGTAGCGTTGATTTCGGCGCTTTGGCGAGCTACAAAGAAATTGTTGGGCGGGCCAAGCTAAAGAAGAACGCGAAAATTTTCAAATTCTGAATCATTGTCATTAAGTACCCTCTGTTCCCATTTGTTACAAGATCAAGTGAATAGATATAAACAAAAGAAGCTATACCGCAATACAGTTTCCCCATTAGACTATTTTAGTTAGCCATTACAAAAGCTTGGAGATATCAAACCACAGACGTATTGAGTGAATTATTGATACTGCCAAACTGGATTTTTTTTTTGTCAAAATGTACAGAACAATGCCTTTGTATAAACTTAAACGATGGCTTTGCATAAAATGTAGACAATAAGATTTTTCAGTGGTTTATTTATGCCACCACAGTCCACATACGAATAGACAATAACCTAAATGAAAGAAATTTGAATGAATCAAAGAAAATTAGCTGTGCAGCTTAAATGGGTCGGCCGTCGCCGTAGTCGCGCTGCTGGTAGGCTAGTCGTCCGTGGGTGGCGGCCGATTTGTGCCGCTGGCCAGACGCGGGGGGGGGGGGGGCTGTGCCCTGTGTCCGCGGCGGGCGGCGGCCGCTAGAGAAAACAGTGTTTGTTGTCCGTGCCGTGAGTTCCTGGATGCTGGGCTGCCGCGTGTTGCGTTATGCTGGTCAGGTGGTGTGGCCTGGGCCTAGCTAAATTTGGTTTCCAGCGATGGGCGGGCCACGGCCCAGGTTGGCCCTCCACCCTTCCACTGATTGCAAAGGAGCACTCTTACAAGAAAGAAGTATACAAATCACCCTCAAATCCACTCTTTGGGATACATAACACCCTGAAATTACTGAAACCGGGTTAATAACCCCCTTGAGTGGTTTTTGTCTAATCTGAAGCGGTTTTTGTCCCACCATGATGCTGATTACGCGTTGACTGGGCAAAAACGCTGAGTAGGTCCCATTAGTCAGTTGTCTCTCTCCTTTCTTTCCTTTATCACCCCATCCCCTTCCTTTCTTTCTTCGTCAGAGCGCCGTCGCCTCCAGAAACGCCTCTCCTCTTTCGTTCGCTAGGGCTTGGCAATCGCAGGCGCCGTCCGCCGTCCGCCGTCGTCTGCCACTTGTGCCCTGTGTCCGGCGGCGGGCGGCGGCCGCTAGAGAAAACAGTGTTTGTTGTCCGTGCCGTGAGTTCCTGGATGCTGGGCTGCTGCGTGTTGCGTTATGCTGGTCAGGTGGTGTGGCCTGGGCCTAGCTAAATTTGGTTTCCAGCGATGGGCGGGCCACGGCCCAGGTTGGCCCTCCACCCTTCCACTGATTGCAAAGGAGCACTCTTACAAGAAAGAAGTATACAAATCACCCTCAAATCCACTCTTTGGGATACATAACACCCTGAAATTACTGAAACCGGGTTAATAACCCCCTTGAGTGGTTTTTGTCTAATCTGAAGCGGTTTTTGTCCCACCATGATGCTGATTACGCGTTGACTGGGCAAAAACGCTGAGTAGGTCCCATTAGTCAGTTGTCTCTCTCCTTTCTTTCCTTTATCACCCCGTCCCCTTCCTTTCTTTCTTCGTCAGAACGCCGTCGCCTCCAGAAACGCCTCTCCTCTTTCGTTCGCTAGGGCTTGGCAATCGCAGGCGCCGTCCGCCGTCCGCCGTCGCCGCCGTCGTCTGCCACTTGCTCGTCGCCGAAGGAACGAAGCCATGTGTCCAGGTGCATGTGCCTCAATCTCCGGTGCCGCTCTGCTTCGCTTCTGGTGTCATTCGTCGGCGGAATCGCGAGCTCATACAAGTGGCAGCGGCCAACGACGATGGCTCCGTACTTGCGGCCGGCCACTGTTGGCGTTTCCTCGAATTTACTAGTCTCCCGCCCGGCCGTTGGGCGCACGACGCATTGTCATGGCCGGCGGAGCAAGCATTTGAGATCAGGGTGGTCCGCCTCAAAAAAAATTGACAACAAATATGACATGTGTACGTCGTAACTAATTGCCAATAACACATAGAAATAGATCAATATGGCCTTACAAACACACTAAGAGCCTGTTCGGTTCCTCTCCGCTCCCTCGACTGCGCTCCCGGAGCGGAGCAGGCTGCAGCTCATTTTCACAGAGCGGCTCAAACTGAGCTCCACAGCTCCACGGAGTGGAGAGATTCCGAACAGGGCCTAAAATTCACATTCAAGTCTCAGTTTTGCATAAAAGAAGGCTAAAAAGTATACACACTTTGAGAAGTTAAAAGAAGACTATGTTTCTGGCCTACGCCTTTGCATGGCCATGAAAGTATCAGCTATATCATCTTAATTGACCTCAGAGAAAACATCCCGCTCAATGTATGTGAGCAATGCGACTAGGCAATCATCCAAAAGACTATCACCCATCTTATTTCTCAACTTCCTATTGACTAAACTTATGGCAGAAAATGTTCTCAACATTTGTCGTTTCCACCGGTAGAATCAATACCAATCTGACATATCTTTTTCCCTATCTTCAAAGCATGTTTGTGAAAAAGTTTTGCAATACCTCCGGTCCTTTTCATTGTTCAATAATTCTACAATATGGGTGTTCATTGGTTCATGTTCGTGTGTTGTACTGGATAATGCACAACACAACAAATAGAAGCAAATGGTTACGCGAGCAAATTCGTTGATGTGTTAATTTGGGGAGGTTTCAATGTTTCATAGCTGATAAGATCTGTGCTTTTTGGATTTTGTCTTTCTATAGTACTCCCTCTGTAGACTAATATAAGAGCGTTTAGATCACTACTTTAGTATTCTAAACGCTCTTATATTAGTTAGTATTCTAAACGCTCTTATATTAGTTTACGCTAATATATTCTAAACGCTCTTATATTAGTTTACGGAGGGAGTCGTATATATTCGAACTGATCTGAACAAGGATCTTCACCAAGCCATGCTTGTTATTAATTACAGTGTCTTTATAATTAACCCGGGCGAAATTTCTTACTCATGCAACTAGCTGTTCTCCCCACTAAATTGTTCTATCTATCCGTCCAAACTACTAATGCTCGGTGCACTCATTCAAAAGAAAAAAGATCGCCGTCGTCGCAAAACCTAAATTAAAAATTAGGGAATTGGGGAATGGACGAATGGTACCTCAAATCAGGCCGAGCCGAGTGCCGACTGGGCGGCTGCCGCCGGCTTGCAGAGGCGCCAGGCGGCCGGGTCAGGGCAGGG
Organism: Aegilops longissima; assembly: GCA_021605205.1. Taxonomy (NCBI): domain Eukaryota; kingdom Viridiplantae; phylum Streptophyta; class Magnoliopsida; order Poales; family Poaceae; genus Aegilops; species Aegilops longissima. The sequence goes on from CM038679.1 coordinate 151,203,011, forward strand.
TCTCGGCCGGGGGCGCTGGCGAGGTTGGCGCCGAGCGCCGGGCGGGCCGCGGGCGAGACAGAGAGGGAGGAGCAGAGGAGCCTCCTGGGCGGCTTAGTTTCCGGCGACCGGCGAGGGCGGCGAGGCAGGCGGAGGCAGGGACAGGGCGGCCGGCGGCTGGGCGGCGGGTAGGTTCTCCCGTGCGTCAGGCAGTCAGGGTGGGTGTGCGTGGTGCGTCTCCACGGCTCTGTCTGGCGTTTGAGCGTGGATCGTTGTTGGGTCAAAGTGTTGCTGGGCCATTTTTTTCCTTCTCTGGCCCATATCTATTTTTAGGGAATGGCCCATCTCTATATGTATAGGTCTATAATAGGCTGTTACAAAATTCCAGAGTGGGCCGCGGCCCACCCTGGACACCCTGTAGCTCCGCCCTGCATGGCGGAGCCTGAGCCGTCCGTCGTGTGGCAGTGAAACTGTTGCGGCGCTGCGCCCTTCACGCGCACTCTGCGGTTGTGGTCGAGCGTTCTCAGCTTGCAACAACGCTACGTCGCCCGGTCTTCGCTGGAAGGAGGGACCAAATCAATAATCAACGTTGCTGTTCTCCTAGAGGAGCCCGTTGCTTTTTATATCCGGACGGTGAGGTTCCGAAGGATGCTCTGGCGATTTGCGGGATGTTGTGTTTCGATTGAAGGAACGGCTAAGGAATGAAAATGGTCTGCTCAATGCCAGCTTGGCGAAGAACAAGATGCTGGATGCGTATGTGTGTGATTTGGAAGTCGGCATCGTGGAGAAGTTGATGTCCTGAAGAAGAGGATTCAGAAACTGCAGCTGTCCTTTGTGTTTGCTCTGTTCTGCTTTGTCATTTCACACTTTTGGGAATGATTGTCATGAAGAAGAAGATGCATCCTGAAGAAATTAGTCCAGTAGGGAGTCATTTATGTATGTTGTTTTTCTTTGTAAGCTGTTAAGCAAAATTCAGAATGTATGCTGTTAAAAGGTTCAGAATTTGTCTTGTATCTTGTTATGCAAAATTCGGAATTTGGTACAATGCTTCTTGGAAGTGTTATGAAAATATTTGGAATTTTGTACAATGCAAAATCCCAGTGTTATGTCCGATCTTCTTATGTGTACTGTATACTCTATGATGATATGAAAAGATTCAGAATTTGGTTCAAAGCAAAATCCCAGTGCTATGGCTGATCTTCTTATGTTTATGTATATTGTATACTGTATGCTGATCTGAAAAGATTCAGAATATATGTCTGATCTTCTTATATGTGTTGTCATGTATGCAACACTATGTTTATTTACAATGAACCAAATATACAAATATAGTGTATGCTGTTATGAAAAGATCATTTGCAGTGAACCAAATATTACAAACAAAAACAAAAACACTTCATTCAGACAAGCATAACAGATATTTACTATGAACTAACATGTTTAGTTCATTCAGACAAGAAAGTGCACTTTTCTCCTTAACCAAACAGGGTAATCATCTACAATAAATTCTCCTAGCAATGCAAGTTCATTCAGCCGCATTTACTTTGCGCGAGAGAGACCAGTTTGTCCTGCACCAAATTCTGCTGAAAAGTCACACATTTTTCCTAACAAAATCATCCCTTTTTTCATGAACAGAACAGGGCATCATCCAAAACGCACTTGAGGAGAACAGGGCATCATCCAAAACACTACTTCTTGTTGGAAATATGAGCAATTTACCGAATGATTTTATTAGCAGAAATACTAGATAAAGCACGAATGGTATAGCAGTGATAAAACAAGTCATGCGATTTGACAAAGAGAAGGAAAACAGCATCTTCATATATGAACTGTAACTAAACACATCTAGAGCAGACAGTATAGCAAGTTGCATATATGAAACAGAGTCTAACATATCTAGGGCATACACTAGAACAAGGAACTGTAGCAGGGCCTCTAATATAAAGAGGAAGAGCACGTACGGGACACCAGCAGCAGAAGCGGTGGACTTGGGGTCCGTGTCCTCGCCAGCCATGTCGTCGAGGAGGTAGTCGACGTCGGGGAAGAAGTCGTCGTCGGGGAAGTAGTCGTCGTAGTCCGGGACATCCGTGACGAAGAAGTCAGTAGTCGCGCGAAGGGCTCCCCAAAAACCTTATCATCCTTCTCCCGTACAGGACTCAAAGAGGTGCGGTTTCGGAGGCCTACTCTCCCGACCTGCGGTTCACGCCGCTAGCCAGGATAAGGAAGAACGTAGGAGCAGCGCAGTGCTTAGGAACTTGTGGCGAGAGGAAGAAGAAGTTCTGGTGCGTCTCTCTGAGAGGAGCGACCTCCCTTTTATAGGCGCAAGAGAAGGAGGCGAGAGGTTGCGCCGAGAGCTGAAGGGAACGAGGGAGACGAAATGAACAGGCAGCAGGCGAAGAGGTGCGCCGTTCGTATTCAATCTCGGCTCATTCCCGCAACCCGCGGTGCGTCGTGACGAGGCATGGCGTGGCGAGGCGAGCGGCGGAGGAGGAGCACGCGTGGATGTCCCTCTTGTTCTCATCCTCATACATGTGGAGAAAGAGCCTCCCTTATAAAGAGGTCCAACTCCCTGTAAACTAGCAATGTGGGACTAAACTTTAGATCCACCTCTTGCCTTGCACGAATGGGCTGCGTGGGCCTCTAGGATTTATTAGGAATTTCTGAAACTGTTATTGGGCTAGGCCCGAAATAGACAAAATTCCAGCAATCCCCCACCGGATCCCAGAGGCACACAGAATTTGCCTTTGGTTCCAAAACACTGTTTTATATACCGGTACTACAGTGGAGACTATTAAGTTGAACTTCCACCTAGAACTCTATCCAAAGCAACCGTGAGTACTCATCCAAAGCACTCGCAAGTAAGGATCTACACTACATATGCATCGATATCAATGAAATGGGTAGTATCTATGGACTGAACTCCAGAATGCCAGAATAAGAGGGGGGTGGCTAGTCCTATCAAAGACTACGCTTCTGGCGACCTCCATCTTGAAGCATGTAGAAGAGAGTAGCTGGTAAGTTCACCAAGTAAGAGCATCTCCAGCCACGCCCCCAACAGGCCCCAGGCGCCTTTTCTGCGTCGGCGCCAAACCCCCCACTCGCGCCCCCAAGACGCCAAAATCCGCCGGCTCAGCCCGTTTTTGGGCCCGGCGATCGCAGGCTGAACCCAGCACACTAGGGGGCACTCGGGGGTTCCGGCGCAAGGGGAAAACACGCCTGGGCCACACTGTCAGGTGAAAAGTCAAGCCAATCGTCCAGATTCGCCCCCCACCCCCGCGCACTCGGCCACCACCCTGACGATCCCGGCGCCGCCACTGCCCAGCACTGCTGGATAGGCCATTCCCCATCGGAAAAGAGAGAAGGTTTCGCCGCGGAAGCCTCTCCACCACCGTCCGGGTGAGTTTTCTGGTGCTCCGGCCGCGCAGGGCGGTATACCGGTGGGTGTGCGCCCACCACGCCCGCTAGGTTTCGGCGTTTTGTCTGCTCGGCGATGGACTTGGACGACAAGGAGGTGCTCGCGGCGCTGCTGCAGGAGGAAGCCGATGCCGACGTCCAGGACGAGGAACACCTCATGGTCCTCGCCGCCCACGCCGGCCTACTCGCGAGCAATGAAAAGCCGTGGCGAGGTGGCTCGGCGCCGGGGTGGCTGAAAGCAAAGAACCAGCATCGTCTGGAAGGCTATTGCATGCTCTACTCCGACTACTTCGCCGACGCTCCACTGCACGGCAACAAAGTATTTCCGCGCCGTTATCTGATGAGACGAAAGCTTTTCCTCAGGATTGTGAATTCCTTCAAGAAATTCGACAGCTACTTCAAGGGCAAGAAGGATTGCACTGACAAACTTGGATTCACCTCAATCCAGAAGTGCACGACAACTATGAGTATGCTTGCATACGGAGCTCCCGGTGATTCACTCGACGACTATGGGCGCATGGACGAGTCCACGACCATTGAGTGTTTCTACAAGTTCTGCAGGGCAGTGGTGGCAGTGTTTGGACCATAATACTTGCGAACACCCAATGTGGAGGACACTGCTCAGATCCTAGCACAGAATGCAACAAGAGGATTTCCTGAGATGCTTGGAAGCATTGGCTGCATGCATTGGAAATGGAAGAACTGCCCATTTTCTTGGTAGGGGATGTACAAAGGCGCCAAAGGCGGTTGCAGTGTGGTACTTGAGGCGGTGGCCACACAGGACCTCTGGATTTGGCACTCCTTCTTTGGTATGCCAGGAACTCACAATGACATCAACGTGCTGCAGTGCTCCCCTGTCTTTGCCAAGCTTGTTGAAGGTCATTCTCCTCCGGTGAACTTCGAGATCAATGGGCGGCACTACAACAAGGGGTACTACCTAGCTGATGGCATCTATCCGAGATGGTCTATATTTGTGAAGACTATCTCAAACGTTGTGCCAGGAGGCAAGAAGTCCCACTTTGCGAAGGTTCAGGAGGCTTGCAGGAAGGATATCGAGCAGGCATTTTGTGTGCTCCAATATCGATTTGCTGTTGTCCGGTACCCTGCTCAGACATGGTCGAAAGATCAAATGTGGGAGATCATGACTTGCTATGTCATTTTGCACAACATGATCATTGAGAGCGAGCAGGAAGAGTCGGTGTTTAACACTGAACCATATTACACGCAGGGTCCTCTTGCACAAGTTGATCATCAGCTACCGGCAACCTGGACTGCCTTCCTCAATATGTGTCAGGAGATCCGAGACTCACAGGTGCTTCAACAACTGCAGCAGGACCTGGTGGAGCACCTATGGAGACTCAAGGGCAACGCCTAGCTCGACGTGTGATGAAATATGAGTTTTTATTTGTTGAACTATATAATTTGTATTGAACTATTTGTTGTTGAACTATTCGATTTCTATTGATTTTTTGTGATGAACTATGTGATAAAAAAATTACTTATGTTGAACTCACGCCGAACCACGGCGAATAGGGGCCGATTCGTGCGGATATCGAGCCATTTTTTGCCGAAAGTGGGCCGAAAAGCGGGCACATTTGCGCCAAAAATGGGCCAATGTCGGCGCCTGGGGTCGACGGCTGGGTACCCAAGTGAAGGAAATATGCCCTAGAGGAAATAATAAAGTTGTTATTTATATTTCCTTATATCATGATAAATGTTTATTATTCATGCTAGAATTGTATTAACCGTAAACTTAGTACATGTGTGAATACATAGACAAACAAAGTGTCACTAGTATGCCTCTACTTGACTAGCTCGTTGAATCAAAGATGGTTATGTTTCCCAACCATAGACATGAGTTGTCATTTGATTAACGGGATCACATCATTAGAAATGATGTGATTGACTTGACCCATTCCGTTAGCTTAGCATTTGATCGTTTAGTATATTGTTATTGCTTTCTTCATGACTTATACATGTTCCTATGACTATGAGATTATGCAACTCCCGAGTACCGGAGGAACACTTTGTGTGCTACCAAACGTCACAACGTAACTGGGTGATTATAAAGGTGCTCTACAGGTGTCTCCGATGGTACTTGTTGAGTTGGCATAGATCGAGATTAAGATTTGTCACTCCGATTGTCGGAGAGGTATCTTTGGGCCCTCTCGGTAATGCACATCACTATAAGCCTTGCAAGCAATGTAACTAATGAGTTAGTTGCGGGATGATGCATTACGGAACGAGTAAAGAGACTTGCCGGCAACGAGATTGAACTAGGTATTGAGATACCGACGATCGAATCTCGGGCAAGTAACATACCGATGACAAAGGGAACAACGTATGTTGTTATGCGGTTTGACCGATAAAGATCTTCATAGAATATGTAGGAGCCAATATGAGCATCCAGGTTCCGCTATTGGTTATTCACCGGAGACATGTCTCGGTCATGTCTACATAGTTCTCGAACCCGTAGGGTATGCACGCTTAACGTTCGGTGACGATCGGTATTATGAGTTTATGTGTTTTGATGTACCAAAGATAGTTCGGAGTCCCGGATGTGATCACGGACATGACGAGGAGTCTCGAAATGGTCGAGACATAAAGATTGATGTATTGGACGACTATATTCGGACACCGGATGAGTTCAGAGGGTCACCGGATATTTATCGGTGTGCCGGGGGGTTATCGGAAACCCCGGGGGATATAATGGGTCAACATGGGCCTTGTGGGAGAGAGAGGAGAGGGCCTAGGGCTGGCCGCCCCCCTTGGGAGTCTGAATTGGACAAGGGGGGGCGCCCCCTCTTTCCTCCCTCTCTCCCTCTCCTTCCTTCCCCGTTCCTCCTTCCTAGTTGGACTAGGAAAGGGGGGTCCTACCCCCACTAGGAGGAGGACTCCCCCCTCTCCTTGGCGCGCCCCAAGGCCGGCCGGCCTCCCCCTTGCTCCTTTATATACGGGGGCAGGGGCGCCCTAGAACACACAAGTTGATTGTTCCAAGCCATGTGTGGTGCCCCCCTTCATCATAATCCACCTCGGTCATATCATCGTAGTGCTTAGGCGAAGCCCTGCGCCGGTAGCTTCATCATCACCGTCATCACGCAGTCGTGCTGACGAAGCTCTCCCTCAAAGCTCTACTAGATTGTGAGTTCATGGGACGTCACCAAGCTGAACGTGTGCAGATCGCGGAGGTGTCGTACGTTCGGTACTAGGATCGGTAGATCATAAAGACGTACGACTACATCAATCGCGTTGTCATAACGCTTCCGCTTTCGGTCTACGAGGGTACGTGGACAACACTCTCCCCTCTCGTTGCTATGCATCACCATGATCTTGCGTGTGCGTAGGATTTTTTTTTTGAAATTACTGTGTTCCCCAGCAGTGGCATCCGAGCCAGGTTTATGCGTAGATGTCATATGCACGAGTAGAACACAAGTGAGTTGTGGGCGATACTAGTCATACTGCTTACCAGCATGTCATACTTTGATTCGGTGGTATTGTTGGATGAAGCGGCCTAGACCGACATTACGCGTACGCTTACACGAGACTGGTTCTACGACGTGCTTCGCACACAGGTGGCTGGCAGGTGTCAGTTTCTCCAACTTTAGTTGAATCGAGTGTGGCTACGCCCGGTCCTTGTGAAGGTTAAAACAGCACGTACTTGACGAAATATCGTTGTGGTTTTGATGCGTAGGTAAGAACGGTTTTTGCTCAGCCTGTAGCAGCCACTTAAAACTTGCAACTACAAAGTAGAGGACGACTAACTTGTTTTTGCAGGGCATGTTGTGATGTGATATGGTCAAGACATGATGCTAAATTTTATTGTATGAGATGATCATGTTTTGTAACAGAGTTATTGGCAACTGGCAGGAGCCATATGGTTGTCGCTTTATTGTATGAAATGCAATCGCCATGTAATTGCTTTATTTTATCACTAAGCGGTAGCGATAGTCGTAGAAGCAATAGTTGGTGAGACGACAACGATGCTACGATGGAGATCAAGGTGTCGCACTGGTGACGATGGTGATCATGACGGTACTTTGGAGATGGAGATCAAAGGCACAAGATGATGATAGCCATATCATATCACTTATATTGATTGCATGTGATGTTTATCCTTTATGCATCTTATTTTGCTTAGTACGGCGGTAGCATTATAAGATGATCCATCACTAAATTTCAAGGTACAAGTGTTCTCCCTGAGTATGCACCGTTGCGAAAGTTCGTCGTGCCGAGACACCACGTGATGATCGGGTGTGATAAGCTCTCGTTCACATACAACGGTGCAAGCCAGTTTTGCGAGCATAAAATACTCGGGTTAAACTTGACGATCCTAGCATATGCAGATATGTCCTCGGAACACTGAGACCGAAAGGTCGAGCGTGAATCATATAGTAGATATGATCAACATAGTTATGTTCACCATTGAAAACTAATCCATCTCACGTGATGATCAGACATGGTTTAGTTGATATGGATCACGTGATCACTTAGATGATTAGAGGGATGTCTATCTAAGTGGGAGTTCTTTAGTAATATGATTAATTGAACTTTAATTTATCATGAACCTAGTACCTGGTAGTATATTGCATGTCTATGTTGTTGTAGATAGATGGCCCGTTGTAACATCCCAAAATTCTAAATTTTGGAATGTTATATTAAATAAATATTTATGCTTGTTTGTTTGATAGTGGTGTGGTTGCTTGTGTGAAATTGAGTGAAATTTGAAACTTTCTGAAAGTTGAATGAGAGGGAATGAAATGACTTTCCCAAACTTCCACCTTGCATTTATGATCTCCATGAATTCAAATTCTTTTCATCACAAAACCCCGAGAGAAGATGACATGACTTCTTCCATTTGTTTAAATGACAAGGGTGTTGAAAATATTTGAATTTCATTTGGAAAATATTTCCAATTCTGAAACTTTATGCAACTCAATGATTTTCACGAGAGAAGATAAAATGACTTCTTCAAATTAAATGAAATATGAGTTGGGAGTTTTAAAAGAATTAAATCCAAAGTTCTTTTGAATTTATTTCCAATTTGGAGTTATTTGAGTTTTATTCAAAATATTTTTCTCCAAAAACAAAATATATGGAAATTAGGGTAACATGATTCCCTACATCAGAAAATTGGAGAGAAATTAATTTGAAGTCATTTTGGTATTTTAAAATAATTTTGTTGGATTTTATTGGACTAGAAGCACTCTTTGCTTTATTTAAATTTGTGTGTATTTTATTTAACGCTAGAATAATGTTCATCATGTAGGAAATCTTTTCTAAATTTTTGATATATTATATGCCTATATAATATTTTCATTTTTTTATCATTTTGTTTTCCTCTCTGTTTGTTTATATATATATATATATATATATATATATATATATATATATATATATATATATATATATATATATATATATATATATATATATATATATATATATATATATATATATATATATATATATATATATATGGGCCAAAGGCCCAAGCCGCCAACCAACCGGCCGGCCAAGGCCAAGACCATCGCACGCGCACCTAGGGAGCCAGGAGCCAAGGTTTCCTATTCTTTTACAAATCCTAGTAGGATTTGATCCCGTTCGTTATTCCGTTTTTATTCCTAGGATTCCTAATCCTAGTCTATTTCTCGTCCCTACCCCAAGCAAAGCCCTCCTCCCACTATAAATACCCAAGCACCCCCCCTCCAACACATCAAACCAACACCTCTCTCTCTCTCTCCTCTCCTCTCCATGAAGAAGAAGCAGCTTCCCCACCGCCGCCAAGTGCCGCCGCCGCTCTCGACCTCTCCCGAGGTTTATATGATCTCCTCTCCACCGTCCCGTGATCTCCTTTCCTCTAGGATCAACCGCAATATCGGATCCGATCTTCTTCCCCAACTCCGACGACTACTCCGGTGAGATCCACGAAATCCCGTAATTCATTTTTTTTCAGAAAATAGCAATCTTAGAAAATTCATATCTTTTAGAGTTTTTAGTATTTTTGAGTGATTCCAATTGCTATGTGTCACAAATTTGCGGAAGTTTCTGTTAGTGTCTCTGGATTTCAAATTTGAGTAGTTTAAATTAGAATTTGATAAATTTTGTTCACATTAGTATTTTGGCCATAACTTGAGTTTAAAAATAGGTTTTTAATTAATTCTTTTTGCTCCTGGTCACTTATGATATTTTTTAGCTGTAGGATTTAGTTTGGTAATTTTGGAGCATTTTAAATTAGATTTTTAGTAAAAACAGTACTGTTTTGCTTATATAGTTGTTTTAGTTATGTAATTATTGTTTTAATTATTTTAGTTCATTCCTTTTGTAGATTTTCACTTGTTGTTATATGTTTATGTTTAGCTACAGTAGATAAATTTTTGTAGTTATTTATTAGTGTTTAGCTACGGTTTTGTAATTGCTTGTTTAGTTCATAGTGATAGTGGATAAAGATAGTTTTATTAGTTTTAAAAGTAATTCTTTTTCCACTTCAAGTTATATTGTTTTTGTTTCTGTTATTTGTGAACACATTAGTTGTTATATTTATTTAGTATAGTTTATTAATGTTTTAATAAATGATTTGTTGTTATAGTTGTCTTAGTGTTTTGCTAGTTGCTATATTTGTTCTAGTATTCACTAGATGGTTATAGTGTTTTATATTAGTTCTTTTTGTTAGTTAGTAAATTAGTAATTTATTTTTGTTATTTTATTAGATTTATATTTTCTTTGCTGTAGAAAAAAATATTAGAATAATTTAGTAATGTTATGTTAAGATTTGTGTGAGTTGGTCACCACAAGTTTTTCCTTGAATTTTTCTTTCAAGTTTTTCCTTTGGTTTTCGACTTGGTTTTCTTGTTGCTTTTATTTTGATTGAGTATTGTTATGATTGATAGAATTGATTGCTAGGATGATTGCTTATATGATTGTCGATGTAATATAGATTTTCAAAGGAGTGAAATAGTTCTACCAAGTCTTTATTCGAGGCGTTATTATCTTCATCAAGTAATACCGAGCAAGTTCACTTTGACCATGCTTTCGCACCTATGTTTTATTGCATTTAGTGACATCTTTGCAACCACCTCCAGTAGTGACATTGAATCCTTGTAGTTGTGTAGTATGCATGAGGCAGGAACCCATCACCTGTTACCAAGCCCGGACGTTATTTATTTTAATGCTACGCTATAGTAGACGGGTTGGTATGAGTGCTCGGAGTGGTGTGAGAATGGAGGATCTCGTCAATGACGACAACTCCATGATGGAATCTGCAAGGACTGCATCTTCAAGGCCTCAAGACTTCAAGACTCGAGACAAGAATTCAATACACACTCTTGGGTGAAGGATGGTTGACGGGCACCTGGAGAAACCAAGGTTGGTCGGGATGCATGGAGAAGCGCCATGACATCTTGCGGAAAGCTTCACCCAGACTCAAAGAGACGGAAGAATACTTCATGCCCGAAGCTTACCTGTGCAACCGCAAGTCACTATGGGCTCGCTTGGTTGACCTTAGTTGTGACTCTGGTGGGGCGGTGCTAGCAGATGTAGAACTACGGTAGGATTGGATGAGCACGGACGGTGGTCGAGGAACTCTTGAAGATCATGTTTCGGTCATCTTGTTCTCAAACACCACAAGTGCGAGAACGCAAAGAGAGGATCGAATCTTGCGGGTAAAGTGTACAAACCTCTCAGAGGGGTTAAAACCTAATCGATTAGCCGTGTCCCGATTACGGACAATTTGAGCATCTGGACTGGATCTATCTCGGAACTCTCAACACCGGATGATAACTTAATTGTGGGCAACTTATGATGAATTTGGGCTATGAGACATCGGTTGGCGGAACCATGTCATGATAGAAAACTCTATAGTACAGACTTCATTTATCCCTTTAATGTAGGAAAATAAAACCAGCTTTTACATAAACAAAACTCAGATCTGAGCCACAAAGCCATATTGCATATAGTATAGTTTATCATCTGTTTTCTCTTATTGTGATCTTGCGGTACATTCAATGTAATCGACCTACACGTTGCAACATATCATGTTGCGATATTTCCTCGACGAGTAAGAGTTACGATCTGAGGTCACGATCTACACTCAACTCGCCGATGGCGTTGATGGGACTCCACACCCGTTTGATTGTTTCCGCTGAGTATTACGAGGTATATATCATTTTACGTTATTTATACATGTGATTGCACTTTGATATATACATTGATGTACTGTGTGTGCCAAAGATATCTTGATCCAGGATGGCACAGATACACGAGGCTTGACCGTCGAGGTCGGGTCGCTACACCCGTCTTTGTGTTCCGTTGAATTTTAATGCGTTCTAGAGAAAGCTAACTTTAAAGATGATGGTAGCAACTACACGGATGGGTCCGAATTTGAGGATTATCCTCATTGCTGCGCACGTAAGAATTACGTCCCGGAAGCACCGCTAGGTGCCAAACCCGCTGCAGGAGCAACGCAAGATGTTATGAACGTCTGGCAGAGCAAAGCTGATGACTATTCGATAGTTCAGTGTGCCATGCTTTACGGCTTAGAATCGGGACTTCAAAGACGTTTTGAACGTCATCGAGCATATGAGATGTTCCAAGAGTTGAAGTTAATATTTCAAGCAAATGCCTGAATTGAGAGGTATGAAGTCTTCAATAAGTTCTATAGCTGCAAGATGGAGGAGAATAGTTGTGTCAGTGAACATATACTCAGAATGTCTGGGTACCACAACCACTTGACTCAACTGGGAGTTAATCTTCCTGATGATAGTGTCATTGACAGAGTTCTTCAATCACTGCCACCAAGCTATAAAAGCTTCATGATGAACTATAATATGCAAGGGATGGATAAGACAATTCCCGAGCTCTTTGCAATGCTAAAGGATGCGGAGGTAGAAATCAAGAAGGAGCATCAAGTGTTGATGGTTAATAAGACCACTAGTTTCAAGAAAAAAGGCAAAGGGAAGAAGGGGAACTTCAAGAAGAACGACAAGTAAGTTGTTGCTCAAGTGAAGAAGCCCATGTCTGAACCTAAGCCTGAGACTGAGTGCTTCTACTGCGAAGGGATTGGTCACTGGAAGCGGAACTGCCCCAAGTATTTGGCGGATAAGAACACTAGTACAGCGAGCTCCTAAACAAACAGTTTTTAACCCCTTTCCGCGACGGCATTTGGAACCGTCGCCAAGTAGTGTCGGCGATAGGGGGGTCCTTCCCACATGACCCAGAAACCGTCGGGGATATGCCCTCCTGGCACACACGTTCGACAAAATGAGGTCGTGTGCGACCGACGAGCGCTCAAATACGGAAATACGTACAGTAGAGCTAAAAAATACAATTATACGGCGAAATTGTTTCCAGTCGCAAGTACATCCCACACAGTCAGTCCCCGCTAAACGTTCGTATGTACATCCCACACAGTCGCTCCAAGGAGAACGTTTCCGTTCACAGGTACATCACACACAATTTTTCCCGTTAAAGCGTTTGCGTTATTGAATATATCACACACGGTCCGTGGAAGAAACTGTGTGGCAAAGGCTCTCCATGACACACAATTTTTATGTGGTAAACGTTTGCGCAAGGTGGCCTAACGCAAACAGTTTTCAAGAGAAAGTCATGTGTGATTGTTCATTGATCCAACACGGTTTATTCCTAGAAACTATGTGCGTTTCCGGAGGTCATCGCCCACGGTATTTTTTCAACAACCGTTTGCAATATCAAAACCCAATTAGCAGGCTAATTCGCTATTAGCAGGCTAATTATTCGATTATTCATAATCCTTTTGTTAATCTAATTGACATTTCATATTAAGCACACAATATATTTCATTTTCATAATTGAAATACGTCAGAGTAGAACATCATATAGCTTCAGCACTCAGCCACCCCATTACACAACTACACCAGGACCAAGTTTCACCCAGCTAACCTTTCAAAATTAGCATCATAGACGGTACATAGACAGATGTATCTCATCTGGAAAACTACTGAAGCAGAAGGCGAATATTAAGCCTTCATTGATGTTGAAGGTCTTTGTAACTTTAGGCCAGTGCCTGTGGATGATTGACCGTCCATCCTTCGTCCTCTTCAGGAACACTTCAATATTGAACCGTGGGTGTTGTATGAATACCTTCCTCGCCTCCTGACCATACAGGTAGTTTGATAGGTAATCATCAGTGAACTGCTTTGGAAAGTCCTGAAAACAAGGATGTGCATAAATATCTTGTCTATATTGGAAATGGGGAAAAGGAATAAAAAAGGAAAGGTATAATAGTTAGTACCATCCTGTAGTGAACTGATGTCTTCTTCATTGTGCAGACAAAGATCTTATTGTTTTTTGTCGCTAATATCTTTATCTTAACAATCTTTCTGAGTTTCTTGACTTGACTGATATTCATGGACAACTCATTTCCCCATATGCAAAAAGGGTCTAACAGTGGGTCAAAACCTCTAACAAAAGGACCTACATGTGCAAGACCAAATTGTTAAAACCTAAATATTAGAATGGTTCCTGCAAGTGCACAATAATGTGCTATTAGACAACGGACCATGCACGTGCTAACCTCAATTGTAAACGTCAGTGCTTCCCATTGTTTCCAACAACACATATAAGGTAGTTAGTCATCAGGTTAAGTAAGGGTTCGCATGCTATCAAGAAAATATGCTGATGAAAAATAAGCACATTGCAGATTCATCAGATTAATTCAAGCCACACGGAAAACCCATTTATCCAAACCAAGCATGATTAAGAACTAGTAAATATAGCACTTTTATATGTTTCTTATGTATTAAGTGCAACCAAATTCCATTTATTCCTCACATGCACAACAATACAAAATTCTACCCACGACAATTGGACATCACATTGCAGAATTGAACCAAGCAGTTAACTAAACACCACAACAAATGAACCAAACATTAACTGAGCACCATATTGCACAATATAACATACTCCTAATAGAAGATTAGACAGTTAATGAAACAGTTAACAACAGCCAATTGTAGCAATTTTATTTGTTGTCATGTATTTACTACAGCCAAATTCAATTTATTCCTCCCATTCTATACAATAACAGAACGCACCCACAACTATTGAACATCGCATTGCAGAATTGAACCAAACAATTAACTAAACACCACAACACAAATGAACCAAACGTTAACTGAGCACCACATTGCACAATGTACAACCAAACCAAGCATGCTTGATAACTTGGAAATATAGCAATTGTATTCGTTTGTCATGTATTTTGTAAAGATAAATTTGATTTATTTCTCACATGGAAGACAATACAAAATTGCAGCCTGAAGAATTGAACATCACATTTGCAGAACTGAACCAAACAGTTAACTGAAGACGACAACTAATTAACAAAACAGTTAATAAGTGAGCACCACACTGCATGACATATAGAACATATACACTAGAGCAACAGATTACATGGTAAGATTAGATAGCACAATTCACTAGAATTTGTGAAGGAAAGGCAGGAGCAGCACACGCAATGGGTAAACCGAGCATGCTTAATCGGTGTAGCTAGCAAATGACAAGGTGCTCCTCCAAGATCTGGGGGTCGGCACGAATGGCAGCCATCGCGACCTCATCCGCGCGTGCGGACGCGATTTGCTTCTCCGCTGCCAAATGCTCCTTGATGTCCTGGCTATACTGCGTGCACCATGGCTTAGGCCAGCGCTTATTTGGTGGAGGGGTCGGTGATTTGGGTGGAAGGTGTCGCGCTTGCGCCGGCGGTCGGGGCATGACAGATGTGGAAGGAGGACGAGGACGGGGTCGGGTGTGGATTACCTGCCTGGATAGGCGTGGCCGAGGAGCGTGAAGGAGGGTCGCCGGCGAGGAGGCGGCGGCGCTGCAAGCATGGAGTGAAGGTTTCAACTTGGAAAGGAAGGCGGAAAGAGGGGAAATGTGGCTTTTGGTAAGGGGTAGGTGATACGTCTCCAACGTATCTATAATTTTTGATTGTTCCATACTATACTATATTCTGTTTTGGACATTAATGGGCTTTATTATACACTTTTATATTATTTTGGGACTAAACTATTAACTGGAGGCCCAACCCAGAATTGCTATTTTTTGCCTATTTCAGAGTTTCGCATAAAAATAATATCAAACGGAGTCCAAACGGAATGAAACCTTCGGGAACGTGATTTTCGGAACGAACGTGATCCAGAGGACTTGGACCCTACGTCAAGGCATCAACCAGGAAGGCACGAGGTAGGGGGGCGCACCTACCCCCCCAGGGCGCGCCGTCCACCCTCGTGGGCCCCACGTTGCTCCAACGGCGTACTTCTTCCTCCTATATATACCTACGTACCCCCAAACGATTAGATACAGAGCCAAAAACCTAATTCCACCGCCGCAACCTTCTGTACCCGTGAGATCCCATCTTGGGGCCTTTTCCAGAGCTCCGCCGGAGGGGGCATCAACCACGGAGGGCTTCTACATCAACACCATAGCCTCTCCGATGATGTGTGAGTAGTTTACCTCAGACCTTCGGGTCCATAGTTATTAGCTAGATGACTTCTTCTCTCTTTTTGGATCTCAATACAATGTTCTCCCCTCTCTTGTGGAGATCTATTCGATGTAATCTTCTTTTGCGGTGTGTTTGTTGAGATCGATGAATTGTGGGTTTATGATCAATTTTATCTATGAACAATATTTGAATCTTCTCTGAATTCTTTTATGTATGATTGGTTATCTTTGCAAGTCTCTTTGAATTATCAGTTTGGTTTGGCCTACTAGATTGATCTTTCTTGCAATGGGAGAAGTGCTTAGCTTTGGGTTCAATCTTGCGGTGTCCTTTCCCAAAGGATGAGGGGTAGCAAGGCACGTATTGTATTGTTGCCATCGAGGATAACAAGATGGGTTTATATCATATTGCATGAGTTTATCCCTCAACATCATGTCATCTTGCTTAAAGCGTTACTCTGTTCTTATGAACTTAATATTCTAGATGCATGCTGGATAGCAGTCGATGTGTGGAGTAATAGTAGTAGATGCAGGCAGGAGTCGGTCTACTTGTCTCGGACGTGATGCCTATATACATGATCATACCTAGATATTCTCATAACTATGCTTAATTCTGTCAATTGCTCAACAGTAATTTGTTCACTCATCGTAATACTCATGCTCACGAGAGAAGCCACTAGTGAAACCTATGGCCCCCGGATCTATTTTCCATCATATTAATCTCCCGACAACAAGCTATTTCTGGCGCCGTCTTTATTTTGCTTTCTTTACTTTGCATCTTTATCATAAAAATACCAAAAATATTATCTTATCATATCCATCAGATCTCACCCTCGTAAGTGACCGTGAAGGGATTGACAACCCCTTTATTGCGTTGGTTGCAAGGATTTATTTGTTTGTGTAGGTGCGAGGGACTCGTGTGGCCTCCTCTTGGATTGATACCTTGGTTCTCAAAACTGAGGGAAATACTTACGCTACTTTGCTGCATCACCCTTTCCTCTTCAAGGGAAAACCAACGCAGTGCTCAAGAGGTAGCAAGAAGGATTTCTGGCGCCGTTGCCGGGGAGTCTACACAAAAGTCTACATACCAAGTACCCATCACAAACCCTTATCTCCCGCATTACATTATTTGCCATTTGCCTCTCATTTTCCTCTCCCCCACTTCACCCTTGACGTTTTATTCGCCCTCTCTTTTCCGTTCGCCTCTTTTTCGCTCGCTTCTTGTTTGCTCGTGTGTTGGATTGCTTGTTTGTCACGATGGCTCAAGATAATACCAAACTGTGTGACTTCACCAATACCACCAACAATGATTTCCTTGGCACTTCGATTTCTCCTCTTACCGATACTGAATCTTGTGAAATTAATGTTGCTTTGTTGAATCTTGTCATGGAAGATCAATTCGCCAGCCTTCCTAGTGAAGATGCCGCTACCCATATAAATAGCTTCGTTGATTTATGTGATATGCAAAAGAAGAAAGATGTAGACAATGATATTGTTAAATTGAAGCTATTTCCTTTTTTGCTTAGAGATCGTGCTAAAGCTTGGTTTCATCTTTGCCTAAAAATAGTATTGATTCTTGGAATAAGTGCAAAGATGCTTTTATCTCTAAGTATTTTCCTCCCGCTAAGATCATCTCTCTTAGAAACGATATCATGAATTTTAAGCAACTTGATCACGAACATGTTGCACAAGCTTGGGAGAGGATGAAATTAATGATACGAAATTGCCCTACACATGGCTTGAATTTGTGAAGATTATACAAAAATTTTATGCCGGATTGAATTTTGCTTCTAGTAATCTTTTAGATTCGGCCGCGGGAGGCACTTTTGTAGAAATCACTTTAGGAGAAGCTACTAAACTCCTAGATAATATTATGGTTAATTATTCTCAATGGCGTACTGAAAGATCTACTAATAAAAAGGTGCATGCGATAGAAGAAATTAATGTTTTGAGTGGAAAGATGGATGAACTTATGAAATTATTTGCTAATAAAAGTGTTTCTTCTGATCCTAATGATATGCCTTTGTCTACTTTGATTGAGAATAATAATGAATCTATGGATGTGAATTTTGTTGGTAGGAATAATTTTGGTAACAACGCCAGATAGAGGAAAATTTAATCCTAGGCAGATCCTAGTAATTCCTCTAATAATTATGGTAATTCCTACAACAATTCTTAAGGAAATTTTAATAAGATGCCTTCTGAATTTGAGACTAGTGTTAAAGAATTTATGAATTCGCAAAAGAATTTCAATGCTTTGCTTGAAGAAAAATTGCTTAAAGTTGATCAATTGTAGGAACGTTGATAGAATTTCTCTTGATGTTGATTCTTTGAAACTTAGATCTATTCCTCCTAAGAATGATATCAATGAGTCTCTCAAAGCCATGAGAATTTCCATTGATGAGTGCAAAGAAAGAACCGCTAGGATGCGTGCTAAGAAAGATTGCTTTGTGAAAACGTGTTTTTCTAATTTCTATGAAAATAAAGATGAAGATCTAAAAGTTATTGATGTGTCCCCTATTAAATCTTTGTTTAGAAATATGAACATTGATAATGATGGTACTGAATATGATCCACCTTTACCAAGAAGGCGTTCCAAAAATTCTGAGTTTTTAGATCTTGATGCTAAAATTGATAAAAGTGAGATTGAAGAAGTTAAAACTTTAGATCTCAATGCACCCACCATTCTGGATTTCAAGGAATTTAATTATGATAATTGCTCTTTGATAGATTGTATTTCCTTGTTGCAATCCATGCTAAATTCTCCTCATGCTTATAGCCAAAGTAAAGCTTTTACTAAACATATCGTTGATGCTTTGATGCAATCTTATGAAGAAAAACTTGAGTTGGAAGTTTCTATCCCTAGAAAACTTTATGATGAGTGGGAACCTACTATTAAAATAGAAATTAAAGATCATGAATGCTATGCTTTGTGTGATTTGGGTGCTAGTGTTTCCACAATTCCAAAGACTTTGTGTGATTTGCTAGGTTTCCGTGATTTTGATGATTGCTCTTTAAACTTGCACCTTGCGGATTCCACTATTAAGAAACCTATGGGAAGAATTAATGATGTTCTTATTGTTGCAAATAGAAACTATGTACCCGTAGATTTCATTGTTCTTGATATAGATTGCAATCCTTCATGTCTTATTATTCTTGGTAGACCTTTCCTTAGAACGATTGGTGCAATTATTGATATGAAGGAAGGGAATATTAGATTCCAATTTCCGTTAAGGAAAGTCATGGAACACTTCCCTAGAAACAAAATAAAATTACCTTATGAATCTATTATGAGAGCCACTTATGGATTTCCTACTAAAGATGGCAACACCTAGATCTATCCTTGCTTTTATGCCTAGCTAGGGGCGTTAAACGATAGCGCTTGTTGGGAGGCAACCCAATTTTATTTTTAGTTTTTTGCTTTTTGCTTCTGTTTAGGAATAAATCTTTGTTCTAGCCTCTGGTTAGATGTGTTTTTATGTTTCAATTAGTGTTTGTGCCAATTTAAACCTATAGGATCTTCTTGGATGATAGTTATTTGATCTTGCTGAAAATTCCAGAAACTTTCTGTTCACAAAAATAATTGTTAAAAATCACCAGAACGTGATAAAATATCGATTACAATTGCTGCTGATCAATAAACAAATTGTCTAGGTCGTCCTGTTTTGGATGAATTTTTTGAGTTCCAGAAGTTGCGTTATTTACAGATTACTACAGACTGTTCTGTTTTTGACAGATTCTGTTTTTCGTGTGTTGTTTGCTTATTTTGATGAATCTATGGCTAGTAAAATAGTTTATAAAACATAGAGAAGTTGGAATACAGTAGGTTTAACACCAATATAAATAAAGAATGAGTTCACTACAGTACCTTGAAGTGGTGTTTTGTTTTCTTTCGCTAACGGAGCTCACGAGATTTTCTGTTAAGTTTTGTGTTGTGAACTTTTCAAGTTTTGGGTAAAAGATTTGATGGATTATGGAACAAGGAGTGGCAAGATCCTAAGCTTGGGGATGCCCATGGAACCCCAAGATAATCTAAGGACACCTAAAAGCCAAAGCTTGGGGATGCCCCGGAAGGCATCCCCTCTTTTGTCTATTTCCATCGTTAACTTACTTGGAGCTATATTTTTATTCACCACATGATATGTCTTTTGCTTGGAGCGTCTTGTATTATTTGAGTCTTTGTTTGTTAGTTTACCACAATCATCTTTTCTGTACACACCTTTTGATGAGAGACACACATGCTTCGAAATTTATTAGAATACTCTATGTGCTTCACTTATATCTTTTGAGCTATATAGTTTGCTCTAGTGCTTCACTTATATTTTTTAGAGCACTGTGGTGGATTTGTTTTATAGAAACTATTGTTCTCTCATGCTTCACTTATATTATTTTGAGAGTCTTAAACAGCATGGTAATTTGCTTAATCCTAATATGCTAGGTTCAAGACTAGTAAAAACTTTCTTATGAGTGTGTTGAATACTAAGAGAAGTTTGATGCTTGATGATTGTTTTGAGATATGGAGGTAGTGATATTAAAGTTGTGCTAGTTGAGTAGTTGTGAATTTTAGAAATACTTGTGTTGAAGTTTGCAAGTCCCGTAGCATGCACGTATGGTAAACGTTATGTAACAAATTTGAAACATGAGGTGTTCTTTGATTGTCCTCCTTATGAGTGGCGGTCGGGGACGGCGATGGTCTTTTCCTACCAATCTATCCCCTAGGAGCATGCGCGTAGTGCTTGGTTTTGATGACTTGTAGATTTTTGCAATAAGTATGTGAGTTCTTTATGACTAATGTTGAGTCCATGGATTATACACACTCTCACCTTTCCATCATTGCTAGCCTCTTGATGCAGTGCATTGCCCTTTCTCACATTGAGAGTTGGTGCAAACTTCAGCGGTGCATCAAACCCGTGATATGAAACGCTCTTTCACACATAAACCTCATTATATCTTCCTCAAAACAGACACCATACCTACCTATTATGGCATTTCCATAGCCATTCCGAGATATATTCCCATGCAACTTTCCACCGTTCCGTTTATCATGACACGTTCATCATTGTCATATTGCTTTGCATGATCATGTAGTTGACATAGTATTTGTGGCAAAGCCACCATTCATATTTTTTCATACATGTCACTCTTGATTCATTGCATATCCCGGTACACCGCCGGAGGCATTCATATAGGGTCATGCTTTGTTCTAGTATCGAGTTGTAATCATTGAGTTGTAAATAAATAGAAGTGTGATGATCATCATTTTTAGAGCATTGTCCCAAGTGAGAAAAAAAGAGAAAGGCCATAAAAAGGCCCAAAAAATGAGAGAAAAAGAGAGAAGGGACAATGTTACTATCCTTTTACCACACTTGTGCTTCAAAGTAGCACCATAATCTTCATGATAGAGAGTCTCTTGTTTTGTCACTTTCATATACTAGTGGGAATTTTTCATTATAGAACTTGGCTTGTATATTCCAACAATGGGCTTCCTCAAATGCCCTAGGTCTTCGTGAGCAAGCAAGTTGGATGCACACCCACTTAGTTTCTTTTGTTGAGCTTTCATACATCTATAGCTCTAGTACATCCGTTGCATGGCAATCCCTACTCCTTGCATTAACATCAATTGATGGGCATCTCCATAGCTCATTGATTAGCGCGTTGATGTGAGACTTTCTCTTTTTTGTCTTCTCCACATAAACCCCATCATTATATTCTATTCCACCCATAGTGCTATATCCATGGCTCACGCTCAGTATTGCGTGAAGGTTGAAAAAGTTTGAGATTACTAAAGTATGAAACAATTGCTTGGCTTGTCATCGGGGTTGTGCATGATGAGAGCATTCTTGTGTGACGAAAATGGAGCATGACTAAACTATACGATTTTGTAGGGATGAACTTTCTTTGGCCATATTATTTTGAGAGGACATAATTGCTTAGTTATTATGCTTGAAGTATTATTACTTTTATGTCAATATGAACTTTTATCTTGAATCCTTCGGATCTGAATATTCATACCACAATTAAGAAGAATTACATTCAAATTATGCCAAGTAGCATTCCTGTAACATCCCAAATTTTCAATTTGGAATGTTATACATTAGGTCATCATGCATATCATATTTTCTCGCATTTTTTCGATCCTAAAAAAAATTTCACGCAACTCAAGGACCCTCGGAGAGAGTTGGAAGTTTCAAAATTTTCATATTTGGGATCTCTCAAATTTTGGAAATAGGATCATTTGGATTTATTTAAATTATCTTCATAAAGTTTTCCTATAAAAATATCTTGAGAGGGAATAATATGACTTTCCCAAACAATTAGGA
This sequence comes from Aegilops longissima, assembly GCA_021605205.1. Lineage (NCBI taxonomy): Eukaryota > Viridiplantae > Streptophyta > Magnoliopsida > Poales > Poaceae > Aegilops > Aegilops longissima. The sequence goes on from CM038679.1 coordinate 151,225,192, forward strand.
AAAATGAAGATATTATAAATAAACCAAATTTGGTTTTGGAGATTTATTTTGCTTAGGCAAAATGAGCATTTAAAATTTTTATGCATGTATATTGTTTTTAAAGTTCATTTTGTTAGACTCATTTTTAGGAGTCGGAGAAAATTTGTTTTAATTAATTTGGAGTTCGTTTGATATTTATTTTATTTGTTTTGTTTTAAAGTTTATTTAAAAAAACAAGACTTCTGGACGAGGCTCAGTGCCCAGCCAGCCAGCCCCGCCCAGCCGCCTCCCGCCCACCTCCCTCTCCCTCCGCTCCCGCGCTGAGTCCCGCTCGGGGCAGCGGCCACCACCGAGTCCGCCCGCCCGACTCCTTGCCCCTCCCAAGCCACCAGCCGCCCTCTCCCCCCCTTCATAAATACCCCCGGCCCCTCTCTCCTCACCTCGCCCGCCGCCCGCCTCTCCCGACCCGAGCCATGCCGTCGCCTCAAGCGCCATTGCGTCGCCCCTCGTCCTTGGGAGCCGACGCCGCCGTCATGGGAACCCGCCGCCCTCGCCTCCAGACCCATGAGCCCCATGAGACCTCGCGGACCTCGCCCGCGAAGAGCCGCCGGAGGTAGCCGCCCGCCCAGCGCCGATTCGGTTTTCTCCCGTGAACCGTCCGTTTTTTTTTAAAAAAATAAATGTTAGTTTTTTTTTAAAAAAACCTAGATTGTTTTTTTTTTGGTTTTCTTATTTAGCGACGTTCACCGAACCGTTCGTTTTGATGAACGCGTTCGTTAGATTCGATTACATTAACGAACGTTAAGCTTTTTAACTCGTTCGTCGTTTTCTTTTTAATCGGAATTAATCCGTTATTTTTCTAATTTGATTTGGATCTGATTTTCAAAACTGTTTTATTTCTCGCTCGTTTATCGGAATCGGGTGATTCAAGCGCTGGAGTTTAAGAATGAAACCGCCGTTCCGACTACCCTACTTTCACAGAGTTTTGCCACTGTGAAATTTTGACCTAATTTCAGATTGCTAAACCGAGACGTTCTCTCTCGAGTTTCGACTTTCGGAGTTTATTTTGATTCGATTCTTTTCAACCAGGGTTCTTAAGTTGAACTCTCTGGTTAGATCTTTTATTCGAGATTTCCTGTGCATTAGATGAATACTTATTGTATGCTTGTTGTTTGTCTGCGTTAGATCACCGGAGTCGCCGCTTGTTACTTGAATCTCTAGGACTCATGGATCATCGACAAGGCAAGTAACACTTTGATCATACCCTTCTCATACCCAGTTTTGTGCATTAGATCTATTCCTCAACACTTGCATGATTAGGATCTAATTAAATTGTGGGTTTGGGAAGTAGATTGAGTAGTACCTATTACTGTTTTACTTATGAAACCTTGGGAGTTACTTCTCGTTTGCTTGTTCATGCCATGCTATGCTAGTAGGCGTGGATTGGGTGAGTGAATATCCATGACAGATGTGAGATTGTTTAATTAATGGTTTATCTAAGGTGGCAACCTAACACACATCTGGGTGGATTGAGGCACTGGTTTCTATCGAGACTTGCTGTTTTTCTTGGACCGCCACCCGTGTTCTAAGGGATCATAAGATTATTCAAGCTGAAACTTCCGTGTGCAGCCACAAGCCAATTATGGGCTCTGGCGTAGTTGACTAAGTCGTCGAACTCTTACGGGTAGGCTAGCTGATGTAGGGGATGTAGGTTGGTACGGTCTACCCACATGTAAGGTGCTAAGCGCTTCGAAAGACTATGTCTCGGTCATCCGTTTCTCAAACACCATGTAGTCACGAGAATCAAGCGGAGGCGATCGAGTCTTGTGGGGAAAAGTGCAAACCTCTGCAGAGTGTATAAACTAATCATGATTAGCCGTGTCCCGGTTATGGACGATTTGAGTATCCGGTGCTTGATTATCATGTGAATCTCAACATGTTACTTTTAAATAAAAGATATTGGGTTTTGATGAGTACTTTTTTAATTGGGATTGAGGATCTTGTCAACCATCTTCAATGTTTAACAACCACCATGATAGTTAAATAAAATTATTCCTTGATATAGGGAAAATCAGCTTTATGCAAATGTAACAGTAGAGCCTTACCACCAGCCAAATATGCATGTAGTATAGGCTTATTCATTCATTGTTCTTTATGTGTTACATTGCGGCATATTCCATGTCTTGACCCGTTTTGGGCTGCAACTTTTCACGTTATGACTTTTCGAACGACGAGTAAGGTGTTAGGTCGTGGTTCTATACTCGATGATGCCGTTGGAGTTGATGGACTCGCTTATCTTCCAAGCCTTCCATTGTTATTATTAGATGGCCTTAAGCCATATTTGTATTCAGTTCCTTGTGGAAAACGATGTAATAAGTGTGTGATTGCTACTCTGCTATAAATCCTTGAAATCTTGTGTGGTGTCAAGACATTCGATCCAGGATGACACCGAGCACGAGCGCTAGATCCATTCGGTGCGGTCGCTCTGAGAGAATGGTATCGAGCACCTGCCGATCGTGAGACCACGACCACTAAGTTAAAGCCATAGATCACTCTCTCTTCCCATTTTCTAACTCCTCATCTTTTCTACTCTCTTTAGGATGACGGACGCGAAGATCAAGTACACCCAACCGGATGAAGGCACACCTTTTGGATTTCACTTGAAGGAAGTTACTAAGTACCGAACATTGGACTACCAAGCTTCACCGGAACTTTCAACGCCACTCTGCTCAAGAGGAGCGCCGGAAGATTCATGCTCACGTTCAGAAGGACATTCACCCCAATCACCAAGCCAATAGATAGTGTTTTCATTGCACCCACTTGGAGTGCAGGAAGGAGCATGGCAGCTCACATCACCATGGGACGCATTGGAGAAGTCTATCAAGAAGATCTCAAGGACACCATCTACCAGATTTGCGGACGCCGAGATGACAAGCGGGACGTCGTCAACACCAAGAAGGATAGGTCCATTGCAGCATTCATCCAGAGTTAAATCAACACATTCGGCGCCAGAGAATCAAATGTGCAATGACATGTTGGAGTTCTGAGAAGGCGAAGGAAAGGATCATCGAATTGGAAGGAGAACTAAAGACTACACGCAAGGACTACATGGACGAGATCGTAGCTCTGGCAAGACACAATAACGATCTTAAGTACGAGATCGAAGAACTTAAGAAGAAGTTGGCGCTCAGGAATGAAGACCAGTATATCGAGCATCAAATCGACTACATCAACATTGACGACTCAGATTCGGATCCAAGTGAACCCGATTTTGAAGACGAAGTGGAGCGGACATCATGGAGTCTTCCACGGTTCAAATTAGTAGGAGTCCCCACATATTAGTAGTATTCCCTCCATGTAAACCTTTATAGTACACGCACTTTTGCGATAGTTAGATCGTTGTAACCCTTGTTTGATTGAATGAAGTGAATTTTGTGTGATTTGCTCATGTGCATTTGGGTAGTGATTTCCCCTTAGACCTCATTCTATTCTACTTCCTCTCCTTTTCTAAACCCTTCAGATGCCTCCGAGACGCGACCCCGGATTCGTTTTCCCGCCAGAGATCACTCAATTGATCCAGCAGCAGAATACCCTGATTCAAACATTGGTGCAGAACAACAACAACAACAACAACAACCCACCGCCACCACCACCACCTGCGGATCATCTGACTCGTTTCCTTAGACTGAACCCGCCGGTGTATTCGATAAGCACCGAGCCAATTGTAGCAGATGGTGACTCCCCGCAAGATAGGAAGGAGCTGACCACTGCAGGATGCATGATGGAGAAAGAGTAAAGTTTGCAGACATCAGCTTGAAGGACCCGCAGCAGCATGGTGGGAGAATTTCACAACCACTTATCCGTGAACACCGCCACATGGGACCGGTTTGACAAGCTTTTCGCACAGCCCATGTTTCAGCAGGAGCCATGGCCATGAAGAAGCGTGAGTTTCGCAACTTCGCCAAGGAGGAAGGATGTTGGCGATCGTGGATGACTTTAGCAAATTAGCACGTTATGCCCCGGATAGCGTTGCTACGGATGCAGACTAAGCAGAGAAGTTTCTAGAAGGACTGAATGATGAGTTCAAGATGCCGTTGATGGTAGCAAGTTTCAACAACTACCAGAGTTAGTAGACCGAGCCCTCATGATTGAAGGAAAGCGGCGACAAATAGAGAACTGCAAGCGGAAGTATGGACAAGGAAAGTATAACTCGAGCCAATGAAGCCTCGTTATACCCCTAAATCAGGAATTCAGTTTCACATACCCATGGAGGAGAAATTCGCACAACCATAATGGCACCAAGAATGGGAGCGGAATGGAGGAAGCAACGGACGAACCGCACCAACCCGTCTACACCATCCAAGGTAGACCTGAGTCACATTACTTGCTTTAAGTGCCGCAAGATCGGGCATTATGCAAATGGTATCCCGAAGGCGAAATGGAAATGGCAATGGAAGCTCGGAAAGAAGCCCAACCCTTTCAACAGGGGACAAGTGAACCACATTGATGTGGAGGAGGTTGAAGATCAGCCAGATCAAGATGTCGGTAAGTTTTGGTTAAGTCATTTCTGCGGTTGTTCTTTTTGATCTTGGTGCATCGCATTCATACATATCAAGGGATTTGTGGATAAGTACCGTTACCAACCCAAGCCCTTAGGTCACCCATGCTAGTAACCTCACCCGAGCAGAGTACATGGCTAGTAAATGGTGTGATCGATTGCCACTAAGGATTGGACACTATGTTTTCCCCTCGGACCTAATAGTTCGGAATCCCAAGGATTGGATGTGATATTAGGAATGGATTGGTTATCAAAGTATGGAGGAAACATAGATTGTACCACAAGGTCAATTTTGCTCACCACACCGTAAGGAAGAAGGATTAAGTATGTATCACGGCACGAGCCGAGGAGAGCACAAGTTAATTGCTTAACAGAGTGGTACAGAAGAAGTACCGAGGGTGAAGGATTATCTGATGTATTCCGGAAGAGTTGCCGTGAATGCCGCGGATAGAGACATTGAGTTTTGATCGGTGCTTGCGAGAACAGGCCCGATATCGAAGCGACCGTCAGGATGCCCGCAAAGGATTTGGCAGAAATTAAGAAGCAGATTAAGGAACTATTGGATAAAGGTTTTATTCGCCCAAGTTCTTCACCTTGGGGATCACCCGTTTGTTGGTGGAGAAGAAGGATGGATCGTTGAGAATGGTTGTTGATTATCGTGGATTGAATGAAGTAACAATCAAGAACAAGTACCCACTACCGATGATAAATGATCTGTTTGATCGCTTGCAAGGAGCCAAAGTGTTTTCCAAGATCGACTTGCGATCGTGGTACCATCGATTGAAGATTAGGGAGCAAGACATACCCAAGACAGCATTTACCACAAGATATGGACTGTATGAGTATACCGTTATGTCATTTGGACTGACTAACGCACCAGCCTATTTCATGAACCCGATGAACAAAGTGTTTATGGAGTTTTGGACAAGTTAAATCGTGGTGTTCATTGATGACATTTTGATTTTCTCGAAGAATGAAGAGGAACACAAGGAACATTTGAGATTGGTTTTGGAGAAACGAGGGAACACCGGTTGTATGCCAAGTTCAGCAAATGTGAATTTTGGTTAAAGGAAGTTGGATTTCTCGGACATGTTATATCCGGAGAAGGAATAGCGATTGACCCCACAAAGGTTGAGACCGTAACCAAATGGGAAGCACCAACGACAGTTGGAGAGATTGAGTTTCCTTGGACTCGCAGGATACTACCAAGATTCATTGAGAATTTCTCAAGGATTGCAAAGCCTATGACTGAATTGTTGAAGAAGGAAAACAAATTCATATGGACCGAGGACTGTGAGGCAAGTTTTCAGGAGTTGAAGAAAAGATTGGTTACCTCACGGTTTGATATTGCGGATCAAACTAAGGATTATGAGGTGTATTATGGCGCTTCACGTCGAGGACTTGGAGCAGTGCTTATGCAGGAAGGAAGAGTTGTTTCGTATGCTTCACGACAACTTAAGCCCCATGAGTTGAATTATACCACTCATGATTTGGAGTTAGCAGCCGTTGTGCATGCCTTGAAGACATGGAGACATTTTCTCATTGGAAATCATTGTGAGGTATATACGGATCACAAGAGTTTGAAGTACATCTTCACCGGAAGAATTGAATCTCGGACAAAGGAGATGGTTAGAGCTAATCAAGGATTATGATATGAGATTGCATTATCACCCGGAAAGGCTAATGTCGTAGCATTTATTGAGCCGTAAGAGCCACGTCGATACCCTAATGATGGGAGAAATACCCAATGAGTTAGCCGAGGACCTTGAGAGCTATGTTTGGAAATAGTTCCGAGAGGCTATGTAGCAGCATTGGAGATTCAATCGACATCGATGGAGAAAATCGAGAGAAGCCCAAAAGGCGGATAAGGAAGTTGCCTCTATAAAGGAGAAAATGAGCAAAGGAAAAGCTAAAGGATTTCGTGAGGACGAGCACGATACCCTATGGTTTGAAGACCGTGTTTATGTGCCCAATGACCCGTAGATCGGGAAGTTGATTTTACAAGAAGCCCATGATTCACCTATTCGATTCACCCAGAAATACCAAGATGTATTTGGATTTGAAGAATATTTTACGGTGGACCGGAATGAAGAAGGATATTGCGGAGTATGTAGCAGTTTGCGGCGTATGTCGAAAAGTAAAGGCGGAACATCGAAGCCAGCGAGATTATTACAACCATTGCCGATACCGAATGGAAGTGGGATAAACTAGGCATGGATTTCATCACAGGTTTGCCAAAGACCCGTTCGGGATATGACTCGATTTGGGTCATAGTCGACCGTTTGACCAAGGTAGCCCATTTCATTCGATCAAGACTACCTATAGCGGTGCTAAGTTGGCAAAGATATACATGACCAGAATTGTGTGTTTACGGAATTCCAAGGAGCATTGTATCGACGAGAGGAACCCGTTTACTTGAAATTTTGGAACCAGTTACACGAAACATTGGGAACCCGATTGGAGTTCACACAGACTTTCCACCCACAGACCGATGGACAGACCGAGAGAGTCAATCAGATTTTAGAGGACATCTTTGAGAGCTTGTGCACTAGATTATGGATCTAGTTGGGATGACAATTTGCCGTATGCAGAATTTTCCTACAATAACAGCTACCAAACCAGTTTAAAGATGGCACCTTCGAGGCCTTGTATGGAAGAAGGTGCAGGACCCGTTGTCATGGGACTAAACCGGAGATCGTCGGTTGTTTGGACCAGATTTGATTAAGGAGTCCGAACAGAAAGTTAAGTTGATTCGAGACAGGCTCAAGGTAGCCCACCGAACGTAAGAGCTATGCCGATTCAAAGCGCCAGCGATTGAGTACGAGTTGGAGCAGTATATCTCGAGTATCCCCGCTTGAGGAGTGAAGCGTTTTGGAGTTAAAGGAAAGTTAGCACCCGTTTGTTGGACCATATAAGATTTTGCAACGCATGGGAGAAGTGGCGTATAAGTTGGAATTACGGAAGGACTGTCGGGAGTTCATGATGTATTCCATGTTTCTCGGTGAAGAAATGTCACCCGAGAGATAGCGAGGTACCGTTAAGAGACACAGTGCCACTGGAGGCAATTCAGTTGAAGGATGACTTGACATATGAGGAAAAACCAGTTAAGATTCTCGATTATGCCAGCAGAGTTACCCGCAGCAAGGTTATCAAGTTTTGCAAAGTTCAGTGGAGCCACCACACTGAGGATGAAGCCACAGGGAAAGAGAGGAAGTTTTGTAAGGACCACCTCACCTATTTTCTAGCCAACCCGAATCTCGAGGGCGAGATTCATCTTAAGGGGGTAGGTTTGTAACATCCCAAATTTTCAATTTGGAATGTTATACATTAGGTCATCATGCATATCATATTTTCTCGCATTTTTCCGATCCTAAAAAAATTTCACGCAACTCAAGGACCCTCGGAGAGAGTTGGAAGTTTCAAAATTTTCATATTTGGGATCTCTCAAATTTTGGAAATAGGATCATTTGGATTTATTTAAATTATCTTCATAAAGTTTTCCTATAAAAATATCTTGAGAGGGAATAATATGACTTTCCCAAACAATTAGGAAAAATGAAGATATTATAAATAAACCAAATTTGGTTTTTGGAGATTTATTTTGCTTACGCAAAAATGAGCATTTTAAAATTTTTATGCATGTATATTGTTTTTAAAGTTCATTTTGTTCGACTCATTTTTAGGAGTCGGAGAAAATTTGTTTTAATTAATTTGGAGTTCGTTTGATATTTATTTTATTTGTTTTGTTTTAAAGTTTATTTAAAAAACGCTACCGGACCGAGGCCCACTAGCCCAGACCAGCCAGACCCGCCCAGCCGCCTCCCACCCACCTCCTCTCCCCTCCGCTCCCGCGCCCGAGTCCCGCTCGGGGCGGCCGCCCGCCACGCCGAGTCCGCCCGCCCGACTCCTTGCCCCCCCAAGCCACCGTGCCTCCTCTCCCCCCTTCATAAATACCCCCGGCCCCTCTCTCCTCACCTCGCCCGCCCGCCCGCCTCTCCCGACCAGAGCCCGCCGTCGCCTCAAGCCGCCGCCGTCGCCCCTCGTCGCTGGGAGCCGACGCCGTCCGTCATGGGAACCCCGCCGCCTCGCCTCCAGACCCCAGCAGAGCCCATGGGAGACCTCGCCGGACCTCGCCCGTGAAGAGCCGGAGGTAGCCGCCCGCCCAGCGCCGATTCGGTTTTCTCCCGTGAACCGTCCGGTTTTTTTAAAAAAATAAATGTTGGTTTTTTAAAAAAAACCTAGATTGGTTTTTTGGTTTTCTTATTTAGCAGACGTTCACCGAACCGTTCGTTTCATGAACGCGTTCGTTAGATTCGTTATGTTAACGAGCGTTAAACTTTTAACTCGTTCGTCGTTTTCTTTTTAATCGGAATTAATCCGTTATTTTTCTAATTTGATTTGGATCTGATTTTCAAAACTGTTTTATTTCTCGCTCGTTTATCGGAATCGGGTGATTCAAGCGCTGGAGTTTAAATACGAAACCGCCGTTCGACTACCCTACTTTCACAGAGTTTTGCCACTGTGAAATTTTGACCTAATTTCAGATTGCTAAGCCGAGACGTTCTCTCTCGAGTTTCGACTTTGGAGTTTATTTTGATTCGATTCTTTTCAACCAGGGTTCTTAAGTTGAACTCTCTGGTTAGATCTTTTATTCGAGATTTCCTGTGCATTAGATGAATACTTATTGTATGCTTGTTGTTTGTCTGCGTTAGATCACCGGAGTCTTGCCGCTTGTTACTTCGAATCTCTAGGACTCGCGGATCATCAGCAAGGCAAGTAACACTTTGATCATACCCTTCTCATACCCAGTTTTTGTGCATTAGATCTATTCCTCAACACTTGCATGATTAGGATCTAATTAAATTGTGGGTTTGGGAAGTAGATTGAGTAGTACCTATTACTGTTTTACTTATGAAACCTTGGGAGTTACTTCTACGTTTGCTTGTTCATGCCATGCTATGCTAGTAGACGTGGATTGGGTGAGTGAATATCCATGACAGATGTGAGATTGTTTAATTAATGGTTTATCTAAGGTGGCAACCTAACACACATCTGGGTGGATTGAGGCACCTGGTTTCTATCGAGACTTACTGTTTTTCTTGGACCGCCACCCGGTTCTAAGGGATCATAAGATTATTCAAGCTGAAACTTCCGTGTGCAGCCACAAGCCAATTATGGGCTCTGGCGTAGTTGACTAAGTCGTCTGAACTCTTACGGGTAGGCTAGCTGATGTAGGGGATGTAGGTTGGTACGGTCTACCCACATGTAAGGTGCTAGCGCTTCGAAGACTATGTCTCGGTCATCCGTTTCTCAAACACCATGTAGTGCGAGAATCAAGCGGAGGCGATCGAGTCTTGTGGGGAAAAGTCATAAACCTCTGCAGAGTGTATAAACTAATCATGATTAGCCGTGTCCCGGTTATGGACGATTTGAGTATCCGTACTTGATTATCATGTGAATCTCAACATGTTACTTTTAAATAAAAGATATTGGGTTTTGATGAGTACTTTTTTAATTGGGATTGAGGATGTCATCAACCATCTTCAATGTTTAACAACCACCATGATAGTTAAATAAAATTATTCCTTGATATAGGGAAAAATCAGCTTTATGCAAATGTAACAGAGAGCCTTACCACCAGCCAAATATGCATGTAGTATAGGCTTATTCATTCATTGTTCTTTATGTGTTACATTGCGGCATATTCCATGTCTTGACCCGTTTTGGCTGCAACTTTTCACGTTGCAGACTTTTCGAATTTATTTAGTAAGGTGTTAGGTCGTGGTTCTATACTCGATGATGCCGTTGGAGTTGATGGACTCGCTTATCTTCCAAGCCTTCCATTGTTATTATTAGATGGCCTTAAGCCATATTTGTATTCAGTTCCTTGTGGACAACGATGTAATAAGTGTGTGATTGCTACTCTGCTATAAATCCTTGAAATCTTGTGTGGTGTCGGCATTCTTGATCCGAGGATGACATCGAGCACAGAGCGCTAGATCCATTCGGGTCTGGTCGCTACAATTCCACATCAAAAAATTTGTTTTTATCATTTACCTACTCGAGGACGAGCAGGAATTAAGCTTGGGGATGCTTGATACGTCTCCAACATATCTATAATTTTTTATTGTTCCATGCTATATTATATTCTGTTTTGGATATTAATGGGCTTTATGATACACTTTTATATTATTTTTTGGACTAACCTATTAACCAGAGGCCCAGCCCAGAATTGCTGTTTTTTTTGCCTATTTCGGAGTTTCGCAGAAAAAGAATATCAAACGGAGTCCAAAACGGAATGAAACCTTCGGGAACGTGATTTTCGGAACGAACGTGATCCAGAGGACTTGGACCCTACGTCAAGACATCTACCAGGAAGGCACGAGGTAGGGGGGCGCGCCTACCCCCCAAGGCGCGCCGTCCACCCTCGTGGGCCCCATGTTGCTCCAACGATGTACTTCTTCCTCCTATATATACCTACGTACCCCCAAACGATCTGATACGGAGCCAAAAACCTAATTCCACCGCCGCAACCTTCTGTACCCGTGAGATCCCATCTTGGGGCCTTTTTGAGTTCATGGGAGGGGCATCGACCACGGAGGGCTTCTACATCAACACCATAGCCTCTCCGATGATATGTGAGTAGTTTACCTCAGACCTTCGGGTCCATAGTTATTAGCTAGATGGCTTCTTCTCTCTTTTTGGATCTCAATACAATGTTCTCCCCTCTCTTGTGGAGATCTATTCGATGTAATCTTCTTTTGCGGTGTGTTTGTTGAGATCGATGAATTGTGGGTTTATGATCAATTTTATCTATGAACAATATTTGAATCTTCTCTGGATTCTTTTATGTATGATTGGTTATCTTTGCAAGTCTCTTTGAATTATCAGTTTGGTTTGGCCTACTAGATTGATCTTTCTTGCAATGGGAGAAGTGCTTAGCTTTGGGTTCAATCTTGCGGTGTCCTTTCCCAGTGACAGTAGGGGTAGCAAGGCACGTATTGTATTGTTGCCATCGAGGATAACAAGATGGGTTTATATCATATTGCATGAGTTTATCCCTCGACATCATGTCATCGTGCTTAAAGCGTTACTCTATTCTTATGAACTTAATATTCTAGATGCATGCTGGATAGCAGTCGATGTGTGGAGTAATAGTAGTAGATGCAGGCAGGAGTCGGTCTACTTGTCTCAGATGTGATGCCTATATACATGATCATACCTAGATATTCTCATAACTATGCTTAATTCTGTCAATTGCTCAACAGTAATTTGTTCACCCACCGTAATACTTATGCTCATGAGAGAAGGCACTAGTGAAACCTATGGCCCCCGGGTCTATTTTCCATCATATTAATCTCCCGACAACAAGCTATTTCTGGCGCCGTCTTTATTTTGCTTTCTTTATTTGCATCCTTATCATAAAAATACCAAAAATATTATCTTATCATATCTCACTCTCGTAAGTGACCGTGAAGGGATTGACAACCCCTTTATTGCGTTGGTTGCGAGGATTTATTTGTTTGTGTAGGTGCGAGGGACTCGTGCGTGGCCTCCTACTGGATTGATACCTTGGTTCTCAAAAACTGAGGGAAATCCTTACGCTACTTTGCTGCATCACCCTTTCCTCTTCAAGGGAAAACCAACGCAGTGCTCAAGAGGTAGCAGTAGGGGGCGGGGAGGTAGATATTTCCACGGAAGCCGAAAATTTGGAATCGCTTCAGCGAAAAAACTGGCACCAAAGTGTCATCAGACACGGTCCCTTATTTAGAACTGTGTATGATATGTGAACATCACAAACGATTCAGTTAGCTTAACCCGTGTGTGTTGAGTTTGAACATCAAAAATTTTGGTTCGAATTTTCCTAGTTACAGTGGTCATCCACGTCATTGCATAATTTGGATACACAAAGTAGACTAACTTCTTAATCGAGCAAGTTTAGCAATTAAACAGAGCTAGCTGACCTAAACATTACTCTAACAAATTAAAGACTGGTGCTCTTAATTAAACAAAACAAAGAGTATACTACGGCTGGTGCTCGTCGATATCCACCACCGCCTCCATGTCTAGCTCACGCCCGACGGTCTCCTGGGGAAGGGGCTCCATGGCATCAATTGCACCATACTCCGCAAGCATCTCGCCATCCGCGTCCGCCATATCTTTGGAATAGGCCGCCACGAGCTGGGCGTGGGCGGCCGCGATTTGGGCTCTGGCGGGCTCCGTCGTGGCAAGGTATGCCGCGCAGGAACAGACGGCTGCTCGAACTCTCTTGGCGATTGCCAGCTCTTCGGTCGTGGGTTGTCGACCGTTGTCGGAGAAGCTTTGTTCGATTTGTGCGGTGACCGCCACGAGCTGGGCGTGGACGGCCTCGACATGGTAGTGGGCGGCCCCCATCAGGCCTAAGGCCACCGCTGCGAAACGGATAGCTGCAGTGCCGCTCTCACCAGTTGCTATCGTTGAGGCAGATGCTGCCGCCGCCGCCTGAGAAGCAACAACGGCCGTTTGGTCTGCCTTGGCTGCCCGGACGCAGATTGCGGTCGCCCTCACGAAGCTTGTTAGCACGCGACTGGCGTGGGTCCATGTCCCCATCTTTCACCGGTGACGAATGAACAGTGAAATGATATTTGGGGAGTGAGATAGTGTGCTTGACACGCCGGCTGTGGACTGTAGCTGACAACCTTCTCTCGTAAGCCATAGGCGTAGTATACACCGACGGTGCTCCAAGATATTTTGTGCTGCATCTCACACTGTTGGTGATAATAAGCTGTGTGCGATCTACTTGATTTATCGTCTTGATCATTTGAATTACGTAATGGGTCACAGCTACAAAGGATGGTGTTTGAATTGTTAGAACTTTTATCCGCAGTGAACATGCAACTATAGGTGTGTCGTCAAAAAAATTGGAATTATTCAGGGTTCATTTGGACGTTTTTATATATTAACTTGGTTTTGTAGGCATTTTAGGTGCATAATTCTAATTGCAACTACATGCACATGCTCCAGTGCATATAGGCTGGTTGAAAAATCAAATATGTGTCCTTGGTTGCATGCTTAGGTCCCATGCAAGAAATGGGAATGAATGTCACACACCCTGGCACCGTCACTCGGCCGCAAACATTGAGATACCTGGTTTTTAAATTCTAGTAAATCCAAAACTCGTTTGAAATTCATGAAACTTGGCATGCTATCATGGAGCGGCATCAACATGTCGTGGTAAAAAAATCGTCCCATTTGGGGTAGGTTTGGGTATAAGCTTCTCACAACAAGCGTGATGGTTTCGGTAGGGAACGTGCCACCTTTGTGGACGAAACGATATCCGTTGCCTCTTATTGCTTTCAAATTTTTTAGAGTGTCAACATAGAACAAAAGGAGTGTTGTGTTCAATTTTGGAATTTTTCGGGGTTCGTTTGTACATTTTTATACATTAACTGGGTTTTCCAGGCATTTTATGCGCATAATTCAAATTTGACTACATGCACATGCTCAAGTGCATATAAACTGATTGAAAAATCAAATATGTGTCCTTGGTTGCATGCTTAGGTCCCATGCAAGAAATGGGAAAGAATTTCAAACACCCTGCCACCGTCACTCGGCTGCAAACATTGAGATACCTGGTTTTTAAATTCTAGTAGATCCAAAACTCGTCTGAAATTCATGAAACTTGGCATGCTATCATGGAGCGGCATCAACATCCCGTGGTAATTTTTTTGTCCCATTTGGGGCAGGTTTGGGTATATGCTTCTCACAAACCGAAGCTTCTCACAACAAGCATGATGGTTTTCGGTAGGGAACATCCCACCTTTGGGGATGAAACGATATCCATTGCCTCCTTTTGCTTTCAAATTTTTTTCTCGTGTCAACATAGAACAACATGAGTGTTGTGTGAATTCTTGTGATTTTTCGGGGTTCACTTGGACATTTTTATGCATTAATTGAGTTTTCAATGCACTTATGTGCATATTGAACTACATGCACATGCTCCAGTGCATATAAATTGGTTGAAAAATCAAATATGTGTCATTGTGTGCATGCTTAGGTCCCATGCAAGAAATTGTAATGAATTTCAAACACCAGGGCACCATTGATTACCGACAAAACATTGAGATGCCTGGTTTTTAAATTCTAGTAAATCTAAAACTCGTCTGAAATTCATGAAACTTCGCATGCTATCATGGAGCGGCATCAACATGCTGTGGTAAAATTTTTGTCCCATTTGGGGCAGGTTTGTTTCTCACAAACCGGAGTTTCTCACAACAAGCATGATGGTTTTCGGTAGGGAACGTCCCACCTTTGGGGACGAAACGATATCCATTGCCTCTTATTGCTTTCAAATTTTTTTCTCGTGTCAACATAGAACAACATGAGTGTTGTGTGATTTTTGTGATTTTTCGGGGTTCGTTTGGACATTTTTATGCCTTAACTTAGTTTTCAATGCATTAATGTGCATAATTCAAATTTGAACTACATGCACATGCTCTAGTGCATATAAACTGGTTGAAAAATCAAATCTATGTCCTTGGGTGCATGCTTAGGTCCCATGCAAGAAATGGGAATGAACTTCAAACACCAGGGCACCGTTGATTGCTGGCAAAACATTGAGATGCCTGGTTTTTAAATTCTAGTAAATCCAAAAGTCGTCTGAAATTCATGAAACTTGGCATTCTATCATGGAATGCGACCCGACATGCTGTGGTATTTTTCGTGCCCATTTTGAGAGAAGGCGCACTCAAATAATGACAACCAATAAAGGAATTTTGAAAAAATAGCTGCCACTTTAATATCTCAAACGTTTGTATAATTCAAGCGATTAATGCGTTACATTAACCATTCACGTGACGCCACGTGTCTTGGTTTTAATGGCTGTAGGAGGTGCCGTGCGGACAGCTGCTTGATATGTCTCCAACGTATCTATAATTTTTGATTGTTCCATGCTATTATATTATCCATCTAGGATGTTTTATATGCATTTATATGCTATTTTATATGATTTTGGGACTAACCTATTAACCTAGAGCCCAGTGCAGTTCGGTTTTTCCTTGTTTTGAGTTTTACGAAAAAGGAATACCAAACGGAGTCCAATTGACGTGCCAATTTTTGATGATTTCTTATGGACCAAAAGAAGCCCCCGGAGTAAAATAGTTGGGCCAAAAGAGTCCCAAGCCGTCCACGAGATAGGAGGGTGAGCCCAGGGGGTAGTGCGTGCCCTCCACCCTCGTGGACGACTCGTAGACCCCCCTGACGTGAGACCTACGCCAAAAATTCCTATAAATACAGAAACCTCCAGAAATAAACCTAGATCGGGAGTTCCGCCGCCGCAAGCCTCTGTAGCCACCAAAACCAATCGGGACCTGTTAGGCACCTGCCGGAGGGATCCTCACCGTGACCATCTTCATCCTGGTGCTCTCCATGACGAGGAGGAGTAGTTCACCCTCGGGGCTGAGGGTATGTACCAAGAGCTATGTGTTTGATCTCTCTCTCCTCTCTCTCTCTCTCTCTCTCTCTCTCGTGTTCTTGATTTGGCACGATCTTGATGTATCATGAGCTTTGCTATTATAGTTGGATCTTATGATGTTTCTCCCCTCTACTCTCTTGTAATGGATTGAGTTTTCCTTTGAAGTTATCTTATCGGATTGAGTCTTTAAGGATTTGAGAACACTTGATGTATGTCTTGCATGTGCTTATCTGTGCTGACAATGGGATATTCACGTGATCTATAATATACAAGGGATAACAAAAACGATTCCCAAGCTCTTCGCGATGCTGAAATCGGCGAAGGTAGAAATCAAGAAATAGCATCAAGTGTTGATGGTTAACAAGACCACTAGTTTCAAGAAAAAGGGCAAGGGAAAGAAAGGGAACTTCAAGAAGAATGGCAAGCAAGTTGCCACTCCCGTGAAGAAGCCCAAAGCTAGACCCAAACCTGAAACTGAGTGCTTCTACTGCAAAGGAAATGGTCACTGGAAGCGGAACTGCCCAAAAACTTGGCGGATAAGAAGGATGGCAAAGTGAACAAAGGTATATTTGATATACATGTTATTGATGTGTAATTTACTAGTGTTCATAGTAGCCCCTGGGTATTTGATACCGGTTCGGTTGCTAAGATTTGTAACTCGAAATAGGAGTTGCAAAATGAACAGATACTAGTTAAGGGCGAGGTGACAATGTGTGTTGGAAGTGATTCCAAGGTTGATAAGAATACCATCGCACAGCCCCTTTACCTTCAGGATTAGTGAACCTAAAATAAATGTTATTTGGTGTTTGCGTTGAGCATGAATATGATTGCATCATGTTTATTGCAATACGGTTATTCATTTAAAGTCAAAGAATAATTGTTGTTCTGTTTACATGAATAAAACCTTCTATGGTCATACACTCAATATAAATGGTTTATTGAATCTCAACCGTAGTGATACACATATTCATAATATTGATGCTGCAACATACTTGTGGCACTGCCATTTAGGTCATATTGATGTAAAGCGCATGAAGAAACTCCATGCAGATGGGATTTTGGAATCAACTTATTATGAATCATTTGATACTTACGAACCGTGCCTCATGGGCAAGATGACTGAAACTCCGTTCTACAGAACAATGGAGCGAGCTAATGACTTATTGGAAATAATACATACCGATGTATGCGGTCTGATGAGCGTTGAGGCTCGCGGCGGGTATCGTTATTTTCTGAGCTTCACAGATGGTTTGAGCAGATATGGGTATATCTACTTAATGAAACATAAGCCTGTAACATTTTTAAAAGTTCAAGGAATTTCAGAGTGAAGTGGAGAATCATTGTAACAAGAAAATAAAGTTTCTATTATATGATCGCGGAAGTTTATTCGAGTTACGAGTTTGGCCTTCATTTAAAACAATGTGGAATAGTTTCACACCTCATGCCACCTGGAACACCATAGCTTAATGGTGTGTCTGAACATCGTAACCATACTTTATTAGATAATGGTGCGATCTATGATGTCTCTTACCAATTTACCACCATCGTTTTGAGGTATGCATTAGAGACAGCTGCATTCACGTTAAATAGGGCATCGTCTAAATCCGTTGAGACGACACCATATGAACTATGGTTTGGCAAGAAACCTAAGCTATCGTTTCTTATAGTTTGGGGTTGCGACACTTATGTCAAAAGGCTTCAGCCTGATAAGCTCGAACCCAAATTGGAGAAGTGCATCTTCATATGATACCCTAAGGAAACAATTGGGTACACCTTCTACCACAGATCCGAAGGCAATATCTTTGTTGCTGAGAATGGAACCTTTCTAGAGAAGGAGTTTCTCTAGAAAGAAGTGAGTGGGAGGAAAGTAGAACTTGATGAGGTAAGTGTACCTTATCTCGAATAGGAAAGTAGCACATCAGTAAAATCCATTCCCGTGATGCCTACACCAACTAGAAAGGAAGCTAATGATGATGATCATGAAACTTCGGATCAAGTTACTACTGGACCTCGTAGGTCGAACAGAGCACGTTCCGCACCAGAGTGGTACGGTAATCCTGTTTCTGGAAGTCATGTTACTAGACCATGACGAACCTACGAACTATGAAGAAGCTATGATGAGCCCAAATTCCGATAAATGGCTTGAGGCCATGAAATCTGAGATAGGATCCATGTATGAGAACAAAGTGTGGACTTTGGTTGACTTGCCCGATGATCGGCGAGCCATTGAGAATAAATGGATCTTCAAGAGGAAGATGGATGCTGATGGTAGTGTTACTATCTACAAAGCTCGAATTGTCGCAAAAGGGTTTTCAACAAGTTCAAGGTGTTGACTACGATGAGATTTTTTCACTCGTATCGATGCTTAAAGTCTGTCCGAATCATGTTAGCAATTGCCACTTTTTATGAAATCTGGCAAATGGATGTCAAAACTGAATTCCTGCATTTATTAAAGAAGAGTTGTATATGATGCAACCAGAAGGTTTTGTCAATCCTAAAGGTGCTAACAAAGTGTGCAAGCTCTAGCGATCCATTTATGGACTGGTGCAAGCATCTCAGAGTTGGAATATACGCTTTGATGAGGTGATCAAAGCTTATGGTTTTATACAGACTTTTGGAGAAGCATGTATTTACAAGAAAGTGAGTGGGAGCTTTGTAGCATTTCTAATATTATATGTGGATGACATATTGTTGATTGGAAATGATATAGAATTTCTGGATAGCATAAAAGGATACTTGAATAAGAGTTTTTTAATGAAAGACCATGGTGAAGCTGCTTATATATTGGGCATCAAGATCTATAGAGATAGATCAAGATGCTTAATTGGACTTTCACAAAGCACATACCTTGATAACGTTTTGACGGAGTTCAAAAATGGATCAGTCAAAGAAGGAGTTCTTGCCTGAGTTGTAAGGTATGAAGTTGAGTAAGACTCAAAACCCGACCACGACAGAAGATAGAGAGAGAATGAAAGTCATTCCCTATGCCTCAGCCATAGGTTCTATAGAGTATGCCATGCTGTATACCAGACCTATTGTGTACCTTGCCACGAGTTTGGCAAGAGGGTACAATAGTGATCCAGGAGTAGATCACTAGACAGCAGTCAAAATTGTCCTTAGGTACCTAAAGAGTACTAAGGAAATGTTTCTCGGTTATGGAGGTGATAGAGAGATCGTCCTAAAGGGTTATGTCGATGGAAGCTTTGACCCTGATCCAGATGACTCTGAGTCTCAATCTGGATACATATTGAAAATGGGAGCAATTAGCTAGAGTAGCTCCATGCAGAGAGCATTGTAAACATAGAAATTTGCAAAATACATACGAATCTGAATGTGGCAGACCCGTTGACTAAACCTCTCTCACAAGCAAAAACATCATCACACCTTAGTACTGTTTGTTGGGTGTTAATCACATAGTGATGTGAACTAGATTATTGAATCTAGTAAACCCTTTGGGTGTTGGTCACATGGCGATGTGAACTATGGGTGTTAATCACATAAAGATGTGAAGTATTGGTGTTAAATCACATGGTGATGTGAACTAGATTATTGACTCTAGTGCAAGTGGGAGACTGAAGGAAATATGCCCTAGAGGCAATAATAAAGTTGTTATTTTATATTTCCTTATATCATGATAAATGTTTATTATTCATGCTAGAATTTTATTAAACGGAAACTTGATACATGTGTGGATACATAGACAAAACATAGTGTCCCTAGTAAGCCTCTACTAGACTAGCTCGTTAATCAAAGATGGTTAAGTTTCCTAACCATAGACATGTGTTGTCATTTGATGAATGGGATCACATCATTAGGAGAATAATGTGATGGAAAAGACCCATCCGTTAGCTTAGCATGTTGATCGTTCAGTCTTATTGCTATTGCTTTCTTCATGTCAAATACATATTCCTTCGACTATGAGATTATGCAACTCCAGGATACCGGAGGAATACCTTGTGTGCTATCATACGTCACAACGTAACTGGGTGATTATAAAGATGCTCTACAGGTATCTCCGAAGGTGTTTGTTGGGTTGGCATAGATCGAGATTAGGATTTGTCACTCCGTGTATCGGAGAGGTATCTCTAGGCCCTCTCGGTAATGCACATCATAATAAGCCTTGCAAGCAATGTGACTAATGAGTTAATTGCGGGATGATGTATTACAGAACGAGTAAAGAGACTTGCCGGTAACGAGATTGAACTAGGTATGAAGATACCAACGATTGAATCTCGGGCAAGTAACATACCGATGACAAAGGGAATAACGTATGTTTTCTGTCACATCCCAGATAGACCATGCATTAGGGTGTGCATCATGTTTAAATTTCATCTGAATTTGAAATGGGGAAAGCAGGAAACCCCAGAACCCCCCCCCTTAAAATAACTAGGGTTTACTAAAATTTAATTCAATGAATCCGAAATGCCCTTCAAAATGCTCATCCTCTATGTTTGGGTTTAAGATCCATGTCAAAGAAGGTGGGACATTTTCTAGGTCACCTAAGGGTTCTAAATTTAATTCACAAATTTCTGAAATGGGCATTTTAAATTATGGAAAATATTTTAAGTGTTCAAAAATTGTTAAACTAAAATGTTTCATGTTGGGAATATTCCAACTAGTGACCAGGAGCATTTTGGTAATTTTTGAAAAGGTTTTGGTATTTTAAAAACCCTAAACAGAATTGCAGAAATTAGAAAAAGATAAAAAAAATGGGAAAACCCTTACATGTCATGACACCGGCCCACTGCCCCCAGCCAAAGAGCAGGCCAATGAAGCTGCTTGGCTCGCTTGACAGTAGCGTAATGCCGGCCAGCGTCTTGAGCGCGCGCCACGCAGCTGGCCGCCGCCATCACCGCCCTCGCCGCCTCGCCGACCCGGACGACCCACGTCGCCCCGAACCCCCGGACACCGCCTCCCCCCTGCCTCTCTTTCTCGCTCGCTCTCGACTGGCCGACGCCATCGCCGACACGCCACCGTCGCCGCCGTGCTCCCGCCGTCCACGCACCTCACCGCCATGTCGCCGCTCCGCCGCACCCGCTACCCCTAGCCAGCTAGTCCCCTCGCTCCAAGACCCCGAGGCCACTACTCCGACCTCGACCGAGTCCAAGGCAGCGGAGATCCCCATCGTCGCCGCCGACGCATCAGTCCGCCCGACCCGACGAAGCTTCCCGCAGGTTCACGTGAACCTAGCTACCTCTCTATCCTCTCCGTTCTCTCCTTCTTGCACCACAGCGAGCACCCGACGATCGCTTTGAACCCACCGCCCTGGCGCTCGTCGCCGACGAGCCTCCGGTCACCTTTTGGCTGCACCACTATGTCCATCACACTCACCACTCTCCAACGAGGCTAACCGTGCACTCCCGTGCCTCGCCAAGGCCGCTAACCCGAACCCGTCGGTGGCGAGCCTCGTCGCCGCCCGACTTCGTCGCCGCGCCCTCCGCCACCCCTAACCTAATCGACCCCACTGGACACCGCGGCTCACCTCTAGCTACCGTAGATGCTCTCCGCGTTCCATTTGGAGCCGGAACGTGCAAAAGCACTTGCTCCGCCCGCGTCTGCCTCGCCCGGCGGCTAGACGCCGTGAGTTGACCTCACCAGTGGGCCTGTTGACCCTCGGGTCGATGGCAGTGGACCCCTCCGGCTAATCTAATTAGGATTAGTTTTAATTAAAACTAATCAGTTAAACTAACGACATGCGGGTCCCACTGGTCAGTTTGACCTGACGACCCCGTTGACCCTCGACGTCATCTTGACCTCATCTTGACGCATTAATTCAAATTCTGGAATTATTTTTATATACTAAAATCCGAATATAATTCAAATTTCAAATGCTTATAACTTTTATTCTATAACTCCAAATGCAAAGATTTATATATGAAAATTTATCAGAAAAATACACTCTATCCATTGGTACAGGTTTCATGCATGTTAAAACAAGTTAACTATGCTGAACAACCAGATTAAGATTTTGCACCATTAGGACTAACTCACATGGTCTATCATTTGAACCTTTGGTTCAAATGAGATCATCCTATCCCTCAATTTGCATTAGACCAACACACATTCATCTTGCCATGTCATAGCATGCATCATAATGTTGCACATTGGTTGTATGTTTATTTTGGTGTGTTTTCATGATAGGTTCTGCCTCAAGATAATCTCGATAACCCATCGAAGGGCAGTTCTCTACCCCAATTCCATCGGGCAAGCAATTCATTGAACATTCCGATACAAACCCATGTTCTCGCTTCGCTCTCATTTTACTGCATTAAGACAACGCGATTCAACTGTTGTGTGCTGCGGTAGTTGAACCCACTTCCTTTGCATGACTGTCATTGCCACAAGAACTAGATGAAACCCACTAGTATGTGTAGGAGTTGATTGAGCCATGTTTGTGATTCCTACCATGCTATGCTTGCTATGCTTAGAGTTGTGTCAGTCGGCTCATCGGGATGATGAACTGGAGTGAAAGGTTGTGTTGGTTCGAGAGTGTAAGTGTTGAACACGATTTGGTAAAGGTATCGATGAGAGGCCATGTAGGAGTACATGGTGGGTTGTTTCATTGAAGCGAACTTAAGAACTGAGATCTGTGTTTGTGATCCATGAACTAGCTACTACCACACATTGGGCCCGAAACCAATGGACCCTCTAAACTTCTTAACCACCCCTGTTCATAGTCCGGGAGTTGCAAGTAGTTTCGTGTTTGTAGCATCTTTGGGGCCGCGCAAGCGCTGACCTTAGGGGTGGGTTGTGTTGCGGTAGGCACCGTGGCCCGGTGTACCGAGTGCCGTTTGGTATCTCGGGAACCCACACATCGTTCGGGGCTGTATGGGAAACCTCGGCGGACTCCTGCGGATGGAACCGAATAGGCGATAACCTGGACTAGGGACTTGAGTGTTTAGGTAGGCTGTGGCCGACACCCACGTTGGGCTTCCGCTGAAGGTTGCCGAGTACATGTCGTAAACGATTTATAAGTGGTGAGCGTGTGTGAAGAAGTATACCCTGCAGGGTTAAATATGATCTATTGAATAGCCGTGTCCACGGAGAAGGACTTCGGGTTACCTATATCAGTTCATAGACAAGTAAATGGATACTACTAAAAGCCTCAAGATAAGTGTGAGTATCGTGGATGGCCCTCTCGGGGATGACGAGAGAGGATCCACGGTGGAGTATTGTGATGGTGATTAGTGGACTCGTGTGCGACAAAATGCTTTACAAAGTGTGTCACGTGGGATAGCTTAGCCAAGAGTCAAAGCTGGCTTGCTGCATTTAACTCCACTCCTTCCTTGAGAATGTGCATGTATGATAGGATTACGTGGTAAGACTTGCTGAGTACTTTTGTACTCATGTTTGTAATCAATATTTTTGAGAGGACTATACTACCCCTCCGACGGATTCTATGTAGATGTTGACTTGACGAGTAAGCTAGCCACCTGGTGGCGATCTAAGACTTGTGAAGGGCCGTTGTAGATAGAAAGGCTCCAACAAGCTTTCTTTCTTTCTAGAGTCGTACTCGAGACTACTTTGCTTCCGCATGTGCTTGTATGATTGTATGACTTGAGTGTTGGGTCATGTGACCCCTACTGTATGAATATGTTATGTATGGCTCCTCGGGCCTCTTAAATAAAGTACTTGAGTTGTAGAGTTTTGTTGTGATGCCATGTTGTATTTACTCATATCGGGCATATTATGTGTATGATTGAAATGCTTGGTATGAGTGGGATCCGACAATCTAGTTGTTTATCCTTGGCAGCCTCTCATATGGGGAAATGTAAGTCTTGTGCTTCGGCGATAGTAGTCCGCTACAGCCGGTTCACGAGTCCTGCTAGCCCAAAGACTCTTGCTTGGACACTTGACTGGCGGCATGTGATTCATTTCGTTCCTATATACGTCCCTTCGGGAAATGTCACGCGGTGATACTTGGAGTCCTGCCTAGCTCGCTACAGCCGGAATACGGAGTCCTGTTAGCCAGTGCTACAGCCCAGTTCATCGTTGATGACCGACATGCTCGAGGTGTTTCATGTATGCTGTCCCCATAGGTTAGTGCCGCTTTGGGTTCACGACTAGCCATGTCGGCCGGGTTCTTTGTCATGTGGATGCTAGCGACACTATCATATCGTGAGCCAAAAGACACAAACGGTCCGGGCCATGGTAAGGCGACACCAGTGGGAATACCGTGCGTGAGGCCGCAAAGTGATATGAGGTGTTACCAGCTAGGTCGATGTGACTTGGGATCGGGGTCCCGACAGCGTTGGCATCGAGCGGGGCTGCTGTGAGGTCCGCTAAGCCAAACTGGTGAAGTTGAGTCTAGAAATGCTTTAGTTATATGTAGGGGAATTGATTGTGGGAGGAGCGTAAGGCTCTTTTACTCCTTTACCTTATGCCCTCGATCTGAGTCATCCTCTTCTTATTCAACGTGGGTTTAGGACTAGGCCCTCTTTCTCTATCAGGTTCACGTGTTACTATCCATAGTACCTTGTAG
Organism: Aegilops longissima; assembly: GCA_021605205.1. NCBI lineage: Eukaryota > Viridiplantae > Streptophyta > Magnoliopsida > Poales > Poaceae > Aegilops > Aegilops longissima. The sequence goes on from CM038679.1 coordinate 151,249,663, forward strand.
GATTGTTGGTTACATCCTCAGTTCAGTGTTACTAAATTTTAGTATGCTACCATTTGAACCAGAACCTTGATATGATGTTGTTGAGTGGCCTTGCAAATCTGATTTTGAATGTCTCAAATTTGATTTGAGCATTTACTGATGTTATGCTGCCCGATTTTCCTAGAAATTCTAATGCCTTTGCATTATGGCTGTGCTTTCAGATGGCCACCGTTCCCGAACCAAGTGGTTACTTTGACTCGCTGCATTGATGTGTGCGGTCACACGGCCATGTTGGTTAGGGTGATGATTGAGGCTGGTTATCGATGGTATCCTGAATATACCGTCGAGGAGCAGTTCAGGATTTCAATCAAAGCCAATACCTATGCACGGTCGGTTTATCCATCCTACCCCGGACTCTTGAGCCACTTCACTTGTTCCTATGGGCTCGGAATCACTATTGGAATGTCTGTACAAGATGCAGCCTATTCCATGATGACTATTATTCGGGCGGGACTGCTTTGCTTTGAGCAACACCGACTTCGCTATATGCGGCATCCCTTCCCGGGCGCATGGCTACCTCGAGGTCTGTGCAAAGTGATGCAACCCATGAGGACTCACTCCTCCGTACCACTCTTGAGTTCTTTGGAGGACAAGGACCGTGAGAACCGGGCCTTGCGTATGGAGTCATATAATGCCTGTTCCGACCACCTGGGCTACCGACTAGGTTTGCACTGCCGTGCAAGCGGATGTATGGACATGAGAGATTTGTACCTGTGCTGGCGAGTTTGCGGACTTCATGGAGTGGCGTGAGGTTGGAGGCATCACTCCTCCTCGTGGGCCTCTTCGCCACCTTTGTGGGTCCACGACCACATCCGAGTCCTTATGGTCCACAGGCCCCCAGGATTATGCATTCCCAGACGACCATGTTCCACTTCAGTGCAGGTGGTGATTTCTATGAGGACTACTATGGAGCTGCACGAGATAGTAGTAGTATTGCTAGTATGGTACTAGTTGTGTTTCCACCGTCTGCGTGACTCGTGGAATACGACTTGGTATGTATCATTCCGGAAGTGTAGAAAAATAATGTATAGAAGTTGGAATGCTTCCGATGAGATGTAACGCCTTTCCTTATAGTTGTACTCCGTCAGGCTTGTACTAAACTATGAATGGTGTGTATGACCGTTGGTATATATATATGGCAGTTATATTACCATGTCATACGGATGAACATCTTTGCATTCCATCTGTCCATTACCTTCCGCACTACCTTGTTAAATTCTGCCATCCTGGTTTAAACCTTTGTTTTGTCTCCCGGGATGGTCAACACTCGAATTCTCCTGCTGTTCGAGAGCGAGGAGAGGCCATGCAGCCGAAATGTGAATCTGCGCAACCGCCATCTTTGGCTGAGGTGATCTTTGAAGCGAGCATAATAAGCGAAACTAACCGCTTATTGGGCGCTTTGAACAAAACACAGCCCGCCAGCCAAGAAGCGATGGGGTTTCACTCAATGACTTCGTCAAACTATATCCTCCAAAATTCAAATGCTCCGTCGAGCCACTCGGCGCCGATGATTAGCTCCGCAGTATCCATCACAAGCTGCGTTCCGCCAATGTGTCTGAGGCTGACAAAGTTACCTTTGCAGCCTACCATCTGGAAGGCCCTGCCAGTCTCTGGTGGGAAAACTATGAGGCTATGCGTCCGGCTGGACAAGTTACAACTTGGGATGAATTGATGCCGCCTTCGCGAGCACCATATTCGAGAGGACTTATGGACCGCAAGCGTGAGGAATTCTGCGGTTTCACCCAAGGCGGTGAGAACGTGGATGCCTACGGTAGTGAATTGGGAGGTTAGCACGTTATGCTCCCAAGAAGTGTCTACCGATGCTAAGAAGCGGCGAGGTTCCGTAAGGGACTTAGCCTGAGTTGCGCCGAGATCTCCGTCGCATGAATGCACCTCTTTCTCGAAGCTAGTCAATAAGGCTATCGGCGCCGAGGCTGGCGCGACTGACTTGAGGCTTCACGCAAGCACATCCGTGATTACGGATCATCATCCGCTCTGGTTCCCGAAGCGCGGGTTTGGGTTCCTAATCGGCTCTACCACCCGGTACACCCCGAGGCCATCCTTGAGGCCTCGCCCCAACCAACCGTATTTTCCACCCAAGACATATGGAGGTCCAATCGCTAATGTGGCCCCACGGCCAAATGTGACCACTTGCTTCAAATGTGGAGAGACGGGCCACTATATTCGAGAGTGTCCCAGAACAACCCCAATCAAGCCGGAAAGTCTGCTGGTCGCGGCAAGCCAGCGAGAAAGGTTCCCTATGCCAAGCCGCCACCACCGCTCGTGGCCATGTCAACTATGTCTCTGCTGAAGAAACCTATGAGGATCCTAACGTCGTCCTCGATGCGCTTCTTGTTAATTGCCATCCGCAACTGTTCTTTTGATCTTTGGAGCATCTCATTCATTTATTTAAAGAGCTATGCTCGTTTGCACAACACCACATTCTGCGACATGCCTACCTCCATGGAAATTCAAACTCCTGGTTCTAGATGGCAAACCTCTAGAATAAGTCATGGGAATGAAATTCTTGTCGACAGATTAGTTTTCCTTGCATCCCTAATAGCTCTCAAGTCCTCGGACATAAACATCATCTTGGGTATGGACTGGATGTCACCCATTATGCCAAGATTGATTGCTCGACTAGAACCGTTCAACTTACCCATCCTTGGGCAAAACGGTGGATGTTTTAACCCGAGTGTCCAAGCGCCGACTTTACTCCTTAAATGCCAACCCTCTTCCGGACCTCGAAGATATTCCGTAGTCCGTGATTTCCGGATGTCTTTCGGAAGAACTGCCAGTGTTCCACCCGGGGATGTCGAGTTAAGTAATAGATCTTATTCCGGAACCGTCCCAATCTCTAGGAGACCTTATAAGATGGCACCCTAGAACTAGCTGAACTTAAGAAACAACTCGATGAGTCCTTGCAAAAGGGTTTCATCCGTCCTAGTTCATCTCCATGGGCTTGCCCCGTCCTCTTCGTCAAGAAGAAGGATGGTACGGATCGGATGGTTGTAGATTATCGACCTGTCAATTTGGTCACTATCAAGAACAAGTATCCGCTCCCGAGGATCAACGACCTGTATGATCAGCTCGCTGGATCCTCAGTCTTCTCCAAGATGGATTTGAGGTTGGGCTACCATCAAATCAAAATCAGGAACGGGGACATACCCAAAACGGCTTTTGTCACTCGTTATGGCCAATACGAGTACACCGTCATGTCCTTCGGTTTAACCAATGCTCCAGCCACTTTCTCTCGGTTAATGAACTCAATCTTCATGGAGTACTTGGATAAATTAAATGCGTGGTATACCTCGATGATATACTCATCTACTCCAAGAATGAGGAAGAACATGCGAACACCTAAGGCTAGTATTGATGAAACTTGAGAGCACCGCCTTTATGCCAAATTCTCTAAGTGTGAATTCTGGTTGCCGTAAGTGACCTATCTAGGACATGTAATTTCTGGTAAGGGTATTGCTGTCAATCCCGGCGAGTTCAAGCCGTCCTTGATTGGACTCCACCTGAATCGGTAAAGCAAGTTCGAGTTTCCTCGGGTTAGCGAGCTATTGCCGCCGCTTAAACGAGAATTTCTCTAAAGTTGCTAAACCTCTAACCGAACTCCTCAAGAAAGATAAGAAGTTCGAGTGGGCGCCACAAGTCGAGATCAGCTTTCGAGGCGAAAAGGCGCTGACATCTGCTCCGTACTTATTCCACCAGATTTTTCTAAGGACTTTATTATCTATTACGGCGCCTCGCGACAAGGACTAGGTTGCATACTCATGCAAGATCGTCATGTGATTGCCTCGCATCTCGACGATTCGTCCACATGAGGATAACTATCCCACACACGATCTAGAGCTTGCGGCGATGGTTCATGCACTCAAAACCTGGCGACATTACCTTTTGGGTAATCGTTGCGAAATCTACACCGATCACCAAAGTCTGAAATATATCTTTACCCAACCGGATTTGAATCTCGTGCAAAGGCGTTGGGTCGAGATTGATTACAGATTTCGACTTAGGAATATCCTACACCCGAGCAAAGCCAATGTCATGGCTGGCGACTAAGTCGCAAAATCTTCTTCAGAACAATTTGATGTTACAACAAGGTCAACCAATTCTCCACGAGGAATTTCGTAAGCTTAACCTTCACATTGTTCCTCGAGGATTCCTTTCCACCACGGTGGCGAAACCTACCCTTACGGATCAGATCATCAAAGCACGGAAGGTAGATCCGGAATCTCCGTATCAAGAGAAACATCAAGAAAGGAGTCGCAGATTGTTTCTCCATTGATGAACAAGGTGTCGTGTTCTTTGGAGACCGTCTAGTGGTTCCCAAGGTGCGCAACTTTGAGGCGATTGATCCTTAAGGAAGCTCATGACTCTCCTCTCACCATTCATCCCGGTAGTACTAAAATGTATCAAGATCTCGCCAGAGGTTTTGGTGGACTAGGATGAAGAGAAAATCGCTCAATACATTGCTAAGCTGCGACGTTTGTCGTCGAGTTAAGCGAACATCAACGACCTCTTGGTACCCTTCAACCTTTGGACATTCCTGAATGGAAATGGGATAAAATCGGTATGGATTTCATTACGGGTTTCCCAGACCAAGAGAGGAATAACGCTATCTTCGTCATTGTTGATCGTCTTTCCAAAGTAGCCCACTTCCTACCTGTTCGTGAGAGTATAACCGCTAGCCAGCTAGCTGATTTGTACATCTCCCGAATAGTGTCTCTTCATGGTGTTCCATTGGAAATTAACTCAGACCGTGGTAGTCTCTTCACCTCTCGATTTTGGGAAAGTTTCCAAAACGCTATGGGGACTCGCCTCTCCTTTAGCACCGCTTTCCATCCCCAATCAAGTGGTCAAGTAGAACGAGTCAATCAAATCTTAGAGGATATGCTTCGAGCTTCTGTCATCTCCTTCGGCATGAATTGGGAGAAATGCCTTCCATTCGCCGAGTTAAACTTATAACAACAGTTATCAAGCGATGCAGGCAAAGCCCTTTCGAAGTTCTTTATGGGCGAAAATGTCGAACGCCTCTTAACGGTGAAAACCGGGAGAGACAACTCTTTGGCCTGGATATGATCCAGGAAGCAGAAGAGCAAGTTCGCGTTGTTCGTGAGAATTTGAAAACAGCCCAATCTCGTCAGAAGAGCCAATATGACCGCAAGCATAAGCCTATGGCTTATGAAATTGGCGAGAAGGCTTACCTTCGGGTTTCTCCTTTAAAGGGAACCCATCGATTCGGCATCAAGGGCAAGTTGGCTCCTCGTTACATTGGACCCTTTCGCATTCTCGCCAAACGAGGAGAAGTTGCCTACCAATTGGAACTACCTCCGCATCTTTCCAAGGTCCATGATGTCTTCCACGTTTCCCAACTCAGGCGTTGCTTCTCGGATCCTATCCGTGGAGTGGACCACGAAACGCTTGATCTCCAAGATAACCTCACCTATCGAGAGTACCCCATTCGTATCCTCGATCAAACCGAGCGTACCACTCGACGTCGGAATATCAAGTTTCTAAAGGTTCAATGGTCAAACCATTCCGAGCAAGAAGCAACTTGGGAAAGGGAGGATCGTCTTCGACTTGAGTACCCCACCTTTTTCAAGCATAGATCCTAAATCTCGGGGCGAGATTCTTTTGAGTGGGGTGAGTTGTCACATCCCGATAGACCATGCATTAGGGTGTGCATCATGTTTAAATTTCATCTGAATTTGAAATGGGGAAAGCAGAAACCCCGTAACCCCCCTTAAAATAACTAGGGTTTACTAAAATTTAATTCAATGAATCAAAATGCCCTTCAAAATGCTCATCCTCTATGTTTGGGTTTAAGATCCATGTCAAAGAAGGTGGGACATTTTCTAGGTCACCTAAGGGTTCTAAATTTAATTCACAAATTTCTGAAATGGGCATTTTAAATTATGGAAAATATTTTAAGTGTTCAAAATTGTTAAACTAAAATGTTTCATGTTGGGAATATTCAACTAGTGACCAGGAGCATTTTGGTAATTTTGAAAAGGTTTTGGTATTTTAAAACCCTAAACAGAATTGCAGAAATTAGAAAAGATAAAAAAATGGGAAAACCCTTACTGTCATGAAGACTGCCCACCTGCCGGCCCAGCCAAGAAGCACACCCATGAAGCTGCTTGGCTTGACAGCGGTAGGTTGGTGGCGTCTTGGCGCGCGCGCGCATGCAGCAGCCGCCACCTGCCGCCCTCGCCGCCTCGCCGACCGGGGCGACCCACGCGTCGCCCCGAACCCCGGACACCGCCTCCCCCTGCCTCTCTCTCTCGCTCGCTCTCGACCTGGCCGACGCCATCGCCGACACGCCACCGTCGCCGTGCTCCCCGCCGTCCACGCACCTCACCGCCATGTCTGGCCGCTCCGCCGCACCCAGTTACCCCTAGCCAGCTAGTCCCCCTCGCTCCAAGACCCCCCGAGGCCACTACTCCGACCTCGACCGAGTCCAAGGCCGCCGGAGATCCCCATCGTCGCCGCCGCCGCATCAGTCCGCCCCCGACCCCGACGAAGCTTCCCGCAGGTTCACCGTGAACCTAGCTACCTCTCTATCCTCTCCGTTCTCTCCTTCTTGCACCACAGCGAGCACCCGACGATCGCCTGAACCCACCGCCGCGGCGCTCGTCGCCGACGAGCCTCCGGTCACCTTTTGGCTGCACCACTATGTCCATCACACTCACCACTCTCCAACGAGGCTAACCGTGCACTCCCCGTGCCTCGCCAAGGCCGCTAACCCCGAACCCGTCGGTGGCCGAGCCTCGGTCGCCGCCCGACTCGTCGCCGGCGCCCACTCCGGCCACCCCTAACCTAACTGACCCCACCAGACACCGCGGCTCACCTCTAGCTACCCGTAGATGCTCTCCGCGTTCCATTTGGAGCCCGGAACGTGCAAAAGCACTTGCTCCGCCGCGTCTGGCCTCGCCGGCGGCTAGACGCCGGTGAGTTGACCTCACCCGTGGGCCCTGTTGACCCTCTGGGTCGATGACAGGTGGACCCCTCCGGCTAATCTAATTAGGATTAGTTTTAATTAAAACTAATCAGTTAAACTAACCTGACATGCGGGTCCCACTGGTCAGTTTGACCCGGACGACCCCCGTTGACCCTCGACGTCATCTTGACCTCATCTTGACGCATTAATTCAAATTCTGGAATTATTTTTATATACTAAAATCCAGAATATAATTCAAATTTCAAATGCTTATAACTTTTATTCTATAACTCCAAATGCAAAGATTTATATATGAAAATTTATCAGAAAAATACACTCTATCCATTGGTACAGGTTTCATGCATGTTAAAACAAGTTAACTATGCTGAACAACCAGATTAAGATTTTGCACCATTAGGACTAACTCACATGGTCTATCATTTGAACCTTTGGTTCAAATGAGATCATCCTATCCCTCAATTTGCATTAGACCAACACACATTCATCTTGCCATGTCATAGCATGCATCATAATGTTGCACATTGGTTGTATGTTTATTTTGGTGTGTTTTCATGATAGGTTCTGCCTCAAGATAATCTCGATAACCCATCGAAGGGCAGTTCTCTACCCCAATTCCATCGGGCAAGCAATTCATTGAACATTCGATACAAACCCATGTTCTCGCTTCGCTCTCATTTTACTGCATTAAGACAACGCGATTCAACTGTTGTGTGCTGCGGTAGTTGAACCCACTTCCTTTGCATGACTGTCATTGCCACGATAACTAGATGAAACCCACTAGTATGTGTAGGAGTTGATTGAGCCATGTTTGTGATTCCTACCATGCTATGCTTGCTATGCTTAGAGTTGTGTCGTCGGCTCATCGGGATGATGAACTGGAGTGAAAGGTTGTGTTGGTTCGAGAGTGTAAGTGTTGAACACGATTTGGTAAAGGTATCGATGAGAGGCCATGTAGGAGTACATGGTGGGTTGTTTCATTGAAGCGAACTTAAGAACTGAGATCTGTGTTTGTGATCCATGAACTAGCTACTACCACACATTGGGCCCGAAACCAATGGACCCTCTCGGCTTCTTAACCACCCCTGTTCATAGTCAGGGAGTTGCAAGTAGTTTACGGTGTTTGTAGCATCTTTGGGGCCGCATAGCTGACCTTAGGGGTGGGTTGTGTTGCGGTAGGCACCGTGTCTGTGTGCCGAGTGCCCGTTTGGTATCTCGGGAACCCTGCACACATCGTTCGGGCTGTATGGGAAACCTCGGCGGACTCCTGCGGATGGAACCCGAATAGGCGATAACTGGACTAGGGACTTGAGTGTTTAGGTAGGCTGTGGCCGACACCCACGTTGGGCTTCCGCTTGAAGGTTGCAGTACATGTCGTGTAAACGACGATAAGTGGTGAGCGTGTGTGAAGAAGTATACCCTGCGGGGTTAAATATGATCTATTGAATAGCCGTGTCCACGGAGAAGGACTTCGGGTTACCTATATCAGTTCATAGACAAGTAAATGGATACTACTAAAAGCCTCAAGATAAGTGTGAGTATCGTGGATGGCCCTCTCGGGGATGACGAGAGAGGATCCACGGTGGAGTATTGTGATGGTGATTAGTGGACTCGTATGCGACAAAATGCTTTACAAAGTGTGTCACGTGGGATAGCTTAGCCAAGAGTCAAAGCTGGCTTGCTGCATTTAACTCCACTCCTTCCTTGAGAATGTGCATGTATGATAGGATTACGTGGTAAGACTTCTGAGTACTTTTGTACTCATGTTTGTAATCAATATTTTTCAGAGGACTATACTACCCCCTCCGACGGATTCTATGTAGATGTTGACTTCGACGAGTAAGCTAGCCACCCAGGTGGCGATCTAAGACTTGTGAAGGGCCGTTGTAGATAGAAAGGCTCCAACAAGCTTTCTTTCTTTCTAGAGTCTCGTACTCGAGACTACTTTGCTTCCGCATGTGCTTGTATGATTGTATGACTTGAGTGTTGGGTCATGTGACCCCTACCTGTATGAATATGTTATGTATGGCTCCTCGGAGCCTCTTAAATAAAGTACTTGAGTTGTAGAGTTTTGTTGTGATGCCATGTTGTATTTACTCATATCGGGCATATTATGTGTATGATTGAAATGCTTGGTATGAGTGGGATCCGACAATCTAGTTGTTTATCCTTGGCAGCCTCTCATATGGGGAAATGTAAGTCTTGTGCTTCGGCGATAGTAGTCCGCTTCTGCCCGGTTCACGAGTCCTGCTAGCCCAGCACTCTTGCTTGGACACTTGACTGGCGGCATGTGATTCATTTCGTTCCTATATACATCCCTTCGAAAATGTCACGCGTGATACTTGGAGTCCTGCCTAGCCTGCTACAGCCCGGAATACGGAGTCCTGTTAGCCAGTGCTACAGCCCAGTTCATACGTTGATGACCGACATGCTCGAGGTGTTTCATGTATGCTGTCCCCATAGGTTAGTGCCGCTTTGGGTTCACGACTAGCCATGTCGGCCCGGGTTCTTTGTCATGTGGATGCTAGCGACACTATCATATACGTGAGCCAAAAGACACAAACGGTCCCGGGCCATGGTAAGGCGACACCCGTGGGAATACCGTGCGTGAGGCCGCAAAGTGATATGAGGTGTTACCAGCTAGGTCGATGTGACTTGGGATCGGGGTCCTGACATTTTCATTGCGGTACGACTGATAAAGATCTTCGTAGAATATGTGGGAACCAATATGAGCATCCAGGTTCCACTGTTGGTTATTGACCGGAGAGGTGTCTCGGTCATGTCTAATAGTTCTCTAACCCGTAGGATCCGCACGCTTAACGTTTGATGACGATTTTGTATTATATGAGTTATGTGATTTGGTGACCGAATGTTGTTCAGAGTCCCGGATGAGATCACAGACATGACGAGGAGTCTCAAAATGGTCGAGAGGCAAAGATTCATATATAGGACGATAGTATTCGGACACCGGAAGTGTTCCGGGGGTACTAGGTACGTATCGGGTCACCGGAAGGGGTTCCGAGCAACCCCCGGCAAACTATATGGGCCTAATGGGCCAAGAGTGGGATAGACCAGCCCCTAAGGGGCTGGTGCGCCCCCTATAGGCCGAATAGGAGGAGAAGGAAAGGAAGGGAAGGGAGAAGGAAAGGGGAGGATTCGGCCTCCCCCTTTCCTTCCCTCCCCCTTCTCTTTCCTTCCCCCTCCGATGAATATGGAAGGGGGGAGGCCGGCTTGGAGGAGGCGCCCAAGTAGGATCCCTCCTACTTGGGGCACCCCTTGTAGCCCCTCTCCCTCTCCCACCTATATATACGTGGGGGGCACCTCTAGAACACACAACATTGATTCCTAGCTGTGTGGGGCGCCCCCCTCCATAGTTTACGCCTCCGGTCATATTGTCGTAGTGCTTAGGCGAAGCCCTGCGTGGATCACTTCACCATTACCACGCCGTCCTGCTGACGAAACTCTCCCTCGACATTTTGCTGGATCAAGAGTTCGAGGGACGTCATCGTAATGAACGTGTGCAGGACTCGAAGGTGCCATACGTTCGGTGCTTGATCGGTCGAAACGAGAAGAAGTTCGACTACATCAACCGCGTTGTCAAACGCTTCCTCTTTCGGTCTACGAGGGTACATGGACACACTCTCCCCCTCTCATTGCTATGCATCTCCTAGATAGATCTTGCGTGAACGTAGGATTTTTTTGAAATTGCATGCTACGTTTCCCAACACCTCGCACTCAATTCTTTCGAGAGAAACTCTTTCTCGAGAAAGCACCCATTCTTAGAGACAACCACTTTTCCCTCGGATCTGACATAGAAGGTATACCCAATCATCTCCTTTGGGTATCCCATGAAGACACGTGTGTCCGCTTTGGGTTCGAGCTTTTCTGGCTAAAGCCTTTTGACATAAGCGCATCGCAGCCCCAAACCTTAAGAAACGATAACTTAGCTTTCTTGCCAAACCATAGTTCATACGGTGTCGTCTCTACGGACTTAGATGGTGCCCTATTTAAAGTGAATGCAGTTGTTTCTAATGCATAACCCCAAAATAAAAGTGGCATATCGGTAAGCGACATCATAGAACACACCATATCCAATAAGGTACGATTACTACGTTCGGACACACCATTACGCTGTGATGTTCCAGGTGGCGTCAATTGTGAAACAACTCCACATTGTCTTAAGTGATTGCCAAACTCATAACTCAGATACTCTCCCCCTCGATTAGATCGTAGGAATTTAACATTCTTGTTACGATGATTCTCAACTCTACTCTGAAATTTCTTGAACTTTTCAAATTTTTCAGACTTATGCTTCATTAAGTAAATATACCCATATCTACTTAAATCATCGGTGAAGGTGAGAAAGTAATGATATCCACCGTGCGTGTCAACACTCATCGGACCGCACACATCAGTATGTATGATTTCCAACAAGACACTTGCCCGTTCCATTATTCCAGAAAACGGGGTTTTAGTCATCTTGCCCATGAGGCATGGTTCGCATGTGTCAAGTGATTCAAAATCAAGCGACTCCAAAAGTCCATCAGCATGGAGTTTCTTCATGCACTTTACACCAATATGACCTAAGTGGCAGTGCCATAAGAAAGCGGTACTACCATTATCAACTCTACATCTTTTGGCATCAATATTATGAACATGTGTATCATCACTATCGAGATTCAATAAGAATAAACCCCTCACAATGAGTGCATGACCATAAAGATATTACCCATATAAATAGAACAACCATTATTCTCTGATTTAAATGAGTAAACGTCTTGCATTAAACAAGATCCAGATATAATGTCCATGCTTAACGCAGGCACTAAATAACAATTATTCAGGTTCATCACTAGTCCCGATGGTAATTTAAGAGCAAGCGTGCCGACGGCGATCACATCAACCTTGGAACCTTTTCCCACGCGCATCGTCACTTAATCCTTCACAAGCCTTCGTCTATTCCGCAGTTCCTTTTTTGAGTTGCAAATGTGAGCACCCGAACCGGTATCAAATACCCAGGCACTACAATGAGAGCTGGTAAGGTACACATCAATAACATGTATATCATATATACCTTTGTTGACGTTGGCGCCCTTCTTATTGGCCACATACTTGGGGCAATCCCGCTTCCAGTGGCCAATTCCCTTGCAATAAAAGCACCCAGTTTCAGGCTTGGCTCTAGCCTTGGGTTTCTTCACGGGAGGAGCAACTGCTTTGCCACTCTTCTTGAAGTTTCCCTTCTTTCCTTTGCTCTTCTTGAAACTAGTGGTGACCATAACCACTTGATGCTCCTTCTGGATGTCTGACTCAGCGACTTTCCGCATCGCGAATAGCTCGGAGACTGACTTGTTCATCCCTTGCATGTTATAGTTCAACACAAAGCTCTTGTAGCTAGGTGGTAGCGATTGAAGAACTCTGCCAGTGACCGCCTCAAGAGGGAGCTCAACTTCCAACTTAGCCAGACGGTTTTAATACATAGACATTTGGAGTATGTGCTCACTGACAGAGCCGTTCTTCTCCATTTTGCAGGCATAGAACTTATCGGAGGTCTCATGCCTCTCGATCTGGCCATTCTTCTCAAAATAAACTTCAACTCCTAGAACATCTCATATGCTCCATGACATTCAAAATGCCTTTGAAGTCCCGGTTCTAGGCCATACAACATGGCGCACTGAACTATTGAGTAGTCATCTGAAAGTGCATGTAGTCCCCATGTGTGGTTTTGGTAATTGATGGCAATCCTAATGGACTAATGTTTGCATTGAATTGTACATTTGAAGGAAAGTTCCATTTGCAATGCATGAAGAATATTGGATGAACTGAAGGATGTTTGTTCCATGGTGACGCAAGAAGGAGATAGAATGGATTCGAAATGAATGCCATATCCATATTGTTGTGCATGCATTAAGGTTGAGCTCGGTGATTGAATCAAATACGATCAAGATAAATTCCATGTGATGAACAAGATGTTATCTATATGGAGTACATTGAGGATCTCTCATACATTCTCGTGCTTAGGCTTATGGGTTGAACCATGATGGATCAAGATCTTGATAGAATTGATTAAAGAGAAGAATTCTACATATGCTTGAAGATATGATCATTATGAGTTCATATGTTGAGTCATGGATTATTATGTCTTAAAGCAAGTAATTCAAATTAAGAATTCATTGTGCCTCTCAAGATACTATGTTGGAGCATGACAACGAGCAAATGATGTCCAATATGACATTCAAGGAGAAACTTGATATGGTCATGGTGAATTGAGATATTGGTTATTATGTCTTGAAGAAATGAAGCATAGTGAAGATATCAATAGGGCCTTCAAGACATCAATATTAATCACAGAGCAAAGATAAATGGTGACCAAGATGAAGATCAAAGATTGACCTCTAAGATGGTTAACACACAAGCGCAAATCATGTTCCACATTAGGTCTTGTGGTATGGTAAGAATGTATCAATTGCGCTTTGTGTACTAACCCATACTATGTGTTGTCTATGTTATGTGGTTTAGGTAATTCTCATGAGGTTGGTGCTCATCAAAGGATGTCATCAAGTAATTAATGATGATGGACAAGTGAAGATGAATGCAAAGCAAAGCTTCCAACATTGTGTATGGGGGAGCAACTTGAAGACTTCTCCAATGTCTTGCCTTCAACTTGAGCCATGAAGAAACATCAATATAAAGCTAAAGTGAAAGACTCTAGTCAAAGGTATTAGTTCCTTTGGCTTTAGATGTGAGGATCGATGACCATCGAAAAGGACATATGCTCAAGAATGAGTTTCCGGAAGCTATCTAGTATAGTTCTTTTATGATTCTTGAGTTATAGGGATCCCGCAATATTAAGAGGGGATCAAAGGGGTTAGTGATGGATTTTCTGTCAACATCATCCATTTCTATTCTTCTCACATCATATTCCAACATATGCATATTTCACTCCAATCCAATGCAAATACAAAATGCCTACCCATGTACCAAAGAAAATCCAAAGTCAACTAGGTTCCCCAAAGTATATGTCTAACCTTTGCATACTTTGAACCCTCCATTTTGGCTTATATTGGGTGGTTATCTATGTGAGGACTTGGAGGTTTTACATAGCTTCAAAACGAGCCGAAGATCAGCAAAATTGGAGTCCGGATGAAAAAGTTTTGCATGTTTTACTTTTGGGGCACCTGCAGTTTTTGTGATGGCCGGATGTCCGGGACTTGGTCGGATGTCCGGGCTCCCGGGACGCTCTGGATGTCCGGGATCCTCCTCGAAATCCGGCTGTCCATGTCCAGAAACCTTGCTGTAATGTTGGTTGGGCCCGCCGGATGTCTGACAGTTGCCCAAATGTCCGGGGCCCCATCTTTGGCCAAATATTCGGGCCATGTACATTGGATCTATTTTTCTGTATTTGTGTGCACTTTTCTCAACCGCCGGATGTCCGGCCCTTGCCCGGATGTCCGGCCAACACAGCCACTTACACTCCAACGGACATATTTGCACTACCACTATATATAGCATTCTTCCACCCTGGGAGAAGGTTGAGCAACACATTCATATGAACCCTAGAACACAAAAAAGCTCCCTCTCACTTCTCCTACACCAACTCTTAGATACCGGAGAGATTTGTGAGAGTTCTTGAGAGATTTTCCAATTAAGTGATAGATCCACTCCCTCTCCCTATTGTGACCAAGGGAATTCGTGATTTGAGCAAGTCTTGAGCTTTTCCCCCTTTATCTGGTTACTCTTGGAGGTTGGAGACTCCTAGGCGGTAGGAGTGCTCCGGTGAGGAATCAACTTGTGATTTGCCCCCGGAAAGTTTGTTAAGGTTTGGAGGCTGCCTCAAGGTCTACCTCTAGTGGTTGAGAAATGCCTTCGTGGTGTTGTCGCAAAGCGAGAATAGGGTGAGCCTTCATGGCTTGGTGTGCCTTCGTGGTAACATCCACCTCTCTAATGGTGACTAGCTTCCCTCCAAGGAAGTGAACACCGGGATACATCCTCTTCTCTGTGTCTTCGGTTATTTCTAACCCTAGCCACTACTTGTGGTTTACTTTGGTCTCTTGACCTTGCATTCACTATATATTGTTGTTCTCATTATATTGTGTTGGCTATTTTCTTGTAGAGATTATTTAGGCCTACACTTTATATCACGCGATTCATACTTGTTACCATTGATATATCTTGTCATTAGTATGAATTGCTAACTTGTGTCATACACTTCCATATCTTGTGATATTGCTCAACTAAGTTTGTGTAACTTACTTGTTCTTGTTAGTATCCTTGTTGTGCTCATCTTATTTATAATAAGTTGTTGGTGCACTTAGTTGAGCCTAGTGTATTTAGGATTTGTGCTTGAAAAGTATCCTCTTAGTTTATTTCTGCATTAGGATTAAGCCAAATCCATAGAAGTTTTTAAAACGCCTATTCACCCCCCCCCTCTAGGCAACATCATGGTCCTTTCAGTTGGTATCAGAGCTAGGTCTCTCCTTATTAGGCTTCACCGCCTAGAGAGTATCAATGTCCACAAGTGGTTTAGTGCACAATGACACTTTTGATTTTGATGGCACAAATTATCACTTGTGGAGGATTCACATGCTTTGTCACTTTCGGGATATGGGTCCAAATGTTCCGCGAATTTGTTGTGGGGACTTCTATTGCCAAGGATGGTCTATCTCCATCTCTTGAGGATATTATTCTTGATTGTGAAGCTTCTCTTGTCATTCATCAGACTATATCCTTAAAAGTCTTTAAGTCAATCTCGACTTACAAGTCAGCTCATGAGGCTTGGACCAAACTTGAAGATATATATGGTGGGTCCAATCTTGATAGAGACAATATTCTTTGGGACGAGTTAATGGAGGAGTTCTCCACATTTTTAAATCATGAAGAGCTCTCTATTGCTTCCACCTCCAATTACTTGGACACTTCAACATCTTCTACTTCACCAACATGTGTCGTGCCACAAGGTAATGACATGGTGAGTGAAGAAATATCTTCTGATGATGGTGTTAAGCTCATTATTGATGATCTTGCTTGTGTAGATGCTGGTGATGTATCTTCTATCGACTTGAGCATATCTAGCACCGCAAATAGTATAAATTATTGTGTTGATAGTCCATCCCCTAAGAATTCCTCAACAAATGTTTGTGATGATATGCTTGATCTTGCATGTTGCCATGATAGAAATGCTTTCGTTTCTTTCAGTTGTTCTATGACTAACCATGTAGAAGAAATCAAGAAATATGAGGCACGCTAGATTGATGAAGAACGCTCTTCTCCAAAATAATCATCTTCAACCCCCTTTGTTCACATGTGCCTCATGGCAAAAGGTAATGACGATGCATCATCTTCTCTTAGTGATAATGATGATAGTTGTGATGATGATGATGATGACTTGGCTCAAAATCTCTATGAGATTGGGAAAACTCTTCATAGAGCTAAAAATAACACTTATAAAAGGTTCCAAGATGTTCTTGCTTGCTTTTAAAAACGTAATAATTTATTTCTTAACGAGCAAGCTAAAAGTGAACAACTTGAACATGAACTTGCCAAGTCTCATCAAACGTTTAGAGATATAAGATCTTCAAAAGGAGAGATTAAAATTACTCATGGTAAACTTAAAGAGGATTTTGAGCTCCTTCTTCTTCAATGCAATAATGTCAAGGGAGAGCTCATCAAACTCTCTAAGTCTCATGAGGATCTTTAATCAACTCATGAGAAATCTCTGATTACTACATACTCCTCTCATATTAATAATGATGCTTGTGCCACTAACTCGATTTCATGTGAAGCATAAATTTTGAAGGAGACTGTTGAGCTTAGGGGTCAACTTGATTTGCTAGCTATCAAGTATGGGAAATTGGAAGAAAGTCATGAAAAGCTCTCGGGCACTCATGAGGATCTTCTAATGTCTCATGATAAGATAAAGTTAGCACATGAGATTATGGTCACGAAGGTAAATTCTTGTGAGTCTCATGTGGACGTTAGCACATCTTCTACTCAAAATACTCTATCACCATGTGCTAGTCCTTGTAATTCCTCTCTACACGATATGACTACATCTTGTGGTGAATTGCTCACCATGCCTTGTTCCTCTAACAATGCAACTGCAACTTCCTCTAGTTCTTTTGTGGATACTAATATTGTAGAGGAAAATGAAGAGCTCAAGCCCTAAGTCATTAGCTTTAAGAAAGACTTGGAAAATGTTGTGACGTTATCTTGAGTGTGCAAAAGGATCCTCAAGACAACATAGGACTTGATTTCATCTCCACCAAGAAGAAGTTTGTAACATCCCAAATTTTCAATTTGGAATGTTATACATAGACCATCACTTGCGTATCATATTTTATTGCATTTTGGCTCGATCCTAGAAATTTCACGCAACTCAAGGACCCACGGAGAGAGTTGGAGATTTCGTTATTTTCATATTTGAGTTTTCTCAAATTTTGAAAATAGGATCATTTGATTTGATTTATTTTATCTTCAATTATTTCTATTGTCAAAATATGAGAGAGGGAATAACATGACTTTCCCAAAATAAAGGAATAATGAAGATTTAATAAAAAAATCAAATAAGATTTTTATTTGGAGTTTTTCGCTATTTTATTGGAATTTAGGAAAAATGCGCGTTTTTCAAAATTACATTTAGGCCCCAAATAAATGTTCATCTTGTCCGGCTTGATTTTAGAAGCCGGGGAAATTTTATTTCGGGATTTTTGGAGTCCGTTTAGTATTTCTTTGGTTCATTTTTCTACGTGTAATTAATTTTAAAAAAAACTAGAATCGACCTTGGGTGCGTGCCAGCGACACCGCCTGGGCTTTATAAGCCGGGCCCCCCCCTGCAGCCCACCGCCGCCCAGCCCACCCACATTGCCTTGCCCGAGCCGCCGGTGCGCGTCTTGCCGCCCGCCGCCCCATTGCCGCCGCCTTGATCTTGCCCGCCATCGAACCGCCGCCCGTCCCACCGCCGAGCCGACGAGGTTGACCCCGCCCCGCCGCCGGGTTTTCCTAGAAAACCGTTCGGTTTTCGCCGGTTTTCGTTCGGTTTTTTAGATCCGTTTTTTATTAGATCGTTTTTTTCGGTTTAGGTTAATTAGTGAGCGTTTGCTCGTTCGTTCGTTTTAACGAACGCGTTCTTCATTTAGATTCAGATAACGAACGTTCGTTCGTTAATCTGTTCGTCGTTTTTCTTTTTCTCGGATTTATTCCGCGATTTTTCTGATCGCGATTTCTTATCCGATTTTCGATCTAGTATAACTTTTCGCTCGTTTATCGGAATCAGGCGATTCAAGCGCCTAGAGTTTCTCTCGAAACCCTCTTTCTGAATAATCAACTCAAACAAGTTTTTGCTACTGTAAAATTTGACTTAGGTCCAAATTAGTAAAACGAAGCCTGTTTCTTTCGCAGTTTGACTTTCGTTGCTTCGTTTGATTTGGTTCTTTTTGCAAACCGGAGTTCTTAAGTTGAACTTTCTGGTTAGATCTTCTATTTGAGTTTTACCTGTGCATTAGATGAGTACTTATTGTGTGCTTGTTTGTTTGCGATAGAGTACCCAGAGTGCGCCGCTTGCTACTTTGAGTCTCTAGGTTTCATGGATCATCAGCAAGGCAAGTAACACTTTGACCATACTTTTTTTTTCATACCCAACTTTTATGCGTTAGATCGATCCTCAAACATTGCATGACTAGGATCTAATTAAATTGTGGGTTTTGGGAAAGTAGTTGAGGTAGTACCTATTACCTGTTTTATTATCAAACCCTTGGGAGTTACTCCTACTTTTGCTTATATTGCCATGCTATGCTAGTAGACGTGGATTAGGTGAGTGTATCCATGACAGATGTGACATTTTCAATTAATGGTTTATTTAAGGTGGCAACTTAAACACCCATCTGGGTGGATTGAGGTACCTGGGTATTCCAGAATTGCCTATTTCTTTTTGGACCGCCACCCAGCCTCAAAGGGATCATGAGATTATTTCATGCTAGAAACTTCCGGGTGCAGCCACAAGCTGCTATGGGCTCTAGCATGGTTGACTAAGTCGTGCAAACTCTTACAGTGGTAGACTAGCAGATGTAGGGGATGTAGGTTGGTACGGTCTACCCGTTCGTAAGGTGCTAGCGCTTCTGAAAGACTATGTCTTGGTCATCCGTTTCTCAAACACCGTGCAGTGCGAGAATCCCAACGAAGGAGATCGTGTCCTGTGGGGAAAAGTGCATAAACCTCTGCAGAGTGTATCAAACTAATCATGGTTAGCCGTGTCCCCGGTTATGGACATCTTGAGTATTTAGTACTTGGATTATCATGTGAATCTCATCATGTTACTCTAATTAATATTGTTGGGTTTTTAATGTTGATGCTTAATTGGGATTGATAATGCTGTCAACCATTCTCAATGTTTAACAACCACCATGATAGTTAAATAAAATTTATTCCTTTGCAGTAGGGAAAAATTGGCTTTACGCAAAACTGTAACCATAGAGATTTCCACCAGCCATATATGCATGTATTATAGCATTACCTATCATATTGCTCTCTATGTGTTACATTGCCAGCATATTCCATGTGCTGACCCGTTTTCGGGCTGCAACGTTCATGTTGCAGACTTTTCTGACGACGAGTAAGGTGCCTTAGGTCGTGGTTCTATACTCAGTGATGCCGTTGGAGTTGATGGACTCGCTTATCTTCCAAGCCTTCCGATGTTATCATTATTATATGGCCTTAAGCCATATTTATTGTAATAAGTTCTCTTTTGAGACATTCGATGTAATAAGTGTGTGATTGCTACTCTGTTATAAATCCTTCAAGTATCTTGCGTGTCGAGATTCTTGATCCAGGATGACACGATGCACGAGAGATCATCTTGTTTGAGGTCTGGTCGCTACAAGATGGTATCGAGCACCTGATCGTAGGAGACACGACCACTAAGCTAAAGCCCTAGATCACTACTCTTTCTTCTCATTTATGACTCCTCATCTTTTCTACTCTTTTAGGATGGCGGATGCAAGGAACAAGGTCACACAACCGGATGAAGATACACCCTTTGGATGCCACTTGAAGGAAGTCACTAGATACCTGAACATCGGAGTACCAAGCTTCACCGGGACCTACAACGCCACTTTACCCGAAGAGGAGCGCTGGATGATTCAAGTACAAGTTCCAAGAAGGACATTTGCACTAGTCACGGAGCCCATAGAGTTTTCCTTTGATGCACCAACCTGGAGTCTAGGAAAGAGCATGGCAGCCCACATTACCATGGGACGCATTGGAGAAGTTTACCACAATGATCTCGAGGATACAATCTACCAGATTTGTGGGCGCCGAGATGAGCAATGGGAGATGATCAGCACCAGGAGGGATAGATCCATCGCAGCATATATCCAGGAATTAAACCAGCACATCGGCGTCGGAGAACCGGATGTCTTGCGCAGCATGGAGGATCTGCGAAGGCCTTGACCAAGATCAAGGAGCTAGAAGAAGAACTCAAGGCTACCCGTGAAGATTACATGGAAGAAATTGAAGTACTAGTGGAGAAGAATGACCACTTAACCAGGAAGCTAGGAGTTTTCATGGGAGACCCACGCCAGGAGGAAATGACGACGATTCCACTTGCCCGAATAATTATATCATCATCGACGACTCCGACTCAGATCCCGACGATAGCGATGATGACTATGTTGATGAAGCTGGAGCGGATATCATGAAGTCTTCATCGGAGCAGTTTTTCTAGTTGACCACCATAACAGTAGTAGAATTTTCCCCATTGTATTTATTTTAGTCCAAGCACTTTTGTAACGATAGTTAGACCGTTGTATGCCCTTGTTTGAATTGATTGGAGTGATATTGATTGCTTTTGTCTCATGTGCATATGGGTAGTGTTTTCTCACTAGACCTCATTCTATTCTATATTCTCATCTTCTCTAAACCCTCAGATGCCTCCGAGACGCGACACGGTTTGTTTTCCCACGGAGATCACTCGGTTGATTCAGCGAGAATGCCTTGATTCAAACACTAGTACAGAACCAAGGCAACAACAACAACAACAACAACAACAACAACAACCCACCACCACCACCACCTGTTGACCATTTGACTCGTTTCTTGAGGCTAAATCCGTCGGTGTTTTCCAGTAGCACCGATCCGATTGTTGCAGATGATTGGCTCCGCAAGGTTGGAAGGGAGCTGACCACTGCAGGATGCACAGATGCAGAGAGAGTGCGTTTTGCCGCACATCATCTTGATGTACCCGCAGCATCATGGTGGGAGAATTACACAGCCACACACCCTATTGACACAGTCACATGGGATCAGTTTCAGCAAGCTTTCCGTACTGCACACGTTTCAGCAGGAGCTATGGCCATGAAGAAGCACGAGTTTCGCAACTTATGCCACGGAGGACGTACTGTAAGCCACTATGTGGAGGACTTTAGTAAGTTAGCACGTTATGCCCCGGATGACGTTGCTACAGATGCAGCTAAGCAGGAGAAGTTTCTGGAAGGACTGAATGATGAGCTGAGCATGCAGTTGATGGTAGCGACCTTCAATAACTACCAGGAGTTGGTAGATCGTGCTCTTATGATTGAAGGGAAGCAGCAACAGATTGACAACCGCAAGAGGAAGTATGGACAGGGGAAGTACAATTCTGGAGCTCAGCAGAAGCTACGCTTTACCCCAAAACCGGGAGGACAATTTTAGCATACCCATGGAGGAGGTAGCTCGCACAATCATAATGGTTCCAAGAATGGAAACGGGAATGGAGGAAGCAATGGACAAAACCACACCAACCCGTCAACCCCAGCCAAGAGAGACCTGAGCCAAGTCACTTGCTTTAAGTGTCAGAAGACTGGATGTCATGGTTCTAAGTCTAACAGTAGAATGGGGGGGTAGGTATGGAGAGGCAAGATCCTAGCTATGGAGTAGTTGTATACGCAAGATTTTTACGATTTCAGGCCCTTCTCGGAGGAAGTAACAACCCTACATCTCGGAGCCCGGAGGCGGTCGACTGTATTATGCGCGTATGAGTTACAGGGGTGCGATCCCTTTCACTGAGGAGGGGGTGGCTTATATAGAGTTCGCCAGACCCCTCTGGCCCTCAGTTATGTAGGGATTAAAGTACATTAAGAGAGGAGTTCTTGATAACGCCCTACATAAAGTGCTATGATGACCATAAAGCCTTTTAATGACCGACCGTTTGCGTGCGGTCGATTTGTAGATCTTCCGGCGGTCAGTGGTTGGCTGGTGGTCGAGTGTCTTCAGTCCGTCAGTGGAATCCTTCGGTCGATGAAAGGTGTTTTCTTTAAGAGATGTCCTTGGGGAGGTATCTGGACAGGTCCATGACCCTACCCTAGGTACATGACTTCATCAAGAGCCCCGAATGGATCGAGGTTTGAGTGGGAAGGAGTTGAGAACTCTTCCGACCCACTTTTGTGTGATGAGCATGTCTTGTCCGGATCAATAAGCTTAGGTGATGGCTTCAACTTCTTTTTGATCGCCTTGATCCATTCTTTGTATCTGTCGAGTGTGTTTTTGTACTTGGTGAACTCCGAGTGATAGGACGGAGGAAATCTTCTGTCTGACGATTTGCTCGCAACGCTGGATTTAGCGGGATTAAATTTTCGAAACGAAGCGGGCGGAGGAAGCCGCGATGTCGGACGGGATAAGGCGGGGATGCCTCAATCTTCGTGCCACCTTTTTCGCCACGTGTCAGCAGGCGGCTATTATGGATTTGCAGATAGTCCGGCCTACCAATCGACCACTCGGAAGCAACCTCATATAAGGTCCCAGACGGGAGGTTTTTGAGCAGTGTGTTCCCATTTTCTCCTCCTTTCCCAGATTCATCCGCGCTTTGCCTCCACCTCCGAACTGCTGCTCCGCGCGTTCGCGGCGAAAATGGTGAAAGAAAAGATGGCGGCTTTGGAGCAGGCGAAGAAGCGACAAATGAAGGCGAAGGGAGGCGACCGGTCAGGCGGATCCTCGTCGCGGGCCGGTTTGCCGCAGGGCTGGATCCAGGGCGACTGGATTCGCTCGACCATCCGCCAGAAAGATCTTGACGACCTGGCCAATGAAGGACTGATCCCTCACGGATCAGCGAGGCTTCCGCGGATGGAGTGGCAGCCGCAGCCTCAGGAGGGTGAGTGCGTCCTCTTAGCCACTCACGTTGACCGCGGGTTTTCTTTGCCGCCCCACCCTTTCTTTTGAGGATTTCTGAACTTCTTTGGGGCACAACTCCACCACTTCACACCCAACTCCATCGTGTACCTCGCTGCTTTCGTGTCCTTGTATGAGAATTTTTTGGGTTGTCGGCCGCATTGGGGCCTCTTCAAACACATTTTCACCTGTCGCTCCCAGACGGTGAAAAAGGCCAATCCGAGTGACGAGAGAACCCAAGTGATTCAGATGTGTGGGGGTCTTGGGGTTCAAATGAGGGGTAAGTGTGCTTTTCCAGCCATGATCCTTCCTGAGTCGGTCCGAGGGTGGCAGTCGACCTAGTTCTACTGCCAAGACCAGCCGACACCAGAGCGATCATTGGACTCCTCCTTTCTCCATGGATCGAGTGAGCAAGCCGTCCTCTCTGAAGGTGGTCCCGGAGGAGAAGGCTCAGGTCAAGGTTTTGGTCGAGCGTGTAGTCCAGCTCATCCGTGAAGGGGTGACTGGTATGGATCTTCTAGAGGTTTTTCTTCGACGGCGCATCCAGCCACTTCAATATCGAAACCATCCGATGTGGATGTATTCTGGCACTGATGACACCACTCGGGTCCACCCGGAGGAGGTCGAGGATGCCACACTGGAGAGATGGATGACCCCTACCACAGGGAACAAAGATAACCCCCGAGGAGCCAGGAGGATCCCTCCACTCGACCAATCGTACGAGCCAGACAAGGTTCAATCCCGTATCTTTGACTCTGACTCTGCTTACTCCATCTTGTTTGCTTAAATCGGTCGACTGACTTTCGTCTTGTTTGTCTTCTTCCAAGTCACCACTGAGATGTACTCGATGCCCAACGGGGCGCAAGAACCAGTTGAGGAGGAGGAAGGGAGCGGAGGTGAAAGCCAGGAGGAATGGCAATCTGACGGTGGGGGGGACGAAGATGACGACAGCTCCGACAAAGAGGAGGAGGAGGAAGAGGAGGAAGAACTCGACCCTCCTCGCATGGAAAGGCGGTCCAAGCTCACCCATGACCCTGCGGTCGAGCGCGGAAAGGCTATCGCGCCTGTCGGGCAGTCGACGAAATGTCCTCGGACGACCTCTCCGACGCCGACTAAAAAAACGCCGAAGCAACCCCGAGCGACGCCGTCAAAGCCGACAAAGGTTTTGCCCAAGATGAAGATGGCTATCCCCACTATTTCCGGGTACAGCAGAACTTGACCTTTCTTGTTCAGCGCGAACATACTTTTGGTCGACTTGTTGGTGATCAACTGATTTCTGAAATCTGCAGCGCTGCCACCTCCGAGACCTCATTCAGGAACGAAGACCAGGAGATGGAAGATGCTGTTACCTCTAACCTTGGTATGATCGTTGTAATTTCGCTTTTGGTCAATTGGATTTCCGTTTTTAACTTTGAATCTTTCCTGTAGTCCCTCCTCATGTCATTGATCTCCCTGATGATGATGATGAAGCGCCGTTGAGGCGGAGGAGGACTAAGAAGGCGCCTGCCGACAAGACTGCTCAGGTTGCATCAGTGCCTGACGTGCTGGTTCATGAGGGTGGCAACACCACTCGGACTTCCGTGTCTTTTGCTGTGCCGCTGACGAGTGTCCGGCCTTCATCGTCGACTGTTGATCTGCCCTCCCTTTTCGCCAAACACCACGTCCCAGAGGATCAAGTGGGTGCTGCCAAGGAAGCTATACGCCAGGCGGGGATCATGATGGAGCAAGTGAAGGTGGTCCGGCAGGCCAGCCAGGTGGCCTATGACGCCAGCTCAACTCTTCAGAGTAACGTCCAGGTTAGTTGATCACCACTTGTTCTGTTAGGATATGCTACCTGAAAACTCTTGTTTCTGAAGATCTTCGCATCTGTACACCCACTGGGTGTCGACTGAATTTTTGGACGGGTGGGGGCACGCTGAGTGCACCCACTGGGTGTAGTCCCCGAGACTATGGTGGACTGCTGGCAGTCGACCGTAGTCTTTATACTTTGTATTTCTTTGGTAACTTCTTCACTCGGTCTGGTCGGACCATGTCGAATGGGATCTTGAAACCGGTGGGGGCACGCTGAGTGCACCCACTCGGTGTAGTCCCCGAGACTAGGGTGGACTGCTGGCAGTCGACCGTAGTCTGTAGAACTCCCTTTTTTTGTCTCTTTCGGTCGACTGATCGAACCGAGTCGGTAGGACCAGTGGGGGCACGCTAAGTGCACCCACTGGGTGTAGGTCCCGAGACTACTGTTGAATATTTTGATTCGGCTGTAGTCTTAGAAACGTAATGATTTTTCTTAGTCACTCGGAAGTAACCTATCTGTGATGTCTGTCGACTGATTCTTTGCAGAAATCTTGCGAGCTTGTGGCTCGATACACTGAATTGGAGAACAAACAGATCCAACTCAACCTTGACTTGAAGCTTGCTCAGGAGAACTTGCAGAAGGCGAGAGATGAAGCAAAAGGTATGGCTGGTGAGATCTTGACGACTGTCTTTGTTTTTTTGTCCCTTCCTAATTCCGACCTCACAGACATTTTGCAGACAAAATGGAGGAGGCTCTGGAGAAGAAGGATCATGACCTTGCCGAGGCGCAAAAAACGGCTTTGGACAAAACCAAGCTCGCGGAAGAAAAGATGTCTTCAGTCGGAAAACTTGAAGAAGAGAACACCAATCTGAAAGCTTCTCTCGACGCGGCCAACAAGGAGGTCAGCCGACTGAAGAACGACAAGATAGATCTGAGCGACAAGGCTGGTGAACTGGCGTTAGAGGCTTATCTGGGAGGGCTCGCCAAGAAGTTATTCCTCATGCTTGAAGGTAATTCTTCTTATCCGACTGACTTGCTATCACTGACTCATCATAGAACCAATAGCTTGAACTCGAGTTGTGTTTGCGAATGCATCGAACTTCGAGGAAGAGACTAGTCGAGTGGAGACAAGTCTGGACCCCATTAACTCCCATGTGAAGGATGAAGCTGCCATGAATGTGCTCCGACTGGAGTCTGGTGTTGCTGCTGTGGTGGACTACCTCACTCGACTGAAGGTTGCGGTGTCGCGGATCGACTCAACACTCGGCCAAAGTGAAGCACTTCAAAATGACCTCGAGTCTTTAATGACCCGGTGAATGACGTTCCAAGTCGAGTGCGGGAATGGAAGAAGTCTTCGCGGATGTGGTGCTGATGTCGCTCTGTCCTGGTCGCGTTCACTTTGCAAGGAGGCGCGAGAGGAAAGGTGGCGTCCATCAAAGTTGCCAATACCAAGAAGTATGACTTCGATCTTTCATGGAGACTTTCATTGGTGCTGCCACCGAATCGCTGATGGGATCGACTGGACCAGTTAATCGCGCCTTCGATCCTCCTTTGAGGAGTAAAAAACTTCTCTGATTCGTCTTAAATTTGCCTCGGAATGCCGAGTGATCCTGTAACCGATAAACTTTAACAGGCTTGAGGCCTGGATACTTCTGCATCCTTAGGATGTTATCCAAACTTTACTTATCGTCGAAATATGCTTTTGTTTGCCTTCGAGTAAACCTTGTTCTTCACTCGGATTATGCTTCAATGTTTGAGATGCAGCTCTGAGGTGGAAAATCCAGTCGACCTTCGGATTGTTCTTATGGCGCAGCTCCGAAGGAGGAGGTAACAGTCGACCTGCACCTCGTCGTCCTTGCGGATCAGGATGGAGCGCACGTTGTACTTGTGGCGTAGCTCCGAAGGAGAAGGTAACAGTCGACCTGCACCTCGTCGTCCTTGCGGATTGGAATGGATTTCGTACTTAGGCGAGTGCTGGACTACAGCTAAGCCCCCGAGTGGGAGGATTGCTCTCCACTTGGTAGGATTTTCGGATACTTAGGCGAGTACTGGACTGCTGCTAAGCCCCCGAGTGGGAGGGTTGCTCTCCACTCGGTAGGATTTTCGGATACTTAGGCGAGTACTGGACTGCTGCTAAGCCCCCGAGTGGGAGGTTTGCTCTCCACTCGGTAGGATTTTTCAAACTTAGGCGAATACTGGACTGCTGCTAAGCCCCGAGTGGGAGGTTGCTCTCCACTCGGTGGGATTTTCGGATACTTAGGCGTAGTCTTGGACTCTTTGCTAAGCCCCGAGTGGGAGGTTTGCTCTCCACTCGGTAGGATTTTTCAAACTTAGGCGTAGTCTTGGACTGCTGCTAAGCCCCGAGCGGGAGGTTTGCTCTCCACTCGGTGGGATTTTTCAAACTTAGGCGTAGTCTTGGACTGCTGCTAAGCCCCAGTGGGAGGTTTGCTCTCCACTCGGTAGGATTTTCAAACTTAGGCTAGTCTTCGATCTGCAGCTAATCCTCAGGAGGATTTTTGTGTCGTAACTCTGAAGGGGAAGGCAACAGTCGACCTGTACCTTGTCATCCTTGCAAAGCACACATTGTATTAAATACTTAGGCGAGTACTTGGACTGCAGCTAAGCCTCCAAGTGGGAGGGTGGCTCCTCACTCGGTAGGATTTTCAAACTTAGGCGAGTACTTGGACTGCAGCTAAGCCCCCGAGTGGGAGGCTGGCTCACCACTCGGTAGGATTTTAGATACTTAGGCGAGTACTTGGACTGCAGCTAAGCCCCCGAGTGGGAGGCTGGCTCACCACTCGGTAGGATTTTAGATACTTAGGCGAGTACTTGGACTGCAGCTAAGCCTCCGAGTGGGAGGCTGACTCACCACTCGGTAGGATTTTCAGATACTTAGGCGAAACGGATTCGCAGCTAAGCCCCCGAGTGGGAGGCTGGCTCTCCACTCGACAGGGATTTTTTTTTACAAACTTAGGCGAAACGGGTTCGCGGCTAAGCCACCCACTGGGGGAAATTTCTTATGTAAACGAAAAGTAATAACAATCACTAGGAAAATTATAACATTCTTGTCTTTGATAAACAAACTACAGAAGTACTTTTATTACATCTCACCCGAGTGAGTACTTAAGTGTAAAAGGGGCGGAGCAGCTCCGCATTCCAAGCCCGAGGCTCATCAATCTGGCGATCGACGTTGTAAAGATGATATGCTCGATTGTGGAGAACTCTGGTGACGATGAAGGGACCTTCCCAAGTGGGAGCGAGCTTGTGTGGTTTCTGTTGATCCACTCGGAGGACCAAGTCTCCTTCTTGAAAGGTTCGGCTCTTCACATTTCTAGCATGAAATCGACGCAAGTCCTGCTGATAGATGGTCGAGCGGATCAAGGCCATCTCTCTCTCCTCTTCAAGGAGGTTGACTGCATCTTGCCGGGCTTGCTCCGCTTCATCTTCAGAGTAGAGTTCGACTCGGGGTGCATTGTGAAGCAGGTCACTTGGCAGAACTGCTTCAGCTCCATAGACCAGAAAGAATGGAGTTCTCCCGGTCGACCGATTAGGAGTGGTCCTCAATCCCCAAAGAACCGACGGAAGTTCGTCGACCCACGCTCCTGCTGCATGCTTGAGATCACGCATCAGCCGAGGTTTCAGTCCTTTGAGAATTAGACCATTTGCTCGTTCCGCTTGTACATTCGACTGGGGGTGAGCAACTGAAGCATAGTCGACTTGCGTGCCCTGAGAGGCGCAAAAGGCTTTGAACTTGTCGGAATCGAAGTTTGACCCATTGTCAGTGATGATGCTATGCGGAACTCCATATCTGAATATCAACTCTCTGATGAAACGATAGCGATTACGCGATCGAGGTTCTTGATAGGTTTAGCTTTGATCCACTTCGTAAACTTGTCGACTGCCACTAGCAAATGAGTGAAACCGCTTCTGCCAGTTCTCAGGGGTCCAATCATATCCAACCCCCAAACAGCGAAAGGCCAGACGAGTGGAATGGTCTTCAAGGCTGAGGCGGGTTTGTGTGACTTATTGGAGTAGAACTGACATCCTTCACACTTGTCGACTATTTCCTTTGCCATTTCATTTGCTTTTGGCGAAGAAAATCCCGCTTTCGGTATGCTTTAGCCACAATGGTCCGAGAGGACGCATGGTGACCACAGGTCCCTGAGTGGATATCATCAAGAATTATCTGACCTTCTTCTGGCGTTATGCATTTCTGGCCGACTCCAGTCGGGCTTTCTCTGTATAATTGTCCCTTGATCACAGTAAAGGCCTTGGATCGGCGGACGATCTGGCCTCTTCTTCGTTCTCTGGGAGCTCTTTCCTTAGGATATACGCGATGTACGGCACCGTCCAGTCGGGAGTGATGAACACGACTTCCATGACCAGTTCAACTACAGCTGGGACCTCAACTTCAGTCGGATCAGTGGCACTTTTTGGCTACGGAGCTTCTTCGGTGAAAGGATCCTCTTGAATTGACGGTGTGTGGATGTGCTCCAAAAACACATCACTGGGAATAGCTTCCCTCTTGTACCCTATTTTAGCCAAATCGTCAAGAGACTTGATTTTTCACCGGGTACATGATGAAGCTCTAACCCTCAAACTTCTTCTCTAGCTTCCTCACTGCATTGCAATAACCAGTCATGGCTGGACTTGACATCCCACTCTTCATCACTTGATTAACCACTAAATCTGAGTCGCCAGAGACCAGGGAGGCGACGACGCCGAGTGAAATGGCCATACGCAACCCATACAACAGCGCTTCGTATTCTGCTTCATTGTTGGAAGAATCAAAGTGAACCTGGAGCACATATCTGAGCTTATCTCCTCGGGGGGAAACCAACACTACCCCAGCACCAGAACCATTTAGCATCTTGGAACCGTCAAAGAACATGGTCCGGTGCTCCGAGTGAACTTGAGTCGGTAATTGCTGTTCGATCCACTCGGCGATGAAATCTGCTACTGCTTGGGACTTGATGGCTTTCTTTGCCTCAAACTTGATATCAAGGGGAAGAAGTTCAATCGCCCATTTCGCCAGTCGACCAGTTGCATCTCTGTTGTGCAAAATCTCTGATAATGGGGCATCGCTGACGACTGTAATGGAATGTTCAGAGAAGTAATGAGCAACCTTCTTCGCGGTCATATAAATCCCATACACAAGCTTCTGATAATGAGGGTATCTTTGCTTTGATGGGGTTAATACTTCAGAAAGATAATATACTGGGTGCTGAACTTGGAAGGCCTTTCCTTCTTCTTCCCGCCATTGTAAATCTTGATCTTGACGACTTGTCCTGTGGCTGCAATGTAAGCAGCAACAGCTCCTTCTTGATTGGGGCAGCAAGCACCGGTTGAGTGCAGAGCGAGCTTTGAGCTCGCAAGCGCTCGTCGACTTCAGAGTCCACTCGAACTTGTCGACTTCTTCATCGATCGGTAAAGAGGCAATGCCTTTTCACCGAGGCGAGAGATGAATCGACTTAAAGCGCCAAGCATCCAATAAGCTTCGGACATCGTGCACACGCATGTATGCGTTTCATTGGAGTATAGTGCCAACTTTTTCTGGGTTGGCGTCGATTCCTCGTTCGGAAACGACAAAACCGAGTAACTTTCCGCCCGGAACTCCGAATGTGCATTTTGATGGATTAAGCTTGATATCATACCTCCTGAGATTGGCAAATGTTTCAGCAAGGTCAGTCAACAGGTCGGAACCTTTCCGTGACTTGACCACAATGTCATCCATGTATGCTTCCACATTCCGACTGATTTGAGTGAGTAAACACTTCTGAATCATCCTCATGAATGTGGCTACGGCATTCTTGAGGCCGAATGGCATGGTGACATAACAGAAGCACCCGAATGGAGTGATGAAAGCTGTTTTGATCTCGTCGGGTCCATACAGACGGATCTGATGGTACCTGGAATAGGCGTCTAAGAAAGACAACCGCTCACATCCCGCAGTCGAGTCGACTATTTGGTCGATGCGGGGGGAGAGGAAAATGATCTTTTGGGCAGGCCTGATTGATATGTTTGAAGTCGGTGCACATGCGAAGTGACTTGTCCTTCTTAGGGACCATGACAACATTGGCGAGCCACTCGGAGTGGTAAATCTCTCGGATAAACTCTGCTGCTAAGAGCCGAGCCACCTCCTCGCCAATGGCCTTTCTCTTCTGGACGGCGGACCGTCGAAGATGTTCTTTGACAGGTTTAACTTTTGAGTCGACTCATAGACGATGCTCAGCCAGTCCCCTGGGAACACTCGGCATGTCAGCAGGCTTCCATGCGAAGATGTCCCAGTTCTCACGGAGGAACTGGATGAGCGCCTCTTCCTATTTGGAGTCGAGTGTTGTTGAGATGTGAGTCGGAGCAGCATTGGGATCAGTCGGGTGAATATGAATCGGTTTCATCTCCCGGACGGTCAAATCTTGACTCCGTGGCGATCTTCTTGGCTGCAACAAATCACTCGGTCTGCAGTTTTACGGTACTCTTGCAGCTCTACCACGCCATCGAGCATCAACGATCTTAGAGCCTTTCTGAAAACACTCTTCTGCCTTCTTCCGATTGCCCGTGACAGTGATCACACCTTTGGGACCTGGCATCTTCAGTTTGAGGTACACATAACATGGTTGAGCCATGAAACGTGCATATGCCGGCCTCCCCAGGATAGCGTGATAAGCACTCTGGAAATCCACGACCTCAAAGGTCAACTTTTCCTTCGAAAATTCTTGTAGTCACCAAAACCACATCGAGAGCAATTTGGCGAGTGACTCAGCCTTCTTTCGAGAATGACTCCATGGAAGCTCATATTCTTGGTCTTGAGTGCGGACATCGGAATGCCCATCCCTTTCAACGTCTCTGCATACAATATGTTCAGGCCACAGCCTCCATCCATCAAAACCTTAGTTAGTCGAGTGCCTTCGACGACTGGGTCGACCACCAACGCTTGCCTCCCGGGGTGGCTATGTGTCGGGTGATCGAGGCCGTCGAGCGTGATGGCGGTCTGCGACCATTTCAGATAATCGGGTGTCACGGGCGACCATATTCACTTCTCGGTTGATAACTTTCAGTCGACTTTTGCTTTCCACGTCAGCAAAAATCATCAGAGTGGAATTGACCTGGGGGTATCCACCGTCACTATCTTCCTTGTCATCAACTTTGTCCGACTCCTTCTCCTTGTCCTTGGGTTGCTTCCCCTGGAACTGCTGAATCAAGAGCCGACACTGTCGAGTGGTATGTTTTGGGTAAATGAGTCTACCCTCTTCATATTTCTTCGTGTGAATGTGACATGGCAGGTCGAGCACATCATTCCATCTTGGTCTTTCACTTTCTTGGGGTTCCAAGGCCCCTTGGGTTTCCCCTTGAACTTTCCTGGAGTCACGGCCAAGGCTTCTTCAGGAGCAGCTGGCTCAGCTTTCCGCTTCTGTTTCCGACTGGAGTTCCCTCCCCCGGTTTCATTAGCAGCTGACTTGTACTTGCCACTCCGGAGCCGATCCTCTTCTTCACCATTGGCGTACTTGGTGGCAATCTCCATCATTCGACTCAAGGTCATATCTCCGGTCCGGCCGAATTTCAAACTCAATTCTTTGTTCTTAACGCCTTCCTTGAAGGCACAGACTGCCTGATGATCAGATACATTATCTACTGTGTGGTGCAAAGTGATCCATCTCTGGATGTAATCCCTCAGAGTTTCATTCGACTTCTGCACACACGACTGCAACTCTGTCAACCCTGCTGGTCGCTTGCAAGTTCCTTCAAATGTCCTGACAAACACTCGGGCAAGATCCTTCCAAGTGTAAATGCTGCTGGGTGCTAACTGATCAACCACGCTCTGGCCGAGCCCTCCAACATAAGAGGCAGGTGTTTCATGGCCACTTCATCGTTGCCGCCGCCAATCTAGACAGCCACTCGGTAGTCCTCAAGCCAGGTATCCGGCTTGGACTCACCAGTGAACTTGCTGACTCCAGTCGCCAACCTGAAGTTGGGAGGAATCACCACGGCTCTGATGGCTCTGCTAAAACACTCTGGTCCTGAGACGTGTACTCTGCTGCTGATGGGCGCATTTCTGCCATGGCCTTCTCGCTAGCTCTGTTCCTGTCGACCAGACATTGAACGATGACGGATCTCGCATCAAAGCCTGGTTCCCTGGGGTCGACTGGAACCCTTCGTCCAACACTGTGCTGGCATCTGTCATCTTGCTGCCGAGGCGCGTATGATCCACCCCTTGGGGGAGGAGTGGGCACTCGACGTCGATCATCACGATCGAATCGGTCCTCATACTGATCACGCCGGCCCCCATGTCCCTCACGCCTCGGGGGCGATCTTGGGCTATGAGCCGACTGGACTGTATTCGCAGCGACGGATCTGCTGTGAATCATGTTCCGCGACTGCGATACAACTGAGTTTTGATCTCCTGCTGCCGAAGCAAATCTCTGATCTGGAGTAAGCCTCTGCCAGCCTCCGACTGGGAAGGCTGAATGGACTCTGCTATACGGGCTGCAGCTGCTAGATTCGAATGGGAGTTCGGTATAATCGAGTCGGTTGTGGAAAGAGTTGATGTCGATCGGACGATGGGACCCGTTGTTGCGCTCGTTAAATCGAGCACTCGCTGGAGATTTTCGGTCGAGTCGCTCAACCAAGTTGGCCAAACGCGCATCTTCTAAGGCACGGGCCTCGGGGGTTTCTCCAACGATAGGAGTGTGAAGCGCATCCATGTTCCAGCGGCGAAGCTCCTCCCTCTGCAGCAAAGTGAGGGGCTCGGGTTGATACTCTTCGTGAGCCTGCGCCGGCTCGCCTCCGCCAACGCCTCCGTCGGCGCGGGGAAAACCAGGAGGACTGCATGGTCCGTCGACCATCAGAACCACCACTGTTGGATCACTGCTATCGCACTCGGATGCAGTCTCTGCGGAGCCAGTCGACAGATCGAACAGGCCGTAGAGAGATTCGTCGGGCTCGATTGCCATGACTTGAGGGGTGGCTGACTGGCGGGCCACCGCATGCCTCACCCACCGCTGAAGCCTCGACCGACCGGAGCGCTTGCACCGGCGAGAGACCGGGAGGGAGGACGACACAGGAGCCGACCGATACTGGGTCGACGGCTACCGCAGGAGGACGCCGTGGACGCACGCGCGAAAGTCCGTTGCCCCGCGGACGGGGAGTGCGTCAACGTCGAGTGGAGCCTCCTGCAACCAAGCGGAGTCATCGGCGATGAACGTGAGCGCGCCGAGACGGATCTCGCGGCCCTCAACCAGAACTCCGCCTGAAACCATGATGAATGGGATCAGAAAAAATGCAACTTCTCCAACAAGTCGCTAAGACACCTGCCCCAAGGTGGGCGCCAACTGTCGTGGTTCTAAGTCTGACAGTAGAATGGGGGTAGGTATGGAGAGGCAAGATCCTAGCTATGGAGTAGTTGTATAGCAAGATGTTTTCCTTTGATGCACCAACCTGGAGTCTAGGAAAGAGCATGGCAGCCCACATCACCATGGGACACATTGGAGAAGTTAACCGCAATGATCTCAAGGATACAATCTACCAGATTTGTGGGCGCCGAGATGAGCAATGGGAGATGATCAGCACCAGGAGGGATAGATCCATCGCAGCATATATCCAGGAGTTAAACCAGCACATCCGACGTCACGAGAACCAGATGTGCGCAGGCATGGAGGATCTGCAGAAGGCCTTGACCAAGATCAAAGAGCTAGAAGAAGAACTCAAGGCTACCCGTGAAGATTACATGGAAGAAATTGAAGTACTAGTGGAGAAGAATGACCACTTAACCAAGAAGCTAGGAGTTTCCATGGGAGACCCCGCGCCAGGAGGAAATGACGACGATTCCACTTGCTCGAATAATTATATCATCATCGACTACACCGACTTGGATCCCGATGACAGCGATGATGACTATGTTGATGAAGCTGGAGCGAATATCATGGAGTCTTCATCGGAGCAGTTTTTCTAGTTGACCACCATAACAGTAGTAGAATTTTCCCCATTGTATTTAGTTTAGTCCAAGCACTTTTGTAATGATAGTTAGACCGTTGTATGCCCTTGTTTGAATTGATTGGAGTGATATTGATTGCTTTTGTCTCATGTGCATATGGGTAGTGTTTTCTCACTAGACCTCATTCTATTCTATATTCTCATCTTCTCTAAACCCTCAGATGCCTCCGAGACGCGACACCAGATTTGTTTTCCCACGGAGATCACTCGGTTGATTCAGCGAGAAATGCCTTGATTCAAACACTGATGCAGAACCAAGGCAACAACAACAACAACAACAACAACAACAACAACAACAACAACAACAACAACCCACCACCACCACCACCGTGACCATTTGACTCATTTCTTGAGGCTAAATCCGCGGTGTTTTCGGTAGCACCGAGCCGATTGTTGCAGATGATTGGCTCCATAAGGTTGGAAGGAGCTGACCACTGCAGGATGCACAGATGCAGAGAGAGTGCATTTTGCCGCACATCAGCTTGATGGACCCGCATCATCATGGTGGGAGAATTACACAGCCACACACCCTATTGACACATTCACATGGGATCAGTTTCAGCAAGCTTTCCATACTACACACATTTCAGTAGGAGCTATGGCCATGAAGAAGCGTGAGTTTCACAACTTACGCCAAGGAGGACGTACTGTAAGCCAGTATGTGGAGGACTTTAGTAAGTTAGCACGTTATGCCCCGGATGACGTTGCTACAGATGCAGCTAAGCAGGAGAAGTTTTTGGAAGGACTGAATGATGAGCTGAGCATGCGAGTTGATGGTAGCCACCTTCAATAACTACGGAGTTGGTAGATCGTGCTCTTATGATTGAAGGAAGCAGACAGCAGATTGACAACCGCAAGAGGAAGTATGGACAGGGAAGTACAATTCGGAGCTCGGCGAAGCTACGCTTTACCCCAAAACCGGGAGGACAATTTCAGCATACCCATGGAGGAGGTAGCTCGACAATCATAATGGTTCCAAGAATGGAAACAGGAATGGAGGAAGCAATGGACAAAACCGCACCAACCCGTCAACCCCACCAAGAGAGACTGAGCCAAGTCACTTGCTTTAAGTGTCGAAGATGGACATTATGCAAATGAATGTCCGAAGCCCGAATGGAAATGGCAATGGAAGCTCGGGGAAGAAGCGAACCCTTTCAGCAGGGGACGGGTGAACCACGTTACCGTGGAGGAGGTTGAAGCTCGGCCGGATCACGATAATAGGTAAGTTTTTGGTTAAGACATTTACTGCAGTTGTTCTTTTTGATACTAGTACATCGCATTCATACATATCGAGGGGATTTGTGGATAAGTATAAATTGCCAACCCGAGCCCTTAGGTCACCCATGCTAGTAACTTCGCCTGGAGCAGAATATATGGCTAGTCTATGGTGTGATCGATTACCATTAAGGACTGGTAACTATGTGTTTCCCTCAGACCTAATAGTTTTGGAATCACAAGGATTGGATGTGATATTAGGCATGGATTGGTTATCAAAGTATGGAGGGAACATTGATTGCGCCAGTAAGTCGATTTTGCTTACCACCCCAGAAGGAAGAAGAATCAAGTATGTGTCACGGCATGAGCTGAGGAGGACACAAGTAAATTCCTTATCAGGAGTTGTGCAGGATGAAGTACCAGTGGTGAAGGATTACCCGGACGTGTTCCCAGAAGATTTGCCAGGCATGCCACCGGACAGAGACATTGAGTTTTTGATTGAGTTGTTGCCAGGCACAGGGCCGATATCTAAGAGACCGTACCGGATGCCCGCACAATATTTGGAAGAAATTAAAAAGCAGATTAAGGAGTTACTGGATAAAGGTTTTATTCGCCCAAGTTCTTCGCCTTGGGGATCGCCAGTACTTCTAGTGGAGAAGAAGGATGGATCATTGAGAATGGTTGTTGATTATCGAGGATTTAATGAAGTAGCCATTAAGAATAAGTACCCGTTGCCGATGATCAACGACTTGTTTGGCCAATTGCAAGGAGCTAAGGTATTTTCCAAGATTGATTTGCGATCAGGATACCATCAGTTGAAGATTCGAGAGCAGGATATACCTAAGACGGCTTTTACCACCAGGTACGGGCTGTATGAGTATACCATTATGTCATTTGGTCTGACTAACGCACCTACCTATTTCATGAACATGATGAACAAAGTTTTTATGGAGTTTTTGGATAAGTTCGTCGTGGTGTTCATTCATGATATTTTGGTCTACTCGAAGAATGAAGAAGAGCATAAGGACCATTTGCGTTTAGTACTTGAGAAGCTCAGGGAACATCAGCTATATGCCAAGTTCAGCAAATGTGAGTTCTGGTGGAAGGAAGTTGGATTTCTCGAACATGTTATATCCGGAGAAGGAATTGCAGTAGATCCCACTAAAGTTGTCACTGTGACAAACTGGGAAGGACCAACAACTGTTGGAGAGAACCGGAGTTTTCTTGGACTGGCAGGATACTACCGGAGATTCATTGAGAATTTCTCGAAGATTGCGAAGCCTATGACGGAGTTATTAAGAAGGATACCAGGTTAAATTGGACTGAGGAATGTGTGGCTAGTTTCCAAGAGTTGAAGAAACGTTTGGTTACCTCACCAGTGTTGATTCTGCCAGATCAGCGCAAGGATTATGAGGTGTATTGCGACGCTTCACGTCGAGGACTTGGAGCAGTGCTTATGCAGGAGGGAAGAGTTGTTTCGTATGCTTCATGACAGCTTAAGCCCCATGAGTTGAATTATGCTACACATGATTTGGAGTTAGCAGCCGTAGTGCACGCATTGAAGACTTGGAGAAATTTTCTCATTGGAAACCACTGTGAGGTGTACACGGATCACAAGAGTTTGAAGTACATC
Organism: Aegilops longissima; assembly: GCA_021605205.1. Classification (NCBI taxonomy): domain Eukaryota; kingdom Viridiplantae; phylum Streptophyta; class Magnoliopsida; order Poales; family Poaceae; genus Aegilops; species Aegilops longissima. The sequence goes on from CM038679.1 coordinate 151,287,430, forward strand.
TTCACGCAGAAGGAGTTGAATCTCAGGTAAAGGAGATGGTTGGAGCTCATCAAGGATTATGATATGAGATTGCATTATCACCTCGGAAAGGCTAACATAGTAGCAGATGCGTTGAGCCGCAAGAGCCATGTTAACACACTAATGACCGGAGGGTTACCAAAGGAGTTAGCCGAGGAATTTCGAGAGCTATGTTTGGAGATAGTTCCGAGAGGCTATGTAGCAGCATTGGAGAGACAGTCTACGTTGATGGATAAGATCAGAGAAGCTCAGAAGACTGATAAGGAGATTCCCTCTATTAAGGAGAAAATGAACAAGGGAAAAGCTAAGGGATTTCGTGAGGATGAGCATGATACCCTATGGTTTGAGGACCGCGTTTACGTGCCTAGTGATCCGGAGATCAGGAAGTTGATTTTGCAAGAGGCCCATGATTCGCCGTATTCGATTCACCCAGGAAATACCAAGATGTATCCGGATTTGAAAGGCACATTCTGGTGGACCGGAATGAACAAGGATATTGCGGAGTTTGTAGCAGTTTGTGATGTATGTCAGAGAGTGAAGGCAGAGCATCAGAAGCCGGCAGGATTGTTACAGCCATTGCCGATACCCGAATGGAAGTGGGAAAAGTTAGGCATGGATTTTATCATGGGATTGCCCAGGACTCGTTCAGGCTATGACTCGATTTGGGTTGTAGTCGATCGTTTGACTAAGGTAGCTCATTTTATCCTAGTGAAGACTACCTACAGCCAAGAGAGACCTGAGCCAAGTCACTTGCTTTAAGTGTTAGAAGACTGGACATTATGCAAATGAATGTCCTGAAGCCCAGAATGGAAATGGCAATGGAAGCTCAAGGAAGAAGTCGAACCCTTTCAACAGGGGACAGGTGAACCACGTTACCGTGGAGGAGGTTGCAGCTCAGCCAGATGCATTAATAGGTAAGTTTTTGGTTAAGACATTTACTACAGTTGTTCTTTTTGATACTAGTGCATCGCACTCATACATATCGAGGGGATTTGTGGATAAGTATAAATTGCCAACCCAAGCCCTTAGGTCACCCATGCTAGTAACTTCGCCTGAAGCAGAATATATGGCTAGTCTATGGTGTGATCGATTACCATTAAGGATTGGTAACTATGTGTTTCCCTCAGACCTAATAGTTTTGGAATCACAAGGATTGGATGTGATATTAGGCATGGATTGGTTATCAAAGTGTGTAGGGAACATTGATTGCGCCATTAAGTCGATTTTGCTTACCACCCCAGAAGGAAGAAGAATCAAGCATGTGTCACGACATGAGCCGAGGAGGACACAAGTAAATTCCTTATCAGGAGTTGTGCAGGATGAAGAACCAGTGGTGAAGGATTACCCGGACGTGTTCCCAAAAGAGTTGCCAGGCATGCCACCGGATAGAGACATTGAGTTTTCGATTGAGTTGTTGCCAGGCACAGGGCCGATATCTAAGAGACCGTACCGGATGCCCGCACAAGATTTGGAAGAAATTAAAAAGCAGATTAAGGAGTTACTGGATAAAGGTTTTATTCGCCCAAGTTCTTCGCCTTGGGGATCGCCAGTACTTCTAGTGGAGAAGAAGGATGGATCATTGAGAATGGTTGTTGATTATCGAGGATTGAATGAAGTAACCATTAAGAATAAGTACCCGTTGCCGATGATCAACGACTTGTTTGACCAATTGCAAGGAGCTAAGGTATTTTCCAAGATTGATTTGCGATCAGGATACCATCAGTTGAAGATTCGAGAGCAGGATATACCTAAGACGGCTTTTACCACCAGGTACGGGCTGTATGAGTATACCATTATGTCATTTGGTCTGACTAACGCACCTACCTATTTCATGAACATGATGAACAAAGTTTTTATGGAGTTTTTGGATAAGTTCGTCGTGGTGTTCATTAATGATATTTTGGTCTACTCGAAGAATGAAGAAGAGCATAAGGACCATTTGCGTTTAGTACTTGAGAAGCTCAGGGAACATCAGCTATATGCCAAGTTCAGCAAATGTGAGTTCTGGTTGAAGGAAGTTGGATTTCTCGGACATGTTATATCCGGAGAAGGAATAACAGTAGATCCCACTAAAGTTGTCACTGTGACAAACTGGGAAGCACCAACAACTGTTGGAGAGATCTGGAGTTTTCTTGGACTGGCAGGATACTACCGGAGATTCATTGAGAATTTCTCGAAGATTGCGAAGCCTATGACGGAGTTATTAAAGAAGGATACCAAGGTTAATTGGACTGAGGAATGTGAGGCTAGTTTCCAAGAGTTGAAGAAACGTTTGGTTACCTCACCAGTGTTGATTCTGCCAGATCAGCGCAAGGATTATGAGGTGTATTATGATGCTTCACGTCGAGGACTTGGAGCAAGCTTATTATGCAGGAGGGAAGAGTTGTTTCGTATGCTTCACGTAAAGCTTAAGACCCATGAGTTGAATTATGCTACACATGATTTGGAGTTAGCAGCCGTAGTGCACGCATTGAAGACTTGGAGACATTTTCTCATTGGAAACCACTGTGAGGTGTACACGGATCACAAGAGTTTGAAGTACATCTTCATGCGAAGGAGTTGAATCTCGTGCAAAGGAGATGGTTGGAGCTCATCAAGGATTATGATATGAGATTGCATTATCACCCGGAAGGCTAACGTAGTAGCAGATGCGTTGAGCAGCAAGAGCAATGTCAACACACTAATGACCGGAGGGTTACCAAAGGAGTTAGCCGAGGAATTTCGAGAGCTATGTTTGGAGATAGTTTTGAGAGGCTATGTAGCAGCATTGGAGATACAGTCTACGTTGATGGATAAGATCAGAGAAGCTCAGAAGACTGATAAGGAGATTGCCTCTATTAAGGAGAAAATGAGCAAGGGAAAAGCTAAGGGATTTCGTGAGGATGAGCACGATACCCTATGGTTTGAGGACCGCGTTTACGTGCCTAGTGATCCGGAGATTAGGAAGTTGATTTTGCAAGAGGCCCATGATTTGCCGTATTCGATTCACCCAGGAAATACCAAGATGTATCTGGATTTGAAAGACACATTCTGGTGGACAAGAATGAAGAAGGATATTGTGGAGTTTGTAGTAGTTTGTGATGTATGTCAGAGAGTGAAGGCAGAGCATCAGAAGCCGGCAGGATTGTTACAGCCATTGCCGATACCCGAATGGAAGTGGGAAAAGTTAGGCATGGATTTTATCACGGGATTGCCCAGGACTCGTTCAGGCTATGACTCGATTTGGGTTGTAGTCGATCGTTTGAATAAGGTAGCTCATTTCATCCCAGTGAAGACTACCTACAGCAGTGCCAAGTTGGCTAAGATATACATGACCAGGATCGTATGTATACATGGAGTTCCGAGGAGTATCGTATCATACAGAGGAACCCAATTCACCTCAAAGTTTTGGAATTAGTTGCACGAAACTTTGGGAACCAGACTAGAGCTTAGTACAGCTTTTCATCCGCAGACAGATGGACAGACCGAGAGAGTCAATCAGATTTTGGAGGATATGCTGAGAGCATGTGCTTTGGATTATGGATCAAGTTGGGATGACAACTTGCCATATGCGGAGTTTTCTTATAACAACAGCTATCAAATCAGTTTGAAGATGGCCCCTTTCGAAGCCTTGTACGGAAGGAGGTGCAGAACCCCACTATTGTGGGATGAAGTTGGAGACCGCCAGTTGTTTGGACCAGATTTGATTAAGGAGTCTGAACAGAAGGTGAAGTTTATTCGCGATAGGCTCAAGGTAGCCCAGTCTATACAGAAGAGCTATGCGGATTCAAAATGTAAGGAGACAGTTTTCGAAGTTGGGGATAGAGTCTATCTTCGAGTATCACCACTTCGAGGAGTTAAGCGTTTTGGAGTTAAAGGAAAGTTAGCGCCACGTTTTGTGGGACCATACAAAGTTTTGGAACGCATGGGAGAAGTTGCTTACAAGTTGGAATTACCCGAAGGATTGTCAGGAGTTCACGATGTGTTCCACGTTTCCCAGTTGAAGAAGTGCCACACAGAGATGGCTGATATACCGCTGAGGGATACTGTGCCACTAGAAGCGATTCAGTTGGGTAATGATTTGACCTACGAGGAGAAACCAGTCGAAATTCTCGAGTCGCCCGGAGTCACCATAACAAGGTTATTAAGTTTTGAAAAGTTCAAGGAGCCACCACACCAAGGATGAAGCCACACGGGAGCGAGAGGAAGATCTGTGAAGGACCACCCTCACCTATTTTCTAGCCAACCCGAATCTCGAGGGCGAGATTCATCTTAAGGGGGGTAGGTTTGTAACATCCCAAATTTTCAATTTTGAATGTTATACATAGATCATCACTTGGATATCATATTTTATTGCATTTTGGCTCGATCCTAGAAATTTCACGCAACTCAAGGACCCATGGAGAGAGTTGGAGATTTCGTTATTTTCATATTTGAGTTTTCTCAAATTTTGAAAATAGGATCATTTGATTTTATTTATTTTATCTTCAATTATTTCTATTGTCAAAATATGAGAGAGGGAATAAAATGACTTTCCCAAAATAAAGGAATAATGAAGATTTAATAAAAAATCAAATAAGATTTTTATTTGGAGTTTTTCGCTATTTTATTTGAATTTAGAAAAAATGCGCGTTTTTCAAAATTGCATTTAGGCCCCAAATAAATGTTCACCTTGTCCGGCTTGATTTTAGAAGCCGGGGAAAGTTTATTTCGGGATTTTTGGAGTCCGTTTAGTATTTCTTACGTTCGTTTTTCTGCGCGTAATTAATTTTTAAAAATAAACTGGAACCGACCTAGGGCCGTGCCGGCGGGACACCGTCCGGGGCTTTATAAGCCGCGGACCCCACCCAGCAGCCACCGCCCAGCCCACCCACCATGCCCGCCGAGCCGCCAGCCGCTGCCTGCCTCAAACACCAAGACAGACCCAGCCTTGGCCGGCCGCCCGCTAGAGTCACCGCCGCCGCCCGTCCCGCCGCCCGAGCCGACGAGGTTGACCCCGCCCCGCTGCCGGTTTTTCCTAGAAAACTCTTCGGTTTTCTCCGGTTTACGTTCGGTTTTTTAGATCTGTTTTTTATATTAGATCGGTTTTTCGGTTTAGGTTAATTAGTGATCGTTCGCTTGTTCGTTCGTTTTAACGAACGCGTTCTTCATTTAGATTCAGATAACGAACTTCGTTCATTAATCTATTCGTCGTTTTTCTTTTTCTCGGATTTATTCCGCGATTTTTCGGATCGCGATTTCTGATCTGATTTTCGATCTAGTATAACTTTTTGCTCGTTTATCAGAATCAGGCGATTCAAGCGCCTAGAGTTTGGTCTCAAAACCCTCTTTCCGAATAATCAACTCAAACAAGTTTTTGCTACTGTAAAATTTGACTTAGGCCCAGATTAGTAAATCGAAGCCTGTTTCTTTCGCAGTTTGACTTTCGTTGCTTCGTTTGATTTCGTTCTTTTTGCAAACCGGAGTTCTTAAGTTGAACTTTCTGGTTAGATATTCTATTTGAGTTTTACCTGTGCATTAGATGAGTACTTATTGTGTGCTTGTTTGTTTGCGATAGAGTACCCGGAGTGCGCCACTTGCTACTTTGAGTCTCTAGGTTTCACGGATCATTAGCAAGGCAAGTAACACTTTGACCATACTTTTTTTTCATACCCAGTTTTTATGCATTAGATCGATCCTCAAACATTGCATGACTAGGATATAATTAAATTGTGGGTTTTGGGAAAGTAGTTGAGGTAGTACCTATTACCTGTTTTATTATTAAACCCTTGGAAGTTACTCCTATGTTTGCTTATATTGCCATGCTATGCTAGTAGACGTGGATTGGGTGAGTGTATCCATGACAGATGTGAGATTTTTAATTAATGGTTTATTTAAGGTGGCAACTTAAACACACATCTGGGTGGATTGAGGTACTGGGTATTCCAGATTACTGTTTCTTTTGGACCGCCACCCGTGCTCAAAGGGATCATGAGATTATTTCATGCTAGAAACTTCCGTGTGCAGCCACAAGCTACTATGGGCTCTAGCATAGTTGACTAAGTCGTGCGAACTCTTACAGTGGTAGACTAGCAGAAATAGGGGATGTAGGTTGGTACGGTCTACCCGTTCGTAAGGTGCTAGCACTTCTGAAAGACTGTGTCTCGGTCATCCGTTTCTCAAACACCGTGCAGTGCGAGAATCCCAACGGAGGAGATCGTGTCTTGTGGGGAAAAGTGCACAAACCTCTGCAGAGTGTATCAAACTAATCATGGTTAGCCGTGTCCTCGGTTATGGACATCTTGAGTATCTAGTACTTGGATTATCATGTGAATGTCATCATGTTACTCTAATTAATATTGTTGGGTTTTTAATGTTGATGCTTAATTGGGACTGAGAATACTGTCAACCACTCTCAATGTTTAACAACCACCATGATAGTTAAATAAAATTTATTCCTTTGCAGTAGGGAAAAATTGGCTTTATGCAAAACAGTAACCATAGAGCTTTCCACCAGCCATATATGCATGTATTATAGCATTACTCTATCATATGGCTCTCTATGTGTTACATTGCTAGCATATTCCATGTGCTGACCCGTTTTCGGGCTGCAACGTTCATGTTGCAGACTTTTCAGACAACGAGTAAGGTGCCTTAGGTCGTGGTTCTATACTCAGTGATGCCGTTGGAGTTGATGGACACGCTTATCTTCCAAGCCTTCCGCTGTTATCGTTATTAGATGGCCTTAAGCCATATTTATTGTAATAAGTTCTCTTTTGAGACATTCGATGTAATAAGTGTGTGATTGCTACTCTGTTATAAATCCTTCAAGTCTTGTGTGTGTCAAGATTCTTGATCCGAGGATGACATCGATGCACGAGATCGATCTATTTGAGGTTTTGTCGCTACAAGATGGTCTCGAGCACCACGACTGTGAGGACACGACCACTAAGCTAAAGCCCTAGATCACTACTCTTTCTTCTCATTTCTGACTCCTCATCTTTTCTACTCTTTTAGGATGGCGGATGCAAGGAACAAGTTCAGACAACCGGATGAAGATACACCCTTTGGATGCCACTTGAAGGAACTCACTAGATACCTGAACATCGGAGTACCAAGCTTCACTGGGACCTACAACGCCACTTTACCCGAAGAGGAGTGTTCGATGATTCAAGTCCAAGTTCCAGGAAGGACATTTGCACTAGTCACAGAGCCCATAGAGTTTTCCTTTGATGCACCAACCTGGAGTCTAGGAAAGAGCATGGCAACCCACATCACCATGGGACGCATTGGAGAAGTTTACCGCAATGATCTCAAGGATACAATCTACCAGATTTGTGGGCGCCGAGATGAGCAATGGGAGATGATCAGCACCAGGAGGGATAGATCCATCGCAGCATATATCCAGGAGTTAAACCAGTACATCCGACGTCAGGAGAACCAGATGTGCGCAGGCATGGAGGATCTGCAGAAGGCCTTAACCAAGATCAAGAAGCTAGAAGAAGAACTCAAGGCTACCCGTGAAGATTACATGGAAGAAATTGAAGTACTAGTGGAGAAGAATGACCACTTAACCAGGAAGCTAGGAGTTTTCATGGGACACCCCGCGCCAGGAGGAAATGATGATGATTCCACTTGCTCGAATAATTATATCATCATCGACGACACCAACTCGGATCCCGACGACAACAATGATGAATATGTTGACGAAGCTGGAGCGGATATCATGGAGTCTTCATCGGAGCAGTTTTTCTAGTTGACCACCATAACAGTAGTAGAATTTTCCCCATTGTATTTAGTTTAGTCCAAGCACTTTTGTAACGATAGTTAGACCGTTGTATGCCCTTGTTTGAATTGATTGGAGTGATATTGATTGCTTTTGTCTCATGTGCATATGGGTAGTGTTTTCTCACTAGACCTCATTCTATTCTATATTCTCATCTTCTCTAAACCCTCAGATGCCTCCGAGACGCGACACCGGATTTGTTTTCCCACCGGAGATCACTCGGTTGATTCAGCAGCAGAATGCCTTGATTCAAACACTGGTACAGAACCAAGGCAACAACAACAACAACAACCCACCACCACCACCACCTGTTTGACCATTTGACTCGTTTCTTGAGGCTAAATACGCCGGTGTTTTCCAGTAGCACCGAGCCGATTGTTGCAGATGATTGGCTCCGCAAGGTTGGAAGGGAGCTGACCACTGCAGGATGCACAGATGCAGAGAGCGTGCGTTTTGCCGCACATCAGCTTGATGGACCCGCACCATCATAGTGGGAGAATTACACAGCCACACACCCTATTGACACATTCACATGGGATCAGTTTCAGCAAGATTTCCATACTGCACACGTTTCAGCAGGAGCTATGGCCATGAAGAAGCGTGAGTTTAAACTTCGCCAAGGAGGACGTCTTGTAAGCCGATGTGGAGGACTTTAGTAAGTTAGCACGTTATGCCCCGGATGACGTTGCTACAGATGCAGCTAAGCAGGAGAAGTTTCTGGAAGGACTGAATGATGAGCTGAGCATGCAGTTGATGGTAGCCACCTTCAATAACTAACAGGAGGTAGTAGATCGTGCTCTTATGATTGAAGGGAAGCAGCAACAGATTGACAACCGCAAGAGGAAATATGGACAGGGGAAGTACAATTCTGGAGCTCAGCAGAAGCTACGCTTTACCCCAAAACCGGGAGGACAATTTCAGCATACCCATGGAGGAGGTAGTTCGCACAATCATAGTGGTTCCCAGAATGGAAACGGGAATGGAGGAAGCAATGGACAAAACCGCACCAACCCGTCAACCCCAGCCAAGAGAGACCTGAGCCAAGTCACTTGCTTTAAGTGTTAGAAGACTGGACATTATGCAAATGAATGTCCTGAAGCCCAGAATGGAAATGGCAATGGAAGCTCAAGGAAGAAGTCGAACCCTTTCAACAGGGGACAGGTGAACCACGTTACCGTGGAGGAGGTTGACTCAGCCGGATGCGATAATAGGTAAGTTTTGGTTAAGACATTTCTGCGGTTGTTCTTTTTGATACTAGTGCATCGCACTCATACATATCGAGGGGATTTGTGGATAAGTATAAATTGCCAACCCAAGCCCTTAGGTCACCCATGCTAGTAACTTCGCCTGAAGCAGAATATATGGCTAGTCTATGGTGTGATCGATTACCATTAAGGATTGGTAACTATGTGTTTCCCTCAGACCTAATAGTTTTGGAATCACAAGGATTGGATGTGATATTAGGCATGGATTGGTTATCAAAGTGTGTAGGGAACATTGATTGCGCCATTAAGTCGATTTTGCTTACCACCCCAGAAGGAAGAAGAATCAAGCATGTGTCACGGCATGAGCCGAGGAGGACACAAGTAAATTCCTTATCAGGAGTTGTGCAGGATGAAGAACCAGTGGTGAAGGATTACCCGGACGTGTTCCCAAAAGAGTTGCCAGGCATGCCACCGGATAGAGACATTGAGTTTTCGATTGAGTTGTTGCCAGGCACAGGGCCGATATCTAAGAGACCGTACCGGATGCCCGCACAAGATTTGGAAGAAATTAAAAAGCAGATTAAGGAGTTACTGGATAAAGGTTTTATTCGCCCAAGTTCTTCGCCTTGGGGATCGCCAGTACTTCTAGTGGAGAAGAAGGATGGATCATTGAGAATGGTTGTTGATTATCGAGGATTGAATGAACTAACCATTAAGAATAAGTACCCGTTGCCGATGATCAACGACTTGTTTGACCAATTGCAAGGAGCTAAGGTATTTTCCAAGATTGATTTGCGATCAGGATACCATCAGTTGAAGATTCGAGAGCAGGATATACCTAAGACGACTTTTACCACCAGGTACGGGCTGTATGAGTATACCATTATGTCATTTGGTCTGACTAACGCACCTACCTATTTCATGAACATGATGAACAAAGTTTTTATGGAGTTTTGGATAAGTTCGTCGTGGTGTTCATTAATGATATTTTGGTCTACTCGAAGAATGAAGAAGAGCATAAGGACCATTTGCGTTTAGTACTTGAGAAGCTCGAGGAACATCGACTATATGCCAAGTTCAGCAAATGTGAGTTCTGGTTGAAGGAAGTTGGATTTCTCGGACATGTTATATCCGGAGAAGGAATAGCGATAGATCCCACTAAAGTTGTCCTTTGTGACAAATCGGGAAGCACCAACAACTGTTGGAGAGATCTGGAGTTTTCTTGGACTGGCAGGATACTACCGGAGATTCATTGAGAATTTCTCGAAGATTGCGAAGCCTATGACGGAGTTATTAAAGAAGGATACCAAGGTCAATTGGACTGAGGAATGTGAGGCTAGTTTCCAAGAGTTGAAGAAACGTTTGGTTACCTCACCAGTGTTGATTCTGCCAGATCAGCGCAAGGATTATGAGGTGTATTGCGACGCTTCACGTCGAGGACTTGGAGCAGTGCTTATGCAGGAGGGAAGAGTTGTTTCGTATGCTTCACGAAAGCTTAAGACCCATGAGTTGAATTATGCTACACATGATTTGGAGTTAGCAGCCGTAGTGCACGCATTGAAGACTTGGAGACATTTTCTCATTGGAAACCACTGTGAGGTGTACACGGATCACAAGAGTTTGAAGTACATCTTCATGCAGAAGGAGTTGAATCTCAGGCAAAGGAGATGGTTGGAGCTCATCAAGGATTATGATATGAGATTGCATTATCACCCCGGAAAGGCTAACGTAGTAGCAGATGCGTTGAGCAGCAAGAGCAATGTCAACACACTAATGACCGGAGGGTTACCAAAGGAGTTAGCCGAGGAATTTCGAGAGCTATGTTTGGAGATAGTTTTGAGAGGCTATGTAGCAGCATTGGAGATACAGTCTACGTTGATGGATAAGATCAGAGAAGCTCAGAAGACTGATAAGTAGATTGCCTCTATTAAGGAGAAAATGAGCAAGGGAAAAGCTAAGGGATTTCGTGAGGATGAGCACGATACCCTATGGTTTGAGGACCGCGTTTACGTGCCTAGTGATCCGGAGATTAGGAAGTTGATTTTGCAAGAGGCCCATGATTTGCCGTATTCGATTCACCCAGGAAATACCAAGATGTATCTGGATTTGAAAGACACATTCTGGTGGACCAGAATGAAGAAGGATATTGTGGAGTTTGTAGCAGTTTGTGATGTATGTCAGAGACTGAAGGCAGAGCATCAGAAGCCGGCAGGATTGTTACAGCCATTGCCGATACCCGAATGGAAGTGGGAAAAGTTAGGCATGGATTTTATCACGGATTGCCCAGACTCGTTCAAGCTATGACTCGATTTGGGTTGTAGTCGATCGTTTGAATAAGGTAGCTCATTTCATCCCAGTGAAGACTACCTACAGCAGTGCCAAGTTGGCTAAGATATACATGACCAGGATCGTATGTATACATGGAGTTCCGAGGAGTATCCTATCATTGAGGAACCCAATTCACCTCAAAGTTTTGGAATCAGTTGCACGAAACTTTGGGAACCAGACTAGAGTTTAGTACAGCTTTTCATCCATGAGATGGATGGACGACCGAGAGAGTCAATCAGATTTTGGAGGATATCTTTGAGAGCATGTGCATTGGATTATGGATCAAGTTGGGATGACAAGTTGCCATATGCGGAGTTTTCTTATAACAACAGCTATCAAACCAGTTTGAAGATGGCCCTTCAAGCCTTATGCGGAAGGAGGTGCGAAACCCATTGTTGTGGGATGAAGTTGGAGACCGCCATTGTTTGGACCATATTTGATTAAGGGTGCGAGCAGAAGGTGAAGTTGATTCGCGATAGGCTCAAGGTAGCTCAGTCTAGACAGAAGAGCTATGCGGATTCAAAACGCAAGGAGACAGTTTTCGAAGTCAGGGATAGATTCTATCTTCGAGTATCACCACTTCGAGGAGTTAAGCGTTTTGGAGTTAAAGGAAAGTTAGCGCCATGTTTTGTGGGACCATACAAAGTTTTGGAGCGCATGGGAGAAGTTGCTTACAAGTTGGAATTACCCGAAGGATTGTCAGGAGTTAACGACGTGTTCCACGTTTCCCACTTGAAGAAGTGCCACGCAGAGATGGCTGATATACCGCTGAGGGATACTGTGCCACTGGAAGCGATTCAATTGGGTAATGATTTGACCTACGAGGAGAAACCAGTCAGAATTCTCGAGTACGCCAGCCGAGTAACCCGCAACAAGGTTATTAAGTTTTGCAAAGTTCAGTGGAGCCACCACACCGAGGATGAATCCACCTGGGAGCGAGAGGAAGATCTGCTGAAGGGCCACCCTCACCTATTTTCTTGCCAACCTGAATCTCGAGGGCGAGATTCATCTTCAGGGGGGTAGGTTTGTAACATCCCAAATTTTCAATTTGGAATGTTATACATAGATCATCACTTGCATATCATATTTTATTGCATTTTGGCTCGATCCTAGAAATTTCACGCAACTCAAGGACCCACGGAGAGAGTTGGAGATTTCGTTATTTTCATATTTGAGTTTTCTCAAATTTTGAAAATAGGATAATTTGATTTTATTTATTTTATCTTCAATTATTTATATTGTCAAAATATGACTTTCCCAAAATAAAGGAATAATGAAGATTTAATAAAAAATCAAACAAGATTTTTATTTGGAGTTTTTTTGCTATTTTATTTGAATTTAGGAAAAATGAGTGTTTTTCAAAATTGCATTTAGGCCCCAAATAAATGTTCATCTTGTCCCGCTTGATTTTAGAAGCCGGAGAAAGTTTATTTCGGGATTTTTGGAGTCCGTTTAGTATTTCTTTCGTTCGTTTTTCTGCGCGTAATTAATTTTTTTAAAAAAAAAACTGGAACCGACCTTGGGCCGTACCCGAGCGGGACACCGCCTGGGGGCTTTATAAGCGGACCCCATGCCCATGACCACCGCTGCCCCCACCCACCCCTCAAGCCCGCGCGAGTCGCCGCCGCCGCCGCCCACTGCCGCCACCGCCTAGCGCCGCCCGCTTGTTGAGCTGCCGCCCGTCCCGCCGCCCGAGCCGACGAGGTTGATCCCGCCCCGCCGCCGGTTTTTCCTAGAAAACCGTTCAGTTTTCGTTTGGTTTTTTTAGATCCGTTTTTTTATTAGATCGGTTTTTTTCGGTTTAGGTTAATTAGCGAGCGTTCACTCGTTCGTTCGTTTTAACGAACGCGTTCTTCGTTTAGATTCAGATAACGAACGTTCATTCCTTAATCTGTTCGTCGTTTTTCTTTTTCTCGGATTTATTCCGCGGTTTTTCTGATCGCGATTTCTGATCCGATTTTCGATCTAGTATAACTTTTCGCACGTTTATCGGAATCAGGCGATTCATGCGCCTAGAGTTTCGTCTCGAAACCCTCTTTCCGAATAATCAACTCAAACAAGTTTTTGCTACTGTAAACTTTGACTTAGGTCCAGATTAGTAAAACAAAGCCTGTTTCTTTCGCAGTTTGAGTTTCGTTGCTTCGTTTGATTTCGTTCTTTTTGCAAACCGGAGTTCTTAAGTTGAACTTTCTGGTTAGATCTTCTATTTGAGTTTTACCTGTGCATTAGATGAGTACTTATTGTGTGCTTGTTTGTTTGCGATAGAGTACCCGGAGTGCGCCGCTTGCTACTTTGAGTCTCTAGGTTTCACGGATCATCAGCAAGGCAAGTAACACTTTGACCATACTTTTTTTTCGTACCCAGTTTTTATGCATTAGATCGATCCTCAAACATTGCATGACTAGGATCTAATTAAATTGTGGGTTTTGGGAAAGTAGTTGAGGTAGTACCTATTACCTGTTTTATTATCAAACCCTTGGGAGGTACTCCTACGTTTGCTTATATTGCCATGCTATGCTAGTAGACGTGGATTGGGTGAGTGTATCCATGACAGATGTGAGATTTTTAATTAATGGTTTATTTAAGGTGGCAACTTAAACACACATCTTGGTGGATTGAGGTACCTGGGTATTCCAGGATTGCATGTTTCTTTTTGGACCGCCACCCAGGCTCAAAGGGATCATGAGATTATTTCATGCTAGAAACTTCCGTGTGCAGCCACAAGCTACTATGGGCTCTAGCATAGTTGACTAAGTCGTGCGAACTCTTACAGTGGTAGACTAGCAGATGTAGGGGATGTAGGTTGGTACGATCTACCCGTTCGTAAGGTGCTAGCGCTTATGAAAGACTATGTCTCGGTCATCCGTTTTTCAAACACCGTGAAGTGCGAGAATCCCAACAGAGGAGATCGAGTCTTGTGGGGAAAAGTGCACAAACCTCTGCAGAGTGTATCAAACTAATCATGGTTAGCCGTATCCCCGGTTATGGACATCTTGAGTATCTAGTACTTGGATTATCATGTGAATCTCATCATGTTACTCTAATTAATATTGTTGGGTTTTTAATGTTGATGCTTAATTGGGATTGAGAATGCTGTCAACCACTGTCAATGTTTAACAACCACCATGATAGTTAAATAAAATTTATTCCTTTGCAGTAGGGAAAAATTGGCTTTACGCAAAACTGTAACCATAGAGCTTTCCACCAGCCATATATGCATGTAGTATAGCATTACTCTATCATATTGCTCTCTATGTGTTACATTGCCAGCATATTCCATGTCTTGACCCGTTTTGGGCTGCAACGTTCATGTTGCGAGACTTTTAGAACGATGAGTAAGGTGCCTTAGGTCGTGGTTCTATACTCGGTGATGCCGTTAGAGTTGATGGACTCGCTTATCTTCCAAGCCTTCCATTGTTATCGTTATTAGATGGCCTTAAGCCATATTTATTGTAATAAGTTCTCTTTTGAGACATTCGATGTAATAAGTGTGTGATTGCTACTCTGTTATAAATCCTTCAAGCATCTTGCGCGTCAAGACATTCTTGATCCAGAATGACACCGATGCACGAGAGATCGATCGCTTTGAGGTTTGGTCGCTACAAAGTCCAAGAACAAGAAGAAGGGACAAGAACAATTCAAGAATGAGGCCAACATTACTTGCTTCAACTGCAGAAATGTTGGACACCATGTGAGATCTTGTGCATTTGATAAGAAGGCTTTGAATAAGAAGCAACATGGGAAGTGGCCTCAAGTTCAATCTCAAGATGAACAAAGGCCTCCACCCATGATGAACCTTGATGATGCTTCACAAGTCAAGAATATAAAGAAGAAGATAAAAGGGTGCACATGTTGCTATGATTATTGTCAGAAGGGACACATAGCTTCATCATGCCCCAACGGTAACATATCTAAGCCTCCTAGAGTAAATAATCATTATTTGCTAAGGAAGGATATTGTTGGCAATGTGTTTGCCAAGTTTGTGGGTTCCCAAAGTGGTTTGGAAGTGAATAAGACCATTTGGGTTGCCAAGCCTATTATTACTAACTTCTTAGGACCCAACTTGGTTGGGGACCATCAAGCTCAAACTTGATCAATAGGTGTGTGGAGGGCATTGGAGACTTGGCTAGTTCATGAAGAAAAATGATTCCCAAAAGTTATCATGGTCCAAGCCAAGTCAAGTGGATTATCATCATACTTGTCATTCCAATGCTCCTCGAGGCGGTAACTTGTACTTATATATTCTACATTGAAAGTTACTTGACCCTTGCACGTTTAGGTTTTGTACCTAGCGCGCGTGAACTCATATATGTTGTGCCTCATAGTATGCTTGATTTGTGTATCTAGCATGTGTGGGTTTCTATGCACGTCATATATTTGTATGTATAGTCTCGAGCCTTCATTACATCTTAGCTGCATCTTATTGGGCTCTTTTGAGATATTAATGGATCTCACATTATGGGGGAGTGTTATGCTCTACGCACATCGCAAACCTAAAATGTGTATATATATATATGGGATACCACCTATTATTTATAGTGCAAGATTATCTAGTTACTATGTGGTATATCAAGTTCATTTGAAATTCAAATTCCCATCCATTGATTATCTTTAGTTGGATTTCGTATGCCTCTTATGTAAAATACATGGGTTTTCACATTATGGGGGAGTGATATGTTTTGTGCGTATCACAATCCATGTGAATGTGAACAGTTGAGGATTGCCACTCTAATTTATATTGTTAGATTACCTTATATCTTTGTGGCTTGCTATTGCAACAAGTTCCCAACTACATTAACACCTTTTTGGTGTGCATCCTCTGGACTTGTTTGCGTATATCATCCTTGCGGTTTTCCCCATGGTTTTCTTAGCAATTGTATTTGGGAAATCGTTTGATTCAAGCGGTTCCAATTGTTGATTTACACGATGATCCATCTAATTGGAATATTAAAAATATGTTATCCAAGCATTGTGTTTATTACTAAACTCTCATGTTATATGTTTGTTTTAGTATAGAGATGATCATGCTCTTACATGAATCTACCACCGAATGATAACTCGAAATACCATTTTGTTCTTCCATTTGGTATTCCTTAATTGGTAGACCTTGATGATCATTGTCATCCCGACTTTTGCTTCAACTTGCAATTTATATCTAGCCGAGAAATTCATGTGCTTCCCTCCCTTACCTTTGTTCAAGCTCATCTTCTTGGTTTTTGGACTTAAGGGAGTTTATTATTTCTTTACTTTTACTATCCTATGAGAATGTCTGAAATGTATAGCTTGTATGCTCATTGGCTTTGCTTAGTTCTTATGTAGAACTTTGTGTGTGATCATGTGTTGATTAATAACGTTGATGCAACTTGGCCAACATGAATGATTTGTGATGTTATTGGAGTATTCATGATTTATGTGTTCTTGCGTCCAAATTGTATCTCCTTGGATCTTGGTAGGCTTGTGCATGCATATTTGTTGGTTATATATCTTCATGACTTGTTTGATTTCTTTGATCCAGTATATATGGTAAATCCATCAAATCCTTAACCATTAAGATGTGCATGAAAGTCAAATCCATTTCCATATGCACGTATTTATTTGGTTTTGCCTTACGTTTTGAAGTTATGCTAACTACTTTGGACCCAATAAGTTTGGGGACCATATTATACTTAAATTCTTTTAGGTACAATGGATAAGCATTGTGTGCTTGGATTATTCATGAATAAGGTAGTGACACAAGCAAGGAATTAGAGCCAAGCTTGGATGACTCAGTGATCTACTAATTCATACTAATCCTTTCTCGGTAACAAGTATTTACTTCATGCATATACATAAATAGAGTCAGCCTTGTGTAGGTTGCATCATGGCATGTACAGTACTTGTTGTATTTGTGTTTTCTTGCATGTTCTTAGAAGACACTTTATTACAATGGTGGGACATTTCAGAGGAATCATATAATGGGGATTTATAAAACCATTCATGATTCACCTATCCCAATATATGCCAAATTAAGAAATTTATTATATATCAATTTCTAAATGTTTTCCCATGTGTAATTATGATAAAATTGCAATAACACGATATTTGCTTGTGTCATTTGGTATATTACTTAGCAATTCGTTGATATGCAAATAAGATCAATTTATGCCATGTGCTTTGTGCCATGTGCCTTGATCTTATGCTAGGATCACAATTGTATAATAATGTATTCACTTGTGCATATCATGTTCTTATCAATTGTGACTATTTTGTGTATGCAAGTTTCTTTGTGGATACATGGACTACTATTGTCCAACCAAAAATTTTATACAGAAGAAAGTTCATATCTTACCTTGATATCATTTACTCCTTGTGGGTCACCTCATTTGTTTGCTTTTCTATTTGGTGGTGGTCTTGGTAATAGGTTGAAAAGTGAGTGCTTGTATGTTTTGCATATAATCATGTGCACTCATGTGTTTTGAATGTATGTTCGACCCATTCTTATCATGTTGATCAAATGGGGTATTCATATTATATATTGTCCAAAATATGTTCATTGGATCATTCATATGTTTTTCTCACATGTATACTGCTTATGTTCATATCATGGTATCTTATTGCATTCTATAGATCCCGAGCTCCTCAAATTTTCATCATTGAATATGTGCATTTAATTTCCACTCACATTTTGTAATATGCACACATTAAGGAGGAACTCATACTATACTGGCTTCTAGATTTTTCCCATTTTGGCATTTGTTTCCAATGGGGGAGAAGTTTGGAGGGTTTAAATTAAAGATAAGTGTTCTTAGTGTGCTTGTTGTCATTCATGCTTACGTACCCTTCTTAAATATGTGTGTGTAGCATGGATGAGTATTGTATATAGAGAAAACTTCACCTAGTTTATGTCAACCATTATATGCAATGACGTTCAAATTTCATCCACACATGCATATGTTGTGGGGGAGTTTCCTCTATATATTGTGGGTGTGCTAACATCAAATGCTTGTGTAGTGTTTGATACTAGTACAACCAGTTTTGGTAATATCAAGTATCTTCGGGACACTTGATGCTGTCAAGACCACCTCAAGTATACAATTTATCATCATATGAATTGCATACTTGTTTTAAATTCAATATATAAACCCTCTTGTTGAGATCGTCATCAACTACCAAAATGGGACAGATTGAAAGTGCATGTAGTCCCCATGTGTGGTTTTGGTAATTGATGACAATCCTAATGGACTAATGTTTGCATTGAGTTATACATTTGAAGGAAAGTTCCATTTCCAATGCATGAAGAATATTGGATGAACTGAAGGATGTTTGTTCCATGGTGATGCAAGAAGGAGGTAGAATGGATTCTAAATGAATGCCATATACATATTGTTGTGCATGCATCGAGATTGAGCTCGGTGATTGAATCAAATATGGTCAAGATGAATTCCATGTGATGAACAAGATGTGATCTATATGGAGTTCATTGAGGATCTCAGACGTTCTCATGCTTAGGCTTATGGGTTGAACCATGATGGATCAAGATCTTGAGAGAATGATTAAAGAGAAGAATTCTACATATGCTTGAAGATAGGATCATTATGAGCTGATATGTTGAGTCATGGATTATTATGTCTTAAAGCAAGTAATTCAAGTGAAGAATTCATTGTGCCTCTCAAGATACTATGTTGGAGCATGAGAACGAGCAAATGATGTCCAATATGATATTCAAGGAGAAACTTGATATGGTCATGGTGAATTGAGATATTGGTTATTATGTCTTGAAGAAATGAAGCATAGTGAAGATATCAATAGGGCCTTCAAGACAGCAATATTAATCATGGATCGAAGATAAATATTGACCAAGATGAAGATCAAAGATTGACCTCTAAGATGGCCAACACACAAGCGCAAATCATGTACCACGTGAGGTCTTGTGGTATGGTAAGAATTTATCAATTGCGCTTTGTGTACTAACACATACTATGCGTTGTCTATGTTATGTGGGTTAGGTAATTCTGATGATCTTGGTACTTATAAGAAATCTTGGTGCTCATCAAAGTATGTCATCAAGTAATTAATGATGATGGACAAGTGAAGATGAATGCAAAGCAAAGCTTCCAACATTGTGTATGGGGGAGCTACTTGAAGACTTCTCCAATGTTTTGCCTTCAACTTGAGCCATGAAGAAACATAAATATAAAGCTCAAGTGGAAGTCTCTAGTCAAAGTTATTAGTTCCTTTGGCTTTAGATGTGAGGATCGATGACCATCGAAAAGGACATATGCTCAAGAATGAGTTTCCGGAAGCTATCTAGTATAATTCTTTTATGATTCTTGAGTTATAGGGATCCCGCACTATTAAGAGGGGATCAAAGGGGTTAATGATGAATTTTCTCAAGTCAACATCATCTATTTCTATTCTCCTCACATCATATTCCAACATATGCATATTTCACTCCTATCCAATGCAAATACAAAATGCCTACCCATCTACCAGAGAAAATCCAAAGTCAACTAGGTTCCCCAAAGTATATGTCTAACCTTTGCATAGTTTGCACCCTCCATTTTGGCTTATCTTGGGTGGTTATCTATGGGAGGACCTGGAGGTTTTCCATAGCTTCAAAACGAGCCTAAGATCATCACAATCGGAGTCTGGATGAAAAAGTTGTGCATGTTTTACTTTTGGGGCACCTGCAGTTTTTGTGATGGTCGGATGAGTCCATGTCCAGAAACCTTGCTGCAATGTTGGTTGTGCCTGCCGGATGTTCAATACTTGTCCGGATGCCCGGGCCCCATCTTTGGCTAGATGTCCAGGCCCTGTACATTGGCTCTATTTTTCTGTGTTCGTGTGCACTTTTCTCAGCCGCCGGATGTCTGCCCCTTGCCCAGATGTCCGGCCTAACACAACCACTTACACTCCAACGACCATATTTGCACTACCACTATATATAGCCTTCTTCCACCCCGGGAGAAGGTTGAGCAACACATTCATATGAACCCTAGAACACAAAAGGTTCCCACTCACTTCTCCTACACCAAATCTTAGATCCTGGAGAGATTGGCGAGAGTTCTTAAGAGATTTTCCAAGTAAGTGATAGATCCACTCCCTCTCCCTCTTGTGACCGAAGGAATTCGTGCTTTGAGCAAGTCTTGAGCATTCCCCCCTTGATCTTGTTACTCTTGGAGGTTGGAGACTCCTAGGCGGTAGGAGTGCTCCGGTGAGGAATCAACTTGTGATTTGCCCCCAGAAAGTTTGTGAAGGTTTGGAGGCCGCCTCAAGGTCTACCAATAGTGGTCTCGAAATGCCTTTGTGGTGTTGTCTCAAAGGGAGAATAGGGTGAGCCTTTGTGGCGTTGGTGTGCCTTCGTGGCAACATCCACCTTTCTAACGGTGACTAGCTTCTCTCCAAGTAAGTGAACATCGGGATACATCCTCCTCTCCGTGTCTTCGGTTATTTCTAACCCTAGCTAGCACTTGTGGTTTACTTTGGTCTCTTGACCTCGGATTCACTATATATTGTTGTCCTCATTATATTGTGTTGGCTATTTCCTTGTATAGATTATTTAGGCCTACACTTTATATCACGCGATTCATACTTGTTACCATTGATATATTTTGTCATTAGTATGAATTGCTAACTTGTGTCATACACTTCCATATCTTGTGATATTGCTCAACTAATAAGTTGTTGGTGCACTTAGTTGAGCTTAGTGTATTTAGGATTTGTGCTTGAAAAGTATCCTCTTAGTTTATTTCTGCATTAGGATTAAGCCAAATCCGAAGAAGTTTATAAAAAGCCTATTCACCCCCCCCCCTAGGCGACATCGTGGTCCTTTCATCATCAACACGCGACTGCCGGGCATTCACAATGTCCACAGCCGCTGGAAGGGGTGGCGCACCAAGTGGTGCATCAAGGACATATGACTTTTGGGCAGCCGTGAGGATAATCCTCAGATTACGGGCCCAGTCCATAAAGTTGCTTCCATCATCTTTCAGCTTAGCTTTTTCTAGGAACGCATTGAAATTCAGGGGAGCTACTGCGCGAGCCATTGATCTACAACATAATTTGCAAAGAAGACTTAGACTATTGTTCAATATAATTAGTTCAATTAATCATATTATCTAAGAACTCCCACTCAAATCAACATCCCTCTGGTTGTCCGAGTGTAACATGATCCAAATCACCAACCCAAGTCCAATCATCACGTGAGATGAGGTGGTTTCAATGGTGAACATCTCCATGTTGATCATATCTACTATATGACTCATGTTCGACCTTTAGGTCTTTTGTGTTCCGAGGCCATGTTTGTGCATGCTAGGCTCGTCAAGTTTAACCCAAGTGTTCCGCATGTGCAAAACTGGCTTGCACCCATTGCATGCGAACATAGAGTCTATCACACCCAATCATCGTGTGGTGCTTCGAAACGACGAACTTTCGTAGCAATGCACACTTGGGGAGAACACAATTTGTATTGAAATTTTAGTGAGGGATCACCTTATAATGCTACCCTCGTCCTAAGCAAAAAGATGCATAAAAGGATTGACATCACATGCAAATCATAAGTGACATGATATGGGCATCATCTTGTGCTTCTGATCTCCATCTTCAAAGCACCGGCATGATCTCCATCGCCACCGGCATGACACCATGATCTCAATCATCGTGTCGCCATCGGGGTTGTCATGCCAACCATGCTTCTACAAATATTGCACCATTTAGCGATAAAGTAAAGCATTACATAGCGCTTAATGATTGGCACGCAGGTCATACAATAATGAAAGACAACCCTATGGCTCCTGCTGGTTGTCGTATTCATTGACATGCAAGTCGTGATAATCTATACAAAACATGATCATCTGATACATAAAATATATCTCATCATGTCCTTGGCCATATCATATCACAACATACCCTGCAAAAACAAGTTAGACATCCTCTACTTTGTTGTTGCATGTTTTACGTGACTGCTAAGGGTAACTAATAAGAACCGTTCTTACCTACGCATGGTCACAACAGTGATATACAATTTGCTATTTGACCTTCTACAAGGACCGCCTTTGTCGAATCCGATTCAACTAAGGTGAGAGAGACAGACACCCGCCAGCCATCTTTATGCAACAAGTTGCATGTCATGTGATGGAACCGGTCTAATGTACGTGGACATGTAAAGTTGGTCTGGGCCGCTTCATCCCACAACACCGCTGAATCAAGATAAGACCAAGGAAGGAAGCAATATGAATATCAACGCCCACAAACTCTTTTATGTTCTACTCATGATGTCATCTACGCATAGACCTAGCTCTAGATTCCACTTGTAGCGACCCGACCTCAAACGGTCAAGTCTTTGTGCTTCAGTGTCATCCCTGGATCGGTAATGCTGACACACACAGTACTCTAAGGATTTATAACAGAGTAGCAATCACACACTTATTACATCGAATGTCTCAGAAGAGAACTTATTACAATAAATATGGCTTAAGGCCATCTAATACGATAATAACGGAAGGCTTGGAAGATAAAGTGAGTCCATCAACTCCAACGGCATAGCTGAGCTGCACGGCAACGACCTAACGAACCTTACTCCTCGTCTGAAAGTCTGCAACATAATATGTTGCAGCCCGGAAACGGGTCAGCACATGGAATATGCTGGCAATATAACACAATAGATCAAGAACATAATGATGCTATCAATACATGCATATTTGGCTGGTGGAAAGCTCTATGGTTATAGTTTTGCGAAAAGCCAATTTTTCCCTACAACAAAGGAATAAGTTTTATTTTAACTATCATGGTAGTTGAAACATCATTGAGAAGGTTCCTCCAACTCAAAACCAATTAAAAGTAATTATCAACCCAACAATATTAATTAAGAGTGATGAGATACTTAGGATAATCCAAGTACTAGATACTCAAGATGTCCATAACCGGGGACACGGCTAACCATGATTAGATTGTACACTCTGTAGAGGTTTGCGCACTTTTCCCCACAAGACTCGATCTCCTCCATTGGATTTCTCGCACTACATGGTGTTTGAGAAACGGATGATCGAGACACAGTCTTTCAGAAACATTAACTCTTTACTCCGGGCAGACCATAAAAACCTACATCCCTCTACCTGCTGATCCACCTCTTCAAGAGCTCATGCAACCTACTCAACTATGCTAGAGCCCATAATAGCTTGTGGCTGCACACGGAAGTTTCTAGCATGAAAATACCTCGGTTCCCTTTGAGCCTGGGTGGCTGACCTTAGGATTATCACACGGGTACTCCGGGATATCCTAGGACAACACTGGATTCTCCAGGTGCCCGACAAGCAATCCACCCATATGTGTATTAAAGTTGCCACCTTAAGTTGAACCATTAATTAAGTCATCTCACATCTGTCATGGATTCACTCACCCAAACCACGTCTACGAGCATAGCATAGCAATATAAGCAATACGTAGAAGTAACTCCCAAGGGTTTGAATATAACAGGGCAATACGTTCTACCTCATCAACTACTTCCCAATACCCAAAAGTTAATCACATCCTAATCATGCAATGTTTGAGGATTGGAACTAATGCATAAAAACTGGGTATGAAAAGAGTATGATCAATGTGTTACTTGCTTTGCTGACGATCTGCAAAACCTAGGGACTCGTAGTAGCACACTTCGCACTCCGGGAATTCTATCGCAAGCAAACAATAGCATACATAAGCATTCAAGCAAAGATGCACAGGCAAAACTCAAATAAGAAGAATTGACCAGAAAGTTCAACTTAAGAACTCCGATTTGCAAAAAGAATCAAATCAAACGGAGCAACGAAACTCAAACTGCGAAAAAACAAGATCAGTTTACTAATCTGAACTAAAGTAAAATTTTACAGTACCAAAATCTTGTTCAAGTTGATTAAACAGAAACAGGGTTTCGAGACGAAGATCTAGGCGCTTGAATCGCCTGATTCCGATAAACGAGCGAAAAAATAAACTGAAACAAAAATCGAATCAGAAATCGCTATCGAAAATAATCGCGAAAAATCCGAGAGAAAAAACTAACGAACAGGCTAACGAACGAACGTTCGCTGTCTGCGGCTAACGAGTGAACACCGTTCGTTAAAACGAACATACGGACGAACGTCCGCTAAATAAACTAAACCGGAAAAAATAAAACCGATCTATTCTAAAAAATGAACCTAGGGTTTTCAAAAGAAAAACCGGATCGGTTTTAAAATAAAACCGAACGGCGGCTTATACCTCCCGTGAGTCCGTCGAGAGCAGGCCGGCTCCGAGGTGGGGGCTGCGGCGGCGGGTCTTGTGGCGGCGGGCAGGCAGCGGCGGCGGCGCAGCGACGGCAATGGCGCGGCGCTGGTGGCGGGTTCGTGAGCGGCGGGGTTCGGTGGTGGTGAGGGCTCGGTAGCGTATATAAAGGAGGGGGGTTGCTTGGGGGAGGGGGCAAGGCGGCGCGGGGAGAGTCCTGGCCGGACTCGGCGTCGTGGGCGGCGGCGGTCTCCCAGACTCCTGGAGAGAGACGAGGCGCACGGCGCGGCTGGGCTGGGCTTCGGCCCAGTCGGCGAAGAGAAGATTTTTTTTAAATAATTTCGCCAGAACTTAAATAAATCCCAAAAAATAAAATAAAAATCTAAAAATGCAAAAACAAATTTTCACCGTCTAAATAAAATATTTAGAACGAGATGAACATTTTCCTGGCCCTAAAATGCAATTTGAAAAACGTGCAATTTTTCTAATGCAAATAGCAATAAAATCCGAATAAAATCAAATCTTTGATTTTAATATTTTCCTCCAATATTTCAATTATTTTGGAGAAGTCATATTATCTCCTCTCATATATTTTAATATGAAATATTTTTGGAGAGAAAATAATTAAAACAAATAATCCTCGTTTCAATATTTGATAAAATTCAAATATGAAAACAATGAAATCCCCAACTCTCTCCGAGGGTCCTTGAGTTGCTTAGGATTTCGAGGATCGTGAAACGAAATGCAATAAAATATGATATGCATGAATGATCTATGTATAACATTCCAAATTGAAAATTTGGGATCTTACGAACCTACCCCCCTTAAGATGAATCTCGCCCTCGAGATTCGGGTTGGCTAGAAAATAGGTGTGGGTGGTCTTTGCGAAGATCATCCTCTCATTCCCAGGTGGCTTCATCCTCGGTATGGTGGCTTCACTGAACTTTGCAAAACTTATAACCTTCTTTGTGGGTGACTCGGTGGCAAATTCAAGAATCTGTTGGCTTCTCCTCATAGGTCGAGATCACCATCCAACCGAATCGCCTCCAAAGTCTTGTATCTCTTAACGGTATATCGGCCATCTCATCATGACACTTCTTTAGCTGTGAAACATGAAACACATCATGAACTCCTGACAGTCCTTCAGGTAACTCCAACTTGTAGGCAACTTCTCCCATACGTTCCAAAACACGATACAGTCCTACAAATCTTGGGGCTAACCCTTGACACCAAAACGTTTCACTCCTCGCAAGGGTGACACTCGTGGATATGCTCTATCTCCAATTTCATAGGTTACCTCCTTGCGTTTTGAATCTGCATAACTCTTCTGCCTGGACTGAGCTACCTTCAGTCTATCTCGGATCAGCTTAACTTTCTCTTCAAACTCCTTGATCAAGTCTGGTCCAAACAACTGTCGGTCTCCAACTTCATCCCATATCAACGGTGTTCTGCACCTTCGTCCATACAGGGCTTCGAATGGTGCCATCTTCAAACTGGCTTGGTAGCTATTGTTGTATGAGAACTCTGCGTAGGGAAAATCGTCATCCCAACTAGATCCATAATCCAGCGCACAAGCCCTCAACATATCCTCCAGAATCTGGTTGACTCTCTCGGTCTGTCCATCCGTCTGCGGGTGAAAAGCATCTTGAACTCCACCTTGTTCCCAAAGTGCAGTGCGGTGATGCCAAAACTTTGAGGTAAACTGTGTTCCTCTATTTGATACTATGGTCCTCGGAACTCCATGCAGACATACGATCCTGGTCATGTATATCTTGGCCAACTTCGCACTTGTATAGCTTGTTTTCACTGGGATAAAGTGAGCCACATTGGTCAAGCGATCAACTACTACCCATATAGAATCATGTCCTGATTTGGTCCTGGGCAATCCAGTGATGAAATCCATGCCAAGTTTATCCCACTTCCATTCGGGTATCGGCATAGGCTGTAACAATCCTGCTGGCTTTTGATGTTCTGCCTTCACTCTCTGACATACATCACATACGGCTACATACTCGGCAATATCCTTCTTCATACCAGTCCACCAGAAAAGTTCCTTCAAATTGTAACATCCCAAAATTCTAAATTTTGGAATGTTATATTAAATAAATATTTATGATTGTTTGTTTGATTGTTGTGTGATTGATTGTGTGAAATTGAGTGGAATTTTCAACTTTTTGAAAGTTGATTGAGAGGGAATAAAAGGACTTTCCCATAAATTTCACACTTACTTTTGGTCTCCAATGAATTCAAATTCATTTCATCACAAAACCAAGAGTGAAGACAACATGACTTCTTCCATTTGAAATGAAAAGTGGTTTTGGAGAGATTTGAATTCCTTTTGAAAACACTTCAAAGTCATAAACTTTATGCAACTCAATGATCCTCATGAGAGAAGATAAGATGACTTCTTCAAAGATGAGTTGGAAGTTTAAAGGAACCAAAATGAAAGTCCCTTTGAAGGTATTTTGAACCTACTATCAATTTGGACTTATTTGGTTTCTCTTCAAATTATTTTCTCCAAAATAAACAATATGGAAAATAGGGTAAAATGATTCCTACAATAAAAAATGAAGAAAAATTAATTTGAAATCATTTTGGTATTTTAAAATAATTTTATTTCGTTTTAAAATGAACCAGTAGCATTGCTTGCTTTATTTAAATTTTGCAAAATTTATTTGCCGTTGAAAATATGTTCATGTTTTAGAAAATATTTTTCTAAAAATAGTGATATATAATATGCCTATATAAAGTGTTTTTCTATTTATTTGTTTTCCTTACTGTTTAAAAAATGTTTTTTTAACTCGGCCGGGACAGCGAGGCCCAGCCTAGCGCTAGCGCTAGGGCTAGCGCACGCCAAGACGCACGCTCGGGAGGAACTCCCGAGCGCGCCGCCACCACCTCTCTCTCACGTCGCCTCTCTCTCCCCCCCACGGTCGCTGCCAGGCAGGCCCCACCTCTTCTTTCTTCTCCCCCACGAACCCAATGATACAAAAACCTACACGTACACGTACCCGCCGCCGCCGCCACGTCCGATTCTCTTGGAAACCCTATCTCTAGTCTTCCCCTCGTCCAAGCAAGTTGTCCTATAAATAGCCATGAGGCTCCTCGACCGATTCCCCTCGAAAACCCTCGCCAAAACCCACCGTGTCACGCGACCTCACCGTTTGGATCTCGCCGGAGTTCACGCGGTTCACCGGTCGTTTCCGACGCTTGTAAGTATCCCCGAAACCTTTCCTTCCATAGCCAACTATCCCTCGTTGTTGCGAACCTCTTTGACATGTTTTGGACGCCCAGGGAGCACCGGAGCCACCGCCTCGAGCTCACTAGCGCCGCCGGAGTTCACGAAGTTCACCTGGATGCCACGCTTTCGACCCGACGTTCCTTGCCTCACTATCCACAGAAAATCGGACCCCTCGGTTTCTCCATCCGCTGGACATCGCCGTCTCCGCCGGTGGTCACGGAGCCGTCGCCCGACGACATCCACTTCCCTGCCTACGTACTCTTCTCTGTTGAACGTTCTGTAAGCCCCTCCTTCGCCTCTTTTTTTTTCTGTATGTAGATCGATCAAAGCGTTTAGTTTTTTTTTAGATTGGTTGGTTCGATTTAGTATACGGTTTATTACGGTTTAGATCGGTTCAGGTCTAGTCGGTTTAGCCGTCGGTCTTCTGTTAAAAACGTACGCGCACATTTTCTGCTAGTCTTCGGCCTAGTGTAGTATAACTACTGATCGCCCATCGCTTAGCCCAGTAGCAATAGGCCACGTTGTTTGTTTTTCTTATTTTCGTTTCTGTTTTTTTAACAGAAAAGTTTCAATCTTAGATAATCTATATCTTTTAGGGTTTTAATCCGAATTGAGTGATTCTTTTTTCTGTAGTTTCAGAAAAATCCCATCTATCCAGAGAAACTAACGAAAAATACTTTTGAAATTTTTAAATTTCGATTTCAAACAGATTTGTTACAAACACTAGATTGCTAATAACTTCTATCCTAAAATAGCTTTTTGATTGATTCCTTTCGCTACGGTTTTGTTATTGTTTTATCTATCCAGTAGCATATAGTGATTTATTTTAGTTTATTTTAAATTAGAGTTTTATTCAAAACAGTACTGTTTTAGTTTTACTTTTGTTTTAACCTTTTCCTTATAGTTTTAATTGTTTTTAAATTATTTATTTTCGTCTCTTGTGACAAATTTAGTTTTATTTCTGTTATTTAACTGTAGACAATTTTATTCCTATTCTAAAATTTATTTTCTTAGTTTTGTATGAAAACTTGTTTAGGTCATAGTTAGTGCTTCATAAAAGCTTTTTATTTGTTTCTTTTTACTATTAAAAGTTTATGAAAAATACTTTCTGTTAAAATTAGTTGTTTTATATTTTCTTTTCTGTTTATTTATTATGTTGGTATTTTCTTTGTTGTTAAATTTTACTTAGGACAAAGCTATTTTGGGTTATGTCTTAGAATTTTCTTTAGTAGTTTTCTTGTGTAGTTTTCATTGGGTTTTTTATATTTTTATATTTTTATTTTGTGTTCTTTGTGATTTGCATTTTATTTGTTGATTTTATTATGAGTGTTAGAATTGTTTGCTAGGATGTTTGCTTATATGAATGCTATGCTTGACTATATAGATTTTCAGCGGAGTGATGAATAGTTCTACCAAGTCATTGTTCGAGAGTGTTGTTATCTTCATCAACTTACCGAGCAAGTTCACTTTGACCATGCTTTCATACCTATGTTTTATTGCATTCATTGCCATCTTTGCAACAATCCTCCGTAGTGATATTGAATTCTTGTAGTTGAGTAGTATGCATGAGGTAGGAACCCTCACCTGTTACCAAGCCGGGACGTTATTTATTTTAATGCTACACTATAGTAGACGGGGTTGGTATGAGTGCTCGGGAGTGGTGTGAGAATGGAGGATCTCGTCAATGGCGACAACTCCATGATGGAATCTGCAAGGACTGCATCTTCAAGGCCTCAAGACTTCAAGACTCGAGACAAGAATTCAATACACACTCTTGGGTGAAGGGCGGTTGTGGGCACCTGGAGAAACCAAGGTTGGCGGGATGCATGGAGAAGCGCCATGACATCTTGCGGAAAGCTTCACCCAGACTCAAAGAGACGGAAGAATACTTCATGCCGGAAGCTTACATGCAACCGCAAGTCACTATGGGCTCTGGCTTGGTTGACCTTAGTTGTGACTCTGGCTGGGGCGGTGCTAGCAGATGTAGAACTACGGTAGGATTGGATGAGCACCGGACGGTGGTCGGGAAACTCTTGGAAGACCATGTTTGGTCATCTTGTTCTCAAACACCACGAAGTGCGAGCGTAAAGAGAGGATCGGATCTTGCGGGTAAAGTGTACAAACCTCTGCGGAGGTTAAAACCTAATCGATTAGCCGTGTCCCGATTACGGACAATTTGAGCATCTGGACTTGGATCTATCTCGGAACTCTCAACACGGATGATAACAATTATGGGCAACTTATGATGATTTGGGCTATGAGACATCGGTTGGCGGAACCATGTCATGATAGAAAACTCCATAGTACAGACTTCATTTATTCCTTTGATGTAGGGAAAATAAAACCAGCTTTTACATAAACAAAACTCGACCACGAGCCACAAAGCCATATTGCATATATTATAGTTTTACCATCTGTTTTCTCATGTTGTGATCTTGCGGTACATTCAATGTCTTGACCTACACGGCTGCAACGTATCATGTTGCAGGATACTTTCTTCGACGAGTAAGAGTTACGATCTGAGGTTACGGTCTACACTCAACTTGCCGATGGCGTTGATGGGACTCCACACCCGACTATTTGTTTCATTGTGACTTATGAGGTATATATCAGTTTTAGTTTATTTATACATGTGATTGCACTTTGATATATACATTGATGTCTTGTGTGTGCCGGCATCTTGATCCGAGGATGGCACAACAACACGAGGCTTGACCGTCGAGGTCGGGTCGCTCTGAATATGGTATCGAGCACATGTTGACTGTGGGGCGTGACCCTAGAAATCGGAAAGCCCTAGGACAGGATGTCTCGAAAAACTTTATTTTCAAAAGGATCCTTTACTTCTCATCTTTTTGATTTTATCAAGTAGTTCATCGACCTCAAATAGTTAGAATATACACCTTTCCTTTTGACCACACGGAAGATCAATGAAGTCACTCCAAGAATTAAAGATATCGGACAAGCGATGGCCATTTCGAGTAAAGAGGATTTCACCATGCGTTGGAAGAATTGCAGCTTCAACAATTGAAGACTACGAAGACTTGAAGAATTTGAAGTTCTGAAGAATTATTTGACCTTTAGAGACCAAACCCCAGTTACACACTTACATTAGATGCGGCGATTTGTGAGCCGTCATTTGTTTGATGTTTTCCGACAGCCACAAAGTAAAACTTGTTTCTTCAAAAACTATTGTTTGTATTGTGTGTATATCCTCCCCACTTCTCTCTTATCTCATCCCAAAACTTTTGGACCCCATAGATGATGAATGAAGTTGGACTGATATTCTCTGGACGAAGACTCAGCGGAGGCGAGCTATGGATTGAACATGGAGAATCACTTGAGAGCAATTTGGTTTCAAGGAAGAATGAAGTATCGTCGCTCTTGATTACTTTGAAGGAGTGCTGCAACATGGTGGCAGATGCATCAAGCTATCTGGGATGGAATGGAGCAAAGACTTGGGAAGAATTCAAGAAGACTCGACAAGATCTCGTCTTACCGGAAACACCATGATACACCAAGAAATAAACCTTGTGCACTGCAAGGTTTGCGGAGAAATAGGACACACCGGGAGGAACACAAGGATGGATGCCCTCATTGTGAGGAGAAACACCAGTGAGGAATGCCCAACTAGTCGGTGACTTGTTTCTTGTGTGAAGGAACCACCCACTACCCGACCAGTGTCACATTTACCCCATGGTGCAACAAACTATTCAGAGCAGGAAGAAGGAATGAAAGAAGCCCTCCGAGAAGTTATGAAAGAACACATGATGAAGGAATGTGTTGAAGACCACGATGGAGAAGGCCTCAACAGATTTTACTCCAATGCCTGCTATTCATGTGGAGAAGAAGGACATTTTTAGCATGTTGCACCAAGGAAAGAAAAGAGTATCAGGATATTTCCGACAGCGAAGTGAAGTTTGACCCTCGGAAATAGAAGCTCGATCATTACAGAGAAATCCAGGGAAGAGAAAAGAAGGCAACCCCGAACAACACAATTTTGCAGAGAAGGACCTGAGTCATATCACTTATTACAGGTGCAAGGATTTAGGTCATTACGCTAGTAAATGTCGAGAAAAGAAGCCAAGAATCCAAGGAGCCTACATAATCACAAAGAAGCCCGAGACATGTCGGAAGTCTTTTGTTTTCGCTGCAAGGAAGCAGGACATTATGCTACTAAATGTCCCAACAAGATGAAAGCTGGAGTTGAGTAGTTGGAATTTTGATATTGGAAACAAGAGTAATAGAAAGCAATTTCATGTTTATGAGTACAATAAGTTGATTTATGTAATGGGTGCTCAGAGTTTGTAATGGATTCATGAAATCAATAAAGTTAAGGTGAGATGTTTTCATATGTTTAATTGTAGGAGTTGTTACTCTGTGAACAAAGATTTTGACCATTTTCGAGGATATGAGAAATATGGTCTATGGATGGATTTGTGAATTTCATTTTTAGGGTGGTAGTACCACGTGAAGAAGACTAGACTAATGGATAAGAAAATATATATTCCACGGACTGTAGTTCAAGGAAAAAAAGTTGGAGTTTTGCTTTTGATATGATGGTATGAAGAATCGAGTACTCTGGATTTAAAGGATGTGTAATATGGAACAAGAGAGTTACCCCAAGGATGAGTTAAAGCTGCACTAGTGTTGAAGTGGGCCATAACCCATAGGCCCAAGAATTAATAAGGATCAAGTACCCACTGGAGAAAGAAATTTTGGGAATAGACTATGATTTGATCAGCAGACGTTTCTTAGGAGGTTACGAAAACCCTAGAGTTGTGAAGAACGATAGATGTTTTGTTTGGCTTGTGAACCAAAGGATTTACTCGAACCCGGTTCGAGAACAAGAAATTCTGCAATGCTTGTGAGTATGACCAAGTGTTAGAATCGTGATTCAATGTCCGCATAGTTAGTAATGGTTCAAGCAGGGATGGATTGGCCCCATACGGAGACTTCTATCATGAACTATCATATGTTGATGGAAAATCGAGAGCCTTGAAAACCTTAGAAGAGTGTCGACACGTCAAGCCATAAAACCATAAAATGGTAGGACGATGGAACCCTTCTGAGCAACCGTTGCCAATCGTAGATTATACGGTGAGATTTAAACTAGGCCCATTTCCTGCAGGAGAAACCATTAATTGTTGACCACCACGAGAATATCGAATAGTTTATTAGGGTTGGCGGCAGACACAGCCATTTCGAAGACCCAGTCTCGGAAGGAACTCACCATGAATGAAAGGACTCGAGATTGGAGGAAAAGGTTATACCCCTACCGAAAGAGCCTCGGTGAAAGAGTTATCCGGGCGACCTTTGTCAACCCAAAGGGATGGAGTACCGAGTTCCATTGGAACCATAACCCTGCTTTTAAGTGTGGTAGCACACTAGACCATTCCGATCGATGGATTTGCTAGAAGACCTCCAAACCCTAACCTTTTCTTGCTAAGCCTCTTCGAATCTCGAGGACGAGATTCATTTTAAGTGTGGTAGGTTTGTAACATCCCAAAATTCTAAATTTTGGAATGTTATATTAAATAAATATTTATGATTGTTTGTTTGATTGTTGTGTGATTGATTGTGTGAAATTGAGTGGAATTTTCAACTTTTTGAAAGTTGATTGAGAGGAATAAAGGACTTTCCATAAATTTCACACTTACTTTTGGTCTCCAATGAATTCAAATTCATTTCATCACAAAACCAAGAGTGAAGACAACATGACTTCTTCCATTTGAAATGAAAAGTGGTTTTGGAGAGATTTGAATTCCTTTTTGAAAACACTTCAAAGTCATAAATTTTATGCAACTCAATGATCCTCATGAGAGAAGATAAGATGACTTCTTCAAAGATGAGTTGGAAGTTTAAAGGAACCAAAATGAAAGTCCCTTTGAAGGTATTTTGAACCTACTATCAATTTGGACTTATTTGGTTTCTCTTCAAATTATTTTTCTCCAAAAATAAACAATATGGAAAATAGGGTAAAATGATTCCCTACAATAAAAAAATGAAGAAAAATTAATTTGAAATCATTTTGGTATTTTAAAATAATTTTATTTCGTTTTAAAATGAACCAGTAGCATTGCTTGCTTTATTTAAATTTTTGCAAAATTTATTTGCCGTTGAAAATATGTTCATGTTTTAGAAAATACTTTTCTAAAAATAGTGACATATAATATGCCTATATAAAGTGTTTTTTCTATTTATTTGTTTTCCTTACTGTTTTAAAAAAATGTTTTTTTTCGCTCGGCCAGGACAGCGAGGCCCAGCCCAACGCTAGCGCTAGGGCTAGCGCACACGCGCACGTACGCTCGGGAGGAACTCCCAGAAGCGCCGCCGCCACCTCTCTCTCACGTGCGCCCCTCTCTCCCTTCCCCCCCCCCGTCGCTGCCAGGCAGGCCCCACCTCTTCTTTCTTCTCCCCCATGAACCCAATGATACAAAAACCTACACGCATACACGCACCAGCCTTGCCGCCATGTCCGATTCTCTTGGAAACCCTATCTCTAGTCTTCCCCTCGTCCAAGCAAGTTGTCCTATAAATAGCCATCAGGCTCCTCGACCGATTCCCCTCGAAAACCCTCGCCAAAACCCACCGTGTCACGCGACCTCATCGTTTGGATCTCGCCGGAGTTCACGCGGTTCACCGGTCGTTTCCGACGCTTGTAAGTATCCCCGAAACCTTTCCTTCCATAGCCAACTATCCCTCGTTGTTGCGAACCTCTTTGACATGTTTTGGACGCCCAGGGAGCACCGGATCCACAGCCTCGAGCTCACAACGCCGCCAGAGTTCACGAAGTTCACCTGGATGCCACGCTCAACCCCGACGTTCCCTCGCCTCACTATCCACAGAAAATCGGACCCCCTCGGATTTCTCCATCCGCTGGACATCGCCGTCTCTACCGGTGGTCACCGGAGCCGTCGCCCCGACGACATCCACTTCCCTGCCTACACGTACTCTTCTCTGTTGAACGTTCTGTGTAAGCCCCTCCCTTCGCCTCTTTTTTTTTCTGTATGTAGATCGATCAAAGCGTTTAGTTTTTTTTTAGATTGGTTGGTTCGATTTAGTATACGGTTTATTACGGTTTAGATCGGTTCAGGTCTAGTCGGTTTAGCCGTCGGTCTTCTGTTAAAAACGTACGCGCACATTTTCTGCTAGTCTTCGGCCTAGCGTAGTATAACTACTGATCGCCCATCGCTTAGCCCAGTAGCAATAGGCCACGTTGTTTGCTTTTCTTATTTTCGTTTCTCTTTTTTTTAACAGAAAAGTTTCAATCTTAGATAATCTATATCTTTTAGGGTTTTAATCCGAATTGAGTGATTCTTTTTTCTGTAGTTTCAGAAAAATCCCATCTATCCAGAGAAACCAACGAAAAATACTTTTGAAATTTTTAAATTTCGATTTCAAACAGATTTGTTACAAACACTAGATTGCTAATAACTTCTATCCTAAAATAGCTTTTTGATTGATTCCTTTTGCTACGGTTTTGTTATTGTTTTATCTATCCAGTAGCATATAGTGATTTATTTTAGTTTATTTTAAATTAGAGTTTTAGTCAAAACAGTACTGTTTTAGTTTTACTTTTGTTTTAACCTTTTCCTTATAGTTTTAATTGTTTTTAAATTATTTATTTTCGTCTCTTTTGACAAATTTAGTTTTATTTCTGTTATTTAACTGTAGACAATTTTATTCCTATTCTAAAATTTATTTTCTTAGTTTTGTATGAAAACTTGTTTAGGTCATAGTTAGTGCTTCATAAAAGCTTTTTATTTGTTTCTTTTTGCTATTAAAAGTTTATGAAAAATACTTTCTGTTAAAATTAGTTGTTTTATATTTTCTTTTCTGTTTATTTATTATGTTGGTATTTTCTTTGTTGTTAAATTTTACTTAGGACAAAGCTATTTTGGGTTATGTCTTAGAATTTTCTTTAGTAGTTTTCTTGTGTAGTTTTCATTGGGTTTTTTTTATATTTTTTATATTTTTTATTTTGTGTTCTTTGTGATTTGCATTTTATTTGTTGATTTTTATTATGAGTGTTAGAATTGTTTGCTAGGATGTTTGCTTATATGAATGCTATGCTTGACTATATAGATTTTCAACGGAGTGACGAATAGTTCTACCAAGTCATTATTCGAGAGTGTTGTTATCTTCATCAACTTACCAGGCAAGTTCACTTTGACCATGCTTTCATACCTATGTTTTATTGCATTCAGTGCCATCTTTGCAACAATCCTCCGGTAGTGATATTGAATTCTTGTAGTTGAGTAGTATGCATGAGGTAGGAACCCCTCACCCTATTACCAAGCCCGGGAAGTTATTTATTTTAATGCTACGCTATAGTAGACGGGGTTGGTATGAGTGCTCGGGAGTGGTGTGAGAATGGAGGATCTACGTCAATGACGACAACTCCATGATGGAATCTGCAAGGATCTGCATCTTCAAGGCCTCAAGACTTCAAGACTCGAGACAAGAATTCAATACACACTCTTGGGTGAAGGACGGTTGTGAGCACCTGGAGAAACCAGTGGTTGGCGGGATGCATGGAGAAGCGCCATGACATCTTGCGGAAAGCTTCACCCGGACTCAAAGAGACGGAAGAATACTTCATGCCGGAAGCTTACATGCAAACCGCAAGTCACTATGGGCTCGGCTTGGTTGACCTTAGTTGTGACTCTGGCTGGGGCGGTGCTAGCAGATGTAGAACTACGGTAGGATTGGATGAGCACCGACGGTGGTCGGGAAACTCTTCGAAGACCATGTTTGGTCATCTTGTGCTCAAACACCTGAAATACGAGAACGTAAAGAGAGGATCGAATCTTGCGAGTAAAGTGTACAAACCTCCGCAGAGGTTAAAACCTAATCGATTAGCCGTGTCCCGATTCACGGACAATTTGAGCATCTGGACTTGGATCTATCTCGAACTCTCAACACCGGATGATAACTTAATTATGGGCAACTTATGATGATTTGGGCTATGAGACATCGGTTGGCGGAACCATGTCATGATAGAAAACTCCATAGTACAGACTTCATTTATTCCTTTGATGTAGGGAAAATAAAACCAGCTTTTACGCAAACAAAACTCGGACACGAGCCACAAAGCCATATTGCATATAGTATAGTTTTACCATCTGTTTTCTCATGTTGTGATCTTGCGGTACATTCAATGTAATTGACCTACACGGCTGCAACGTATCATGTTGCGGATACTTTCTTCGACGAGTAAGAGTTACGATACAGGGTTACGGTCTACACTCAACCTGCCGATGGCGTTGATGGGACTCCACACCGACTATTTGTTTCATTGTGACTTATGAGGTATATATCAGTTTTAGCTTATTTATACATGTGATTGCACTTTGATATATACATTGATGTCTTGTGTGTGCCAGATACTGATCCGAGGATGGCACAAGAACACGAAGGCTTGACCGTCTGAGGTCGGGTCGCTACACAAATCCAAATACACCTTGGTGTTTCCGGGGTGTATCGAGTATGGTGAGTCATGAGCCTCCTGAAGTATTAACTTCCTGATCTCTTTGTTATTGGGCACATAAACACGGTCCTCAAACCATAAGGTGTCGTGCTCATCCTCACGAAAACCTTTGGCCTTTCCTTTTCTCATTCTTTCTTTTATCTCAGCAATCTCCTTGTCATCCTTCTGAGCTTCCCGAATCTTTCCTAACAATGTAGACTGAACTTCCATTGTTGCAACAAAACCTCTAGGAACAATCTCCAATTGAAGTTCCCTGAGATCCTCTGCTAACTCCTTTGGCAATCCCGTGCTCACTAGGGTGTTAGCATAACTCTTCCGACTCAAGGCGTCTGCTATGACATTGGCCTTGCCTGGATGATAGTGCAGCTTCATGTCATAATCCTTTATAAGCTCCAACCATCTCCACTGCCTAAGGTTCAGCTCCTTCTGTGTTAAAATGTACTTCAAACTCTTATGATCCGTGTACACATCACAACGATTTCCAATAAGGTAATGTCTCCAAGTCTTGAGCGCATGCACTACTGCTGCTAACTCCAAATCATGCGTGGCATAATTCAATTCGTGCGGTTTTAGTTGTCGTGAGGCATACGAAACAACTCTTCCATCCTGCATAAGCACACTTCCAAGTCCTAGGCGAGAGGCGTCGCAATACACTTGGAAATCCTTGCGGATCTCTGGCAGAATCAGCACTGGGGCTGTAGTCAAACGTTTCTTTAACTCCTGAAAACTTGCCTCACATTCTTCCGTCCATTTAAATTTGGTATCCTTCTTCAATAACTCCGTCATTGGCTTTGCAATCTTGGAAAAATTCTCAATGAGTCTTTGATAGTATCCTGCAAGTCCAAGAAAACTGCGGATCTCGCTAACTGAAGTGGGTGCCAACCATTCAGTGACTGACTGAACCTTGGTGGGGTCTACTGCTATATCTTCTCCTGATATAACATGCCCAAGGAATCCGAATTCCTTCAACCAAAACTCACATTTGCTGAACTTGGCATACAACTGGTGTTCCCTGAGTTTCTCGAGAACTAAACGCAAATGCTCTTCGTGCTCCTCCTCATTCTTCGAGTATACCATTATATCATCAATGAACACCACAACAAACTTATCCAAATATTCCATGAACACTTTGTTCATCATGCTCATGAAATAGGCAGGGGCGTTAGTCAGTCCAAATGACATGACCGTATATTCATACAACCCGTACCGTGTGGTGAATGTTGTCTTTGCTATATCCTTCTCTCGAATCTTCAGCTGGTGATATCCTGATCGCAGATCGATCTTTGAAAACACCTTAGCTCCTTGCAGGTGGTCAAACAAATCATTGATCATCGGCAATGGGTATTTGTTCTTGATCGGCACCTCATTTAACGCACGATAATCAACAACCATTCTTAGATACTTATCCTTCTTCTCAACCAAAAGCACTGGGGCTCCCCATGGTGATGAACTCCGTCGAATGTAACCTTTCTCCAATAACTCCTTGATCTGCTTCTTAATCTCCTCCAGATCATTTGCGGGCATCCGGTAGGGCCTCTTTGATATTGGCCCTGTACCTGGCAATAGCTCTATCAAAAACTCGATGTCACGATTCGGTGGCATGCCTGGTAACTCCTCTGGAAAAACATCCGGGTAATCCTTCACTACAGGCACTTCCTCCTGAACAACTCCCGTGAGGGTATTTACTTGGCTCCTCCTAGGCGCATGCCTAGATACATACTTAATCCTTTTTCCCTCCGGGGTGGTGAGATAAATCGACTTACTAGCACAGTCAATGCTTCCTCCGTACTTTGACATCCAGTCCATGCCTAATATCACATCCAATCCTTGTGACTCCAAAATTATTAGGTCTGACGGGAAAACATGGCTACCAATGGTTAGGGGTATCTGGTCGCACCATCGACTAGCCATATACTCTGCTCTAGGTGAACTCACTAATAGAGGGGTCCTAAGGGTTTGGGTTGGAAGTTTAAACTTATCCACGAATCCCCTTGATATGTATGAATGCGATGCACCAGTATCAAAAAGAACAAGGGCGGTAAAAGACTTAACCAAAAACTTACCGACAACCGCGTCTGGCTGCTCTTCAACCTCCTCCACGTTAACGTGGTTCACTTGTCCTTTGTTGAATGGATTGGGCTTCTTTCCAGCGCTCCCATTACCGTTTCCATTCTTCGCTTCAGGGCACTCCGTGGCATAGTGTCCAGTCTTCCCGCACTTGAAGCAAGTAATGTGACTTAGGTCTCTCTTGGTGGGTGTGGCTGGATTGGGGCGGTTCTGATTGTTGCTTGTTCCGTTCCCAGTCCATTCTTAGAACCATTGTGGTTGTGCGAACTTCCTCCGGTGTGGTTATGACCTCCATGGTTATGAACAAGTCCTCCTGAGTTCGGGGTTAGACGAGGTTTTTGCTGAGCTCCTGAGTTATACCTCCCTTGCCCATACTTCCTCTTACGGCTCTCAATCTGCTGCTGCTTCCCTTCAATCATAAGAGCCTTATCTACCAACTCCTGGTAATTGTTGAATGTTGCCACCATCAATTGCATGCTCATCTCATCATTCAGCCCTTCCATAAACTTCTCCTGCTTTGCGGCATCTGAGGCCACATCATCAGGGGCATAGTGAGATAACTTGCTAAACTCATCCATGTACTGAGCCACAGTACGGTTCCCCTGGCGTAAGTTGTGAAACTCACGCTTCATCATGCTCATAGCTCCAGTTGAGACATGGGTTGTGCGGAAAGCTTGCTGAAACTGATCCCAAGTGACGTTGGCTATGGGGAAAGTGGTCGTATAATTCTCCCACCATGGGGCTGCTGGTCCATCCAATTGATGTGCGGCAAAGCGCACCTTCTCAGCATCTGTGCAACCTGCGGTGGTCAACTCCCTTCCAATACGGTGTAGCCAATCATCAGCAACTATAGGCTCGGTGCTACTGGAAAACACCGGCGGCTGCAACCTCAGAAACCGAGCTAAGTTGTCAACTAGAGGTGGGTTGTTGTTGTTGTTATTGTTGTTGTTGTTGTTGTTGTTGCCTTGGTTCTGGACTAACAATTGCATCAAGGCATTCTGCTGCTGGGTCAACTGAGCGAGCTCCGGCGGGAAGGCAAATCCGGTGTCACGTCTCGGAGGCATCTGGTGGGTTTAGAGGGGAGAGATTAGAATAGAAAATGGGTCTAGTGAGAAAGCACTACCCATATGCACATGAGACAAACACAATCATTTCACTCAATCAATCAAGCAAGGGCATACAAACGGTCAAGAACTATCGTTAAAAGTGCTCAACTACTACTATATACATGGGGGAATACTACTAATCATTTGGTGGTCATCTAGAAATTTTGATCGGTGGAAGACTCCATGATGTCTGCTCCAGCTTCGTCTTCAGAGTCATCATCATTGGGGTCAGAGTCGGTGTCGTCGATGATGATGTAGTTCTCCGGGCAAGTGGAATCGTCGTCCTCTCCTCCTGGCGCGGGGTCTCCCATGAATACTCTGATCTTCTTTATCAAGTCGTCATTCTTCTCCAATAGTGTTGCAATTTCCTCCTCATATCCATCGCGTGTAGACTTGAGTTCTTCTTCCAGCTCGATGATCCTTGTATTCGCCTTCTTCAAATCTATCATGTCTGCGCACATCTGATTCTCCTGGCGTCCAATGTGTTGGTTTAACTCCTGGATGAAAGCTGCAATGGATCTGTCCTTCTTGGTGCTGATCATCTCCCATTGCTCATCTCGGCGCCCACATATCTGATAGATAGTGTCCTTGAGATCGTTGTTGTAGACTTCTCCAATGCGTCCCATGGTAATGTGGGCTACCATGTTCTTTCCTAGACTCCAGGTGGGTGCTTCAAAAGAAAATTCTATGGGCTTAGTGGTTGGCGAGAACGTCCTTCCTGGAACTTGAACTTGAATCATCCAGCGCTCCTCTTCTGGTAAAGTGGCGTTGTAAGTCCCGGTGAAGCTTGGTATTTCGATGTTCAGGTACCTAGTGACTTCCTTCAAGTGGCGTCCAAAGGGGGTGTCTTCATCCGGATGTGCAAACTTGTTCTTCAAATCCGCCATCCTAAAGAGTAGAGAATGGAGAGGAGTTAGAAATGAGTAGAGAAGAGTGACCTAAGGCTTATCTTAGTGGTCGTGTCCTACACTCAGCGTGTGCTCTGATACCATCTTGTAGCGACCCGACCTCAAGCGGTCAAGTCTCGTGCTTGATGTCATCCTGGATCGGTAATCTTGACACACACAATACTCGAAGGATTTATAACAGAGTAGCAATCACTCACTTATTACATCGAATGTCTCAGAAGAGAACTTATTACAATAAATATGACTTAAGGCCATCTAAAACGATAACAGCGGAAGGCTTGGAAGATAAAGTGAGTCCATCAACTCCAACGGCATAGCTGAGCTGCACGGCAACGACCTAACAAACCTTACTCCTTGTCTGAAAAGTCTGCAACATAATACGTTGCAACCCGCAAACGGGTCAGCACATGGAATATGCTGGCAATATAACATAGTAGAGCAAGAATAGAATAATGCTATCACTACATGCATATTTGGCTGGTGGAAAGCTCTATGGTTATAGTTTTGCGAAAAGCCAATTTTTCCCTACAACAAAGGAATAAGTTTTATTTTAACTATCATGGTAGTTGAAACATCATTGAGAAGGTTCCTCCAACTCAAACCCAATTAAAAGTAATTATCAACCCAATAATATTAATTAAGAGTGATGAGATACTTAGGATAATCCAAGTACTAGATACTCAAGATGTCCATAACCGGGGACGGGATAACCATGATTAGATTGTACACTCTGCAGAGGTTTGCGCACTTTTCCCCACAAGACTCTATATCCTCCGTTGGATTTCTCGCACTACATGCTGTTTGAGAAACGGATGACCGAGACAGAGTCTTTCAGAAACATTAACTCTTTACTCCGGGCAGACCATACTGATGTATACTACACAACCTTCTTCTTATAGACGTTGTTGGGCCTGCAAGTGCATAGGTTTGTAGAACAGTAGCAAATTTCCCTCAAGTGGATGACCTAAGGTTTATCAATCCGTGGGAGGCATAGGATGAAGATGGTCTCTCTCAAGCAACCCTGCAACCAAATAACAAAGAGTCTCTTGTGTCACCAACACACCCAATACAATGGTAAATTGTATAGGTGCACTAGTTCGGCGAAGAGATGGTGATACAAGTGCAATATGGATGATAGATATAGGTTTTTGTAATCTGAAAATATAAAAACAGCAAGGTAATAAGCGGTAAAAGTGAGCGTAAACGGTATTGCAATGATAGGAAACAAGGCCTAGGATTCATACTTTCACTAGTGCAAGTTCTCTCAACAATAATAACATATATAGATCATATAACAATCCCTCAACATGCAACAAAGAGTCACTCCGAAGCCACTAATAGCGGAGAACAAATGTAGAGATTATGGTAGGGTACGAAACCACCACAAAGCTATTCTTTCGGATCAATCTATAAAAGAGTTCGTACTAGAATAACACCTTAAGACACAAATCAATCAAAACCCTAATGTCACCTAGATACTCCATTGTCACCTCAAGTATCCGTGGGCATGATTATACGATATGCATCACACAATCTCAGATTCATCCAACCAACATAAAAGTACTTCAAAAAGCGCCCCAAAGTTTCTACCAGA
Organism: Aegilops longissima; assembly: GCA_021605205.1. Classification (NCBI taxonomy): domain Eukaryota; kingdom Viridiplantae; phylum Streptophyta; class Magnoliopsida; order Poales; family Poaceae; genus Aegilops; species Aegilops longissima. The sequence goes on from CM038679.1 coordinate 151,330,346, forward strand.
AAGTCAAGAACGTGTGCCAACCCCTATGCATAGGTTCATGGGCGGAACCCACAAGTTGGTCACCAAAACATACATCAAGAGGCACATGATATCCCATTGTCACCACGGATAAACACGGCAATACATACTTCAAGTGTTCACAAAAGACTCAATCCGATAAGATAACTTCAAAGGGGAAACTCAATTCATCACAAGAGAGTAGAGGGGGAGAAACATCATAAGATCCAACTACAATAGCAAAGCTCGGGATACATCAAGATTGTGCCATAGAGGGAAAACGAGAGAGAACACGAGAGAGAGAGATCAAACACATAGCTACTAGTACATACCCTCAGCCCCGAGGGTGAACTACTCCTCCTCGTCATGGATAGCGCCGATGATGAAGATGGCCACGGTGATGGGTTCCCCCCGTGAGGTGCCTGCAGGCTCCCGAGAGGTTTTGGTGGCTCTGAGAGGCTTGCGGCGGCGAAACTCCCGATCTATCTTCTGTTCGGAAGTTTTAGGGTGCGTAGGTATATATGGGTGAAAGGATGCGTCGGTGGAGCTACGGGGCCCCACGAGGCAGGGGCGCGCCCAGGGGGGTGGGTGCCCCCCACCCTCGTGAGCACCTCCCGTATCTTCTGACGTGGAGTCCAAATCCATCAGGTGGGTTTCCTTCCAAAAGTAACTTCTCCAGTTGATTTCGTTCCGTTTTGACTTCGTCTGATATTCCTTTTCCTCGAAACACTGAAATAGGCATAAAACAGCAAATCTGGGCTGGGCCTCCGGTTAATAGGTTAGTCCCAAAAATAATATAAAAGTGGAAAATAAAGCCCAATATTGCCTAAAACAGTAGATAATATAGCATGGAGCAATCAAAAATTATAGATACGTTGGAGACGTATCAAGCATCCCCAAGCTTAATTCCTGCTCGTCTCGAGTAGGTAAATGATAAAAAAAGAATTTTTGCTGCGGAGTGATACTTTGGCATAATTTCAATGTAATTCTTCTTACATGTGATATGAATATTCAGATCCATAAGTTTCAAGACAAAAGTTCATATTGACATAAAGATAATAATACTTCAAGCATACTAACAAAGCAATTATGTCTTCTCAAAATAACATGGCAAAAGAAAGTTCATCCCTACAAAATCATATAGTTAAGCTATGCTTCATTTTCGTCACACAAAGATGTTCCCAACTTCTATACCCCCGATGACAAGCCAAGCAATTGTTTCATACTTAAATAATCTCAAACTTTCTCAACCTTCATGCAATACATGAGCGCGAGCCATGGATATAGCACTATGGGTGGAATAGAATATGATGATGGGGATTGTGTGGAGAAGACAAAAAAAGAGAAAGTCTCATATTGACGAGGATAATCAACGGGCTATGGAGATGCCCATCAATTGATGTCAATATGAGGAGTAGGGATTGCCATGCAACGGATGCACTAGAGCTATGAATGCTCAACAAAAGAAAACTAGTGGGTGTGCATCCAACTTGCTTTCTCATGAAGACCTAGGGCATTTGAGGAAGCCCATCGTAGGAATATACAAGCCAAGTTCTATAATGAAAAATTTCCCACTAGTATAAAAAGGACAACTTATAGGACTCACTATATGAAAAGCATGGTGCTATTTTGAAGCACAATATATACGACTCACTACATGAAGAACAAGGTGCTACTTTGAAGCACAATATATGAGACTCACTACATGAAGAACAAGGTGCTACTTTGAAGCACAAGTGTGGAAAAAGAGATAGTAGCATTTCCCTTTTTATTTTTTTATTTTTTTGGGCCTTTCTTTTTTTTGGCCTTTCTCTTTTGGGGGGGGGGGGGTGGGGGGACAATGCTCTATTGAATGATGATCATCACACTTCTATTTATTTACAACTCAATGATTACAACTCGATACTAGAACAAGATATGACTCTATATGAATGCCTCCGGCGGTGTACCGAGATGGTGCAATGAATCAAGAGTGACATGTATGAAAATAATGCATGGTGGCTTTGCCACAAATACGATGTCAACTACATGATCATGCAATGGCAATATGACAAAAGTAAAGTATGTCATGATGATGGTGGTGGAAGTTGCATGGCAATATATCTCGGAATGGCTATGGAAATGCCATAATAGGTAGGTATGGTGGCTGTTTTGAGGAAGATATAAGGAGGTTTATGTGTGATAGAGCGTATCGTATCACGGGGTTTGGATGCACCGCTAAGTTTGCACCAACTCTCAAGGTGAGACAGGGCATGCAGTGCATCAAGAGGCTAGCAAAGGCGGAAAGGTGAGAGTGCGATAATCCATGGACTCAACATTAGTCAAAAGAACTCATATACTTATTGCAAAAATTTAGAAGTCATCAAAAATCAAGTACTACGCGCATGCTCCTAGGGGGATAGATTGGTAGGAAAAGACCATCGCTCGTCCCCGACCGCCACTCATAAGGATGCACAATCCAGGTACACTTCATGTTTCAAATTTGTTACACAATTTTAACCATACGTGCATGCTACCAGACTTGCTAACTTCAACACAAGCATTCTTTAAATTCATAATCACCCAACTAGCATGACTTTAATATCACTACCTCCATATCTCAAAACAATTATCAAGTATCAAACTTCTCTTAGTATTCAACACACTCATAAGAATCCTTACAAATCTTGTATGCTTAGCATATTAGAATTAAGCACATTACCATGCTATTTAAGACTCTCAAAATAATATAAGTGAATCATGAGAGTTCAATAGTTTCTATAAAACAAATCCACCACCGTGCTCTAAAATATATAAGTGAAGTACTAGAGCAAACAACAAACTACTCCAAAAGATATGAGTGAAGATCAATGAGTAGTTGAATAATTATGCAACTATGTGAAGACTCTCCCATTTAATAATTTCAGATCTTGGTAATCTATTCAAACATCAAGCAAATCTAAATAAAACTACATTGCAAGTATAGCACAACTCATGTGAAGAAGCAAAAACTTAGGCTCAACCGATACTAACCGATAGTTGTTGAAGAAGAAAGGTGGGATGCCTACCGAGGCATCCCCAAGCTTAGATGCTTGAGAATTCTTGAAATATTATCTTGGGGTGCCTTGGGCATCCCCAAGCTTGAAATTTTGTGTATCCTTAATTCCTCTCATATCATGGTTTCTCTTTTTATCAAAAGCTTCATTCACAACAAACTCAACAAGAACTCATGAGATAGGTTAGTATAAACCAATGCAAAACCTTATCATTTTCTACTATAAAAAATCACTAAAATTATTATTCAACATTGCATAATAAATGCCTCTGCATATTTAATACTCCTATCCTCAAATAGAACCATTAAACAAGCAAACATATGCAAACAATGCAAACATAACAGCAATCTGCCAAAACAGTACATTCTGTAAAGAATGCAAGAGTATCAATACTTCCCTGACTCCAATAATTATGAACTAAAATTACCACTGTGATAAATTTATCAGAGCTTAATATGCAAAAAGATTCAACATTATACCACTCTCTGACTTTTCTAGGGAATTTTTGCAACAGCGGTAAACTTTCTGTTTTCAAACAGCAACATATATACTTGCAAAATAAGCATGGCAAAGGCTATCCTTGACTTTTTTATTGAAACTAAAGAAGCAAAACATTATTATAAATAAAAGAAATCAAATACTAACAAAAGAAAATGACGCTCCAAGCAAAACACATATCATGTGGTGAATAAAAATATAGCTCCAAGTAAAGTTACCGATGAACGAAGACGAAAGAGGGGATGCCATCCGGGGCATCCCCAAGCTTGGGCTTTTGGCTACTCTTTAATATTACCTTGGGGTGCCTTGGGAATCCCCAATCTTAGGCTCTTGCCACTCCTTATTCCATAGTCCATCGAATCTTTACCCAAAACTTGAAAACTTCACAACACAAAACTTAACAGAAAACTCGTGAGCTCCATTAGCGAAAGAAAACAAAAGACCACTTCAAGGTACTGTAATTAACTCATTATTTATTTGTATTGGTGTTAAACCTACTGTATTCCAACTTCTCTATGGATTATAAACTATTTTACTAGCCATAAATTCATCAAAATAAGCAAACAACACAATGAAAACAGAATTTGTCAAAAACAGAACAGTCTGTAGTAATATGTAACTAACGCAAACTTCTGGAACTCCAAAAATTCTAAAATAAATTGTTGGACCTGAGTAATTTGTCTAGTAATCATATGCAAAAATAATCAACTAAATAGCACCCTCCAGTAAAAAGTTCTAGCTAATCTCGTGAGCGCTAAAGTTTCTGTTTTTTACAGCATGATCATAAAGACTTCACCCAAGTCTTCCCAAAGGTTCTACTTGACACAAACACTAATTAAAACATGAAAACACATCTAACCAGAAGCTAGATGTATTATTTATTACTAAAAAGAACCAAAAAGCAAGAAACTAAATTAAAATTGGGTTGCCTCCCAACAAGCGCTATTGTTTAACGCCCCTAGCTAGGCATGATGATTTCAATGATGCTCACATAAAAGATAAGAATTGAAACATAAAGAGAGCATCATGAAGCATATGACTAGCAAATTTAAGTCTAACCCACTTCCTATGCATAGGGATTTTGTGAACAAACAACTTATGGGAACAATAATCAACTTGCATAGGAAGGTAAAACAAGCATAACTTCAAAACTTTAAGCACATAGAGAGGAAACTTGATATTATTGCAATTCCTACAAGCATATGTTCCTCCCTCATAATAATTTTCAGTAGCATCATGAATTAATTCAACAATATAACCAGCACCTAAAGCATTCTTTTCATGATCTACAAGCATAGAAAATTTACTACTCTCCACATAAGCAAAATTCTTCTCATGAATAATAGTGGGAGCAAACTCAACAAAATAACTATCATGTGATTGAAAATTAAGATCAAGATGACAAGTTTCATGGTTATCATTGTTCTTTAAAGCATACGTGTCATCACAATAATCATCATAGATAGGAGGCATGCTTTCATCATAGTAAATTTGCTCATCAAAGCTTGGGGAACTAAACATATCATCTCCATCAAACATAGCTTCCCCAAGCTTGTGGCTTTGCATATCATTAGCATCATGGATATTCAAGGAATTCATACTAACAACATTGCAATCATGCTCATCATTCACATATTTTATGCCAAGAATTCTATGTAATTCTTCTTCTAGTACTTGAGCACAATTTTCCTTCCCATCATACTCACGGAAGATATTAAAAAGATGAAGCGTATGAGACAAACTCAATTCCATTTTTTTCGTAGTTTTCTTTTATAAACTAGACTAGTGCTAAAACAAGAAACAAAAATATTCGATTGCAAGATCTAAAGATATACCTTCACTTACCTAGCCTCCCCGGCAACGGCGCCAGAAAAGATCTTGATGTCTACTACACAACCTTCTTCTTGTAGACGTTGTTCGGCCTGCAAGTGCACGGGTTTGTAGGACAGTAGCAAATTTCCCTCAAGTGGATGACCTAAGGTTTATCAATCCGTGGGAGGCGTAGGATGAAGATGGTCTCTCTCAAGCAACCCTGCAACCAAATAACAAAGAGTCTCTTGTGTCCCCAACACACCCAATACAATGTTAAATTGTATAGGTGCACTAGTTCGGCGAAGAGATGGTGATACAAGTGCAATATGGATGATAGATATAGGTTTTTGTAATCTGAAAATATAAAAACAGCAAGGTAATAAGCGGTAAAAGTGAGCGTAAACGGTATTGCAATGATAGCAAACAAGGCCTAGGGTTCATACTTTCACTAGTGCAAGTTCTCTCAACAATAATAAGATAGATAGAAAATATAACAATCCCTCAAGATGCAACAAAGAGTCACTCTGAAGCCACTAATAGCGGAGAACAAACGTAGAGATTATGGTACGGTATGAAACCACCTCAAAGCTATTCTTTCGGATCAATCTATAAAAGAGTTCGTACTAGAATACTCCATTGTCACCTCAAGTATCCGTGGGCATGATTATACGATATACATCACACAATCTCAGATTCATCCAACCAACATAAAAGTACTTCAAAAAGCGCCCCAAAGTTTCTACCGGAGAGTCAAGAACGTGTGCCAACACCTATGCATAGGTTCATGGGCGGAACCCGCAAGTTGGTCACTAAAACATACATCAAGAGGCACATGATATCCCATTGTCACCATGGATAAACACGACAAGACATACATAAAGTGTTCACAAAAGACTCAATCTGATAAGATAACATCAAAGGGGAAACTCAATTCATCACAAGAGAGTAGACGGGGAGAAACATCATAAGATCCAACTACAATAGCAAAGCTCGGGATACATCAAGATCGTGCCATAGAGGGAACACGAGAGAACACGAGAGAGATCAAACACATAGCTACTGGTACATACCCTCAGCCCCGAGGGTGAACTACTCCTCCTCGTCATGGATAGCGCCGGATGATGAAGATGGCCACCGGTGATTTGTTCCCCCTCCGGCAGGATGCCTGAACAGGCTCGAGAGGTTTTGGTGGCTCTGAGGCTTGCGGCGGCGAACTCCCGATCTATCTTCTGTTCTGGAAATTTTAGGGTACGTAGGTATATATGGGTGAAAGGAGTACGTCGGTGGAGCTACGGGGGCCCCACGAGGCAGGGGGCGCGCCCGGGGGGGTGGGCGCGCCCCCACTCTCGTGAGCACCTCCCGTATCTTCTGACGTGGAGTCCAAGTCCATCAGGTGGGTTTCCTTCCAAAAATAACTTCTCCATTTGATTTTGTTCCGTTTTGACTCCGTTTGATATTCCTTTTCCTCGAAACACTAAAATAGGCATAAAACAGCAAATCTGGGCTGGGCCTCCGGTTAATAGGTTAGTCCCAAAAATAATATAAAAGTGGAAAATAAAGCCCAATATTGCCTAAAACAGTAGATAATATAGCATGGAGCAATCAAAAATTATAGATACGTTGGAGACGTATCACATACCAACCTACATCCCTCTACCTGCTGATCCACCTCTTCAAGAGCTCATGCAACCTACTCAACTATGCTAGAGCCCATAATAGCTTGTGGCTGCACACGGAAGTTTCTAGCATGAAAATATCTCAGTTCCCTATGAGCCTGGGTGGCGGACCTTAGGATTATCACACGGGTACTCCGGGATATCCTAGGACAACACTGGATTCTCCAGGTGCCCGACAAGCAATCCACCCAGATGTGTATTAAAGTTGCCACCTTAAGTTGAACCATTAATTAAATCATCTCACATCTGTCATGGATTCACTCACCCAAACCACGTCTACGAGCATAGCATAGCAATATAAGCAATACGTAGAAGTAACTCCCAGGGGTTTGAATATAACAGTGCAATACGTTCTACCTCATCAACTACTTCCCAATACCCACAAGTTAATCACATCCTAATCATGCAATGTTTGAGGATTGGAACTAATGCATAAAAACTGGGTATGAAAAGAGTATGATCAATGTGTTACTTGCCTTGCTGACGATCCGCAAAACCTAGGGACTCGTAGTAGCACGCTTCGCACTCCGGGAATTCTATCGCAAGCAAACAATAGCATACATAAGCATTCAAGCAAAGATGCACGGGCAAAACTCAAATAAGAAGAACTGACCAGAAAGTTCAACTTAAGAACTCCGGTTTGCAAAAAGAATCAAATCAAACGGAGCAACGAAACTCAAACTGCGAAAGAAACAAGATCCGTTTACTAATCTGAACTAAAGTAAAATTTTACAGTACCAAAATCTTGTTCAAGTTGATTAAACAGAAACAGGGTTTCGAGACAAAGATCTAGGCGCTTGAATCGCCTGATTCCGATAAACGAGCGAAAAAACAAACTGAAACAAAAATCGGATCAGAAATCGCGATCGAAAATAATCGCGAAAAATCAGAGAAAAAGAAAAACTAACAAACAGGCTAACGAACGAACGTTCGCTGTCTGCGGCTAACGAGTGAACACCGTTCGTTAAAACGAACATACGGACGAACGTCCGCTAAATAAACTAAACCGGAAAAAAATAAAACCGATCTATTCTAAAAAATGAACCTAGGGTTTTCAAAAGAAAAACCGGATCGGTTTTAAAATAAAACTGAACGGCGGCAACGACGGCTTATACCTCCGGCGAGGTCCGGCGAGGCGGGGCGGCTCCAGCAAGGTGGGCTGCGGCGGCGGGGTGCGCGGGCGGCAACGGCAGCGGGCGGCGGCAACGGCAAGCGGCGGGCGGGCGACGGCAGCGTGGCGGCGCGGACGGCGGCAGCACAAGCGGCGCGGGTTCGCGGCAAGGGGTTCGTGGTGGTGAGGGGTTCCGGGGGCGGCATATATAAAGAAGGGGGGTTGCTAGGGGGAGGGGCCAAGGCGGCGCGGGGAGAGTCCTGGCTGGACTCGGCGTCGCGGGCGGTGGCGGTCTCCCGGTCTCCTGGAGGGAGACGAGGCGCACGGCGCGGCTAGGCTGGGCCGGCTGGCTGGGCTTCGGCCCAGTCGGCGAAGAGAAGATTTTTTTAAAATAATTTCGCCGGAACTTAAATGAATCCTAGAAAATAAAATAAAAATCTAAAAATGCCAAAACAAATATTCATCGTCTAAATAAAATATTTAGAACGAGATGAACATTTTCTTGGCCCTAAAATGCAATTTGAAAAACGTGCAATTTTTCTATTGCAAATAGCAATAAAATCCGAATAAAATCAAATATTTGATTTTAATATTTTTCCTCCAATATTTCAATTATTTTGGAGAAGTCATATTATCTCCTCTCATATATTTTAATCTGAAATATTTTTGGAGAGAAAAATAATTAAAACCAATAATCCTCGTTTCAATATTTGATAAAATTCAAATATGAAAACAATGAAATCCCCAACTCTCTCCGAGGGTCCTTGAGTTGCTTAGGATTTCGAGGATCGCAAAATGAAATGCAATAAAATATGATATGCATGAATGATCTATGTATAACATTCCAAATTGAAAATTTGGGATGTTACACCACTGTTTGGGAACGTTGCATGGGAAACAAAAAAAATCCTACGCTCACCAAGATCAATCTAGGAGATGAAATCTACGAGAGGAGAGATTGGATCTACATACCCTTGTATATCGCTAAGTGGAAGCGTTAAGAAATGCGGTTGATGTAGTCGAACGCCTTCGTGATCCAATCACGATCCGTTCATGAACTCCTGATGAAGTGCCGAACTGACGGCACCTCCGCATTCAACACACGTACGGCTTGATGACACCTTCACCTCCTCGATCCAGTGAGAGATGGTGAAGTAGTAGCTTGAGTTCCCGACAGCACGACGGCGTGGTGGCGGTGTAGTTGGTGGTGGAGCAATCTCGGCAGAGCTTCGCTAAGCAATCCAAGAGAAAGAGGAACTACGAGGAAGAGGAAGGGCAGCACCGTGGCATAGATGGGTGTGGCTGCCCTCCCTATCCACCTCTATATATAGGGGGAAGGGAGGAGGGGTGGGCACCCTAGGGTTTCCCCTAGGGGGGACGGCGTCCACCATAGATGGGGGTGCCCTAGGGAAACCCTACGGTGGCTCGGCCCCCAAGCCAAGTGAGACGCTGGCCCTAGGTGGGCTCCCACAGCCCTTGGCCGATTGGAATGGGGTTTGGGTGGCGCCCATCCCCTTGTGGGCTTTGTGCCCCTTCCCTTGGCCCATGAGGCCCCAAGCACTAGCCCCCCCCCCCCCCGAAACTCTTTTCTCTGTTCTCCGAGGAAAACCCGGTACCTCCCGGAACACTTTCTCTGTCCCCCAAGGGTCGATATAGTTGACTAGGGGGGGTGAATAGGAAACTAACAATTTTTAGCTTTTCTTTACCAATTTAAACTTTGCATCAAAGTAGGTTGTCTAGATATGCAACTAGGTGAGCAACCTATATGATGCAACAACAACAAGTACACAAGCAAGCAAGAGATGCAACACGATATAAGCTTGCACAAGTAGAGGTACGAGATAACCAAGAGTGGAGCCGGTAAAGACGAGGACGTGTTACCGAAGTTCCTTCCTTTTGAGGGGAAGTACGTCTCCATTGGAGCGGTGTGGAGGCACAATGCTCCCCAAGAAGCCACTAGGGCCACCGTATTCTCCTACGCCCTCACACAAGGCAAGATGCCGTGATTCCACTATTGGTGCCCTTGGAGGCGGCGACCGAACCTTTACAAACAAGGTTGGGGCAATCTCCACAACTTAATTGGAGGCTCCCAGCAACACCACGAAGCTTCACCACAATGGAATATGGCTCCGTGGTGCCCTCAACCGTCTACGTTGCTCAAACTCCCAAGAGTAACAAGATCCGCAAGGGATTAGTGGGGGGAATCAAATTTCTCTTGGTGGAAGTGTAGATCGTGGCCTCCTCAACCAATCCCTAGAAAATCAACAAGTTTGATTGGCTAGGGAGAGAGATTGGGCGAAAATGGAGCTTAGAGCAACAATGGAGCTTGGGGGTGGAAGAGGTGGTCAACTCGGAGAAGAAGACTCCCCTTTTATAGCTATAGAACAAATCCAACTGTTATCCACTAACTTAGCCTGGGAAGAGTGGTACTACCACACCAGACAAGCGGTACTTTCGTGTGGCTCTGCGGTACTACCGCTGGCGCAGCAGGAACTAGACCAGCCATGTTACCTAGAAGCAGAGAGCGGTAGAACCGTTGGTGCGGTACTACCACTCCCCCTTGCGGTACTACCGCAAGGCAGGGTTAGTCTAGGCTGGGAAGGCACAGACATATAAAAATACATCCGTGGCTACTTCCGCTGAGTTTCGATCTATGCAAAAATCCGACACAGTACTACCGCAAGCCTGGAGTGGTACTACCGCGTAGGGTGCGGATGTAAATAATTACATCCGCCCCTACTTCCGCTCATGCTGCTGTGCCTGGCATGAGGCCACGATACTACCACTAGCCCGGAGCGGTACTACCGCATAGGGCACGGATGTAAAAATTAAATCTGCCCCTACTTCCCCTCGTGCTGTTGTGCCTGGCCTCAGGCCATGGTACTACCGCGCCCAAGGAGCGGTACTACTGTGAGCACCTGCGGTACTACCGCGCCCATGGCCGGTACTACCGCAAGGGCCTGTGGTACTACCGCTCCGAAGAGCAGTACTACTGCATGCCCGAGTTCAGCAACACTAGGAGTCCTTCATTTTGCAGAGACACGAAGAAACGGAGGATGCTCCAAAGGGCCAAAGGAAAGGTGGTGCAGAAAGGAACAGACGTGTACGTGATGATTCCACCCAAAACTTTCCAACGCGGACCCCCTCTTAATAGTATGGCTTTCCTCCGACTCAAATCCACCGAAAAGAAACGTAGAGAAACGTCGTCTTCAATAGGCTTCAAGGGGCACCAAATCGTCTTGTGCCTCGACATAATATATCTGAAATATTCAATGCACATGATTAGTCCTCAAAAGCATTGTCATCAATAACCAAACTATAAGGGATAAATATGCCCTTACAATCTCCCCCTTTTTGTTGGACTGATGACAATACGGGATTTGCATATAGGGATATAAAACGAAACATAGGCAAACCCACCATCTATAAAATATAGACGGGCTCCCCCTAGATGTGTACACTCTAGAGAAGTGCTTTGGACTGCACGACACACATAGTAGGATCAACACTCCCCCTATATTTTATAGACGAGGCATATCTTGCAATAAAATGACTAATACTAAGCAAGGAGGCAAGATAATAACTATGAGCATAAAGTAACTGGCACAAGATAACATAAGCTCACGGGCTACTAAGCATGAAAGACAATAAGATACGCTGCATATGTCTTACACCATATGAAAGGAAATACGACTCACGAGCACAAGCCAAACCAAAGCAAACGAGGTTCAAATGAAAGAAAGCAAAGCGAAAAGGTGAAACAACACGACACACGACTTGCAAATCCTACACTCTCTCCCCCTTTGGCATCGAGACACCAAAAAGGCAGAGAGGACACCTACGACACAGGTGGTAGCCCAAGCTGAAGTGATCACTCGTCATGCTCCTCGTCGGACTCGGCAGCGGGGATGGGCTCCTCCTCAGATTCAGTCCACTGATAGCCCTGCTTCGCCATCCATTCTGCCTCTGGGGTGATGTGCTTCTCGTACCCGCTTGATATCTCCTCGCCAAACGTCCTCAAGATCCTCTTGTCGCGACGGCGACTCTCCTTCTGAGCAACATGAGACCTGTACTGTCCCTTGGCCTGCATGCAGAACAGAGCCTTCATCTTGTTCTTCAGCTTCTTAGCCCAAGAAGGCTCAAAAGATGAATGTGAGTAGCCGGCAGAGATGTCCTCATCCACTTCCTCCTCCTCAATCTCATCCTCATCCACATCCATCTGAGCAGCCGCTGCCTCAGCATGGATAGTGGTGTTAGCCCACTGGCTCTTGATGCGAAGCTTGATGGGCTCATGATGAATCCAGTCGGGGGCAACAAACTCATCATTGGGATAGCGCTTCTCCCAAGTCCTCTAGATCAAGAGAAACAGGTAAGGTCCATAGATGGGTACCTTATGGTTGAACACCGCAAACTGTAGCTCACACCACATGATATGTGAAACATCAAGTGGTTGCGTCTAAGCACGACGCGCCTCCTCACAAATGAGCATCATATCCACGAGATAGGCATGCACCTTATCCTTGTCACCAATGCGCGGAAAGAGGGAGTTGCGGAAGATCCGATGCATGATGTCAAGGAATGAGTTCAGCACCCACGCCTTCTTGCCACTGGGAAGCGTCTTCTCAACATAGTAGGGCTGAAGCTTGTTCTTGCTGGCTGACTCGGGGTTGGCATGAGGGCGAACACCAACGGGCTTGTTGAGCCCCTCACCACGTACCTGTAGCAAATCCATGAAGTCCTTCCACTTAGCAGTCATCTGTTGTCCATTGGTCATCCATGTCATGGTCCGTTCCTCATCAGTATGGAAGTGGACCAAAGCAAAGAACTGGGCCACAATCTTAGGGTCAAAGTCTAGGTGGAAAGTGAGCAAGTGCTCAATGCCAAATTGCTCCACCAGGTCCAAAGCCTCACCAAAATATGCCCGGTGTTGATCCTTCCTCATATGAACCATGTCAATCCAGTGCACGTCCACGTAGATGTTCTCCTTGGCCTTGATCACATCCAGAAAGATAAGATTCTGCTGCTTGGTCCAGAACAAATCATTCCCTCTGAAATTTGCGCGGGGATTCACATAGGGGTTGATCTTCCTGCGAGTGACAAACTCAGCTAGTGGTATCTCATCCATGCCCATTGATGGCTCCCTGGTCTTGGTGGTTGTGGTCTTGGTTCTGCATTGGGGAGCATTGGAGCCCTCTGGAGCCTCCTCTTGGTTGCGCAGGCGCTTCGAGCATGTGTCACGGCTGGAATTCAAACGACGGACATTGGAACTGGAGCCACCACATATGACACACAACACAAGAACACACAAGAGAAGCGAGAAGGATCAATGCAAAGACCATAGCAAAAACAAATGAAACAAGTAGAAATAACATTGGGTAGTGGTCACGAGGTAGGTTTGAAGTCAACGGTAGTACCGCACCATGATGCGGAACTAAAATTTTACTGCTGCTCTAGCCGCGGTAGTACCGTGCCGGGATGGCACAGTAGTACCGCACCTAGAGCGGAAGTAAAATTTTACTTCCGCGCCGCGTGCGGTAGTACCGCTCCAAAGGAGCGGTAGTACCGTACGAGGCGAATGCAGCCAGAGCGGTAGTACCATACGGGAGGTGCGGTAGTACCGCTCGGGTCAGATCTGAAACGAATCAGATCTAGGTACAGCCGCAACAATGGAGCGATACTACGGTTGATCAAAACTACCAAGTAGCAACATACCAAATAGCATCTCTACTGCATTACTACTCTCCTACAACCTACTCTTGCAAATATTTGGCCTAAAATCTCAAGAACATGCATCTCCCCAAAACCTAGAGACAAAACAACGAGGAAAATAGAGGGGCAAACAGAGACGGATTTGGGGAGAAACCTTGTTCCATGGCAAGACGGCGAGGTGGGGAAAGATCCCACCGGACGGAATGCGAGGAGAGTGGCCGGAGATGAGATCCGGCGAGGTCCTCCGACGCCGTTCTTGGGTAGGAGAGAGAGAGAGAGAGACGACGTGGGGAAAAGGAGTTGAATGGGTATGGGGGAGTTGGAACTCCCCCTGCCCGCTTGACCCGACCTGCTCATGACAACGCAGTAGTACTGCTGGTCATCAGGCAGACCGCCGGGCGGAAGTACCGCACACAGGGCGGTAGTACTGCTCCTCCAACGGCAGTAAAAATTTACTGTCGTGGTGGTTGTGGTAGTACCGTGCACAGCTCCTGCGGTAGTACCATGGCAAGCAACGGTAGTACCGTAGACCTAAGAAAATGCAAGTTTTGCAAACAAGAGAGAAAAAAGGCCTTTGCAATGCAACCTTCAAGCAAACGGACACACCAAAGAGCTAACACACAATGCAACTCAAACACAAGCTCAGCTCGAAGAAAGAAAGGCAAAAGACAACAAGGACCAAACACGAGACACAACCTCTCCATAGAGAGGGCGGTGGCCGGAGCCACCTATGTTTGAGTTAATTGGCATGGCACCGCGAAGAATTATCCTTGGTCCCATGACCAACACTCGTCTTTGAAGCAATATGCTTCGTCTTGAAGTGTTGCACCAGGTTGAGAGAAATCTTGATGGCACTTTCATTGTCACGCCAAAGAGGCACTTTGTCACAAATGACACTGTAATCCTTTAAAGTTTGCCTAATCCATAGAAGTTGTGCACAACAACTACCGGCGGCCACCTACTCCGCTTCGGTGGACAAGAGAGACACACAACTTTGCTTCTAAGAAGACCAACTCACCAAAGAGCAACCAAGGAATTGGCACCCTCCGGAAGTTGACTTCCTATCCACTTTGTCTCCCGCCCAATCGGAGTCCGAATAGCCTACAAGGTTGAAGTTTGCTCCTCTTGGGTACCATAAGCCAAAGTTTGGGGTATGAGCCAAATATCGAAAGATTCGCTTGACCGACACAAAGTGGCTTTCCTTAGGTGCGGCTTGAAATCGTGCACAAATTCCCACACTCAACAAGATATCCGGTCTAGATGCACAAAGGTAAAGCAAGGAGCCAATCATGGAGCGATATACATTTTGATCCACCGCTTTACCATTGGGATCTATGTCAAGTTGGCATTTGACGGGCATTGGAGTGGAAGCCGGCTTGACACCACTTAGCTTGAATCTCTTGAGCATGTCTTGAGTGTATTTGGCTTGGTTGATGAAGGTTCCTTCTCTTCGTTGCTTGACTTCGAACCCGAGAAAGAACTTCAACTCTCCCATCATGGACATCTTGAACTTTGAGGTCATGAGAGTGGCAAATTCCTCATTGAAAGCTTGGTTAGGAGAACCAAAGATGATATCATCAACATATAGTTGGCACACAAACAACTCCCATTTGACCTTCTTAGTAAAAAGAGTGGGGTCGATTTTCCCAATTTCAAACCCACGATCTTGAAACAACTCGGTAAGGTGGTCATACCACGCACGTGGGGCTTGTTTAAGGCCATAGAGTGCCCTATCGAGTTGGTACACATGATCGGGGAAATAGGAATCCTCGAACCAGGGGGGTTGTTTGACATACACTAACTCATTAATAGGACCATTAAGAAAAGCACTCTTCACATCCATTTGTTGCAACTTGAAGTTATGATGAGAAGCATAAGCAATCAACAAACGAATAGATTCAAGACGAGCAACGGGAGCAAAGGTTTCACCGTAGTCGATACCCTCGACTTGGGAGTAGCCTTGTGCTACCAAGCGAGCCTTATTGCGGACAATAATTCCATGAGCATCTTGCTTGTTCTTGAATATCCACTTGGTTCCAATGACATTATGGTTCCCTGTTGGCCTTGGCACCAATCTCCACACCTTGTTGTGCTCGAAGTTGTTGAGTTCTTCATGTATGGCATTAAGCCAATCCGGATCTTCGAGTGCCTCATAGACCTTTTGGGATTCAACACAAGAGACAAACGTGTGATGTTCACAATAGTTTGCCAATTGTCTACGAGTGCTTACCCCCTTTCATATGTTTCCAAGCACATTCGTCATGAGATGACCCTTGGTAGAGAGCTTGGAAGCAATCTTGGCGGCACGACACTCCAATTCCTCCTCGGGAGTGAGTTGAGGAGCGGAAACTTGATCATCTTGAGTGTCGTCTTGAGCTTGTTCTTGGTATTGAACATGCTCGGAGGAGAGGACTTGACCTTGGGCATAACTTGGTGGTTCACCACCATCTTGAGGTTGATCTTGCCCTTGATCTTGTTCATGAGGTTGAGGGCCTTCACTTTGTTCTTCGGAAGCGTGTGGGTCTTGGGTTGGTGATGGTTCCACTTGAGTG
Source organism: Aegilops longissima (assembly GCA_021605205.1). Taxonomy (NCBI): domain Eukaryota; kingdom Viridiplantae; phylum Streptophyta; class Magnoliopsida; order Poales; family Poaceae; genus Aegilops; species Aegilops longissima. Next base: position 151,346,736 of record CM038679.1, read on the forward strand.
GAACATTGTCCTTCTCCTTCGGCCACAAGGGGTTCCTCAATGGGTAGGATAAAACCAACACCCATTCTTCTTATGGCTTGGGGAGGAATTTCATCACCTACATCACAAGTACCACTTTGCTCCACTTGGGAGCCGTTATTCTCATCAAATTCCACGTTACACGTCTCCTCAATAAGTCCCGTGGACTTATTGAGGACACAGTAAGTATGAGAGTTTGTAGCATAACCAACAAATATGCCCTCATGAGCTCTAGCCTCAAATTTTGACAAACGAACACCTTTCTTGAGAATGAAACCTTACACCCAAACACCCGAAAGTACTTGAGGTTGGGCTTGTTACCGGTGAGTATCTCATATGGAGTTTTGTTCAAGCCTTTGCGGAGATAGAGCCGATTGGATGCATGACACACGGTGTTGATGGCTTCGGCCCAAAAGTTGTAAGGAGACTTGAACTCCGGCATCATGGTCCTTGCCGCATCCATCAACGTCCAGTTCTTCCTCTCTGCTACACCATTTTGTTGAGGGGTGTAAGGTGCGGAATATTGATGCTTGATCCCCTCATCACTAAGGAACTCATCCAAGGTGTAGTTCTTGAACTCGGTGTTGTTGTCACTTCTTATTGTCAAGATCTTTGCATTGTGTTGGCGTTGAGCTTCATTTGCAAAGTCAATTACGGTTTGTTGAGTCTCACTCTTCCTCTTGAAGAAGTACACCCAAGTGTATCTTGAATAGTCATCCAGAATCACCATGCAATACTTTCTACCCCCAAGACTATCAAAGGATGGAGGCCCAAAGAGATCCAAGTGAAGGAGCTCCAAAGGCCTCTTTGAGTAAATGATAGTCGTGGGAGGGTGAGCCTTCTCATGTTGATTTCCTTCAATGCAAGCACTGCAAGCACGATCTTTGGCAAAACTAACATTTGTTAGTCCACGAACATGGTCCCCCTTGAGAAGACTTTGCAAAGATCTCATATTTACATGGGCTAAACTGCGATGCCAAAGCCATCCCACGTCAACTTTAGCCATTAGGCATGTCGCGGTCTTAGTGGGTCGCTCCGAAAAGTTAATCACATAGAGACCATTCTCGACATGCCCAACTAAGGCTACTTTAAGAGTCTTGCTCCACAAGAGGGCCACGGTATCAATATCAAAGAAAGTGGCAAAGCCCATGATTGCAAGTTGACGAACAGAAAGTAAATTGTATGCAAGGGACTCAACAAGCATGACCTTCTGATCGTGAGATCATGAGAAATGACAACCTTGCCAAGTCCCAATACCTTAGAGGACGAGGCATCACCCCACTCGACATTGGAGGGCATGGATGGAATCTTGTGCACGTCCACCACCAAGTCCTTGCTTCCGGTCATATGATTAGTGGCTCCACTATCGAGCAACGATGATCCCCCACCGGAAGCAAACACCTACAAGAGATCAATGCTTGGTTTTAGGTACCCATTTTGTAATGGGTCCTTTGATGTTAGTGACAAGGGTCTTAGGAACCCAAATAGACCATTCAATGTACTCATAAGGAGAACCAACAAATTTAGCATAAACATGCCCATCACTAGCATGGCATAACACATAGGAAGGGTTAAAGTCGCCGGCTTTGTTGGAAGGGGCGGCATTGCCCTTATTGACACCATCACCCTTAACATTGTTCTTCTTCTCCTTAGAAGCACCCTCTCCCTCTTTCACAAAAGTTTGCTTGAGAGGAGGAGGTCGTTTGGCCTTGTCATTCTTCTTCTTGTTCTTGGACTTGGGTGCGAACCCAATCCCTTCCTTGGCCACAACTTCCTTTTGATTGCTCAAAAGGTTGTTGAGGTTCTTCTCACCTTGTATGCACGACACAAGGCCTTTCTAAAGTTGCTCCTTCAACTTTGCATTCTCCTCAACAAGATGCACATGCTCACAACAAGGATTAGTAGCATTTGCATTATCAATTAAAACCATATGACAAAAAGTGGCTTTCTCCTTGGTTAGCTTCACTTGGAGTTGATCATGAGACTCTTTAAGACTAGCATGAGTACCCTTCAAGGCCTTGTGAGCCTTGTCAAGTATATCAAACTCCTCCTTGAGTCTAGCAAGATCAACCCCAAGTTTGGCCTTCTCGGAATTTAGCACACGAGATACAACAAGAGCATGATCAAGATCTTTCTTTAATTTAGCATGGTCATCGTTGTGTGACTCCTCAAGAGCCAAACGGTGACTGTGCCCTTCCTCAAGCGCATTAGAGAGATCTGATGTCTCATCGGCATAGTCACGACTATGCCCCTCCATCTTAGAGATGGTATCTTCGTGAGCCTCGATCATGTCATTGGCTTCACCAAGTTGTTCCAAGAGAGCAAAAAAGTGCTTCTTGGATTTACCTTTGAGATTACTCATAAAAGACTCAAATTCATTTGCCTCATCATTAGACCCCTCATTTTCATCAATGCAATCCGTCAAAGAAGGATTAGTGATGATGGTAGTTTTGATGTTGGGGGTTACCTTGTTGGTGGCTTTAGCCATGAGGCACTTGGCGGTGATGTTCTCATTGGGTGAGTCGAAGAGAGACACCCGTGGGGTTGTCGCAATGGCAACGGAGGCCATGGCAACCGACTCACCGTCTTCATCATCATCATCATCCTCATTGTACTCTTCTTGTGCCACCAAACCCTTGGAAGGAGTCTTCTTGGTGAAGTTGCTCTTGTTGGGGAAGGACTTGGCCTTGTCTTTTCGGATGAGCTTGCCACCACTATCTTCCCTCTTCTCATATGGGCACTCCGCAACAAAGTGGCTCATATTGCCACAATTATAGCAAGTCCTCACTCGTTGCTTGCCCTTTGTGCCACTTGAGTTGTTCTTGTTGAAGTTGGGCCACAGTTCTTCTTGCTCCAAAATTGCCTTGAAGCGAGAGCCATGTGCTCATGATAAGCATATTTTGTATCTTCGGGATTGCTTTCCTATTCTTCCTCTTCATCCTCTTCTTCCACACTAACCTTGGCCTTCAAAGCAAGGTTGGGCTTATTAGCTCTCTGAGAACGCAACACCGCATTGTCGGCGATCTTGTCTAAGATCCTCATTGCCACAAACTCATCCAACACTTCACTTGAGGACAAGGTGTGGAAGTCTGGCCTTTGACGAATGACAGAGGACATGGCCTTGTGGTAAGGCATCATGGCCTTGAGGAACTTGCACTTGATCCAATTGTCATCTGTATCCTTGCTCCATGATCTCGGAGTGAGACCGCGAGAGTGGTTAACCTCCGGTAAAGCTCACGAGGTTCTTCATCTTCATTCATTGCAAACTCATCGGCTTCATCTTGCACCACTTCATAGTTGGAGCGTTGAATGCTTGCGCTTCCCTTGTAAAGGGAGACAACATGGTGCCATGCTTCCTTGGCCATGGTGAAAGGTCGGAGATGTGCAAGATCTTCGGATGGAATTGCATCTTGGATGATGAAGAGAGCATTCTCGTTGAATTGATGATCCGCGGCTTCTCTAGGGGTGAAGTTTCTTGGGTCATGCGGATAAAAACCTTGCTCCATGATTCTCCAAACATTAGTATTAACATGATTTAAATGACGTTTAAAGCGATATACCCAAGGGTCAAAATCCTCATTTTTCACAATTTTAGGAGGAGACACGGCATGATTTAAATGAGTGGAGGGAATAGGTCCTCCATAAGTAATAGGAGGTTCCACATGGGCAAAGATGCCACTACCATTTCTACCAGTAGACAAAGGAACTTTCTCACTAGTAGCTTCCCCCTTGTCGGAGTTAGCATCCGTCACCTTATTAGTGGGATCAACCACTTCCAACGGTGCGGTGGATAATTTGAGACCATCAAGAAAGTTCTTAAGCATGCCCTTGACCTCGGCCGTCATAGATGTTTTTAATGTGTCCAAAGCCACATTGAACTCCTCACGCGAGACCGAGGTTCCCCCATCGGCCGTAGACGAGGAAGGAATCACACCGGGGTGCTCCTCCTCACCGTCTACAGTGTCAACCATACTCTTCGAACGGCAAAGTCCTTAATAAAGAGATGAGGCTCTGGTACCAATTGAAAGGATCGATATAGTTGACTAGAGGGGGTGAATAGGCAACTAACAAGTTTTAGCTTTTCTTTACCAATTTAAACTTTGCATCAAAGTAGATTGTCTAGATATGCAACTAGGTGAGCAACCTATATTATGCAACAACAACAAGTACACAAGCAAGCAAGAGATGCAACACGATATAAGCTTGCAGAAGTAGAGGTACGAGATAACCAAGAGTGGAGCCGGTGAAGACGAGGATGTGTTACCGAAGTTCCTTCCTTTTGAGGGGAAGTACGTCTCCGTTGGAGCGGTGTGGAGGCACAATGCTCCCCAAGAAGCCACTAGGGCCATCGTATTCTCCTCACGCACTCACACAATGCGAGATGTCGTGATTCCACTATTGGTGCACTTGGAGGCGGCGACCGAACCTTTACAAACAAGGGTGGGGCAATCTCCACAACTTAATTGGAGGCTCCCAACAACACCACGAAGCTTCACGACAATGGAATATGGCTCCGCGGTTACCTCAACCGTCTACGGTGCTCAAACACCCAAGAGTAACAAGATCCGCAAGGGATTAGTGGGGGAGGGTCAAATTTCTCTTGGTGGAAGTGTAGATTGTGGCCTCCTCAACCAATCCCTAGAAAATCAACAAGTTTGATTGGCTAGTGTCGGTGTACAAAAGTAGGGGCTCTCCTTTTGACCCCTTTACTTGTGCACGGGCAGTCAGAGCCACGCGCCATGGCCACAATTAGCAGGGCAGAGGAGGGAAGCCGGAGAGAAGCCGAAGCACAAGACAACCAAGGCAACGCCAAGACCAGAAACACAGGAGAGCAAGAGGGCGAGGTGGACTCCCTCGGCAAGATCCTTGGCGAGGCAGCCTCCGCAGCCCCGGCAAGAGCCTTGCCAGGGCAACTTGCCCGACGCCAGCAGAGCAAGCCACCCTTGAGCCCACGGGTTCCAACACCACAAACTATCCACGTTAGGACCAAGGCTCGGGAGGCCCCTCTGTGGTGGCATGCAGATCTTCGTCAAGATCATAAACATGTGAGATTAGATGAGGACAAGAAGACGGCGACCCTCGGCGGGATCCCATCCGAGGAAATCCACAAGACCCCCGGAAAGCACCTTGCCGGGGACGACTGCAACGCCACGGCAAGACCCTTGCCGGGTCCCCGGCAAGACCCTTGCCGAGGGCATCAGCAGGACCACTGCCAGGCCCATGCCAGCCAAGACTCCACCACCGTCCCCAAGCAGCTGCTAGCTCAACCTGCTGGGCAAGCACCTGCGTGGCAACGGGCGGCCTCTACACCGACTGAGCAAGCACCTACGTGGTGGCATGCGACTCTTCGTGAAGGCTCCACCATTGCGCCAGCCCAGCAGCCAGCCAACGTGGCACCTCGATGCCTCATCAGCTCGGACGCGTGTCGAGGCCAGGCGAGGTGGCGACAGCTGGGACATGCTTCCTTGGCGTCCCCAATAAAGCAAGGGGGCCACGTCGGCAGCGCATTGAATGCGTTTGTCCGACTGTCCCAGAGGATAGGCTTATCGACTGTAGACCTTTCCACCTCCTGTGTGCCACTGTGGCAACCCCATTTTCCTATAAAAGGAGGCCCGAGGCGACCAGGAGAGGGATTCGACTCTTTTGGGCAAGTTGCACCCCGTAGCTAGCTCAAGAACACAAGAACACTCTAATACATCCACCAAAGCAGGACTAGGGTATTACGCACCTTCGGGGCCCGAACCTGGGTAAACGATCCGTGTGCTTCCTGTCATACCCGCTCTTTGCACAACCTCGCGCCCGCCAACCGTAGAAGGGATCCCACTGACCCTATAGGTGTCATTTCCCCTGACATCTTTGGCGCGCCAGGTAGGGTGCGCAGTTGTGAAAATCCGGTCTGCAGTTAGCCTAGCAGTCCTTCATCGTCATGGCTCCCAAGAAGAAGAAGGCCACGGCGGTCGGTTCATCGGGAGCCGGACGGCCCGCACGCAGCGCGGGCGAAGCGATGGGCGGTCATGGATCGAACCCGAGGCACGCCCATGAAAGCACCAACATTGCTCTGGCAGTCAGAGCCTGGCGAGCGGCGTTGTTCGTGCGCGAGACGACGGGCCGCACGCCGCCAAATCTAGAGACGGAGCTGGGGCCCCAGGCGGCAAAGGGGCCTCCGGGCGGCGTCGTTACCCACGGCGCGCGCGGGCTTTCAAGACGCCACGCCGGCGCCACAAGACGCTTCTTCCTGTGGCGTGCGGGACGAGCAGCGCCACCACGCTGGAGACCCCGGACGCCATCGTGGAAGAGTCTCGTGCATCGCTCGCGTGATTTACGAAGCGCCGACATGCCCGCCGGCGTTAGCAAAATGGCACGCAGCCGCTATTATGATAGAGCTCCTTCTAACGTGGTTAGAAGTCGAAGCGCCCACGGTCCACGCAGCTTTACGCCACCACGCCGCCAGAAGCTTTGATGCGCTATGCCGCATGCTCTCGACTTCCCTCCTGCTGCGGAAAACCTAGACGGGTGGAGAGCCAACAAAGACGAGCCACGTCCGACGGGGCCCTCAGGCCGGTGCTCCATCGAACCACCGCACGCCAGCGGTGGAGGGGCTGGAGGCGCCGCGGCCACGGTGCACTCTCCTCCTCCATGCCAGCCACCGCGGGTGTCGGTCCTTCGTGATGACGCTTGTGATAACATTTCCATAGCGTCGTCCGACCCACGGACCCACCGCAACCAGCGCCAAGTTCTTCGGGACCGAGCCCATGAAGACGCTTGAACCACCATCGAGCGCCGGTGCGATACACGCCACCAGTCAGATAGGCGGGTGGGGCCCGCTATGGGCCACCTGTCGGCGTTCTGGGAACGGGGTTCCCTAGACTTGCCTGCCTGCGGCCCACGGCGTGGCTGTGCTAGCGGGCCTGTACGGCCCATCTTCATCAACAAGGCAATCAAGACCCTCGCGAGGGGCCAAGCCTCGCGAGGCGGACGACGCAAGACCTCCTCAGGAGCGGCCTCACCAGGCTGCCTCACGAGGAGCGGAGATATCAAGGCAGGGCAAACCTCGCAAGGCTCTCATGACGTGAACCATGACGATCAAGATCAGGCGGGCGCCAACACGCGCAGCGTCCTTGCTTCCTCTTTGGTGCTAAGGAGGCCAGCGCAGGCGCGGAGTACCGAAGCATTAGGCAAAGGTTTCCATATCAGTGCAACGAGACCAAGACCAGCCGGATGGAGGTTACCATGGAGCCCAAGACGGCGTCACCACCAGAGCCTTTTGCAGGCGAAGACCGCTTTTGTCAGGATAAGCTATACTAGTTGTCCCCTTTCAAATTGGCCGTTGTTGGCTCCCTTCCTGCTCAATATTTGGGGAGAGGACCAGGGCCTATATGAGTAGAACCAGCCACCACAGTAGGGCAGATCATCTTGGACTGGATCCACTCCATCCTTGCACCCACTAGTTGGTAGAGCACAAGAACACCTCAACCTTAGGAGGATGTTCTTCCCCTTGTACTGTTCATCATCAACCCAAGAGGCAATCCACCACCACCACACTGGAGTAGGGTATTACACCACAACGGTGGCCCGAACCAGTATAAATCTTGTGTCTTTGTGTCGTGAGTTCGTCGAGTTCGTCCGCGATATCCTAGCGAGCTAGGGCGTAGGTCGGTAGGGAGGAAATCTCCGCGCGCACCCCAGTGTTCGAACCTTGAGGGTTTTGCCGGAACCCGTGATCCGACATCTGGCGCGCCAGGTAGGAGTGCGCCAGAGCCTTTATCCCGCCGATCGACCCATCAACGCTCCGCGGCCATGATGTCCGGCGACCCAAGGGCCGATTCCAACTGCTGGGCAGCCTGGCCAGCCCGGGCGGCGCCACCTGCCCATGAAGACCTCAACCCCGCGCTCCAGGCGGCCCGAGCGCCGCCTAACGCCACAGGGCGCGGGCGGCGTGGCGGGGCGTCGTCCACCCTCACTCCACGACAAGCGCGAGCTGCTGAAAGGGCTGCAAGACACGCCGCGGCAACGGCGCTGCACACACGGCGTGAGCAGGAGAACATGCAGGCCACGCTCACGGTGGCGCGGGAGTTGCTGTGGTGCCGGCTGATGGAGAGTGGCCGGATGCCTCTCGCCGAACGCTGCCGCCGAAGCTGCCGGACGCGGCGGCGCTCAGAGCGCCGCCTTCGTTATTTGCTTCTCTCGCACCGCCACGGATCTCACGGCGGGCCTCGCCGCAACCACGCACCCTCATGTGTGCCTGGGGGCTTCGTGAACACCAGCACGGCCGGCGGCGCCGGGGGCTCCACCGACCCCGTGCCGCCCGCGACAAGCATGGGCACGAGCGTCGCCTCCCATGGTCCCAGTGAGATGTCGCGCTACCATCCTCAGGACGCAGCGCTAGGCCGGGCAACATGGAGTGTGGGGCACTACGGCGAGGTGTTCGGGGTAACGGCCCCGGAAGCCTACGTGCCCCGCATGATGGACCAGGGGTACGCCCCGGAGGACGACCCTGGCTCGTTCCTCGGAGAAGATTAGGATGAAGGGACGCTAGAAGTTGAAGCCTTCCAAGAACCGACGGAGAACCGCGACGATCGCGCCAGCAACAACAACTACAGGGTAATGCTAATCTCTCAGGAGCAGGCTTACGCTAACCATGGGCTGCAAGTGAATCAGGTCACAGCATCGGTCGACGACCCCAGCACGGCAGCATCCCTTCCGCCGGGGGCCGCACGGAGGGAGCCGGGAGCAAGGCCCCTCCCCACGTCGCGCGAAGCCAGGCAATGCCCGGAGGTAGGCCTCTGTCGGGGAGGTGCCGGCGAGCCTTCCCCCGGCAGAGGACCCGTGGTCGCCGGGGGCGCCGCTGGCGTCCCTTTCCCCCCTTTGTGTCGTCCAGGTTGTCGGTCGGCTCAAAGGTGGTCGAGGGTGGCGCAAGGCAGGGCCCTCGTCTGGCGATATGAAGCAAGGCCGGTTCCTGTGAAGAAGGGACAGTGCCTGTGAAGCTCGCTGCCCATGACACTCTCACGTAATAATGAGTGTGGCTGTACACGCCCCGGAGTCTCAGGGGTGCCGGCCTCAGGCCCTGGGGCTCCCTCCCATGCCTAGTGGCAGCACTTAGCTCCGCGCTGGTGAGAAGACCCGAAGACTAGAAGACTAGACTAGGCGCCGGACGCGGCCATTTGCTTTGGATCTCTTCTTCTGTAGCCTTGCTTTCTGGTTTTAGATTTAAGTTGAAGTTGAGTTTTCTTTGATGCGCGCGGGGGGTACCTTTTCTCGTTCGAGCGATTTATTGCCGTCCGGCTCTTGCTTTGTCACGAAGCGCATGATCGTCACCTCCCCCAGCGGGCCCCTCGCGAGCGGGGCTGGGCACAGCACACGTAGCACGCGTGTCGATACCATTATTGGCACCTGATCCTCGCGAGGCCCACTCGGGTGAGTCTGCGGGCCCTTCAGGAATTCCTCAGGAGCTCAAGACCTCGCGATCCCATTCGAGGCGCACCGCGACCAAGGCAAGCTGATGCGGGAAACCCACTACCAGACTCATGAATTCACAGAGGTACACATTCAGCTCGACACAAAAGAATAAAGGCGTAGGTCTGCTTGCACGAGGGGCTCCCCCTCTCAAAATGCTCTCACAATCTTTAGGCATCATGCCCAAGTTTTTTAGTACAGGATAAAACGACAGGAGAACATGGGATCAGACAGATATGTCACTCGCTACATCGCCCTCGGACGCGTCACTCAAGGCTGCCGCTGTCGTCGCCGTCACCTCGCCACCTCCACGGCGATGCCTCCGTCGCCGTCGTTAACCACGTCGCCTTAGCGCGACGACCACAACCGCGTCGTCGTCGGAAGCAAAGGCTCTGACCAGCGCATCCGCGTTGTCCTCCACCCACCGCGCCAGGTCGCCCCAGACGGCCTGTGGTACGGGGACAATGGCGGCGTCGAAGTCGAAGTCGGGGAAGGTGTTTCGGAGATGGCTGAAGACAGGGGAGAATGCGCCCGAGCAGGCCCCGACTTCTCTCTTCCACAAGCTGGCGAGCCCTGTCAGACCGGGCTTCCAGGCGCGTCACCACGTTGGTGAAGAAGATCAGATGACTCGCGTAGTCATTCGAGTGGGGGTGTGGTGCATTCTTGTCGTAGATGAAGCCCAGGGCGGTATTAGCCCTGTTCCGGAGGTCCTGAAGCATGGAGGCGTGCTCGCGCTCCAGCGTCCGCCATTGAAGCACTTCCTCCCTATTCTGCCGCACGACGGCCTCGACATCATCAACCCGTTTCCAAAGCGAAAGCAGCTCGGCGCAGGCGGATGCCAAGTCCGCCTGCGCCATGACCAGGGCGGCAGCCGTGGCCTCCCCACGCCTCTCCGCCTCGTCTAGCCTGGGCCTGAGGGCGGCGGTCCTGCCCGCGGCCTTAGTCCCCGTGAGCTTCAGCTGCAGGTCGCTCCGACCTTCAAGATCCACGCCAACCTCGGCCACCCGGCGGTCGACCTCCTCCTGGCCCCTGGCCTCGCGAGCCCCAACGGCATCCTCTGCCTGGGCCACTTGGCGTTCCCTCGTCTCCAACTGCTCGAGCTCGAGGCTGCGCTCCATGGCTTCGAGGGCCAACGCCTCCTCGCGCTTCCGGACCTCTTCTTCCTCGGCGGGCGACCCCCTCAGCGACACAAGGGCGGCTCTGCGCGCCTCCACCTGCTGCTCAAGGGACACACTCCAGGCCTGGAGCTCCCATGCGCGCTTCTCCACAGCCTCGCGGCGGCGGTCGGCCTCGTGAGCCTCCTCCAAGGCTCGGGAGCGAGCTTCGCCGGAAACCTTGAGGGACGCCTCAGCCTTCGCATTGTCAAGATCACGCTGGTAACAGCCCAGGTTGACGGCCACCCTCAGCTTACGCCACTCCTCCGCCAGCCGAAGACCTTTAGCCTCAAGACGCGAGTCGACACCCGCGAGTTCTTCACCAAGTCGGCTCATTGCGCCCATCGCCTCTTGGAAGAGCTCATGGCGGACGACGCTTCGCCCGCGCTCAGACTCTAACGCACGACCCACCTTGTCCTCCACCTCGGGGGCTGCAGACGGGACATCAAGCGGCGCACCGCCTCTCGGCAGAGGGCTGGGGGCTGGTGTTGCCCCAGGCGCCAGCTAGTCCTCGCGGGGGGGGGGGGGCCTAGCCGGTCGGGACCCGCTGCTTGAAGAGGAACCGAAGACTGAAGCTAACCAGCTACTATCCATGACCGGAGGAGGGGTCCTGGGCACGCCCGCCAAGCTCCATGCCAAGTCGTGGGGGAGGAACGACAAGGTCGCAGGATCAGCGTGCCACGAAGGCGAGCGCGCCCCTTCAACCAACCCTGCTCCAAGGGCAGCAAGCGGACTCGGAGCGCTCAAAGCCAATGGGGGAGTCAAAGAAAGAGGAGGCCGTTTCTCAGGAGGCGCAGCAACCTCGACGAAAGTAGCCCTGAAGAACTGATGTCGGGAGGTGGAAACAGCACACAAGAAGCCATAGCGGTACGGTACTTACACATCAACGGCGATGTACTTCCTTCGCTTCAGCGGCCCGAAGATGTTGTTGCCGCTCGGGGATCCTTTCCTCTTGCGGAGCTCCTCAAAGTCCATGCAAACCGACCGAAGCGCTGATATGGCGGCCAGCGCGGGGCGAGGACAAGGAAGAGCTTGGAGGGACAACTTCAGGGGTGTCCGGCTGCGGTGAACAGTCAGACGCCGTCTCACCACGACCTCCCGAGGCTTCCGAGGCTTTGACCTCGGGAGCCGCATGCTGCGCCGCCTCAGTGACCGACGCCCCCGAGGAGGAATCGCGAGCTCCCGAGGACGACGCACCTGGATCATCAGGCGGCATCAGCTCCTCAGCACTCAAGCCGCCGACCTCCGTCAGAGCCTGCCCCCCTGCGCCCACACTTGGGACGAGCTCGGAACCAGCAGCGAAGAAGGAAACCACGTCAACGGGGTTCTCGCGGGGCCCCACCAGGCCGATCGGACGCAGCCCCCACTCATCAAAGGAGGGCATGCTTTCGGAAAATTCAGTGTTGTTCTTGCAGCGGTACAGCAGACAGCTCTTCCTGGGCATGTTGTTCGGGCCGAGGGGCACCTGTCAGGACCGCAAGCACCGTTTGCCGCATCTTAAGAGGAAGCCCCTCCTCCTGAAACCTCATATGGTCCTGATTGCTGAGCAAGGCCCACATCGGGCGGGAATGGCGCTGAAGCGGAGCAACTCGGCGCTTGACGAACTCCTTCACCACCATAGGCGCGGTCACGCCGCGATCCTTCAACCTCCTCAGCCTGAGCCAGACGGAAACGAGACGGGGGCTCGCGGGCCTCTGGTGGCCCCAACTGGAGTTGGGAACGCAGGCCCTAAGCGAGCATGGAGCGAGGGTCGAGCACACCGGGCGCCGACGAACACCCATCGTGTCCAAACTCGCCAGAGATGGAGGAAGCTCAAAGTTGATCCCCGCGCCCGCTTTCGCAGCCACGGCCTGGAAGCTCACGCACCCCGAGCTTTGCCGAGGGTCAGTCAGATGCAATGAGAAGAAATGGCGGAAGAGGGCCACCGAAGGAGCGATGCCCACCATGGCTTCGCACACAAAGGCGAAGACGGCGAGAAGAGTCACAGATTTAGGGTCGAGATGCAGCATGTGGATCTGATAATGTTCGAGCACCGTGTTGAAGAAGGCGGAGAAGGGAGGAATCAGGCCTGCCCAAAGGGCATCAATGAAGATTGGGATCTCGGTGGCTGCCCGAGCGATGCAAGCGCGAGACGCAGGCCAAGCCACCGTCTCCCCCCACTCGTTGAAGCTGGAAGCGAGCATTGGGCGCACCTTGTCCATGGCCTCGTCGTTGAGCACCAAGGATCGGCTGAGCGCAGGCTCGAAGGCAGGAGGCGCACTTGGCGAACGGAGGGGCTTCTTCCCCTTGTCTACTCGTTCCGGCGTCATGGCAGTGAAGCAGGCAAGGCGCAGATCAGATTGGGGGAGAGGAGCAGAGACTCGAGAAAGCAGAGAGATTGGGGAAGCCAGGCGTGGGTGATGGATGAATAAATGTGTAGGTTGCGGGGGGGCGCATAGCCAGACGGATACAAAGGCAGCATGGGGAAGTGGAGACGCCCACGTCCAATCAACCGCCACGCGTCGACCAAGGCCGCAGGCTTTTGGGGCCCGCGGTGCTCCGCACTTGACCTTTGGCTTCGTCGCGAAGCCAAGCCCGAGCGCACCTTGGGCCCAGGGGCTACTGTCGGCGTTCTGGGAACGGGGTTCCCCAGACTTGTTCCGCCTGTGGCCCACGGCATGGATAAAGAAGCGGCCTGTGACGGCCCATCTTCATCAACAAGGCAATCAAGACCCTCGCGAGGGGCCAAGCCTCGCGAGGCAGACGATGCAAGACCTCCTCAGGAGCGGCCTCACCAGGCTGCCTCGCGAGGAGCGGAGATATCAAGGCAGGGCAAACCTCGCGAGGCTCTCGTGACGTGAGCCATGACGATCAAGATCAGGCGGGCGCCAGCGCACGCAGCGTCCTTGTTTCCTCTTTGGTGCTAAGGAGGCCAGCGCAGGCGCGGAATACCGAGGCATCAGGCAAAGGTTTCCGTATCAGTGCAACGAGACCAAGACCAGCCGGGCAGAGGTCACCATGGAGCCCAAGACAGCGTCACCACCAGAGCCTTTTACAGGCGAAGACCGCTTTTGTCGGGATAAGCTGTACTAGTTTTCCCCTTTCAAATTGGTCGTTGTTGGCTCCCTTCCCGCTCAATATTTGGGGAGAGGACCAGGGCCTATATAAGTAGAACCAGCCACCACAGTAGGGCAGATCATCTTGGACTGGATCCACTCCATCCTTGCACCCACTAGTTGGTAGAGCACAAGAACACCTCAACCTCAGGAGGTTGTTCTTCCCCTTGTACTGTTCATCATCACCCCAAGAGGCAATCCACCACCACCACACTGGAGTAGGATATTACACCACAACGGTGGCCCGAACCAGTAGAAATCTTGTGTCTTTGTGTCGTGAGTTCGTCGAGTTCGTCCGCGAGATCCTAGCGAGCTAGGGCGTAGGTCGGTAGGGAGGAAATCTCCGCACGCACCCCAGTGTTTGAACCTTGAGGGTTTTGCCGGAACCCGTGATCCGACACCACCCAGCACCGGGAGGCCCCGGCGGCCTACCTTACGAGGTGGGTTGCCCAGCCTTTACCCGTGAGCTGCGGCAGTTCCAGTGGTCGTCCCACCGCACATTCAAGCCCGACGTCGGCGAGAAGTACAACGGCAAGACCCACCCATCGGAGTTCCTCGGCATCTACACCATTACGATGCAAGCCGCTGGAGCTCGTGATGACAAGGTGCTTGCCAATTACTTCCCGTGGCCCTGAAGCCCAATGTCATGTCTTGGTTGATGCACTTGCCGACGGATTCCATTTCTTCTTGGTCGGATCTGTGTCATGAGTTCGTTGGTGCCTTCACTGGAGGCCACCAAGCTCATGGCCAGGCGAGTGATTTGCACATCATTCCCTAGAAGGAAGGTGAAAACCTGCGCAAGTACATACAGAGGTTCAGCCGGGTGCAATACAACATCACAGACGTTCACCCCGCCGTCGTGATCAGCACGTTCCATCAGGATGTGCCCAACCGCAAGATGCGTGAAGAGCTGGCGATGAACAAGGTTAAAGATGTGGCCGAGCTTTAAGTTCTGGCCGACAGGTGCACCCGAGCTGAAGAGGGGAGTAAGTACCCCGGCGAGGACGCCGGCGCGGAAACCGACTCTACGAATGAAGACACTGCCGCCCCGATGAAGAAGGGTAGGCGTCGCAACAGGAAACGCAAGGGCAAGGTCGTGCTTGCCGTCGAGGGATCCGACGACACCAGCGCTGCCAAGAAGGCCAAGGTAGACAACCCCAGCAAGGAGATTGCCGGGTGCGCCGCTTGCCGGGCCTTGGCGGCTGCCGACAAGCCAGGAGGCTCCGACAAGCAGTACTGCAAGATCCACCGCACCAAGGGCCATGACCTACGGAACTGCCGACAAGTCGAGCTGCTTGCTGAGAAGCAAAAGGCCGAGTATGAGATGTGGGACAAGGAGAAGGGTCAAGATGGTGCCGAAGGATCCGGCAAGAAGTGTGGCGGCCAAGGAGGCCGCCGCGACAAGGATAACCAGCAAGAGAGGCCCGCTCGAGGCCGCGACAAGAAGCAGGAAGACGATGATCATGACGAGGACGACGAGTCCGGCGAGCATGAGTTTCATAAGTCTACGGAAGCCATGTGCGTCGATGGTGGCGCCTCGCTGCATACTTCTCACCGCCAGCTCAAACAGTGGGCGTGTGAGATCACAGCAGCGGAGCCCTCGTTCGACGCCGAAGCCGCTTGAAGGTGGTCCAGACGCCTCATCTTTGACACCGAGGACCACCCTGACCGCACAACTGCGGTCGGGTGTTTGCCGTTGTTGGTATCACCAACGATACGCAACCTCAAGGTGAACAAGATGCTGGTTGACGGCGGGGGCGGTCTGAACTTGATCTCACCCGTTGTGATCAAAAGGCTGCAAATTCCTGATGGAGACCTCGAGGAAACGGGCACGTTTCAAGGGGTCAACCCGGGAAGGAGCCAGCCGAAGGGGAAGGTCACATTGCCTATGAAGTTTGGAGGCGAGTTGAACTACAGGACGAAGAGGATTGTCTTCGATGTAGCCGATATCCCCTTGCCCTACAACGGGATCCTCGGCCGCCCAGCACTAGCCAAGTTCATGGCGGCGGCGCACTACGCCTACAACACGCTGAAGATGCCTGGGCCGATGACCATCATCATCGTCCCCTCCGACAAGAAGGACGCGCTGATCTGCGCTGACCAACTCTACCGAGAAGCAGTTGCAACAGCTACCGCCAAGGCACTTGCTCCTGCCGCTGAAGTCCCGGGAGGGAAGAAGAAGACCGGCAAGACCTCTCGCACCCACTTCGGCAAGCGCACCTCTTCGGAGTGTTGTGCTACCGTCGAGGACATGTCAGAGAGCTCCACCGGCAAGAGCAAGAAATCCAGAGCTGCACCACCAGAGACCAAGAGGGTGTCCATCAAGGAGGATGGCATGGGAGGGGCTTTCACCATAAGCTCCACCCTCGACAACAAATAGGAAAGCGCGCTCGTCACTTCCTGCGGGCGAATGTCGATGTGTTTGCGTGGCAAGCATCTGACATCCCCGGCGTTCCCAGGGAGGTGATTGAGCACCACCTTGCTGTTTGTCCTCATCGCGGCCAGTCAAGCAGAAGGTCAAGAAGCAGGCTTTGGAAAGGCAAGAGTTCATCACAGAGGAGATTAGGAAGTTGGAAGCGGCATGCTTGGTGAGAGGAGTGCTCCATCCGACGTGGTTAGCCAATCCGGTGGTGGTGCGCAAGGCAAATGGGAAGTGGAGGCTGTGTATTGACTACACATATATCAATAAGGCTTGTCCCAAGGACCCTTTCCCGTTGTCGCGCATCGACCAGATTGTTGACTCAACGGCCGGGTGTGACCTGTTATCATTCCTTGACGCCTAATCAGGATGCCACCAGATCTTCATGACAAGAGAGGACGAAGAGAAGACAACATTCATCACCCCATGTGGTACGTATTGCTTTTTATGGATGCCTTTCGGGTTGAAGAGTGCTGGCTCAACGTTTGCAAGAGCTGTCCAAATTGGTTTTGAGCCCCAGCTGCATAGAAATATGGAATCATATATGGATGACATAGTGGTCAAAACCAAGGACAAGGCAACACTTGTGCAAGATCTCGAGGAGACGTTTGCAAATTTGCGCAAGCTCAACCTCAAGTTGAACCCTGAGAAGTGTGACTTCGGAGTTCCGTCCGGCAAACTTCTCGGGTTCTTTGTGTCGCAGCGTGGGATCAAGGCGAACCCAGACAAGATCAAGGCTATCGAGCAGATTGGGGCGCCCAACCGGATCAAGGATGTGCGTCGGCTCACTGGCTGCGTTGCCGCCATGAGCAGATTCATCTCCAAGTCCGCTGAGCGTGCCCTTCCCTTTTTCAAAATCTTGAAGAAGGCGGGCCCACTGGAGTGGACCCCAGAGGCCGAGGTAGCGTTGCAGGATCTGAAGAAATACCTTTCCTCTACACCAATACTGGTTGCGCCTAAACCACAAGAGTCGTTGCTGCTGTATCTGGCGGCGACGAATCAAGTGGTCAGCGCCGCGCTGGTGGCGCGGAGGGGGGTCGACGGAGAGGCAGTGGCAATGGCAGGACTGGCGGATGGTGAGTCAGAGATTCCCCCGGCAGGGCCTAGTGCCGACAAGGCAAGGCCCCCGGCAGAGTCTGACGCCGTCGAGACAGGGCCGGTGCAGCCAGATGAAGTGGTGCGGAAGAAGAAGATGATGCAGCACCCGGTTTACTTTGTCGGCTCCCTCTTGCAGGGGGCTAGGTCAAGGTACTCCGGTGTGCAGAAATTGCTCTTCGGCCTCCTTATCGCCTCGAGGAAGTTGCGTCATTACTTCCAAGCCCACGAGATCACTGTCGTCACACGCATCCCGTTGCAACAGATATTGCATAACCCAGAAGCAACCGGGAGGATTGTGGAGTGGGCCTTGGAGCTGTCGAGCTTTGGTTTGAAGTTTGAAAGTACTTCGACGATCCAGAGTAGAGTCCTGGCGGAGTTCGTTGCGGAATGGACTTCAACGTCCGACAAAGAGATCCAGGAGACCACTCTCCCCGGCAAGGAAGCAAGTCGCGACTGGATCATGTACTTTGACGGGGCTTTCTCGCTGCAAGGCGCCGGTGCTAGTGTGCTGCTCGTCGCACCCACCGGAGAGCACCTCAAGTATGTGATCCAGATGCACTTTCCCAGGGAGATGTCCACAAACAACACTGCCGAATACGAGGGATTGCTTGCCGGTCTCAGGATCACAGCAGACATCGGGGTTAAAAAGCTCATCGTCAGGGGTGATTCGTAGCTTGTCATCAGACAAGTCAACAAAGATTATCAGAGCCCGTTGATGGAGGCCTACGTAGATGAGGTGAGGAAGCTGGAGGAGCACTTCGATGGTATACAAGCGGAGCACGTTCCCCGAGCGGAGAACGACATCGCCGATTACCTATCAAAGCGCGTTGCATTCAAGCTACCTGTGGAACCAGGTACTTTTTTGCTTCGGTTAACTCAACCATCCGTCGAACCATCAACGGAGCAGAACAAACAGAGGAAATCAGGCCCCGGCAAGTACTTTCCCGATGAGCCCTCGGGGGCCGCCGACAAGGGTGTTGCCGCGGATTCTGAGCCTGTCGAGGAGTGACTGACTCCGGCAGGCCGTCAAGCCCTGGTCGTAGAGATGGCCGCTCCCATGGCAGAAGAAATGCCTGTCGTCCTTGCCGTCGAGCCCCAGGCTCCGGCATGGGCACAATATACCGTCCGATTCCTCCAAACAGGGGAGCTTCCTGAGGAGCAGGAAGAAGCGGAGAAAGTAGCTCGTCGGTTACGCTATGTATCGGTTCGTCGATGGCGTCTGTCTGAGAAGAGACCGAACGGTGTGAAATTGAAGTGCATTCCCCGGGAGGATGGACTGGAGCTGTTGACGGAGATACACGGAGGCATATGTGGCTCCCACATAAGGTCAAGGGCCCTTGCCGGCAAGGTGTTCCGGCAGGGTTTCTTCTGGCCCACTGCCCTCCTGGATGCAACGGCACTAGTAACCAAGTGTGAAGCGTGTCAGTTCCATTTGAAGAAGCTTCATCAACCAGCTCAAGCCCTTCAAACAATTCCTCTTTCCTGGCCATTCTCGGTCTGGGAGCTCGACATCCTGGGCCCTTTCCCCCGCGTTGTCGGGGGCTTTGAGTACTTGTACGTCATAATCGACAAGTTCACAAAGTGGCCGGAGGTGGAGGCGGTGAGGAAGGTGACAGCACAGTCAGTCGTCAAGTTCTTCAAGGGGCTAGTGTGCCGTTTTGGTGTGCCAAATAGAGTCATCACCGACTATGGCACGCAGTTCACAAGCCACACCTTCATGCAATACATCCAAGACCTCGGCAGCAAGGTCTGTTTCGCCTCTGTGGCACATCCACGGAGCAACGGCCATGCGGAGAGGGCAAATGTTGAAGTGTTGCGAGGCCTGAGGACAAAGACTTTTGACAGGCTGCACAAGAGCGGAAGGCGCTGGATTGATGAGTTGCCGGTGGTTCTTTGGTCGATCGAGCGACGCCAAATCGAGCCACCGCCGGACACCTTTTCCCGGTATACGGGGCGAAGCGATTCTCCCCACGGAACTCATATACGGGTCACCTCGAGTGCTCGCTTCGACGAGCTTGAGCAAGAGCAATTACGGCAAGATGACGAAGCGCTCCTTGAGGAAGATCGTCTTGGTGGCTGTGAGAGCAGACGCTACCGACAAGCCTTGCGCCGCTACCATAGCCGCAAGGTTCATGCCCGGCTTTGAGGAAGGTGACCTTGTTCTCTGGCGCGTTCAATCGGCCAAGAATTCCAACAAGTTGGCCTTGAAATGGAAAGGACCTTATCGGGTAATCTGAGTCACGAACTGGCGCAGTCCTTTGGAGATCGAAGATGCTATTTCAGTGAGCAACTCCTGGAACATTGAACATCTTCGCAAGTTTTACCCATAAGGCGCGGTTGTCGGGCCCCCCGGCAAACCACCTTTTGTACAAGCCTTGCCGGCAAGGCATGTAACCCTATGTACAAAGCCAGGCGCAGACCCTGAGCAAAAATAAATGAAGCGCTGACGCCCTAAGTTTTAGCATGCATGCTAGGTTAACTCTCTCCCTCGGTTAGGGTCGATAGTGCTTAGCAGCGACTAACCCCTAGGCTAGATGTCGAGTATGCGTCTTTCTGTCCTCTTTGGTTCGCAGGGCACGTGGACACTTCTGCTGAGCCGCTTGGGAGAAAGAGAGCGAACCGGCGCCCCGGCCCCGGCAAGCCGAGACTGCCGGGGGCTGAAGACACAAGGATCTAACCATGGCAAGCCAAAGTTGCCGGGGGCTGCGGATTCAGATAAGTCCTTCATCCCCTATTGTGCATTTCCGTATGGAACTGGGACAAATGAAACCTCGTTTTGCTCCAAGACCATTGTGCTCCCCCTTCTTCTTGTACCCAAGTCCCTGGAACAGAACCGGGTCGTAGACGCGGTGGCAAGGAAATAAACGAAGGGCCTAACTCTACTTCGCCCCTGCCTCTGCCAAAAGCGTGAGAATGGTCGATGAAGTCGAGGGGCGGCAAGGCACATTGTTGGGGCGACAATGTTTATCTTAAAAATAACAAGGATTCGTTCCTTGGCATGGGCCTCACTCACGCACAAAGAACCCGGCAAGCACCCCTTTTCATTAAAAACATCCCATACAGGTACAGTTCATACGGAATTAAAAACATGAGCAAGGGGATTACAAGTCTTAAGATTAACAAGTGCCCGTGGGCTTACAAACTAAAAAGAGACAAGGTGCCCGTAATCCCTTTCTTGTCCCTCTCCTCAGAAGGTGGAACAAGACAGTAGGAGGGCAAAAAGAGTTCCTAGGCGAGGTGCGAGGAGCAGAAGGCACCAAGAGAGCATCCCGGTGCCGGGAGAGAAGCTGGAAGATGAGGCAGCGGGCCGACAATACGCGACGATGGCGTCGGTGCCCACGTACTCCGACTTGACGGCTGCCACCCGCCTTCTTCGCCTTCTCCGGCCCTCCTACGCCAGCCGCCCAAGGAGACGACGAGGAGCGCCCCGATGGAGAGCTTGACGAGGAAGGCCCTTGGCAGGGCGTGTGGCCGAGGGAGGGGCGACGCGGTCAGTCGGAGTCGGGGTCGGCATCACGCCGCTCGACTCCCTCATCGTCGTTGTCGCTGTCCTCCTCGTCACTCCCGCTCGAGGAGGAATCTTCATCGTCGGAGGAGCTCTCCACGCAGCACTTTAGGCGAGTTCCAAGATCTCCAAAGACCTTGACGGAGAGCAGGCCGCCTTCCATTAACTTGAAGTAGAGGACGAGCCCCCGTCGAGGTGTGGGCATGAGCAAGCGTCTTCCATCCGCGACGGAGGTACATGGCGTGAGGAGCGGGAAGTCGGCGTTGACCAGCGTGTCGCCGTTCCGCAGCCCCTCATGTGCAGCTGAGGGTGCAGGCGGATCGAGCTCCATCTCCCGAGCAAATGGTGTGGGGAGGCGGAGACGACGACGCGGTGGCCGGCGCAGCCTGATGAAGAACTCGCGGGGCTGGTCCCCGACGTGGCCCTCCATCGTGGGAGGCACGACCATTGCGCCGCCTCGTTCCCCTCTTCCCCGAGCGCCACGGTGACCTCGGCCTCGCCCCCTCCCCCTTCCTCTCATAGCCATCTCCGCCGCCGGGGGCTCTTGGGAAGGGGGAACGCGCTGTCGAGCAGCGACCCTCGCCGCCACCGTCGAAGGGCCTGCACCCCCTCTCGCCATGGCAGGTGGAAGAAAGGAGCGGAGGTGGAAGAGGATGGATGCTGAGAGAATGTGTGATGACATCCCCCTCCCCCTCCTTATAAAGGGGCGGGGTCGAGGCTCGGCCGCCCCACTCAACCAATCCAGCCATCGGGCGCGAGGGAATCGAGACCGACCAGCTGCCCCAATCGGCGACGGCCCGGTTTCCCGCCTCCACCGCCACCCACTGCATGGGGGCGTGGCGGCGAGCGAGGATCGAGGGACGGTGAGGCGACCATTCCCCACCCCATGATCATGGGGCGCGGGCGCCTTGAAGACCGCGACCCAAATCCACTCAGTAAATGAGCCACGCCTCTGCGCCTCCCTCTTTTTTATGGGGAAGGCGCGAGCCGCCTCTTTCCCACGATGTGACGCATGCATGCGGGAATCGCCCCACGCATGACGTGTCACATGCGACCCTCCACGTCGCGCGTTCAACGCGGGTCGTGGGGAAGCGCAGCGGACAAAACAGTTACTACGCTAAAAATCCGCCCCACCTGCCCGCGCACCGTTCTGGGCCTGGCCCAACAACGCGTCGCGCTTATGTGTGGCCCAGACCAGGTCTCCTATCGGTGTACAAAAGTAGGGGGCTCTCCTTTTGACCCCTTTACTTGTGCACGGGGAGTCAGAGCCGCACGCCACGGCTACACTTAGCAGGGCAGAGGAGGGAAGCCGGAGAGAAGCCGAAGCACAAGACAACCAAGGCAACGCCAAGACCAGAAACACAGGAGAGCAAGAGGGCGTGGTGGACTCCCTCGGCAAGATCCTTGCCGAGGCAGCCTCCGCATCCCCGGCAAGAGCCTTGCCGTGGCAACTTGCCTGACGCCAACAGAGCAAGCCACCCTTGAGCCCACGGGTTCCAACACCACCAACTATCCACGTTAGGACCAAGGCTCAGGAGGCGCCTCTGTGGTGGCATGCAGATCTTCGTCAAGATCATAAACATGTGAGATCAGATGAGGAACAGAAGACGGCGACCCTCGACGGGATCCCAGCCGAGGAAATCCACAAGACCCCCGGCAAGTGCCTTGCCGGGGACGACTGCAACGCCACGGCAAGACCCTTGCCGAGGGCATCAGCAGGGACACTGTCAGGCCCGCGCCAACCAAGACTCCACCACCGTCCCCAAGCAGCTGCTAGCTCAACCAGTTGGGCAGGCACCTGCGTGGCAACGGGCGGCCTCTACACCGACTCAGCAAGCACCTACGTGGTGGCATGCGACTCTTCGTGAAGGCTCCACCACCGCCCCAGCCCAGCAGCCAGCCAACGTGGCACCGTGATGCCTCATCAGCTCAGACGCGTGTCGAGGCCAGGCGAGGCGGCGACAGCTGGGACGTGCTTCCTTGGCGTCCCCAATAAAGAAAGGGGGGCACGTCGGCAGCGCATTGAATGCGTTTGTCCGACGGTCCTAGAGGATAGGCTTACCGACTGTAGACCTTTCCACCTCCTGTGTGCCGCTGTGGCAACCCCTTTTTCCTATAAAAGGAGGCCTGAGGCGACCAGGAGAGGGATTCGGCTCTTTTGGGCAAGTTGCACCCTGTAGCTAGCTCAAGAACACAAGAACACTCTAATACATCCGCCAAAGCAGGACTAGGGTATTACGCACCTTCGCAGCCCAAACCTGGGTAAACGATCCATGTGCTTCCTGTCAGACCCGCTCTTTGCACAACCTCGCGCCCGCCAACCGTAGAAGGGATCCCAGTGACCCCATAGGTGTCGTTTCCCCCGACAGCTAGGGAGAGAGAAATCGGGCAAAAATGGAGCTTAGAGCAACAATGGAGCTTGGGGGTGGAAGAGGTGGTCAACTCGGAGAAGAAGACTCCCCTTTTATAGTGATAGAACAAATCCAACCGTTATCCACTAACTCAGTCTGCGAAGAGCGGTACTACCGCACCAGACAAGCGGTGCTACCGCAAGGGCCTGCGGTACTTCCGCGTGGCTCTGCGGTACTACCGCTGGTGCGGCAGGAACTAGACCAGCCGTGTTGCGTAGAAGCAGAGAGCGGTAGAATCGTTTGCGCGGTACTACAGCTCCCCCTTGCGGTACTACCGCAAGGCAAGGTTAGTCTAGGCTGGGAAGGCACGGACATATAAAAATACATCCGTGGCTACTTCCGCTGAGTTTTGATCTATGCAAAAATCCGACATGGTACTACCGCAAGCCTGGAGCGGTACTACCGCGTAGGGCGCGGATGTAAATAATTACATCTGCCCCTACTTCCGCTCGTGCTGCTGTGCCTGGCCTGAGGCCACGGTACTACCGCAAGCCCGGAGCGGTACTACCGCGTAGGGCGCGGATGTAAAAAATTACATCCGTCCCTACTTCCGCTTGTGCTGCTGTGCCTGGCCTGAGGCCACGGTACTACCGCGCCCAAGGAGCGATACTACCGTGAGCACCTGCGGTACTACCGCGCCAATGGCCGGTACTACCGCAAGGGCCTGCGGTACTACCGCTCCGAAGAGCAATACTACTGCATGCCCAGTTCAGCAACACTAGGAGTCCTTCATTTTGCAGAGACACGAAGAAACGGAGGATGCTCCAAAGGGCCAAAGGAAAGGTGGTGCAGAAAGGAACAGGCGTGTATGTGATGATTCCACCCAAACCTTTCCAACGCAGACCCCTTCTTAATACTCCCTCCGGTCTTTTTTACTCTGCATATTAGGTTTGTCCGAAGTCAATCTCATCCAACTTTGACAAAGTTTATATAAGAAATTATAGACATTCACATAACAACATCAATATTATTAGATTCATCTTGGAATATATTTTCATATTATATATATTAGATATTATAGATGCTAATAATTTCTAATATAAATTTGGTCAAACTTAGCAAAGTTTGACTTTCAGCAAATCCAATGTGCAGAGTAAAAAGGACCGGAGGGAATAGTACGGCTTTCCTACGACTCAAATCCACCGAAAAGAAACGTAGAGAAACGTCGTCTGCAATAAGCTTCGAAGGGCACCAGATCGTCTTGTGCCTCGACATAATATATCTAAAATATTCAATGCACACGATTAGTCCGCAAAAGCATTGCCATCAATCACCAAAACTATAAGGGATAAATATGCCCTTACAGTTGTCTATGTATCCACACATGTATTTGAGTTTCCAGTCAATACAATTTATAGCATGGATAATAAACGATTATCATGAACAAGGGAATGTAATAATAACCACTTTTTTATTGCCTCTAGGGCATATTTCGAACACTCTTTCGTTAGTTGCTCCCGATGCTCGGGCAGCGCGACGATGAGAGGGGGATTTCCTATTTAGCGCTTCAGCCGCCGTTCATAGGCCGTTTGGCAAACTGGCGCACACCCCTCCCCCCGGTCGGCCCGATTCGACTTCCACTTTTTTTGGTTTAATATATAAAAAATGTTGCGCGGGAGAGATTCAGATTCGCGACCTCCACCATAATTGCAACTCGCACTAACCAACTAGACAGACCACACATTGTGATAATGTATTTTCCTTTTATATTTTCTCCAGCCAATTTTTTTTCTTTTTGTTCATTATGGATTTTTTTCGGGACCAGATTTTGTTTTGTTTTTTCTCTTTTTTGTTTATTTTCTTTCATCCTTTTTCCTTTTTGTTTCTATTTTTCTATTTCTTTTTATTTATCTCTTTTTCTGGACCGGTTTCATTTTTTATTTCTATTTCTTTTCTTTTACTTTTTTTATTTTCCTCCTCTTGTCTTTTTTCAAAATGCACGATTTTTTCAATATCGATGATCTTTTTCCAAAATTGATGAGATTTTTTAATATTTGAGAATTCTTTTCAAAATAGATGGACTTTTTCAAATTTGATGAACTTTATTAAATTTTGTGTATTTTTTAAAAAAAATGATGAACTTTTTTTCAAAATTGATGAACTTTTCATCAAATTCGATGAACATTTTTTAATTCATGATTTTTTCAATTTTTTCAAAATTCAACGGTTGATCGGTTACCCATTGACCGAGCGAGCAAAAGCGAGCGAGCGACTACGTGATTGCAGGAGCTACCAGCACGTTGTTGGGCCAGCCCACGAGAGCAGCTGCATAGGCGCCATTTTCTTTGTACGACAACTCATAGAGAGATATATGGAGCAAAAGAACCTACATACGGTGTTCATTGACTTAGACAAGGCCTATGATAAGATACCGCGGAATGTCATGTGGTGGGCCTTGGAGAAACACAAAGTCCCAGCAAAGTACATTACCCTCATCAAGGACATGTATGACAATGTTGTGACAAGTGTTCAAACAAGTGATAGTGACACTGTTGACTTCCCGATTAAAATAGGACTGCAACAGGGGTCGGCTTTGAGCCCTTATCTTTTTGCTTTATTGATGGATGAGGTCACGAGGGATATACAAGGAGATATCCCATGGTGTATGCTCTTTGCGGATGATATGGTGTTCGTCGATGATAGTCAGACGAGGGTCAATAGGAAGTTAGACCTAAGGAGACAAACCTTGGAATCAAACAGTTTTAGACTTAGTAGAACTAAAACCGAGTACACGAGGTGTGCTTTCAGTGCAACTAGGCATGAGGAGGAGGTTAGCCTTGATGGCCGGTGGTGCCTCAGAAGGACACCTTTCGATATTTGGGGTCAATGTTGCAGAATGATGGGGATGTCGATGAAGATATGAACCATCGAATCAAAGCTGGATGGATGAAGTGGCATCAAGCTTTCGGCATTCTCTATGACAAGAGAATGCCCCAAAGCTAGAAGGCAAGTTCAATAGGACAGTGGTTTGACCTGCAACGTTGGATGGCGCTGAGTGTTGGTCGACTCAAAGGCAACATCTTCAACAGTTAGGTGTGACGGAGATGCGCATGTTGAGGTGGATGTGTGGCCACAGAATGAAGAACTGAGTCCGGAATGATGATATATGAGATAGAGTTGGATAGCACCGATTGAAGAGACTTGTCCAATAGTTTGGTCATATTCAGCGCAGGCCTCTAGAAGCGTCGGTGTATAGTGGACGGCTAAAGCGTGCTGATAATGTCAAGAGAGGTTGGAATAGACCAAACTTAACATGGGAAGAATCCGTAAAGAGAGATATGAAGGACTGAAGTATCACCAGAGAAAGGTGCGTGGAAGCTTGCTATCCATGTGACAGATCTTATGAGTGAATCTAGCCTATCCCAACTCGTTACAGACTAAAGGCTTCGTTGTTGTTGTTAGGCGCAAGATTTGGGAGAGGAAAGGGTAAAGTGAAGATAGTATGCCACTGGTGGGCAGGGCCAGAGGAGGAGAACGCACGTGTCCGCGGCGTGTCTGCCAAAATTTGGGTTGGAAATGGATCAAAATAGACAGCAAAACAAACATCAATCTATTTATGTCACCACGGTAGGCCATGATTTTTGTTCGTACAGATAAAAACAGACACATGCAGAAGAAATGTGCCGACCCATTGGAGGCACAACAAAGCATGCGTCCCCTTCAAGTTAAATTTTCAAGCGATAAGCTTGTTTATACTACTACGTTGAAAAAAAGACAATGTTACTGCGCAAGGACTATTTGTGAGTCATAGAAAAGGTTACAGCATCGGCTAGAGATGTAGAACATATACTCCCTCCATCCGAAAAAGTTTGTCCCAAACTTGTCCCTCAAATGAATGTATGTAGCGCCAAGTTAGTGCTAGATACATCCATTTGAGGAACAAGCTTTTTCAGACGGAGGAAGTATATAGGTTCCAGCCAAGGCTTCAGGACAGGAAGCACATAACACAAGGGCAACCGAGGGAGGAGTAATATCCATTGCTAATGCGATAATTTCAGCATGTCTTAGCCCACATAGGGCACAATAACGAAACACTGATCCCACATTCTACGGCCACTGCAATACCAAGTTCCCACACAAAAAAGCCCTAAACATCAATTGCAAAAGGAGGGCATCCATACATTAATGCCACGTCAGATTCAAGCAATTTTCTGGGCAATGTCCTTGATAACCTTGTCCATGTCGAGCTCCCTCATCTTTTTGAAGGGCCGGGGCATGTTCTGCATGTCAATTTTCAGCATTAAAAATATTTGGAGTGTCATCAAGCTGTGGAACAAGTTAAGTTATTGGCTAGTATGAAACCAAAAACTGGAACAAACCAAGAATTTGGATTATACTCCCTCCGTCCCAAAATAAGTGTCTCAAACTTAGTACTGTATAACTTATTTTGGGACGGAGGGAGTAGTTAGCAAGCTTTCACAGGAAAATAAGGTTCGTTGTTATCTGATCAGTATAGTATGGTTCAGAAATTAACCCAGAGACAGTTAAGATTACCAGCAGTGAAATGAACACATCACCACCTTCCTCCCGTATCTCAAGGCATCCACGGCGTGGCTGAAAAAAGACAGAAAGATACGTCAATTCAGTTGTAGATATACAGGAAAAAATGCCAATTAAAAGATCGATATACACGAAAAATATGCCAAAAAAGATGTAGCGAACTTGATGATTATGTAGATGAAACACAGTGAAGATACCTTTTCAGGGTTGATTGTCACAGAAACCCCAGGGACAGCACTTTCAAGATCCTCCTTCACCTTTAAAGCTCTAGTCTTGAACTGTTGGCACTGGGTGCTGGAGAGTTCAACAAACAAGCAATCGGTAAGAGGAAAGAACAACCATAACTGCAGAGCTTATTGAGTTTACATTATTGAGCATACAGACAGCTGGAGAAGTCTTGCAGATTATTTAAATGATCAAGGATATTCAAGTACATGCTTTGAGTCTTAAGGTATGTTCAGATCAAATGTAACCATGTCAGAAATATTTTGAGTATCAAGGTAGAAAACAATGGTTTTTTAGTGGATGATACAGAACAATGGTTGCATCCAGCCAACTACAATTCACTACTCCAGTTTCCTACATAAGTAATCATAAGAAGAGAAATATCTCCAGAAAACAATAAAGAACAGGTTGTTTTGGGTGTAGTTACCATATATCAAATTACAGTAATGGAAACAAGGTGCAGTTAAAGAGAGCGCAAATGGGGTATTCTACCACCCTTGCTACTCAAAATCATTTAATCTTTCTATTGAAATTGGTGTGAAAGAAACAAAAGACTGTTGTCAGAAAGCCACCAAAGGAGAGGAATTTTTAGAACCAGAAAAAGAAGATAGCATAACCTTCTTTCGGTGCTAACTATTTAACAAGTTCAACAAATGTTGCAAAGATAGATGATTCTCCAAACCAGCTTAATGGACGCATTTAATCAAACATGATGTTTGGATAGTGGATAAGATGGCAACTGCTAGAATGAAACTTACATTTTCAGCTGATGTTTTAATATTATTAATCACATTTTAGAACAGTAGCCTACTATATTCCGACTTGTGAATCATATTATGTTTATTTACAAGTTGGAACGCATGCAGTACCTATTTGATCATGATCATGCATGATGCATACCATTTAAATCAGACATTTTGATTTTTGCCATGGTTAACTACAGAGTGAATATGTGATAAAATTCAAGAAGAGTAGAAGTAATTCCCGTGCGAAACCGTCTGCAAGCAGCAGCATATATAATAAAAAAGAAGTGAAAATAACAGATCTGTTGAATATCAGTCCGTTCATCTTACCCCTAATATCAGTTTCAACCTTTTCCCCATCTAAACTACGAAATAATAATCTTAAACAACACCTTTTCATCCATTAATCGTACCGAAAGTTCCGCTAAATCCGACCAGAAATCAGTTAAAATCGTCCATAATAATCACAAAAGGCAAACCTAACTGTCACGTGCACCGGCGCAAGCACTTACCAAGCCTCGACGATGACGCGCTTCCCGCTTTCAGCGCCAGCACCGCCATCATCTACCGCGGCCGCCACCACCTCCTTCTTGGCATTTTTCTTCACCTTCTGCTTGGCCGCTGCAGGAGGCAACAGTACCGTCTCCACCGCAGACACCTCCTTCTTGGCCTTCTTCCTGCCCTTCCCCCCGGTCGCCGCCGGCGCCGCCTCTGCTTCCTCCTTTTTAGCCGGAGCGTCGGCGCCCCGCTTCCCGGCGGCCATGCTCCGGGTCATCCTAGGCGGCATTGCGGGGGCCGCCGCCGTCGCAACCGGGGACTTGCGCTTGGGAGGCATCGCTACGTTAGTGGATTGGGGTGGGTGTTCGGCTCTTCGGTTTTCGCGGAGGAAAGAGATTGTATCTTATAGAAGAAGACGGTGGAGGATGTGAAAAGGGCGCGCGTGGGAGAGAGTTTCCCGCCAATTGGGCAGTAGGGGCGGGAGATGAAGGAACATGGGCCGTTTCCACTCCACAACCCACTCCACGTTCATGTTTCGGCAATGTCCACGAGTAACATATCTTTCTTTTTTTCGAACTCAGAGACCTGCTTCCATTTTTTTTCAAAAAACTTCCTATCTATTCATCTTTCATCATGATAACACAGCCAACGCCAGAAATATTAAAAATTGAATCTTGATAACGCCCACACATGTGGCATACTAGACATTCGTCCACACACCGTGTGTGGCGTGAGCAGGAGGTGGCCCACACGGGCTGTGTGTGGGCAAACATTAGAATTGCCTACATGTGTGGGCGCGGCTACTTCGTGCCACACGCCCAACAAGTACTACTCATCCCCACCCCGTGCGTGTGGCACGAAGCAAATATGCCCACTCGTCCTGGCGCAACTACATTAGGTACCCGTGGGATGACGATTTAGTTGCCATTCGGGATGGCAAAAGTAGTTGTAAAAGCATGGCAACTCTCTCTGTTTTGGTTAACTATAGTTGCCATGTCTAATTTATGGTAGTTGCCATGTGTAATCAAACCATAGTTGCCGTGTGTGATTAACTACTGGCCACATATGGTCAAACAATTGTTGCCATGTGTGTTTACCTAGTTGCCACGTGTGGTCCAACCATAGTTGCCATGTATGGTTAATCAAAGTTGCCATGTGTGTTTATCTAGTTGCCACGTACGCGCAACTGCAGTTGCCGTCTAGCAACGAATCATAGTTGCCATGTGTGTTTACCTCGTTGCCATGTACGCGCAATTGCAGTTGCCATCCAACAACATACGGGTGTCATGTGGGCGAATAGCAGTTCGCCCACACGCGCGCGGACTAGGTGGTGGCTGTGTGGGCAGAAACTAGTTCGCCAACACAACGCAGCTGGCAAACCGCGTGCTGCGGGACGTGTGGGCGAACTCTCCAACGCCCACACACACGATGATGCCCACGTGGCACTCAGATTCTAACAGATTCCTTTAGGACTCGTGCAAAACAGAATCAACGTGGATCAAGGCGTGTGGGCGATGTGCAAACATGCCACACGTGTGGGCGTTATCATTTGGGTAAAAACTACATCCAAATTTGTAGACCACCTAGCGACGACTACAAGCACTGAAGCGAGCCAGAGGCGCGCTGTCGTTATCACCCCTCCCTCGCCGGAGCTTGGCACAACTTGTTATAGTAGACAGTCGGGAAGTCATCGTGTTAATGCCCCATATGACCAACACACCAGAAGAGCAGCCGCCGCCATTGAAGAGAAGCTTAGATTTTAAGGATCCAACCTCCACACGCCCTCCGACAATACTAGACGCACCACCGGGACGGGGCTAGGCGGAGAGAACCTTATTCCATCTTCACAAGCCGCCACCGTCTCGTCTTCCTAAGCAGGACACAAACCTTTACAAAACTTGAAGAACCACCTAAAACAGAGCCCTTCCACCGGTTTATTTTCGCATCACCTTCCACCATTTTCTCCATGATGGTTTTCATATATATTGGTTTATTTTTCTCTTCACTTTTTCCTTGCAAATCAGCCCTTTCTTAACGTGCAAAAGATCATGGATCTAACTTTTCTAACTTACCCAAATCAACTGATCTCTCCCATCAATGCAATTTACTTTAGGAAACAAATAACACATTTTAAGAAAACAAATAAGGGATTTTAAGAAAAATAACATGTAAATCATTGTGTACCTACTTAATCTGTTATGGAATAGTATCAAAATTATAGAGCACAACGAACATTCCATTTATCTAAGGAAACAAATTCTGAAATCTCTACTATTAAAGGGGAGTTGGAGATGGTACATCTAGCTCTCTCGCCACTGATTGAACGCCCATCCTCTCCCCCCATTGATTTTTCTCTCTTCCCTCTTTGATTTATTTTCACCCATCACAAATTTTTTTTACGAAATCGAGCAGCAGCCCACCCACCCCTCTCTCCGCCTCAAGCAACGCACGCACTACCCCGAGTCCCGACCCCGCCGCGCCCTAGGGTTAGCCCGCCGCCCACCCTCACCTCGCTACCTCCTACAATGGCTATGAGGGGCGGCCGCGTGAGAGATTGCTCACGCAACATCGTGGTGTCTCCCTGTGTCTTCCTCTGGACCGCACCATATGGATTCTCCTGTGAGACCACACCGCACCGCCAACTCCCCACACTGACGGCTTGCCCGCTCTAGACCGCCTCTCATCGGCGCCCCCGCCGACCTACATTTTTATGGAAAAGGCCGCATCCCGACTTTAAATTAATAAAGACACCATGCAACCTAGTAACACAGACAGATAGGTAGCACATCAAACATGACAACAACAAAGAAGTTTTAATCGGCCACAACCGGCAACATGGCACGCGGGCCAGCTGAAAGGATCGATAAGAGGTGTCTAGAGGGGGGGTGAATAGACTCTAAACAAGAAAAGTTGCAATTTTTAATTTCTCTTAAGTTGATGTGGAGTTTTAGCACAAGTTTAAACATTCACAATACATATCAAGCAAGCATGCAAGCATACAAAGAGTATATGAGCAGCGGAAAGTAAAGCATGCAAGTTGCAAGAATGTAGAGAGAAGGGATTGGAGTGTGCAAACACGGCTTGGAGACACGAAGATTTTTTATCCGTGGTTCCGATAGGTGGTGCTATCGTACATCCATGTTGATGGAGACTTCAACCCACGAAGGGTAACGGTTGCGCGAGTCCACGGAGGGCTCCACCCACGAAGGGTCCACGAAGAAGCAACCTTGTCTATCCCACCATGGCCGTCGCCCACGAAGGACTTGCCTCACTAGGGTAGATCTTCACGAAGTAGGCGATCTCCTTGCCCTTACAAACTCCTTGGTTCAACTCCACAATCTTGTCGGAGGCTCCCAAGTGACACCTAGCCAATCTAGGAGACACCACTCTCCAAGAAGTAACAAATGGTGTGTTGATGATGAACTCCTTGCTCTTGTGCTTCAAATGATAGTCTCCCCAACACTCAACTCTCTCTCTCATAGGATTGGATTTGGTATAAAGAAGATTTGAGTGGAAAGCAACTTGGGAAGGCTAGAGATTAAGATTTATGTGGTTGGAATGGAATATCTTAACCTCAACACAAGTGTAGGTGGTTCTCTCTTAGAAAATATGTATTGGAAGTGAAGGCATGTTCTGATGGCTCTCTCCACGAATGAAGAGTGGGTGGAGGGGTATATATAGCCTCCACACAAAATCTAACCATTAAACACAAATCACCAAACTCGGTGGGACCGATTCAGAGAACTCGGTCAGACCGATTTGGTTCATAATGTGACCGTTAGGCATTTCGGTGGGACCGACTGGATCAACTTGGTGGGACCGATGTGCTAGGGTTAGGGTAAATCCAAAACTCAGTTTGACCGATTACTCAAACTCGGTGGGACCGATGTGCTAGGGTTAGGGTAAATCCAAAACTCGGTTTGACCAATTACTCAAACTCGGTGGGACCGATTTGGGTAATAAGCGAAACAGAGAGTTGGTCAAGCAAACTCGGTGGGGCCGATTGCATATCTCGGTGGGACCGAAAATATTGCAATAGGCAGCAGAGAGTTTGCAAGCCCATGTCGGTGAGACCGAGATCCCATCGGTGAGACCGAACTGACTAGGGTTTCTGGTAGTGGCTATGTCAACTGAACTCGGTGGCTCCGGATAGAAAGAATCGGTGGGGCTGAGTTTGACTTTTGGTTTGGGACATATTTGGAAGTGAGGAAATGATTGAGGGCTTTGGAGCATATCACTAAGCACTTTGAGCAAGCAAGCCATTAAGCAACACCTCATCCCTTCTTAATAGTATTGGCTTTCCTATGGACTCAATGTGATCTTGGATCACTAAAATAGAAAATGTAGAGTCCCGAGCTTTGAGCTTGAGCCAATCCTTTGTCCTTAGCATATTGAAGGGGTTCCACATCCTCTAGTCCATTTCACTCCATTGTTGGACTTATCTGAAACATACTAGGTAGAAACATTAGTCCAACAAGAGATATGTTGACATTAATTACCAAAATCACCCAGGGAGCACTTGTGCTTTCAATCTCCCCCTTTTTGGTAATTGATGACAACATACATCAAAGCTTTAGATAAAGATATAGAGAACAACAAGTAAATCTTCGGAAAGACATGTAACATGCAAAGGCTCCCCCTATATGTATGCAATCATATAAATATGAAACATAGGAGCATGTGAATGCATAAGCATGACAGAGTAAGCCATGAGTTACATGTATCTTGGCTATATGCATCAGAGTGAATGATGTAAATATAGGAAATGTACCTTCATGCTCATGAGTCATTCTTGCAAACAGTATGTACAACAGCAAGAGATCCTCATACACATGACTGAGATGCATATACTTACCTTGTGGTCTTGATTTGGCTTAGAAGGGAATGAACCTGAGTAAACAAGGTTAGATAACGCAGATACATCTACTAGCCAGAGCAAACAAAAGAACCACAAAGGTACCAAGACTGGGATGACATATAGAGAGTGAGTACTAAGTACTCCATTGGATATAGACATGTCCCCAAAGGTAAAGATGTGCAATAAAATCAGAAATTTCCTCCCCTTAGATGTCTTGCTCCCCCTGAATCTTGAATGGGATATTGGTAGAAGATATGGAACAGAAAATCAAAGCAAAAGAAAAGACAACAGAGCTTGAGCTAATGCAAGCGATCCAATATGATTAAATATGAACATGTCTTTCCCCTCTTAAAGACATGTAACTTCTCTCCTCTTGAACACCAAGCATCTGGGATTTCTTACACACTCCCCCTGAGTATCCTCTCCCCCTATAGAAATGATTAAGCACAGAGCTTTGATGTGATCTCTCTCTCCCCCTTTCACATCAATTTCCAAGAAGGGCTCTTCTGGATTTTTGTTTTATTGCAAAAGGGTTTGGTCCTTGAGTCACAAAGCAAGTCGAATGTGATGCTGGTAGAGGACAAGAGTCATTGAGTGGAGCTGGAGCAAAAAGACTGCAGGAACAAGTGGCAAGTTGTATTTCCTGTAGTGAAATCGGTAGCACCGAGTTGTGTGCTTCGGTGGCACCGAGAGAATTCGGTTGGACCGAAAGAAACAAATCGGTGTGACCGACTCCATCACAGAGAAAACACTTGTCACTTCAGCTTACTAGGCACTTAAGACCTCACAAGGATTTGCAAGGAATTTGCTGAAAGATTTGCAAAGAATTGGATGCAGAAAATGTAGAACAAAAAGAAAGAAAAGAAATAAACAGAGCTAGATGAAGTTTTTTATTCTTTGAAAGGGGAAACACATATGCATGAGACAAATGCAAGAGGAAACACAAGAGAACTTCATCTAGAATTGTGCGGTAACAAAGTCACCTATGTTAGAGTGTATTGACTTAGGAATCAAGTGAGGTCACTTGATCTTTGGTCATACTCATCGTTTAAGCTTAAAATGGGGTTACCATTTTTTCGTTTAAGCATCTTAACGTATTCACATCTTGTTGAGTTGCTTTGACCCATGTCTTAAAGTAAAGCTTCTCTAAGATGGAATAACATACCTTGGGTGGTGGTGTTGATCTTGATCATGTAGTTGAACTTGTGTGGGTTGCTCAAGGTTGGTGTAGCTCAACAAGAGTTGGGAGCACCACTTGGAATTTGAGTTCATCTTCCTACATGGGTTAGCTTTGCAAGGAAGAGCACTTGTGTATCCAAAATGACAATCATAAATCTTAATGTAGAACTTGTCAAAGGATATGTTTGAAGAGTTTTGTGCTTCCTTGTCTTCAACCACCATTATGTAGAGACTTGATGATGTAGAGATTGCTCAAGATGTGAGTGAGTTGCAATCTCATGGATTTAGATTCATCCAAGTACCTACAAGGGTTAGATAGCATGTAAGGGTGCAAAAATATCCAAGACATATAGATAGCATCATGAAAGAAATATCAAGGATTAGTCAAAGGCTCATGCCTTGCATGTATCCAAATGGAGTTCCTACTCCAAGTTTGAAGCATCAATGATGTTCAATTCACCTCTCAAACGGCAAAAGACTTTCTCATCAAGTGGTTTGGTAAATATATCCGCTAATTGCTTATCGGTGCGAACATGCTTAAGATCAATGTCCCCTTTGGCAACATGACCTCGAATGAAATGATGACGAACTTCAATATGCTTAGTTCGAGAATGTTGCACGGGATTGTGAGCAATCTTAATAGCACTTTCATTGTCACAAAGCAATGGAACATGTTTCACATATATCCCATAATCTTTAAGAGTTTGGGTCATCCAAAGTAACTGAGCACAACATGATCCAGCAGCAATGTATTGCGCTTCGGCGGTGGATAAGGATACCGAGTTTTGTTTCTTGGAGGACCAAGACACAACAGATCTACCAAGAAATTGACAAGTAGCCGAAGTGGACTTTCTATCAACCTTGTCTCCGGCATAGTCCGAATCGGAGTAACCAACAAGATCGAAAGAAGACTCCTTAGAATACCAAATGCCAAAATTTGGTGTGTGTATTAAGTATCTCACTATCATTTTCACAGCCTTAAGATGACACTCTTTAGGGGCCGCTTGATATCATGCACACATGTGCACACTTAGCATAATATCAGGATGAGAGACACATAGATATAACAATGAACCAATCATAGAGCGGTAAACTTTTTGATCAACCGGTTCACCATCTTTGGTCAAATCAAGATGTCCACTAGTAGGCATGGGTGTAGACATACCTTTGCATTCTTGCATATTGAACTTCTTGAATAAGTCCTTGGTGTACTTTGTTTGAGAGACAAAGGTACCTTCCTTAGTTTGCTTGATTTGCAAACCAAGAAAGAATTTGAGTTCACTCATCATAGACATCTCAAACTTCTCCGACATTAGCTTTCCAAACTTCTCACTAAAATGAGGGTTAGTTGAACCAAATATAATATCATCAACATAAATTTGGCACACGAATCTTGCCAATAGACAAGTCTTGGATTGCTTCTGAAGGGTCTTTATCTCCAACGTCAATTGGCAATTGCTCTACTTGCGAGCCGTTAGATTCATCAAACTTCACATCTACCATCTCTTCAACCATTCCGTTGAAGTTGTTGTAGACACGGTAAGTGTGAAGTTTGAGCCATAACCAAGTAGGAAACCTTCATGAGATTTAGGAGCAAATTTAGAACGACGATGCTTATCAAGAATGTAGCACTTTGAGCCAAATACTCGAAAGTATCCAACTTGGGGTTTGTTACCGATGAGGAGCTCGTATGCCGTCTTGCCGAGTAGCTTGTGAAGATACAAGCGATTTTTTGCATGACAAGTTGTCTCAACCGCTTCCGCCCAAAAGTGTTTTGGAGTCTTGTACTCATCAAGCATCATTCTTGCCATCTCAATAAGAGTCCGGTTCTTCCTCTCAACAACTCCATTTTGTTGAGGTGTGTACGTAGCTGAGAACTCATGTGAAATCCCCTCTTCGTCAAGAAAGGTATCCACATTTGCGTTCTTGAACTCCGTTCTGTTGTCGTTCTGAACCTTCTTGATCTTCACGTCAAATTGATTTTGGGCCTTCCTACCGAAGTTTTTGAAGATCTTTTGGACCTGCGATTTGTCATCAAGAAAGAACACCCACATAAATCTTGAAAAATCATCAACTATGACTAGACCAAATGAGTTACCACCGAGACTCTTGTAGGCATTTGGACCAAAGAGATCCATGTGAAGTAGCTCGAGTGGTCTTCTCGTGGTCATGATGTTCTTGTGCGATGACTTCCTCCAACTTGTTTCCTGCACGACAAGCACTACAAAGTCTATCCTTGTCAAATATGACATCTTTTATTCCAAGGATATTATCACCTTTAATAAGCTTATCAAGATTTCGCATGTCCATATGACCTAGTCTTCTATGCCACAACCAGCCTTTAGAAGATTTAGCAATTAAGCAAGTTCTGGGTTGAGCCTTTTTAGTGAAATCAACAATGTAAAGATCACCTCTACGTATACCGTTAAAGACCATTTTACGATTGTCTCTATAAAACACTTGGAAATCTACCGCAGTAAACAGGACATTGAAACCGAAATCAGCAAGTCTAGATACTGAAAGTAAATTGTACCCAAGAGATTCAACGAGCATGACATTTTGTATGGAGCTATCATGTGAGATGGCCACCTTACCTAGGCCAACCACCTTACCCTTTGAGTTATCACCAAAAGTGACATACTTTTGAGGGCCGTCGTTTTCAGCAAGCTCACGGAACATATCTTTATCTCCGGTCATATGATCAGTACATCCAATATCAAGGACCCATTCCTTTCCTCCAGCCATGTAACCGCGAAGATTTGCCATAAGACCAAAGTGTCTCATTGCATCATCAAGATCATAGTCACTATCATCATCCTCATCACAATATCCATGTTCAACATCATCTTGTGATTGATCAACTCCTAGAGAGGGTAATTCATTAGATAAATGATCATTGTTGTGGTTATCTTTATGAATTCTAATAGCTTTGAAGATGATATTGCTAATGATTCCAACATCTCCTTTGGCACGCATGAGATTGGTAAGCTCAAATAGACAATCACTGAAGCTAGGATCACTAGAATACTTCTTACTCAAGGCGATAGATTTATGAAGGATTTCGTCTAAATTTTTTAAGGAATAATCTGGAAATCGTTCCTCAAGAAATCTCCATATAGTATAGGCACAATCAAGAGT
Source organism: Aegilops longissima (assembly GCA_021605205.1). Taxonomy (NCBI): domain Eukaryota; kingdom Viridiplantae; phylum Streptophyta; class Magnoliopsida; order Poales; family Poaceae; genus Aegilops; species Aegilops longissima. The sequence continues at coordinate 151,385,030 of CM038679.1, forward strand.
AGGCAAACTAGCAATCAAATTTTTGGGCAATCCTCTAATGATAAGATTGATAATTCTAAGATTGCGAATCATGTCAAGATCCTTGTCGGTGTCAAAACCGGCGGATCTCGGGTAGGGGGTCCCGAACTGTGCGTCTAAGGCGGATGGTAACAGGAGACAGGGGACACGATGTTTACCCAGGTTCGTGCCCTCTGTATGGAGGTAATACCCTACTTCCTGCTTGATTGATATTGATGATATGGGTAGTACAAGAGTAGATATACCACGAGATCAAAGAGGCTAAACCCTAGAAGCTAGCCTATGGTATGATTGTTGTTGTATCTATCGACTAGCCTGGCCTCGGTTTATATAATGCACCAGAAGCCTAGGATAACAAGAGTCCTAGCCGAATACGCCGGTGGGGGTGGAGTCCTTGTCTTGATCGTCAAGTCTTGCGGAATCTTCCTTGTATGCGGCATCTGTCCGGACTGGCCCATGAGTATATGACCATGGGGTCCTCACCAATCTAACGGATCGGGAGATGGCGTGGTAAGTACCCCTAGTCCAGACACCGTCGATAGCCCCCTGAACCGGTCTTCAAGTTTAGGGACGCTCCTCGATTCTTCTGAACAGTTCCTCATCTTCAGTCGTCGGTCTTGAAAACTGGTTCAACGAATCTTCTCATCTTCAATCTTGAGGATCGCCTAAGTGCATACGAAGAGTTTACATGTCGGGTATCCGAGGAGCCCCTTTAAGTTTACGGCCTTTATCAATGCCTTGTTATTTTTATGCCACGCCTCGGGTTTGAAGTTATTCCGGAGGCGGTGTCCTCTTCGTCCGAAGCTCTAACGCCGGACTGCATTCGAGTATCTTTGCAGCCGAGCACCAACGTCGGACTACTTCCAGCTCTATCGCCGGACTATGTATCCGGGCTCCAACGCCGGACGGTATCCGAGCTCCAACGCCGGACTATGTATCCGAGGTCCAACGCCGACTGTATCCGAGGTGTCGAAAATCACCTTGGTTCAAAGAAGTTTGAAGGAGTTTAGCCGAGCTTAATGCCGGAAATGCCCTCTATGGAGCCAGCCACTAGCGTCCGAAGTTTTATGCGGATCGCTTCCGAGGTGGTGCACCACCCGAATGTGGGCGATTTTTGTCAATATTTTTATTGGTGCAATTTATTCTCTCCGAGATACATAGCCATAGCCCTCAAGGTGGGTATCGGTCTAAAACCGAGATGCACGAAGGATGACGAAGACCGCTGATCCCATGGCCGCCGAGACTCGGGTTGATTTGCAAAATCGGCCCGAGGATCAAGTCTAGCTCGGCGAATACTTGGGACACAAAAGCGGCGTGCTCGATCCTCGAGACTCGGGTTGGGTGCGGCCGACCAACCCGAGGATCAAAATCTCCTCGAAACTATTGCACTTAAAATTTTCTGCATAGAGCAGGCAATGCAAGAGCCCCGAGACACTGGTCGGGTGGCAACACGGATCGAGGATTGATGTGCCCTTTAATATTTGTAAATAATAAGCCCGAAGCCCAAGAGCCCCGACCTTAATGCGGCACGGGTGGCGAATTAAGGATCGATATCCATAGTAAAATCACAAATTATGTGTAATGACTCAATGTATCCAAGTACTTTATGTCATTAATGCTCGGATCCGCATTGTACAAAACTTTGTTGACCGACCATCGGCTTCAACCTCCTCGGCCAGTAGTCGAGGAGTGTTTATCCTACTTTATAAATCCTTTATGAGGGCAAAGATTTACGACAAACAAGGCAATCTGGCCATACGGTTTTATAAACAAAGGTACGCAGAGAGATATGTTATATTACTATTTAACAGAAGAAATGTCTTCCAAAGAAAATAGTCCCGCTATCGGTTCCTTTCTTTGGGTTGTCATGCTAAGCATGATCATGAAACCTCAGCTCAATGTAAGAGCAAAATATTGAGGATTTAGTTTGGGAGGCGATTACTAGCCCCGGTAGTGTTCGGCGACATCGAGGTCAAGCCGAAACACTTCGCCAATTTATGAATGGACCGTCGTTTAATATAGTCATCGGATCGCTGACCAGTTTACACCTATTGTGACAGTCAGTTTTGGCTTTCTCCATCGAGGTGCTTGACCATGCAAGCTGGAAGCACAATCGCAGTGGTTCTCCTTTGCACACCTAGCGAACAAAGCGGGCGTAGGAGGCAAGCGCGAGCCGGGCAACCCAACTATTGATGAAGACACAATTGAAACTGATGCATATATAGCAATATCCGAGAATGTTTTTGCCGAATCTCTAAAGGTGTCCGGCGTTGCCTCATGAGAGTTGTGCTGAAAACACACAAATAGTTTAAAAGTGCCAAAAGCTTGAAAACCAAAAACGTCGGTAAAAAAACATGACGTCCGAACAAGATCAAGTGTTGTGCCAATCCGATAATTGGACTTTAGAAAAAAGTACTTCGCCGTGCTTTAACATGACACATCCTATCTCAAGACTTCAAGCGGGTCAGTCTCGGCTTCGGTCTCCCATCCCGGGCGGAGTACTTCTCATTAGGCCGGTTTAGAAATCTAAACTCTAGAGGTTTTGAGAGAGAATTAGGCTCCCGACTAGTGACCGCACACTCGTGTCGAGAAAAGGAGTGATAAATAATAATAATAACTCTGCAACGACTAAGAAGAAAAACACTTATTATAAAACGTCTCAAATAAACATAAGAGCCCCCAAGTGACTTGGTAAAAGAATGATTCTATGTACCGAAGTACTTATATCATATCTATGTTCAACCGAACTTTAAACGCGTCTTAACCGACCGTCGGCTTCTCCCTCTTCGGTCCAGGACCGAAAAGTGTTATGTACTCCATCTGTCGAGAACATCGACGGTGTTTCCAATAACCAGGCAATCAGGTCATAAGGCTGTAACAGACAAAGCGCGCTCAGGGAACTTATGCTATATTACTGATAAAGTGTAAGAAGCATCTTCGGAGAAAATAGTACCCCCATCGATACCTTTCGTCGGTGCTCATTGTTAATATGAGACTTGTGCAATAGATTTTTTGTACTCATGAGTTCCGTTGTGTGCCGACCATTATTGAAAACAGTAAGAGCGCTAGCTTTCGGCTTCACCCAGTCTGAGGTCCGGCTCGGGTGACCCGATCGTGACAATCGCAGAGGTGCTCCCTTTACTCCCTAGCCGAACAATCGGGAACGTAGGGGTAAACATAGGAGCAAGCCAACCCAGCTTGCAAATCACTTAAGTCAATATGGTGCATATTGTGGCGTAATACACGAACAAGGAACGAAGTCGTACAAGTATAATCATGTGCAAGAGGAAAAAGCTTCATGAAGGAAGCCCCCAAGTAAACGGGGTATTTGAATTTGCGCGTCACAAACAAAGTTTGGACAAGAAAAAAATTTACAAGCAACTTTTTCCCAAAAAAGTATAACGCTTGGTCGAGCCGAACACAAGTTAAAAATTAAAGCTTTGAGCATGAAAGCATCTTAGCTGGTTAATATGTTCGGTATTGATGAACGGTCCGAGCTTGATACGGGACAAGGTTCCATCCCCCAAGCCGGTCCCGAGGTGGCGGAGCGGAGAGCTCGACATGCCAAAGTGGTGACATAGCACGGTCAATGCAGACCTGCAGAGTGACGCCGAAGTCCCCGGACCATTTTCTTGTGCACAAAAAATGGCGCAAACCGGAGATAATAGTAATAATGATAATTAAAAAAATCGTTGCATAATAAATAATTTATGCAAAGTGACTAATAAAATAAATATGGCCTGGCGCCGAAGTCGATGTCGATGCAGGTCGTCGGCGTAATGCAATAAAGGCGTGGCAAAGCCTGGATTCACAGGTCGGTCCGAGTTCCGGATACGGTGTTCGCCGGACTATGTACGGAAACTGACCGAACCATCATGCGACCGTCGATAATGCAGCCACCATTTGATAGACCTGTGTACATATGATGGACAAACCAGAGTAATAATTCCTTGGGAAAAATTAACCCAAACAAGCAAAAAGAAATACTAGGATTAATAGCACCTGGTTTATTTGTTGTAGCAATCCGAAGAAGGTGATTCCCAAAATTGGGACTCGATCCGCGCACCCATTGCCTGGTCAGCTAGTGACGCCGAAGTGTCCGGAGTAGGTTGATGAAGAGATGGCGAAGCCCCCGGTCCAGCCGAGATGTCGAAGTAGGTCGGCGTGATGGACACCAGCTTGAAGAAGCAATAGTGCGGCCCTGCCGATGCAGGTCGTGACATGGTCGATGCCGGCTTGATGAAGCGACCGTGCGGCGATGCCGGTATGCCCGCTCCGTGTAATCCGTGGGGCGGCGATGTTGGTGATGATTTATCCTTCGCGATGCCGGACTCTTGTTTGGCTTGCCGAGATGATGATCCGAAAAAGTTGAGCTCGGCTCAACAAAGTGACGACGTGTCTAGCGCAGGTCGGCAGCCGTGGAGCAACATTGCCGGACTGGTTTGACACCAGCATGATGTTGAAGATCATGTTCAAAAGATCTTAAAGTTAGTGGGATGTGTTCGGGAGAAAAACACAATACCCCGTACAAAACTTCCTTCAAAAAGGATGTCCGAAATCCCGTTCATAAAAAAGACGAACTCGGGTCGGATTCGTTTTCGCGCAGAAAACAGATCTGAAAAGTGATGCACTAATCGGAAGGTTCCCGGAGTTTGGACGGTCGGATCGAGCTGAAATTTTGAGGGGTGGTAGATATAGGAATTCCGCAGCCGATCAACGGTCGGATCTTCCAAAGGAAGTCCAAGCTAGAAGCTGGACACCACGCCCTAAACTCGTCCGAATTCTCGTCCAGATTCAATGCGGCTCCGGTATATCGGAGATTGCCAGAGATTCCTCCATCGGAACTTGAGGAAATTTTCCAGGGTTGTTGTAGACTCAATTTCGCACAATTCCACCGAAGCAATCGTTAAAATGACGCTTGAGGAGGCGGTGGCGGCGGACACAAGTCCGCTGTCGAAAAAAACAATCTGATCGCCGAGGGCAATGTTGGCGTTGAGTCCCGGGCTCCTGGGCGATTCCTCCATGATCTTGATAGAGATCGGAGTTGATGTTGATGAAGGCCCTCATCCGAACATGACGATCGGAGGTAGGGCGCAGTCCTTGGTCGAACCAAGGTGACCAATCAGTGGTGATGAAGATGCGAAGTCGCGAGTTGATCTACAGCGAGCCATCGACCTTTTGCCGAACACACAGCGAACTCTCAATGAAAGCACCAATGTCGGTGTCAAAACCGGCGGATCTCGGTAGGGGTCCCGAATCATGCGTCTAAGGCGGATGGTAACAGAGACAAGGGACACGATGTTTACCCAGGTTCGGGCCCTCTCTATGGAGGTAATACCCTACTTCCTGCTTGATTGATATTGATGATATGGGTAGTACAAGAGTAGATCTACCACGAGATCAAAGAGGCTAAACCCTAGAAGCTAGCCTATGGTATGATTGTTGTTGTATCTATCGACTAGCCTGGCCTCGGTTTATATAATGCACCAGAAGCCGAGGATAACAAGAGTCCTAGCCGAATACGCTGGTGGGGGTGGAGTCCTTGTCTTGATCGTCAAGTCTTGCGGAATCTTCCTTGTATGCGGCAGCTGTCCGGACTGGCCCATGAGTATACGGCCATGGGGGTCCTCGGCCCAATCTAACAGATCGGGAGATGACGTGGTAAGTACCCCCTAGTCCAGGACACCTTCAATCCTCTTCGGGTATAGAATGCAAAGGATCAATATGAGGTGCACAAGGACTAGCAATGTACTTGTTCAAATGATATTCATTGAAAATCTCAGGAGTTTCATTTTTTCCACTCATAGAAGAACTCTCCATCAAGAATAGGCACTCTACGTCTAAGACTCCCCAAAGTAGACACGTCCATCTTCCTCCAAAGGTGTTTAAACCAAGGCAATGGAGACCAAAGCTCTGATACCAATTCGAAGGATCGAGAAGAGGTGTCTAGAGGGGGGTGAATAGACTCTAAACAAGAAAAGTTGTAGTTTTTAATTTCTCTTAAGTTGATATGGAGTTTTAGCACAAGTTTAAGCATTCACAATACATATCAAGCAAGCATGCAAGCATGCAAGCATGCAAAGAGTATATGAGCAGCGGAAAATAAAGCATGCAAGTGGCAAGAATGTAGAGAGAAGGGATTGGAGTGTGCAAACGCAATTTGGAGACACGGAGATTTTTTATCCGTGGTTCCGATAGGTGGTGCTATCGTACATCCACGTTGATGGAGACTTCAACCCACGAAGGGCAACGGTTGCGCGAGTCCATGGAGGGCTCCACCCACGAAGGGTCCACGAAGAAGCAACCTTGTTTATCCCACCACGGTCGTCGCCCATGAAGGACTTGCCTTACTAGGGTAGATCTTCACGAAGTAGGCGATCTCCTTGCCCTTACAAACTCCTTGGTTCAACTCCACAATCTTGTCGAAGGCTCCCAAGTGACACCTAGCCAATCTAGAAGACACCACTCTCCAAGAAGTAACAAATGGTGTGTTGATGATAAACTCCTTGCTCTTGTGCTTCAAATGATAGTCTCCCCAACACTCAACTCTCTCTCATAGGATTGGATTTGGTAGAAAGAAAATTTGAGTGAAAAGCAACTTGGGAAGGCTAGATATCAAGATTTATGTGGTTGGAATGGAATATCTTGACCTCAACACAAGTGTAGGTGGTTCTCTCTCAGAAAATATGTATTGGAAGTGTAGGCATGTTCTGATGGCTCTCTCCACGAACGCAGAGTGGGTGGAGGGGTATATATAGCCTCCACACAAAATATAACCGTTACACACAAATTACCAAACTCGGTGGGACCGATTCAGAGAACTCGGTCAGACCGATTTGGTTCATAATGTGACCGTTAGGCATTTCGGTGGGACCGACTGGATCAACTCGGTGGGACCGATGTGCTAGGGTTAGGGTAAATCCAAAACTCGGTTTGACCGATTACTCAAACTCGGTGGGACCGATTTGGGTAATAAGCGAAACAGAGAGTTGGTCAAGCAAACTCGGTGGGGCCGATTGCATATCTCGGTGGGACCGAAAATATTGCAATAGGCAACAGAGAGTTCGCAAGCCCATGTCGGTGAGACCGAGATCCCATCGGTGAGACCGAACTGACTAGGGTTTCTGGCAGTGGCTATGTCAACTGAACTCGGTGGCTCCGGATAGAAAGAATCGGTGGGGCCGAGTTTGACTTTTCGTTTGGGACATATTTGGAAGTGAGGAAATGATTGAGGGCTTTGGAGCATATCACTAAGCACTTTGAGCAAGCAAGCCATTAAGCAACACCTCATCCCTTCTTAATAGTATTGGCTTTCCTATGGACTCAATGTGATCTTGGATCACTAAAATAGAAAATGTAGAGTCCTGAGCTTTGAGCTTGAGCCAATCCTTTGTCCTTAGCATATTGAAGGGGTTCCACATCCTCTAGTCCATGTCACTCCATTGTTGGACTTATCTGAAACATACTAGGTAGAAACATTAGTCCAACAAGAGATATGTTGACATTAATTACCAAAATCACCCAGGGAGCACTTGTGCTTTCAATCTCCCCCTTTTTGGTAATTGATGACAACATACATCAAAGCTTTAGATAAAGATATAGAGAACAACAAGTAAATCTTTGGAAAGACATGTAACATGCAAAGGCTCCCCCTATATGTATGCAATCATATAAATATGAAACATAGGAGCATGTCAATGCATAAGAATGACAGAGTAAGCCATGAGTTACATGTATCTTGGCTATATGCATCAGAGTGAATGATGTAAATATAGGAAATGTACCTTCATGCTCATGAGTCATTCTTGCAAACAGTATGTACAACAGCAAGAGATCCTCATACACATGACTGAGATGCATATACTTACCTTGTGGTCTTGAGTTGGCTTAGAAGGGAATGAACCTGAGTAAACAAGGTTAGATAACACAGATACATCTACTAGCCAAAGCAAACAAAAGAACCACAAAGGTACCAAGACTGGGATGACATATAGAGAGTGAGTACTAAGTACTCCATTGAATATAGACATGTCCCCAAAGGTAAAGATGTGCAATAAAATCAGAGATTTCCTCCCCTTAGATGTCTTGCTCCCCCTGAATCTTGAATGGGATATTGGGAGAAGATATGGAATAGAAAATCAAAGCAAAAGAAAAGACAACAGAGCTTGAGCTAATGCAAGTGATCCAATATGATTAAATATGAACATGTCTTTCCCCTCTTAAAGACATGTAACTTCTCTCCTCTTGAACACCAAGCATCTGGGATTTCTTACACACTCCCCCTGAGTATCCTCTCCCCCTATAGAAATGATTAAGCATAGAGCTTTGATGTGATCTCTCTCTCCCCCTTTGACATCAATTTCCAAGAAGGGCTCTTCTGGATTTTTGTTTTATTGCAGAAGGGTTTGGTCCTTGAGTCACAAAGCAAGTCGAATGTGATGCTGGTAGAGGACAAGAGTCATTGAGTCGAGCTGGAGCAAAAAGACTGCAGGAATAAGTGGCAAGTTGTCTTTCCTGTAGTGAAATCGGTAGCACCGAGTCGTGTGCTTCGGTGGCACCGAGAGAATTCGGTTGGACCGAAAGAAACAAATCGGTGTGACCGAGTCCATCACAGAGAAAACACTTGTGACCTTAGCTTACTAGGCACTTAAGACCTCACAAGGATTTGCAAGGAATTTGCTGAAAGATTTGCAAAGAATTGGATGCAGAAAATGTAGAACAAAAAGAAAGAAAATAAATAAACATAGCTAGATGAAGTTTTTTATTCTTTGAAAGGGGAAACACATATGCATGAGACAAATGCAAGAGGGAACACAAGAGAACTTCATCTAGAATTGGGCGGCAACAAAGTCACCTATGTTAGAGTGTATTAACTTAGGAGTCAAGTGAGGTCACTTGATCTTTGGTCATACTCATCGTTTAAGCTTAAAATGGGGTTACCATTTTTTCGTTTAAGCATCTTAACGTATTCAAATCTTGTTGAGTTGCTTTGATGTAACATCCCAAAATTTTAAATTTTTGGAATGTTATATTAGATAAATAACTATGCTTGTTGTCTGATTGTTGGTTTGATTGATTGAGTGAAACTGAGTGGAATTTGAAAACTTTTGAAAGTTGAATGAGAGGGAATGAAATGACTTTCCCAACTTTCCCCTTTGCCTTTTTGGATCTCAATGAACTCAAGTTCATTCCAACACCAAACCCTAGAGTGAAGATGACATGACTTCTTCCATTTGGAATGAAAAGGGTTTTGAAAAGATTTGAATTTCATTTGAGAATATTTCAAATTCAAAGCTTTATGCAACTCAATGATTTTCATGAGGGAAGATAAAATGACTTCTTCAATTATATGAAATATGACTTGGAAGTTAAAAAGTATCAAATTGAAAGTCATTTGAAAGTGCCATTTGGAGTTTCAGAAGATTTTGAGTTTTGGTATTTGAATTCAAATTTTGGCAAGTGGAATTCATTTCAAAACTATGCCTGACAACTACTTGAGAAAAAGTATGAGAGGAGTAACATGACACTCCAAATATGTCAGAAGAAAACAATGCCAAAAGTTTTGAATTCAAATTTGAGTTTTATTTGAATTTGAAAAAAATGATTTTTTATAAACTTTGGATTTTGCCCCTGGAAAAATGTTCAAATGATAGGGAATATTCCCCTGATCATTTTGGTACATATATGTCCTATATAAAATATTTATATTTTATAAGTTATCCCTATTTTGTTTTATTAAAAAAAAAACCCCCAGTGCCTGGCCAAAGCTTCGCCCAGCCAATACCAGACCACCCCACCAGCGGCCCCAGAGGGCCAGCCCAGCGAGCCAACGAGCCGGCCAGACCACCCCTCGCCCGAAACCCTTTCGCCTCGGCCGACCGCCCGCCCCGCACCCCTCTCTCTCTCTGGCAGTGGACCCCACCCCCTCCTTCAACCCCTCGCCCACGCCTCGCCGCGCCGCCGCCGATCGCCGGGATCCCATGAGATCCGGGATCCGATCTCCTCCCGATCGCCTCCTGCCCAAGGCCGAGGCCCTCCCTATTATACCCCTCCCCCCCATTCCCCCTCCTCGCCCCCTCATGAACCCTCCTCCCCTCAAGCTCATGGGAGACCCGAGCCACCGCCGCCGCCATTTTCATCGCCGCCGTCGCCCTAGACCTCCCCGACCTCCACCGACTCCACCAGACCACCCCGAGCTCGTCAAGACTCACATGAGCCCTCCGCCGACCTCCCCGACGACCGGAGAGGCCAACGCACTCGCCACCGCCGCCGCCGCCGCCGTCGAGCTCCGGTAAGTCGCCGGAGATCACCTCCCCCGTCCGATCTATATCGATGGCTAGGATTAGAACCCCGAAGGGGTATGTTTTTTTTAAATAAAACCGGCCCGGTTCGTTTACGGTTTATTTTAGTTAGGGTTTTATTTATTTAGCCCGGCCCGATTCATTTAACCCTAGGGCCCGTTTAGTTTATATTACGCTCAGTGCGTAGGTTAGGCCCATTAGGCCCTTTTTTCTTTATTTTCATTTTTCTGTTTTAACAGAATAGTTCCTGTTTTGAAAAATTCATATCTTTTATTCTGTTTAATATTTTTAGGTGATTCTTTTTTTGTTGGTTTGCAAATTTGTTATAGTTTCTGTAGAAAATATAATTAGCTATGTTAAAATTATTTATAATTGCTTTAATTTAGTTTTAGTCAGAATAGTAAATCTGTCATAAAATGAGCTAGGAAAATTATTTTTATATCATTCTTTTGTCCCAACTTTGTTTTGACATTACCTAACCATAGGAATTAATTTGGGTATTTTAGGATTAATAAAAAATTAGTTTCTAGCAGATTCATGCTATTCTTAATTAATTAACTAGCTCTTGTTTTCCTATTATTTTAATTAGCAAATAAATTTATTTTTCACATGTGATTGATTATTCTAGGATAGTTTCTGTCACTTTAGAGCATGAACTTTTATTTATAATAAATAAAAGTTTTATTTTATTTTCTTACTAAAATTTGAATTAGGCCTAATAGGAGTTTTATAATAGCTTTTAAATTAATTCTTTTTGCTCCTAGTTACTTAATGCATTATTTTCTGTTAAGATAACATAAAGCCATGCTTAGGTTATGTTAAGAAAATTTTTATTATGTAAAACTATTTTAGTTGTTGCTTGAAATAGGAAAAACTTGAGTTGGATTTCTTCGAGTTTTCCTTTGGGTTTTGATTCGTTTGTTTTGATGTGTTATGTTGCTATGGTATTGTGTTAAGTGATCATATGCTATCTGCTTATGGTGATTATTGTTTGTCTCGGTAAAATTTCCGGAGTGCGAAGTTTGCTACCACGAGTCCCTAGTTTTCGAAGATCGTCAACAAGGCAAGTTCACTTTGACCATGCTTTCATACCTATGCTTTATTGCACTTAGTGGCATCTTTGCAACCCCTCCAGAGTGTTATTGATTCTTGAAGTTGAGTAGTATGCATGAGGTAAGCACCCATCACCTGTTACCAAGCCCGGACGTTATTTTGTTTTATGCTACGCTATAGTAGACGGGGTTGGTATGAGTGCTCGAGTGGTGTGAAGAAGGAGGACTCTCGTCAATGACGACAACTCCATGATGGCATCTGCAAGGACTGCAATTTCAAGGCCTCAAGACTTCAAGACTCAAGACAAGAATTCAATACACACTACTGGGTGAAAGACGGTTGACGGGCACCCTGGAGAAACCAGTGGTTGGCGGGATGCATGGAGAAGCGCCATGACATCTTGCGGAAAGCTTCACCCAGACTCAAAGAGACGGAAGAATACTTCATGCCCTAAGCTTACCTGCAACCGCAAGTCATTATGGGCTCGGCTTGGTTGACCTTAGTGGTGACTCTGGCTGGGGCGGTACTAGCAGATGTAGAACTACGGTAGGATGGGATGAGTACCGACGGTGGTCGAGGAACTCTTGAAAGACCATGTTTGGTCATCTTGTTCTCAAACACTCAAGTGCGAGAACGTAATAAAGAGGGATCGAATCTTGCGGGTAAAGTGTACAAACCTCTGCAGAGGGTTTAAACCTAATCGATTAGCCGTGTCCCGATTCACGGACAATTTGAGCATCCGGACTTGGATCTATCTCGGAACTCTCAACACCGGATTGATAACTTAATTGTGGGCAACTTATGATGATTTTGGGCTATGAGACATCGGTTGGCGGAACCATGTCATGATAGAAAACTCCATAGTACAGACTTCATTTATTCCTCGATGTAGGGAAAATAAAACCAGCTTTTACGCAAAAACCCCGACACGAGCCACAAAGCCAAATTGCATATAGTATAGTTTTATCATCTGCTTATTCATATTGTGATCTTGCGGTACATTCAATGTCTTGACCTACACGGCTGCAACGTATCATGTTGCGAGATACTTTCATCCGACGAGTAAGAGTTACGATACAGGGTTACGGTCTACACTCAACTTGCCGATGGCGTTGATGGGACTCCACACCGACTATATGTTTCATGTGACTTATGAGGTATATATATCAGTTTCGTTAATTATACATGTGATTGCACTTTGATATATACATTGATGTACTGTGTGTGCAAAGATACTGATCCGAGGATGGCACGAGGACACGAGGCTTGACCGTCTGAGGTCGGGTCGCCACGTAAATGGTATCGAGCACATGTTGACTGTGGGGCGTGACCCTAGAAACCGGAAAGCCTAGGACAGAAATCTCTAAAACTTTATTTTCAAAAAGACTCTTACTTCTCATCTCTTCTGATTTTATCAAATAGACACTCTCACCTCAAATAGTTAGAACATACCCCTTTTCCCCTTTTGATCACCCGGAGGATCAACTGAAGACGCTCCCAGAAGGATTTGATATCGGAGAATTGATGACCTTTTCAGAGTAAAGAGGATTTCACCATGTATTAGAAGCTACAACAGTTGAAGACTCCGAAGACTGGAAGGATCTGAAGAATTATTTGACCTTTAGAAGACCAAACCCTGTTATACACCTACGTTAGATGCAACGATTTGTGAGCTGTCATTTGTTTGATGTTTTCCCGACAGCCACAAAGTAAAAACTTGTTTCTTCAAAAACTATTGTTTGTATTGTGTGTATATCCCTCCCCACCTCTCTCATATCTCAACCCAAAACCTTTGAACCCCATAGATGATGAATGAAGTTGGTGATATTCTCTGGATCAAGACTCAGTAGGAGGCGAGCTATGGATGCGAACATGGAAAATCACTTGGAGCAATTTGGTTTCAAGGAAGTATGAGGTTCAATATGCTCTTCAAGATTTTTTACGAAAGTGCTGCAACCTGGTGGAAAATGCATCAAGCCATACAGGATTTAATGGAGCAAGAACTTGGGAGGAATTCAAGAAGACCTGTTGAGATCACGTCTTATCCGGAAGCACCATGATACACCAAGAAATAAACCTTGTGCCTGCAAGATTTATGGAGAAATAGGACACACCAGGAGGAACACAAGGATGGATGCCCTCATTGTGAGGAAAAACACCGAAATGAGGAATGCCCAACTAGTCGGTGACTTGTTTCTTGTGTGAAGGAACCACCCACTACCCGACTCAGTGTCACATTTACCCCATGGTGCAACAAACTATTCAGGAGCAGAAAGAAGGAATGAAAGAAGCCCTCCGAGAATTTATGAAAGGACCTGTGATGAAGGAATATGTTGAAGACCCTGATGGAGAAGGCCTCAATAGATTTTACTCCAATGCCTGCTATTCATGTGGAGAAGAAGGACATTTTTCGCAGTATTGCACCAAGGAAAGAAAAGAGTATCTGGGATATTTCCCGACAGCAGAAGTGAAGTTTGACCCTCGGGAAATAGAAACTCTGATCATTACAGAGAAATCCAGGAAGAGAAAAAGAAGGCAACCCGAGAACAACGCAATTTTTGCAGAGAAGGACCTAAGTCATATCACTTGTTACAGGTGCAAGGATTTAGGTCATTATGCTAGTAAATGCCCAGAAAAGAAGCCAAGAATCCAAGGAGCCTACATAATCACAAAGAAGCCCCGAGACATGTCGGAAGTCATTTGTTTTCGCTGCAAGGAAACAGGATATTATGCTATAAAATGTCCCAACAAGACGAAAGCTGGAGTTGAGTAGATGGAATTTTGATATAGATAATAAGAGTAGTAGTAAGCAATTTCATTTTCATGAGCTCGATGAGTTGAGTTATGTAATAGATTACTCAGAGATTGTAATAGTTCACGACTCAATAAAGTTGTAATGTCACATGTTGAAAGGCTTTAAGGAGTTGTCATATTTTATCTTGGAAATTAATATTCTGGATGAACATGGAAGAAAGTGAGTTGTGATACATAAACGGGAAATTGGAATTGAGTTTGAAGTTTTGTTTGGATGAGATGAATGTGTGCCCAGGAGGTATGTACCTTATTCTGAACACCATTTTTGTTCTACAACTGCAGATGACGACCCTTTACGAGTCTTTCCTTAAAGGTCCGGAAACAATCATGACCCTGACAAGTGATCATGATTACCCGAAGATCCTGAAGGACATGATGAAGCATATTCACCTTGAAGGAGATGCAGTCTACAAAGGCTACCCCTTCATGCAAAAGGGAGTGGAACTTTGGTATGTGGAGGTACACCTCCACCATTTGAAAGGAGTTTGCCCAAAGATGATGGGGCAGTACTTTTTCATTTCACGTGTGCCACAAGCAACTTTCTTCGGTGCTATTCGTGAAGCAGCCATGGAAGCCATACGCCAGATCGAAGAAATACTTGAAGCAAGACTCCGTTATACCCAGGAATACCTAAGCGAAGTGCATGCAGAGATGATGGAGGTAAAGCTCAAGGCCACCACGATGAAACAGAAGATTGAAGAGTTTCAAGGCGCATGTCGCACAGTTCCAGTGGGACTGAAGAATCCTCAAGGAGGAAAAATGAATAAAGTTGGAAGTAATGTCTGACCATACCGAACCATGTGGGTGGCGGCGTTTGTAATAAACTTTTGGAATTTGGATTCACGAAAAAAAATGGTTAAGGATGTAATAAAAGGTTGATATGATAATAAAGAGATTTATGGATAAACTAGTGCATTTTTCTTTGGTGTCGTAGTACTCCGTAAAGCCACAGGATCAATGAAGAAAGAAATGTGTTATTCATGACGGTCCATAGAAGGGAGCTGGACCAAAATAAGTTGGAGTTTTGTATGATCGTCACCACAAGAGTATGAAGGAAGAAGTACTATTGGATTTACAGGGGATGTAACGTTGAAATATGGAATCCTAGGAAGGATGAATTAAGCTTGTACAAGAGCTGAAGTGGGCCATAACCCACAGGCCCAGGATTTTGAAAAGGAACAGATGTAACCTTGATGAAGGAAGAAGTTTGGAAGAATCGGTGATCCAAGCATCATACGTTTCGTAGGAGATTACGCCAAAAACCTGAGAGTGGTGAAGTAACGATAGATGTTTTGTTTGGCTTGCAGAAACCAAAGGATTTACTCGAACTCAGTTCGAGAACAAGAGAAATTCTGCAATGCTTGTGAGTATGCCCAAGTGTTAGAATACGTGATTCACTGTTTACGTATGTGGTAATGATTCAAGTACGGGATGGATTGGCCCCATACCAAGACTTCTATCATGAATTATCATATGTTGATGGAAAATCGAGAGCCTCAAAACCTTTGAAGAGTGTCGACGCGATAAGCCATAAAACCATAGAATGGTAGGACGATGGAACCCTTTACAGCAAACGCTGCCAATCGTAGGTTATACGGTGAGGTTCAACCTAGACCCGTTTTCTTCAGGAGAAACCATAAATTGCAGACCACCGTGAGTATTTCGATAGTTGTCTAGAATAGACACAGACCTATCAACTAAGAAGATCCAGTCTCGGACGAACTTCAACTTTGACGAACCGACCCAAGATTTTGAGGAAAACTCTACGCTTCTGACAGAAGAGCGTTAATGAAGGAGCTATTGTAAGATATGTGAAGAGACATATATTGTTGGCACTCCAGAGGAAATATCTGAGTTTATTGGAACCGTAACCTTGTTTTTAAGTGTGGTAGCACCCCTGACCTTTCCGACCAAAACTTTTGCTAGAAAACCCCCAACCCCTAACCCCTTCTTGCTAGCCTCTTCGAATCTCGAGGACGAGATTCATTTTAAGTGTGGTAGGTTTGTAACATCCCAAAATTTTAAATTTTTGGAATGTTATATTAGATAAATAACTATGCTTGTTGTCTGATTGTTGGTTTGATTGATTGAGTGAAACTGAGTGGAATTTGAAAACTTTTGAAAGTTGAATGAGAGGGAATGAAATGACTTTCCCAAACTTTCCCCTTTGCCTTTTTGGATCTCAATGAACTCAAGTTCATTCCAACACCAAACCCTAGAGTGAAGATGACATGACTTCTTCCATTTGGAATGAAAAGGGTTTTGAAAAGATTTGAATTTCATTTGAGAATATTTCAAATTCAAAGCTTTATGCAACTCAATGATTTTCATGAGGGAAGATAAAATGACTTCTTCAATTATATGAAATATGAGTTGGAAGTTAAAAAGTATCAAATTGAAAGTCATTTGAAAGTGCCATTTGGAGTTTCAGAAGATTTTGAGTTTTGATATTTGAATTCAAATTTTGGCAAGTGGAATTCATTTCAAAACTATGCCTGACAACTACTTGAGAAAAAGTATGAGAGGAGTAACATGACACTCCAAATATGTCAGAAGAAAACAATGCCAAAAGTTTTGAATTCAAATTTGAGTTTTATTTGAATTTGAAAAAAATGATTTTTTATAAACTTTGGATTTTGCCCCTGGAAAAATGTTCAAATGATAGGGAATATTTCCCTGATCATCTTGGTATATATATGTCCTATATAAAATATTTATATTTTATAAGTTATCCCTGTTTTTGTTTTTATTAAATAAATAAATAAATAAAAAAGAACCCCCCAAGCGCCCGGCCAAAGCATCGCCCACCAAATACCAAGACCACTTCACCAAAGGCCCCAGAGGGAGGGCACCAATGAGCCAACGAGCTGGCCAGACCACCCCCCTCGCCCGAAACCCTTTCGGCTCGGCCGACCGCCCACCCCGCACCCCTCCCTCTCTTTCTGGCAGTGGACCCCACCCCCTCCTTCAACCCCTCGCCCACGCCTCGCAGCCGCCGCCGATCGCCGGATCCGTGAGATCCGGATCCGATCTCCTCCCGATCGCCTCCTGCCCAAGGCCGAGGCCTCCCTATTTATACCCTCCCCCACCCCATCCCCCTCGCCCCCTCATGAACCCTCCTCCTCACCCAAGGCATGGAGACCCGAGCCACCGCCGCCATTTTCATCGCCACGCCCTAGACCTCCCCGACCTCCACCGACTCCACCAGACCACCCCCCGAGCTCGTCCACACCCGCCGGAGCCCTCCGCCGACCTCCCCGACGACCGGAGAGGCAACGACTTTTCGCCACCCGCCGCCGCCGCCGTTGAGCTCCGTAAGTCATGGAGATCACCTCCCCGTCCGATCTATATCGATGGCTAGGATTAGAACCCAAGGGTATGTTTTTTAAATAAAACCGCCCGGTTCGTTTACGGTTTATTTTAGTTAGGGTTTTATTTATTTAGCCCGGCCCGATTCATTTAACCCTAGGGCCCGTTTAGTTTATATTACGCTCAGTGCGTAGGTTAGGCCCATTAGGCCCTTTTTTCTTTATTTTCGTTTTTCTGTTTTAACAGAATAGTTCCTGTTTTGAAAAATTCATATCTTTTATTCTGTTTAATATTTTTAGGTGATTCTTTTTTTGTTGGTTTGCAAATTTCTTATAGTTTCTGTAGAAAATATAATTAGCTATGTTAAAATTATTTATAATTGCTTTAATTTAGTTTTAGTCAGAATAGTAAATCTGTCATAAAATGAGCTAGGAAAATTATTTTTATATCATTCTTTTGTCCCAACTTTGTTTTGACATTACCTAACCATAGGAATTAATTTGGGTATTTTAGGATTAATAAAAAATTAGTTTCTAGCAGATTCATGCTATTCTTAATTAATTAACTAGCTACTGTTTTCCTATTATTTTAATTAGCAAATAAATTTATTTTTCACATGTGATTGATTATTCTAGGATAGTTTCTGTCACTTTAGAGCATGAACTTTTATTTATAATAAATAAAAGTTTTATTTTATTTTCTTACTAAAATTTGAATTAGGCCTAATAGGAGTTTTATAATAGCTTTTAAATTAATTCTTTTTGCTCCTAGTTACTTAATGCATTATTTTCTGTTAAGATAACATAAAGCCATGCTTAGGTTATGTTAAGAAAATTTTATTATGTAAAACTATTTTAGTTGTTGCTTGAAATAGGAAAACTTGAGTTGGATTTCTTGAGTTTTCCTTTGGGTTTTGATTCGTTTGTTTTGATGTGTTATGTTGCTATGGTATTGTGTTAAGTGATCATATGCTATATGCTTATGGTGATTATTGTTTGTCTCGGTAGAATTTCCGGTGCTAAGTTTGCTACCACGAGTCCCTAGTTTTCAAGATCGTCAACAAGGCAAGTTCACTTTGACCATGCTTTCATACCTATGCTTTATTGCACTTAGTGGCATCTTTGCAACCCCTCCAAGAGTGTTATTGATTCTTGAAGTTGAGTAGTATGCATGAGGTAAGCACCCATCACCTGTTACCAAGCCCGGACGTTATTTTGTTTTATGCTACGCTATAGTAGACGGGTTGGTATGAGTGCTCGAGTGGTGTGAAGAAGGAGGACTCTACGCCAATGACGACAACTCCATGATGGCATCTGCAAGGACTGCAATTTCAAGGCCTCAAGACTTCAAGACTCAAGACAAGAATTCAATACACACTCTTGGGTGAAGGATTTGTTGACGGGCACCTGGAGAAACCAGTGGTTGGCGGGATGCATGGAGAAGCGCCATGACATCTTGCGAAAGCTTCACCCAGACTCAAAGAGACGGAAGAATACTTCATGCCGGAAGCTTACCTGCAACCGCAAGTCATTATGGGCTCGCTTGGTTGACCTTAGTGGTGACTCTGGCTGGGGCGGTACTAGCAGATGTAGAACTACGGTAGGATGGGATGAGTACCGGACGGTGGTCGAGGAACTCTTCGAAGACCATGTTTGGTCATCTTGTTCTCAAACACTCAAGTGCGAGAACGTAATAAAGAGGGATCGAATCTTGCGGGTAAAGTGTACAAACCTCTGCAGAGGGTTTAAACCTAATCGATTAGCCGTGTCCCCGGTTACGGACAATTTGAGCATCTGGACTTGGATCTATCTCGGAACTCTCAACACCGGATTGATAACTTAATTGTGGGCAACTTATGATGATTTTGGGCTATGAGACATCGGTTGGCGGAACCATGTCATGATAGAAAACTCCATAGTACAGACTTCATTTATTCCTTTGATGTAGGGAAAATAAAACCAGCTTTTACGCAAAAACCCCCGACACAGAGCCACAAAGCCAAATTGCATATAGTATAGTTTTATCATCTGTTTATTCATATTGTGATCTTGCCGGTACATTCAATGTACTGACCTACACGGCTGCAACGTATCATGTTGCAGATACTTTCATCCGACGAGTAAGAGTTACGATACAGGGTTACGGTCCACACTCAACCTGCCGATGGCGTTGATGGGACTCCACACCCGACTATATGTTTCATTGTGACTTATGAGGTATATATATCAGTTTTACGTTAATTATACATGTGATTGCACTTTGATATATACATTGATGTACTGTGTGCAAAGATATTGATCCGTGGATGGCACGGTGACACGAGGCTTGACCGTCCGAGGTCGGGTCGCCACGTAAATGGTATCGAGCACATGTTGATATGGGGACGTGACCCTAGAAACCGGAAAGCCTAGGACAGGAAATCTCTAAAACTTTATTTTCAAAAAGACTCTTACTTCTCATCTCTTCTGATTTTATCAAATAGACACTCTCACCTCAAATAGTTAGAACATACCCCTTTTCCCCTTTTGATCACCCGGAGGATCAACTGAAGACGCTCCCAGAAGGATTTGATATCGGAGAATTGATGACCTTTTCAGAGTAAAGAGGATTTCACCATGTATTAGAAGCTACAACAGTTGAAGACTCAAGACCGAAGGATCTCAAGAATTATTTGACCTCTAGAAGACCAAACCCTGTTATACACCTACGTTAGATGCAACGATTTGTGAGCTGTCATTTGTTTGATGTTTTCCCGATAGCCACAAAGTAAAAACTTGTTTCTTCAAAAACTATTGTTTGTATTGTGTGTATATCCCTCCTCACCTCTCTCATATCTCAACCCAAAACCTTTGAACCCCATAGATGATGAATGAAGTTGGACTGATATTCTCTCGGATCAAGACTCAAATGGGAGGCGGGGCTATGGATGCGAACATGGAAAATCACTTGGAGCAATTTGGTTTCAAGGAAGTATGAGGTTCAATATGCTCTTCAAGATTTTACGAAAAGTGCTGCAACCTGGTGGAAAATGCATCAAGCCATACAGGGATTTAATGGAGCAAGAACTTGGGAGGAATTCAAGAAGACCCTGTTGAGATCACGTCTTATCCGGAAGCACCATGATACACCAAGAAATAAACCTTGTGCCTGCAAGATTTGCGGAGAAATAGGACACACCCAGGAGGAACACAAGGATGGATGCCCTCATTGTGAGGAAAAACACCCAGCCGAGGAATGCCCAACTAGTCAGGTGACTTGTTTCTTGTGTGATGGAACCACCCACTACCCGACTCAGTGTCACATTTACCCCATGGTGCAACAAACTATTCAGGAGCAGAAAGAAGGAATGAAAGAAGCCCTCCGAGAATTTATGAAAGGACCTGTGATGAAGGAATGTGTTGAAGACCCTGATGGAGAAGGCCTCAACAGATTTTACTCCAATGCCTGCTATTCATGTGGAGAAGAAGGACATTTTTCGCAGTATTGCACCAAGGAAAGAAAAGAGTATCTGGATATTTCCGACAGCAGAAGTGAAGTTTGACCCTCGGAAATAGAAACTCGATCATTACAGAGAAATCCAGAAGAGAAAAGAAGGCAACCCGAGAACAACACAATTTTTGCAGAGAAGGACCTAAGTCATATCACTTGTTACAGGTGCAAGGATTTAGGTCATTATGCTAGTAAATGCCCAGAAAAGAAGCCAAGAATCCAAGGAGCCTACATAATCACAAAGAAGCCCCGAGACATGTCGGAAGTCATTTGTTTTCGCTGCAAGGAAACAGGACATTATGCTATAAAATGTCCCAACAAGACGAAAGCTGGAGTTGAGTAGATGGAATTTTGATATGGATAATAAGAGTAGTAGTAAGCAATTTCATTTTCATGATCTCGATGAGTTGAGTTATGTAATAGATTACTCAGAGATTGTAATAGTTCACGACTCAATAAAGTTGTAATGTCACATGTTGAAAGGCTTTAAGGAGTTGTCATATTTTATCTTGGAAATTAATATTCTGGATGAACATGGAAGAAAGTGAGTTGTGATACATAAACGGGAAATTGGAATTGAGTTTGAAGTTTTGTTTGGATGATATGAATGTGTGCCCAGGAGGTATGTACCTTATTCTGAACACCATTTTTGTTCTACAACTGCAGATGACGACCCTTTACGAGTCTTTCCTTAAAGGTCCGGAAACAATCATGACCCTGACAAGTGATCATGATTACCCGAAGATCCTGAAGGACATGATGAAGCATATTCACCTTGAAGGAGATGCAGTCTACAAAGGCTACCCCTTCATGCAAAAGGGAGTGGAACTTTGGTATGTGGAGGTACACCTCCACCATTTGAAAGGAGTTTGCCCAAAGATGATGGGGCAGTACTTTTTCATTTCACGTGTGCCACAAGCAACTTTCTTCGGTGCTGTTCGTGAAGCAGCCATGGAAGCCATACGCGATCGGAGAAATACTTGAAGCAAGACTCCGTTATACCCGTGAATACCTAAGCGAAGTGCATGCAGAGATGATGGAGGTAAAGCTCAAGGCCACCACGATGAAACGAGAAGATTGAAGAGTTTCAAAGGCGCATGTCGCACAGTTCGATGGGATCAAGAATCCTCAAGGAGGAAAAATGAATAAAGTTGGAAGTAATGTCTGACCATACCGAACCATGTGGGTGGCGGCGTTTGTAATAAACTTTTGGAATTTGGATTCACGAAAAAAAATGGTTAAGGATGTAATAAAAGGTTTGTATGATAATAAAGAGATTTATGGATAAACTAGTGCATTTTTCTTTGGTGTCGTAGTACTCCGTAAAGCCACAGGATCAATGAAGAAAGAAATGTGTTATTCATGACGGTCCATAGAAGGGAGCTGGACCAAAATAAGTTGGAGTTTTGTATGATCGTCACCACAAGAGTATGAAGGAAGAAGTACTATTGGATTTACAGGGGATGTAACGTTGAAATATGGAATCCTAGGAAGGATGAATTAAGCTTGTACAAGAGCTGAAGTGGGCCATAACCCACGGCCCGTGGATTTTGAAAAGGAACAGATGTAACCTTGATGAAGGAAGAAGTTTGGAAGAATCGGTGATCCAAGCATCATACGTTTCGTAGGAGATTACGCCAAAAACCTGAGAGTGGTGAAGTAACGATAGATGTTTTGTTTGGCTTGCAGAAACCAAAGGATTTACTCGAACTCAGTTCGAGAACAAGAGAAATTCTGCAATGCTTGTGAGTATGCCCAAGTGTTAGAATACGTGATTCACTGTTTACGTATGTGGTAATGATTCAAGTACGGGATGGATTGGCCCCCATACCGAAGACTTCTATCATGAATTATCATATGTTGATGGAAAATCAGAGAGCCTCAAAAACCTTTGAAGAGTGTCGACGCGATAAGCCATAAAACCATAGAATGGTAGGACGATGGAACCCCTTTACAGGCAACCGTTGCCAATCGTAGGTTATACGGTGAGGTTCAACCCAGACCCGTTTTCTGCAGGAGAAACCATAAATTGCAGACCACCGTGAGTATTTCGATAGTTGTCTAGAATAGACACAGACCTATCAACTAAGAAGATCCAGTCTCGGACGAACTTCAACTTTGACGAACCGACCCAAGATTTTGAGGAAAACTCTATGCTTCTGACAGAAGAGCGTTAATGAAGGAGCTATTGTAAGATATGTGAAGAGACATATATTGTTGGCACTCCAGAGGAAATATCTGAGTTTATTGGAACCGTAACCTTGTTTTTAAGTGTGGTAGCACCCCGACCTTCCGACCAAAACTTTTGCTAGAAAACCCCAACCCTAACCCTTCTTGTTAGTTTCTTGAATCTCGAGGACGAGATTCATTTTAAGTGTGGTAGGTTTGTAACATCCCAAAATTCTAAATTTTGGAATGTTATATTAGATAAATAACTATGCTTGTTGTCTGATTGTTGGTTTGATTGATTGAGTGAAACTGAGTGGAATTTGAAAACTTTTGAAAGTTGAATGAGAGGGAATGAAATGACTTTCCCAAACTTTCCCCTTTGCCTTTTTGGATCTCAATGAACTCAAGTTCATTCCAACACCAAACCCTAGAGTGAAGATGACATGACTTCTTCCATTTGGAATGAAAAGGGTTTTGAAAAGATTTGAATTTCATTTGAGAATATTTCAAATTCAAAGCTTTATGCAACTCAATGATTTTCATGAGGGAAGATAAAATGACTTCTTCAATTATATGAAATATGAGTTGGAAGTTAAAAAGTATCAAATTGAAAGTCATTTGAAAGTGCCATTTGGAGTTTCAGAAGATTTTGAGTTTTGATATTTGAATTCAAATTTTGGCAAGTGGAATTCATTTCAAAACTATGCCCGACAACTACTTGAGAAAAGTATGAGAGGAGTAACATGACACTCCAAATATGTCAGAAGAAAACAATGCCAAAAGTTTTGAATTCAAATTTGAGTTTTATTTGAATTTGAAAAATGATTTTTATAAACTTTGGATTTTGCCTGGAAAATGTTCAAATGATAGGAATATTCCCCGATCATTTTGGTATATATATGTCCTATATAAAATATTTATATTTTATAAGTTATCCCTGTTTTGTTTTTATTAAAAAATAAATTAAAAAAAGAAACCCCCTGCAGCGCCACCAAAGCATCGCCCACCACACAAGACCAGCCACCAGCGGCCCAGAGGGCCACTCAGTGAGCCAACGAGCTGGCAGACCACCCCTCGCCTGAACCCTTTCGGCTCGGCCGACCGCCCGCCCGCACCCTCCTCTCTCTCTCCAAGTGGACCCCACCTCCTTCAACCTCGCCCACGCCTCGCCACGCCGATCGCGGGATCCCGTGAGATCCGGATCCGATCTCCTCCCGATCGCCTCCTGCCCAAGGCCGAGGCCTCCCTATTTATACCCCTCCCCGCACCCCATTCCCCTCGCCCCCGCATGAACCCTCCTCCTCACCCACCCACGCCGGAGACCCGAGCCACCGCCGCCATTTTCATCGCCGCCGCCCTAGACCTCCCGACCTCCACCGACTCCACCTGCACCACCCCGAGCTCGTCCACACCCGCCGGAGCCCTCCGACGACCTCCCCGACGACCGGAGAGGCCAACACACTGCCACCGCCGCCGCCGAGCTCCGGTGAAATCACGGAGATCACCTCCCCCGTCCGATCTATATCGACGGCTAGGATTAGAACCCCGAAGGGGTATGTTTTTTTTAAATAAAACCGGCCCGGTTCGTTTACGGTTTATTTTAGTTAGGGTTTTCTTTATTTAGCCCGGCCCGATTCATTTAACCCTAGGGCCCGTTTAGTTTATATTACGCTCAGTCGTAGGTTAGCCCATTAGGCCCTTTTTCTTTATTTTCGTTTTTCTGTTTTAATGAATAGTTCCTGTTTTGAAAATTCATATCTTTTATTCTGTTTAATATTTTTAGGTGATTCTTTTTTTTTGGTTTGCAAATTTCTTATAGTTTCTGTAGAAAATATAATTAGCTATGTTAAAATTATTTATAATTGCTTTAATTTAGTTTTAGTCAGAATAGTAAATCTGTCATAAAATGAGCTAGGAAAATTATTTTATATGATTCTTTTGTCCCAACTTTGTTTTGACATTACCTAACCATAGGATTTAATTTGGGTATTTTAGGATTAATAAAAATTTAGTTTCTAGCAGATTCATGCTATTCTTAATTAATTAACTAGCTACTGCTTTTCCTATTATTTTAGTTAGCAAATAAATTTATTTTTCACATGTGATTGATTATTCTAGGATAGTTTCTGTCACTTTAGAGCATGAACTTTTATTTATAATAAATAAAAGTTTTATTTTATTTTTCTTACTAAAATTTGAATTAGGCCTAATAGGAGTTTTATAATAGCTTTTAAATTAATTCTTTTTGCTCCTAGTTACTTAATGCATTATTTTCTGTTAAGATAACATAAAGCCATTCTTAGGTTATGTTAAGAAATTTTTTATTATGTAAAACTATTTTAGTTGTTGCTTGAAATAGGAAAAACTTGAGTTGGATTTCTTCGAGTTTTCCTTTGGGTTTTGATTCGTTTGTTTTGATGTGTTATGTTGCTATGGTATTGTGTTAAGTGATCATATGCTATATGCTTATGGTGATTATTGTTTGTCTCGGTAGAATTTCCGGAGTGCGAAGTTTGCTACCACGAGTCCCTAGTTTTCGAAGATCGTCAACAAGGCAAGTTCACTTTGACCATGCTTTCATACCTATGCTTTATTGCACTTAGTGGTATCTTTGCAACCCCCTCCAGTAGTGTTATTGATTCTTGAAGTTGAGTAGTATGCATGAGGTAAGCACCCATCACCTTGTTACCAAGCCCGGGACGTTATTTTGTTTTATGCTACGCTATAGTAGACGGGGTTGATATGAGTGCTCGAGAGTGGTGTGAAGAAGGAGGACTCTACGTCAATGACGACAACTCCATGATGGCATCTGCAAGGACTGCAATTTCAAGGCCTCAAGACTTCAAGACTCAAGACAAGAATTCAATAAACACTCTTGGGTGAAGGATTTGTTGACGGGCACCTGGAGAAACCAGTGGTTGGCGGGATGCATGGAGAAGCGCCATGACATCTTGCGGAAAGCTTCACCCAGACTCAAAGAGACGGAAGAATACTTCATGCCCGAAGCTTACCTGCAACCGCAAGTCATTATGGGCTCGCTTGGTTGACCTTAGTGGTGACTCTGGCTGGGGCGGTACTAGCAGATGTAGAACTACGGTAGGATGGGATGAGTACCGGACAAAGGTCGGGAACTCTTCGGAAGACCATGTTTGGTCATCTTGTTCTCAAACACTCAAAGTGCGAGAACGTAATAAAAGAGGGATCGAATCTTGCGGGTAAAGTGTACAAACCTCTGCAGAGGGTTTAAACCTAATCGATTAGCCGTGTCCCCGGTTACGGACAATTTGAGCATCTGGACTTGGATCTATCTCGGAACTCTCAACACCGGATTGATAACTTAATTGTGGGCAACTTATGATGATTTTGGGCTATGAGACATCGGTTGGCGGAACCATGTCATGATAGAAAACTCCATAGTACAGACTTCATTTATTCCTTTGATGTAGGGAAAATAAAACCAGCTTTTACGCAAAAACCCCCGACACAGAGCCACAAAGCCAAATTGCATATAGTATAGTTTTATCATCTGTTTATTCATATTGTGATCTTGCCGGTACATTCAATGTACTGACCTACACGGCTGCAACATATCATGTTGCAGATACTTTCATCCGACGAGTAAGAGTTACGATACAGGGTTACGGTCTACACTCAACCTGCCGATGGCGTTGATGGGACTCCACACCCGACTATATGTTTCCGCTGTGACTTATGAGGTATATATATCAGTTTTACGTTAATTATACATGTGATTGCACTTTGATATATACATTGATGTACTGTGTGTGCCAGCATACTGATCCAGGGATGGCACAGTGACACAGAGGCTTGACCGTCTGAGGTCGGGTCGCCACATTTGACCCATGTCTTAAAGTAAAGCTTCTCTAAGATGGAATAACATACCTTGCGTGGTGGTGTTGATCTTGATCATGTAGTTGAACTTGTGTGGGTTGCTCAAGGTTGGTGTAGCTCAACAAGAGTTGTGAGCACCACTTGGAATTTGAGTTCATCTTCCTACATGGGTTAGCTTTGCAAGGAAGAGCACTTGTGTATCCAAAATGACAATCATAAATATTAATGTAGAACTTGTCAAATGATATGTTTGAAGAGTTTTGTGCTTCCTTGTCTTCAACCACCATATAGAGACTTGATGATGTAGAGATTGCTCAAGATGTGAGTGAGTTGCAATCTCATGGATTTAGATTCATCCAAGTACCTACAAGGGTTAGATAGCATGTAAGGGTGCAAAAATATCCAAGACATATAGATAGCATCATGAAAGAAATATCAAGGATTAGTCAAAGGCTCATGCCTTGCATGTATCCAAATGGAGTTCCTACTCCAAGTTTGAAGCATCAATGATGTTCAATTCACCTCTCAAACGGCAAAAGACTTTCTCATCAAGTGGTTTGGTAAATATATCCGCTAATTGCTTATCGGTGCGAACATGCTTAAGATCAATGTCCCCTTTGGCAACATGACCTCGAATGAAATGATGACGAACTTCAATATGCTTAGTTCGAGAATGTTGCACGAGATTGTGAGCAATCTTAATAGCACTTTCATTGTCACAAAGCAATGGAACATGTTTCACATATATCCCATAATCTTTAAGAGTTTGGGTCATCCAAAGTAATTGAGCACAACATGATCCAAAGAGCAATGTATTGCGCTCAAGCGGTGGATAAGGATACGAGTTTTGTTTCTTGGAGGACCAAGACACAAGAGATCTACCAAGAAATTGACAAGTACCCGAAGTGGACTTTCTATCAACCTTGTCTCCGGCATAGTCCGAATCGGAGTAACCAACAAGATCAAAAGAAGACTCCTCAGGATACCAAATGCCAAATTTGGTGTGTGTATTAAGTATCTCACTATCATTTTCACACCCTTAAGATGACACTCTTTAGGGGCCGCTTGATATCATGCACACATGTGCACACTTAGCATAATATCAGGATGAGAGGCACATAGATATAACAATGAACCAATCATAGAGCGGTAAACTTTTTGATCAACCGGTTCACCATATTTGGTCAAATCAAGATGTCCACTAGTAGGCATGGGTGTAGACATACCTTTGCATTCTTGCATATTGAACTTCTTGAATAAGTCCTTGGTGTACTTTGTTTGAGAGACAAAGGTACCTTCCTTAGTTTGCTTGATTTGCAAACCAAGAAAGAATTTGAGTTCACTCATCATAGACATCTCAAACTTCTCCGACATTAGCTTTCCAAACTTCTCACTAAAAGGAGGGTTAGTTGAACCAAATATAATATCATCAACATAAATTTGGCACACAAATAGTTCTCCTTTATCCCTTTTAGTAAAAAGAGTAGAATCAATTTTTCAAATTTCAAAGCCTTTTTTCAGTAAGGAACTTTGTCGAGCATTTATACCAAGCTCTAGGAGCTTGTTTAAGACCATAAAGGGTTTTGTGAAGTTTGTAAACATGATTAGGTTTCTTAGGATTGACAAAGCGGGGAGGTTGCTTAACATAAACTTCCTCCTCAATTTCACCATTTAGAAAAAGCACTTTTAATGTCCATTTGGTACAAGGTGATATCATGCTGATTAGCATAAGCAAGTAAGATGCGAATGGACTCAAGTCTAGCAACGAGAGCATATATCTCACCATAGTCCATACCTTCGACTTGAGTGTAGCCTTGGGCGACTAGGCATGCTTTGTTGCGGACGACTTGACCATCTTCATCTTGCTTGTTGCGAAACACCCATTTGGCACCGATGATGTTGTGGTTGTTGTCGGGCTTCTCGACCAATGTCTATACTTGGTTTCTCTCAAAGTTGTGTAGCTCTTCATGCATAGCATTAATCCAATCCGGATCTTCCAGTGCTTCTTCAACCTTCATAGGTTCAATGCTAGAGATGAATGAGTAATGTTCACAAAAGTTAGCCAAACGAGTTTTAGAGCGAGTGACTCTCCCGGTTTGGATATCATTGTAGATTTGCTCGACGGGATGGTCTTTGGCAATTCTTGCTCGAACTCGTGGGAGCTTTGGCTTGGCTCGGGGTGGAACATCCTATTCATCTTGATCTTCTTCTTGGCCTTCTTCATTGTTGACGTTGTCATTCTCTTGTCGTGGTGGAGAAGGAGGTTGTTGATGTTCATCTTGGTGTATTTCCTCGTTTTCTTCGTCTTGGTGTGCCCCACTTGTGGATGCTTCCGTATCAATTCTTGGTTCACCTTGTCGTGAGGTAGAAGCTTCCACTTGGACGGACGAGGTACTCTCCTTCACCTCCGTTGGACGAATCTTGCCAATAGACAAGTCTTGGATTGCTTCTGAAGGGTCTTTATCTACTACGTCAATTGGCAATTGCTCTACTTGCGAGCCGTTAGATTCATCAAACTTCACATCTACCATCTCTTCAACCTTTCCGTTGAAATTGTTGTAGACACGGTAAGTGTGAAGTTTGAGCCATAACCAAGTAGGAAACCTTCAGGATATTTAGGAGCAAATTTAGAACGACGATGCTTATCAAGAATGTAGCACTTTGAGCCAAATACTCGAAAGTATCCAACTTGGGGTTTGTTACCGGTGAGGAGCTCGTATGCCGTCTTGCCGAGTAGCTTGTGAAGATACAAGCGATTTGTTGCATGACAAGTTGTCTCAACCGCTTCCGCCCAAAAGTGTTTTGGAGTCTTGTACTCATCAAGCATCATTCTTGCCATCTCAATAAGAGTCCGGTTCTTCCTCTCAACAACTCCATTTTGTTGAGGTGTGTACGTAGCTGAGAACTCATGTGAAATCCCCTCTTCGTCAAGAAAGGTATCCACATTTGCGTTCTTGAACTCAGTTCCGTTGTCGCTCCGAACCTTCTTGATCTTCACGTCAAATTGATTTTGGGCCTTCCTACCGAAGTTTTTGAAGATCTTTTGGACCTGCGATTTGTCATCAAGAAAGAACACCCACGTAAATCTTGAAAAATCATCAACTATGACTAGACCAAATGAGTTACCACCGAGACTCTTGTAGGCATTTGGACCAAAGAGATCCATGTGAAGTAGCTCGAGTGGTCTTCTCGTGGTCATGATGTTCTTCGCGCGATGACTTCCTCCAACTTGTTTCCCTGCCTAACAAGCACTACAAAGTCTATCCTTGTCAAATATGACATCTTTTATTCCAAGGATATGATCACCTTTAATAAGCTTATCAAGATTTCGCATGTCCATATGACCTAGTCTTCTATGCCACAACCAGCCTTTAGAAGATTTAGCAATTAAGCAAGTTCTGGGTTGAGCCTTTTTAGTGAAATCAACAATGTAAAGATCACCTCTACGTATACCGTTAAAGACCATTTTACGATTGTCTTTACGAAACACTTGGCAATCTACCTCAGTAAACAGGACATTGAAACCGAAATCAACAAGTCTAGATACTGAAAGTAAATTGTACCCAAGAGATTCAACGAGCATGACATTTTGTATGGAGCTATCATGTGAGATGGCCACCTTACCTAGGCCAACCACCTTACCCTTTGAGTTATCACCAAAAGTGACATACTTTTGAGGGCCGTCGTTTTCAGCAAGCTCACGGAACATATCTTTATCTCCGGTCATATGATCAGTACATCCAATATCAAGGACCCATTCCTTTCCTCCAGCCATGTAGCCGCGAAGATTTGCCATAAGACCAAAGTGCCTTATTGCATCATCAAGATCATAGTCACTATCA
Organism: Aegilops longissima; assembly: GCA_021605205.1. Taxonomy (NCBI): domain Eukaryota; kingdom Viridiplantae; phylum Streptophyta; class Magnoliopsida; order Poales; family Poaceae; genus Aegilops; species Aegilops longissima. Next base: position 151,415,877 of record CM038679.1, read on the forward strand.
TCATCCTCATCATAGTATCCATGTTCAACATCATCTTGTGATTGATCAACTCCTAGAGAGGGTAATTCATTAGATAAATGATCATTGTTGTGGTTATCTTTATGAATTCTAATAGCTTCGGAGATGATATTGCTAATGATTCCAACATCTCCTTTGGCACGCATGAGATTGGTAAGCTCAAATAGACAATCACCAAAGCTAGGATCACTAGAATTCATCGTACTCAAGGCGATAGATTTATGAAGGATTTCGTCTAAATTTTTTAAGGAATAATCTGGAAATCGTTCCTCAAGAAATCTCCATATAGTATAGGCACAATCAAGAGTAGGCAAACTAGCAATCAAATTTTTGGGCAATCCTCTAATGATAAGATTGATAATTCTAAAATTGCGAATCATGTCAAGATCCTCTTCGGGTGTAGAATGCAAAGGACCAATATGAGGTGTACAAGGACTAGCAATGTACTTGTTCAAATGATATTCATTGAAAATCTCAAGAGTTTCATTTTTCCACTCATAGAAGAACTCTCCATCAAGAATAGGTACTCTACGTCTAAGACTCCCCAAAGTAGACACATCCATCTTCCTCCAAAGGTGTTTAAACCAAGGCAATGGAGACCAAAGCTCTGATACCAATTCAAAGGATCGAGAAGAGGTGTCTAGAGGGGGGGGGATGAATAGACTCTAAACAAGAAAAGTTGCAGTTTTTAATTTCTCTTAAGTTGATATGGAGTTTTAGCACAAGTTTAAGCATTCACAATACATATCAAGCAAGCATGCAAGCATGCAAGCATGCAAAGAGTATATGAGCAGCGGAAAGTAAAGCATGCAAGTTGCAAGAATGTAGAGAGAAGGGATTGGAGTGTGCAAACGCAATTTGGAGAAACGGAGATTTTTTATCCGTGGTTCCGATAGGTGGTGCTATCGTACATCCACGTTGATGGAGACTTCAACCCACAAAGGGCAATGGTTGCGCGAGTCCATGGAGGGCTCCACCCACGAAGGGTCCACGAAGAAGCAACCTTGTTTATCCCACCACGGCCGTCGCCCATGAAGGACTTGCCTCACTAGGGTAGATCTTCATGAAGTAGGCGATCTCCTTGCCCTTACAAACTCCTTGGTTCAACTCCACAATCTTGTCGAAGGCTCCCAAGTGACACCTAGCCAATCTAGGAGACACCACTCTCCAAGAAGTAACAAATGGTGTGTTGATGATGAACTCCTTGCTCTTGTGCTTCAAATGATAGTCTCCCCAACACTCAACTCTCTCTCATAGGATTGGATTTGGTAGAAAGAAGATTTGAGTGGAAAGCAACTTGGGAAGGCTAGATATCAAAATTTATGTGGTTGGAATGGAATATCTTGACCTCAACACAAGTGTAGGTGGTTCTCTCTCAGAAAATATGTATTGGAAGTGTAGGCATGTTCTGATGGCTCTAACCACGAATGAAGAGTGGGTGGAGGTGTATATATAGCCTCCACACAAAATATAATCGTTACACACAAATCACCAAACTCGGTGGGACCGATTCAGAGAACTCGGTCAGACCGATTTGGTTCATAATGTGACCGTTAGGCATTTCGGTGGGACCGACTGGATCAACTCGGTGGGACCGATGTGCTAGGGTTAGGGTAAATCCAAAAATCGGTTTGACCGATTACTCAAACTCGGTGGGACCGATTTGGGTAATAAGCGAAACAGAGAGTTGGTCAAGCAAACTCGGTGGGGTCGATTGCATATCTCGGTGGGACTAAAAATATTGCAATAGGCAACAGAGAGTTTGCAAGCCCATCTTGGTGAGACCGAGATCACATCGGTGAGACCGAGATCCCATCGGTGAGACCGAACTGACTAGAGTTTCTGGCAGTGGCTATGTCAACTGAACTCGGTGGCTCCGGATAGAAAGAATCAATGGGGCCGAGTTTTACTTTTGGTTTGGGACATATTTGGAAGTGAGCAAGTGGTTGAGGGCTTTGGAGCATATCATTAAGCACTTTGAGCAAGCAAGCCATTAACCAACACCTCATCCCTTCTTAATAGTATTGGCTTTCCTATGGACTCAATGTGATCTTGGATCACTAAAATAGAAAATGTAGAGTCCCGAGCTTTGAGCTTGAGCCAATCCTTTGTCCTTAGGATATTGAAGGGGTTCCACATCCTCTAGTCCATGCCACTCCATTGTTGAACTTATCTGAAACATACTAGGTAGAAACATTAGTCCAACAAGAGATCTGTTGACATTAATTACCAAAATCACCCAGGGAGCACTTGTGCTTTCAACCCCCCCCCCCCCTTTTTGGTAATTGATGACAACATACATCAAAGCTTTAGATAAAGATATAGAGAACAACAAGTAAATCTTTGGAAAGACATGTAACATGCAAAGGCTCCCCCTATATGTATGCAATCATATAAATATGAAACATAGGAGCATGTGAATGCATAAGCATGACAGAGTAAGCCATGAGTTACATGTATCTTGGCTATATGCATCAGAGTGAATGATGTAAATATAGGAAATGTACCTTCATGCTCATGAGTCTTTCTTGCAAACAGTATGTACAACAGCAAGAGATCCTCATACACATGACTGAGATGCATATACTTACCTTGTGGTCTTGAGTTGGCTTAGAAGGGAATGAACCTGAGTAAACAAGGTTAGATAACACAGATACATCTACTAGCCAGAGCAAACAAAAGAACCACAAAGGTACCAAGACTGGGATGACATGTAGAGAGTGAGTACTAAGTACTCCATTGGATATAGACATGTCCCCAAGGTAAAGATGTGCAATAAAATCAGAGATTTCCTCCCCTTAGATGTCTTGCTCCCCCTGAATCTTGAATGGGATATTGGGAGAAGATATGGAACAGAAAATCAAAGCAAAAGAAAAGACAACAAAGCTTGAGCTAATGCAAGCGATCAAATATGATTAAATATGAACATGTCTTTCCCCTCTTAAAGACATGTAACTTCTCTCCTCTTGAACACCAAGCATCTGGGATTTCTTACACACTCCCCCTGAGTATCCTCTCCCCCTATAGAAATGATTAAGCATAGAGCTTTGATGTGATCTCTCTCTCCCCCTTTGACATCAATTTCCAAGAAGGGCTCTTTTGGATTTTTTTATTGCAGAAGGGTTTGGTCCTTGAGTCACAAAGCAAGTCGAATGTGATGCTGGTAGAGGACAAGAGTCATTGAGTGGAGCTGGAGCAAAAAGACTGCAGGAATAAGTGGCAAGTTGTCTTTCCTGTAGTGAAATCGGTAGCACCGAGTTGTGTGCTTCGGTGGCACCGAGAGAATTCGGTTGGACCGAAAGAAACAAATCGGTGTGACCATTTCCATCACAGAGAAAACACTTGTCACTTCAGCTTACTAGGCACTTAAGACCTCACAAGGATTTGCAAGGAATTTGCTGAAAGATTTGCAAAGAATTGGATGCAGAAAATGCAGAACAAAAAGAAAGAAATGAAATAAAAAGAGCTAGATGAAGTTTTTTTTCTTTGAAAGGGGAAACACATATGCATGAGACAAATGCAAGAGGAAAGACAAGAGAACTTCATCTAGAATTGGGCGGTAACAAAGTCACCTATGTTAGAGTGTATTGACTTAGGAGTCAAGTGAGGTCACTTGATCTTTGGTCATACTCATCGTTTAAGCTTAAAATGGGGTTACCATTTTTTTGTTTAAGCATCTTAACGTATTCACATCTTGTTGAGTTGCTTTGACCCATGTCTTAGAGTAAAGCTTCTCTAAGATGGAATAACATACCTTGGGTGGTGGTGTTGATCTTGATCATGTAGTTGAACTTGTGTGGGTTGCTCAAGGTTGGTGTAGCTCATCAAGAGTTGGGAGCACCACTTGGAATTTGAGTTCATCTTCCTACATGGGTTAGCTTTGCAAGGAAGAGCACTTGTGTATCCAAAATCACAATCATAAATCTTAATGTAGAGCTTGTCAAAGGATATGTTTGAAGAGTTTTGTCCTTCCTTGTCTTCAACCACCATTATGTAGAGACTTGATGATGTGGAGATTGCTCAAGATGTGAGTGAGTTGCAATCTCATGGATTTAGATTCATCCAAGTACCTACAAGGGTTAGATAGCATGTAATGGTGCAAAAATATCCAAGACATATAGATAGCATCATGAAAGAAATATCAAGGATTAGTCAAAGGCTCATGCCTTGCATGTATCCAAATGGAGTTCCTACTCCAAGTTTGAAGCATCAATGATGTTCAATTCACCTCTCAAATGGCAAAATACTTTCTCATCAAGCGGTTTGGTAAATATATCCGCTAATTGCTTATCGGTGCGAACATGCTTAAGATCAATGTCCCCTTTGGCAACATGACCTCGAATGAAATGATGACGAACTTCAATATGCTTAGTTCGAGAATGTTGCACGAGATTGTGAGCAATCTTAATAGCACTTTCATTGTCACAAAGCAATGGAACATGTTTCACATATATCCCATAATCTTTAAGAGTTTGGGTCATCCAAAGTAACTGAGCACAACATGTTCCAGCAGCAATGTATTGCGCTTCGGCGGTGGATAAGGATACCGAGTTTTGTTTCTTGGAGGACCAAGACACAAGAGATCTACCAAGAAATTGACAAGTACCCGAAGTGGACTTTCTATCAACCTTGTCTCCGGCATAGTCCGAATCGGAGTAACCAACAAGATCGAAAGAAGACTTCTTAGGATACCAAATGCCAAAATTTGGTGTGTGTATTAAGTATTTCACTATCCTTTTCACAGCCTTAAGATGACACTCTTTAGGGGCCGCTTGATATCGTGCACACATGTGCACACTTAGCATAATATCAGGATGAGAGGCACATAGATATAACAATGAACCAATCATAGAGCGGTAAACTTTTTGATCAACCGGTTCACCATCTTTGGTCAAATCAAGATTTCCACTAGTAGGCATGGGTGTAGACATACCTTTTCATTCTTGCATATTGAACTTCTTGAATAAGTCCTTGGTGTACTTTGTTTGAGAGACAAAGGTACCTTCCTTAGTTTGCCTGATTTGCAAACCAAGAAAGAATTTGAGTTCACTCATCATAGACATCTCAAACTTCTCTTAAGTTGATACGGAGTTTTAGCACAAGTTTAAGCATTCACAATACATATCAAGCAAGCATGCAAGCATGCAAAGAGTATATGAGCAGCGGAAAGTAAAGCATGCAAGCTGCAAGAATGTAGAGAGAAGGGATTGGAGTGTGCAAACGCAATTTGGAGACACGGAGATTTTTTATCCGTGGTTCCGATAGGTGGTGCTATCGTACATCCACGTTGATGGAGACTTCAACCCACGAAGGGCAACGGTTGCGCGAGTCCATGGAGGGCTCCACCCACGAAGGGTCCACGAAGAAGCAACATTGTTTATCCCACCACGGCCGTCGCCCACGAAGGACTTGCCTCACTAGGGTAGATCTTCACGAAGTAGGCGATCTCCTTGCCCTTACAAACTCCTTGGTTCAACTCCACAATCTTGTCGAAGGCTCCCAGGTGACACCTAGCCAATTTAGGAGACACCACTCCCCAAGAAGTAACAAATGGTGTGTTGATGATGAACTCCTTGCTCTTGTGCTTCAAATGATAGTCTCCCCAACACTCAACTCTCTCTCATAGGATTGGATTTGGTAGAAAGAAGATTTGAGTGGAAAGCAACTTGGGAAGGCTAGATATCAAGATTTATGTCGTTGGAATGGAATATCTTGACCTCAACACAAGTGTAGGTGGTTCTCTCTCAGAAAATATGTATTGGAAGTGTAGGCATGTTCTGATGGCTCTCTCCACGAATGAAGAGTGGGTGGAGGGGTATATATAGCCTCCACACAAAATATAACCGTTACACACAAATCACCAAACTCGGTGGGACCGATTCAGAGAACTCGGTCAGACCGATTTGGTTCATAATGTGACCGTTAGGCATTTCGGTGGGACCGACTGGATCAACTCGGTGGGACCGATGTGCTAGGGTTAGGGTAAATCCAAAACTCGGTTTGACCAATTACTCAAACTCGGTGGGACCGATTTGGGTAATAAGCGAAACAGAGAGTTGGTCAAGCAAACTCGGTGGGGTCGATTGCATATCTCGGTGGACTAAAAATATTGCAATAGGCAACAGAGAGTTTGCAAGCCCATCTCAGTGAGACCGAGATCCCATCGGTGAGACCGAACTGACTAAGGTTTCTGGCAGTGTCTATGTCAACTGAACTCGGTGGCTCCGGATAGAAAGAATCAATGGGGCTGAGTTTTACTTTTGGTTTGGGACATATTTGGAAGTGAGCAAGTGGTTGAGGGCTTTGGAGCATATCATTAAGCACTTTGAGCAAGCAAGCCATTAACCAACACCTCATCCCTTCTTAATAGTATTGGCTTTCCTATGGACTCAATGTGATCTTGGATCACTAAAATAGAAAATGTAGAGTCCTGAGCTTTGAGCTTGAGCCAATCCTTTGTCCTTAGCATATTGAAGGGGTTCCACATCCTCTAGTCCATGCCACTCCATTGTTGAACTTATCTGAAACATACTAGGTACAAACATTAGTCCAACAAGAGATATGTTGACATTAATTACCAAAATCACCCAGGGAGCACTTGTGCTTTCACCAGCACACAACAACCCCAAAAGAGGCGCAACTAGAAGTCGACGAGGAGCACCAACTACTGCAACCTGGCTCGATCTCCACCCAATATGGTTATCGCCAAAGCACGCACACGGGAGATGAGGAGCTCCACAGCCTCCTAGTCGCCCTATGATAACCCACAGGTATAGGGGATCATTTGTATCCTTTTTGGATAAACAAGAGTGTCGAGCGCAACGAGGAGCTAAAGGTAGAACAAATATTCTCTCAAGTTTTGTCGATCACCGATACAACTCTACGCACACTTAAACATTTGCTTTACCTAGAACAAGAATAAAACTAGAAGTACTTTGCAAGAATAAAACTACGAATAAGTTGCAAGATAATAGAGTTAATTGTTTAGTATAAAGGTTTTGTCACATAAGGAAGTTATTTGTCCCTAGGCGATCGGTAACTAGACTGGTAATCATTATTGCAATTTTATATAAGGGACAGGCATGAGCTAACATACTTTTCGTACTTGGATCATATGGACTTATGGTTGGAACTCTAGCAAGCATCCGCAACTACCAAAGATCATTAAGGTAAAACCCAACCATATCATTAAGTATCAAGTCCTCTTTACTCCCATACGCAACAACCCTTACTTGGGTATAAGTTTCTATCACTCTTGCCACCCACTATAAGAGAATCATGAATGTATTTCAACACCCTACAACGGGGATCCCTCACGTTTGCGTGACACGGAGGGCACGATACAACAACACCAAAGTAAAACATACAACTCAAACCAATCATGATCATCAATCAACCCATAGGACAAAACAGATCTACTCAAACATCATAGGGTAACCATATATCATTGGATAATAATATATAATGTTGAGCACCATGTTTAAGTAGAGAATTACAACAGGGGTAGAGAGGTTACACCGCTGCATAGAGGGGGAGTTGGTGTTGACGGTAGCAAGGTTGTTGGTGTAGATCACCGTCATGATCCTAGCCCCGGTGACAGTCCGGCGCCACCGGGAGAGAGGGGGAGAGAGCCCCCTCCTTCTTCTTCTTCCTTGGCCTTCCCCTAGATGGGAGGAAGGTTTCCCCTCTGGTCCATGGCCTCCATGGCGGTGGAGGGGCGGGATCCCCTCCGAGATTGGATCTATCTCTCTGTTCTTTTCTGTTTCGCGTTCATGTTTTCTGGCCCTTCACCGTTTCTTAAATATCTGGAGAACCGTAACTCCGATTGCGCTGAAATTTTAACACGATTTTTTCAGATATGAGCTTCCTTGCGGCTGAAGAAGAACCCCAACCGACTTGCGGTGTGCCTACTAGGCACCACCGCGCTCCAGGGGGGCCTAGGCATGCCCTGGTGGGTAGTGGAGGCTGTGGGCCTCTATTTGCGTTGATTACACCTCCCAAAAATCACATATATTCCAAAATAAATATCCGTACATTTTTATAGTGTTTGGACTTCGTTTGATATGGATATTCTGTGAAACAAAAAACATGCAAAACTGACACTGGGTACTGGATCAATATGTTAGTCCCAAAAAATATATAAAATGTTGCCAAAAGTATGTAAAAGTTGTAGAATATTGGCATGAAACAATAAAAAATTATAGATATGGCGGAGATGTATCAGCATCCCCAAGCTTAATTCCTGCTCGTCCTCGAGTAGGTAAATGATAAAAAAGATAATTTTTGATGTGGAATGCTACCTAGCATAATCTTGATCATATGTCTAATCATGTCATGAATATTAAGACACGAGTGATTCAAAGCAGTAGTCTATAATTTGACATAAAGACATCAATACTCAGGCATCCCAACAAACAATCATGTCTTTCAAAATATCAATGCTAAGGAACGCTATCCCTACAAAATCATATAGTCCTGTCATGCTTCATCTTCTTAACACAAAGTATTTATCATGCACAACCCCGATGACAAGCCGAGCAATTCTTTCATACTTTTGATGTTCTCAAACCTTTTCAACTTTCACGCAATACATGAGCGTGAGCCATGGACATAGCACTATGGGTGGAATAGACAAAGAAAGCTTATCCCTACAAAATTATATAGTCTGGCTATGCTCCATCTTCATAACACAAAATATTTAAATCATGCACAATCCCGATGACAAGCCAAGCAATTCTTTCATACTTTTGATGTTCTCAAACCTTTTCAACTTTCACGCAATACATGAGCATGAGCCATAGACATAGCACTATGGGTGGAATAGACGGTGGTTGTGGAGAAGACAAAAAGAAGGAGATAGTCCCACATCAACTAGGCGTATCAAAAGGCTATGGAGATGCCCATCAATAGATATCAATGTGAGTGAGTAGGGATTTCCATGCAACGGATTAACTAGAGCTATAAGTTTATGAAAGCTCAAAAAGAAACTAAGTGGGTGTGCATCCAACTTGCTTGCTCACGAAGACCTAGGGCAATTTGAGGAAGCCCATCATTGGAATATACAAGCCAAGTTCTATAATAAAAAATTCCCACTAGTATATGGAAGTGACAATATAGGAGACTCTCTTATCATGAAGATCATGGTGCTACTTTGAAGCACAAGTGTGGTAAAAGGATAGTAGCATTGCCCCTTCTCTATTTTCTCTCATTTATTTATTTGGGCCTTCTCTCATATTTTTTGCCTCTTTTTTTCGTCCGGAGTCTCATCCCGACTTGTGGGGGAATCATAGTCTCCATCATCCTTTCCTCACATCGGACAATGCTCTAATAATGAAGATCATCACACTTTTATTTACTTACAACTCAAGAATTACAACTCGATACTTAGAACAAATATGACTCTATGTGGATGCCTCCGATGCTGTACCGGGATGTGCAATGAATCAAGAGTGACATGTATGAAAGAATTATGAACGGTGGCTTTGCCACAAATACGATGTCAACTACATGCTCATGCATAGCAATATGACAATGATGAAGCGTGTCATAATAAATGGAATGGTGGAAAGTTTCATGGCAATGTATCTCGGAATGGCTATGGAAATGCCACAATAGGTAGGTATGGTGGATGTTTTGAGGAAGGTATATTGTGGGTGTATGGTACCGACGAAAGTTGCACGACACAAGAGAGGCTAGCATTGGTTGAAGGGTGAGAGTGCGTATAATCCATGGACTCAACATTAGTCATAACGAACTCATATACTTTTTGCAAAAATCTATTAGTTATCAAAACGAAGTACTACACGCATGCTCCTAGGGGGATAGATTGTTAGGAAAAGACCATCGCTCGTCCCCGACCGCCACTCATGAGGAAGACAATCAATAAATAAATCATGCTCTGACTTCATCACATAAAGGTTCACCATATGTGCATGCTACGAGAATCACAAACTTTAACACAAGTATTTCTCAAATTCACAACTACTTACTAGCATGAATCTAATATCACCATCTTCATATCTCAAAACAATCATAAGGAATCAAACTTCTCATGGTATTCAATGCACTTTATATGAAAGTTTTTATTATATCACTCTTGGATGCCTATCATATTAGGACTAAATTTATAACCAAAGAAAATTACCATGCTGTTTAGAGACTCTGAAAATAATATAAGTAAAGCATGAGAGTTCATCAATTTCTATAAAATAAAACCACCACCGTGCTCTAAAAGATATAAGTGAAGCACTAGAGCGATATTTCCTAGCTCAAAAGATATAAGTGAAGCACAAAGAGTATTTTAATAAATCACGATTCAAGCGTGTCTCTCTCAAAAGGTGTGTACAGCAAGGATGATTGTGATAAACTAAAAAGAAAAGACTCAAATCATACAAGACGCTCCAAGAAAAACACATATCATGTGGTGAATAAAAATATAGCCTCAAGTAAAGTTACCGATAGACGAAGACAAAAGAGGGCATGCCTTGCGGGGCATCCCCAAGCTTAGGCTCTTGGTATCCTTGAATCTTACCTTGGGTGCCTTGGGCATCCCCAAGCTTAGGCTCTTGCCACTCCTTATTCCATAGTACATCAAATCCTTACCCAAATCTTGAAAACTTCACAACACAAAACTCAACAGAAAATCTCGTAAGCTCCATTAGTATAAGAAAATAAATCACCACTTTTGGTACTGCTGTGAACTCATTCTTTATTTATATTGGTGTAATATCTACTGTATTCAAACTTTTCCATGGTTCGTACCCCCCGATACTAGCCATAGATTCATCAAAATAAGCAAACAACACATAGAAAACATAATCTGTCAAAAACAGAACAGTCTGTAGCAATCTGGATATTTCGAATACTTTTGTAACTCCAAAAATTCTAAAAAATTAGGAAGACCTAAGCAATTTTGTATTAATCTTCTGCAAAAAGAATCAATATTTTATCAAGCTTCTATGATTTTTTACAATTCTGGGACTAAACAAAAAAGTTTCTATTTTTCAGGAAGATCAAATCAACTATCACCGTAAGCTATCCCAAAGGTCTTACTTGGCACAAACACTAATTGAAACACAAAACCACATCTAACCAGAGGCTAGATGAATTATTTAATGCAAAACATAACCTAAAAAGAAAAATAAAAAATAAAATTGGGTTGCCTCCCAACAAGCGCTATCGTTTAACGCCCTTAGCTAGGCATAAAACACGAATAGATCTAGATATTATCGTCTCCCCCTTTTGGGAAGCAAAGAGAAAATTTCTTATCCATGGCATTTATCTTCCTATTTTGTGAAAGAACACGACCATTAATAGTAGAAGAAAGATAAATCACATTACGAAAATTTGCATCTAAACTAGCCTTCATCTTTTTTATTATTTCATTTTGATAGAAACACATAATAGCGGCTGATTCAACACCCTTTTCCTTGGGGTGCCCAAATATGGTTTTCATCTTCTCATAAGTGTCGATGGCATCCCCTCGAAGAAAACCATTTTCAAATATTGAATCCAAAACTTGCTTAAAAGAAGGAGGTAGGCCAATATAAAAGCTTTTAAAATATATCTCAATCTAATATTGGGGCACATAGCTAGCTCGAATCCTCAACAGCCTATCCCAAGCATCTTTCAAAGATTCATCAAGCAAATAACAAAAAATTCTGGGATCATCTTCATCAAAATTGAGATCTTCCTTAACCACCCCGATAAGTCTTTCCACGGCATCATTATTCATGAGCTTAGAAAGGACAGAGGGGTCATCCAAAGTACTAAAACCTGGGAGAAAACCCTTAGCCCTACTAGAGTCGGCCATGGAGGTAGAGACGAACGAAAGAGGGGCGAAGAAAAAGGCAAATCTTTTTGAAAATTGTTTTAGAAGTGGGGGAGAGGAAAACAAGAGGCGAATGGCAAATAAAGTAATGCGAGAGATGAGAGTTTATGATGGGTATTTGTAACATCCCAAATTTCCTATTTGGAATGTTTTACAATTATAGCTAAGCATCTATGCATGTTGTTTGAATTTGAGTGGCATTTGAAGATTTGAAGTTTTGGAATTTGAATTCAAAAAAATTTGGCAGTTCAAATTCATTTCAAAACTATGCCTGACAACTACTTGAGAAAAAGTATGAGAGGAGTAACATGACACTCCAAATTATGTCAGAAGAAAACAATGCCAAAAAGTTTGAATTCAAACTTGAGTTTTATTTGAATTTGAAAAAAATGAATTTTTATAAAGTTTGGATTCTGCCTTTGGAAAAATGTTCAAATGATAGGGAATATTCCCCTGATCATTTTGGTATATATATGTCCTATATAAAATATTTATATTTTATATTTTATAACTCTGTTTCTATTTTCAAAAAAAAATAGAAAAAGAAAAAAAAAAACCTCAGCGCCAGCCAAAGCATCGCCCACCAAGCAGCGAGGCGACCCACCCAGCGCCCATCGAGCCAGCCCAGCGCCAGCAGCCGAGCCGCCCAATAACCGACGCGCCCTCCTCGCCTGAATCGCTCCGCGTCTGGTCGACCGACCGCCACGCGCCCTCCCTCTCACCGACAGGCGGGCCCCACCCGTCGTCAACCCTCACCCACGCCACCTCACCACGCCGCTCGGGATCCCGAAGGATCCGGATTCGATCTCGCCCGATTGCCCCTCGCCAAGCCGTCGCCCGCCTATATATACCTCCCCGCACCCCATTCCCCCCTCGCCCCTCGCGGATCTCTCTCTCCCCTCACACGCCTGGAGTTGCCAACACCACCGCCATTTCCCGCCGACGCGCCTAGCCCACCCCGATCTCGCGGACTCCACCAGACGGACCCCGAGCCCGTCCGCACTCGCCGAGCCTCCGCCGACCTCCCCGACCACCGGAGACGCCGACGCACTCGCCGCCCGAGCCGCCGCCGCCGTCGAACTCCGGTGAGCCACCGGACTTCACCTCCCCCGTCCGATCTAGTCTCGACGGTCCAGATTAGAACCCCCCGAAGGGGTATGTTCTTTTAATTAAAACCCGGTTCGGACCGGTTCGTTCCGGTTTAGTTTTAAGTTAGGGTTTTATTTATTAGGCCGGCCCGATTAGTTTAACCCTAGGGCCCGTTTAGCTATATTACGCACAGGGCGTTAGTTAGGCCCATTTAGCCCGTTTTTCTTTATTTTCGTTTTTCTGTTTTAACAGAATAGTTCCAGATTTGAAAAATTCATATCTTTTATTCTACTTAATATTTTTAGGTGATTCTTTTTTTTGTTGGTTTGCAAATTTCTTATAGTTTCTGTAGAAAATATAATTAGCTATGTTAAAATTATTTATAATTGCTTTATTTTAGATTTAGTCAGAATAGTAAATCTGCTATAAAATGAGTTAGGAAAATTATTTTTCCATGATTCTTTTTGTCCCAACTTTGTTTTGACATTGCCTAACCGTAGGAATTAATTTGGGCATTTTAGGATTAATAAAAAATTAGTTTCTAGCAGAATCATGTTATTTTTAATTAATTAACTAGCTACTGTTTTCCTATTATTTTAATTAGCAAATAAATTTATTTTTAACATGTGATTGATTATTCTAGGTTAGTTTCTGTCACTTTAGAGCATGAACTTTTATTTATAATAAATAAAACTTTTATTTTATTTTTCTTAATAGAAATTTGAATTAGGCCTAATAGGAGTTTTATAATAGCTTTTAAGTTAATTCTTTTTGCTCCTAGTTGCTTAATGCATTCTTTTCTGTTACGTTAACATAAACCCATGATTAGGTTATGTTAAGAAAATTTTTGTTATGTAAAACTATTTTTAGTGGTTGCCTGAAGTAGGAAAAACTTTGAGTTGGATTTCTTTGAGTTTTTCCTTTGGGTTTTTGATTCGTTTGTTTGGTGTGTTTCATATTACTATGCTGTTATGAAAGTGACCATATGCTATATGCTTATTGTGAATTATTGTTTGTCTCGGTAGAGTTTCCGGAGTGCGAAGCTTGCTACCTTAGCTTACGAAGATCGTCAGCAAGGCAAGTCATTGATCATACTTTCAATACCTATGATTTTATTGCATTAGTGTTATACCTCCCCACCATGCATGCAGTAGGTGAAATTTTGTAGTTATTGTTCTTGAGTAGTATCATGTGGTAGGATGAACCAATTCCCCTTGTTACCATGACCCGGGACGTAGTAGTTTAATTTTTGCTATGCTCGTAGACGGGATTGGTTGAGTGAATTCATAAGAAAGATGTGAGAGTCAAGATGATGACAACCCCATGAACTTCAAGATCAAGATGGACTTCTAAATTCACTACTGGGTGGAGGGCGGTTGACGGGCACCCTGGAGAACCCAGTGGTTGGCCGGGATGCATGGAGAAGTGCCATGACATCTTGCGAAAGCTTCACCCAGCCACGAAGAGACGGATGGATGCCCTTTGACCGGAAGCTTACCTATGCAGCCGCAAGCCATTATGGGCTCGGCTGGGTCAACCCTAGTTGTGACGCTGGCTGGACGGTACTACGAGATGTAGAAGAATGGTAGGATTGATGGGTACCGGCAGAGCGTAAGAACTCTTCTAAGACCCTGTTTATTCATCCCGCCTTCAAACACCATGAAGTGCGAAGACTTAAAAGGAGGGAATGATTCTTGCGGGTAAAGTCGCAAACCTCTGCAGAGTTAAAGATCTAATCGATTAGCCGTGTCCCGATTCTACGGACAATTTGAGCCTCTGGAACTTGGAAGTATTCGGAAATCTCAACACTAAAACTAATAAATTAATTTGAGGGGGTTATGACTTAATAATTTGGGAATGAGACATTGGTTGGCGGAACCATCTCAATAACTACCAACAATTTTGTAGTATTTGCAAGTAAGTCCACTGTAGTAGGGAAAAATTTGCTTTTCGCAAAATGATGAAACTTAGAGCCCCACAGCCAGAAATGCATATAGTGTAGAATTTTATTATTGTTATTCCTCATGACTTGCTAGCATATTCAAAATGCTGACCTACACGGCTGCAACGTCTTATGTTGCAGAGGAGTATTCCGATCAGGATTGAGGCTACGCTCCGCGCTTGGCGATTGCCCTTTGGAGTCGGATGGACTCGCTACTTTCGTCTACGCTTCCGCAGCTTATTTTAGTTTATTTCTCATGAGTTGGCCTTTGGCCGAATTTATTCTCTTGTAATAAAGACTCTATATGAGAATCGTGTAATAAATTCAGGTGTGATTGAACTTTGATTATTTCATCGATGTACTTGTGAGTACCAAAGATGATCTTGGGATGGTACGGACATAGAGACTTGACCGATTTTGAGTCAGGTCGCTACAGAGATGGTATCAGAGCACACGCTGACCGTAGGACGTAACCCCTAGGATCGGAAAGCCATAGGAAGAGACTATTTACTTTATATCCTTATCATTCCGTAATTCTCCCTGCTCAATTCTCGACTCCTCTCCGATTTTCAACATTCTAGATGGCGTCGAGTTCACCCCAGTTTTGCTACGGAGTTTTGCCACTGATGAGACGATGCCCTTCGCAGAAGCTGGTCCAGATGGTGAAGAAGCTGAAGATTGCTCGCCCTCGATCACCGGAAGCCTACCAATGCGCTTCCGACGGATACCCGCCATGAGATCGAGGTGCACATTCCGTGGAGGACCTTCGGAGGGCATACAGAGCCTATTGACTTTGAGTTCACCGACTTCAACTGGATCCTCGGAAGGGACATGGCGATCTATCGTGCACTTGGACATCTCCGAGAAGAGTACATGGCCGAGCTCGATCCATCAGACCTCGCCATGGTTTCTCGCAGAGCAAGGAATGGAGATATCATCCGTACCGTAGAGGACGACTCCACCCTCTCTTATATCCAGGACTTGGAGTGTCTCCTCAGGAAACGGGAGATTTAGACTCGCCGTAACTCGAAGGTACACAGGAGACTGTTGTTTCGTGAACTGGAACTGGAGGAGAAGGCACACGCAGACTTCCTTGGCCATGAGGAAGAAATCGCGGACTTCATGGAGAGAGTCGACGACCTGAAGATGAAGCTTGCCGCAATTGAGGAAAAGATGGACTTGGGAGAGGACCTTTTTCCGAGTGGAGATGATGGAACTCTCGTGAGCAATGATCAGGATTATGAAGGGAGTTCCACTGGAGGAAGCCGCAAGAGGAGGCGCCACAACAGAGGACACCACACCGGAGGACATCGCACCAGAGGACGCAAGGATTATTGATGAAGACATTTAGTCGACCACCATGTTATTTTACTTTTTGTCGATCGCTTAGGTCGTTATTTTCGATTTAGTCGTGAGCTTTTGTAATCGAGATTGAACCATGTTTGAGTGGAATGAATAAATGATTGGTGTGTTTATGATTGTGCATTCATATGGGTAGTGTTATTTCTCATTAGACCATTGTTCTATTCTAATTTTCTCATCCACTCCAAAACACCAGATGCCTCCGAGACGTGACCCCGGTCTCAACTTCCCGCGGAGCTCACCCAGCTGCTCCAAAGCAGCAGAACGCCATCATGCGATGCTCATCCGAACCGAACAACAACAACAACAACCCACCGCCACCACCACCCCTGTTGACAACTTGACTCGATTCCCGAGGCTGAATCCGCGGTGTTCTCTAGCAAAGACCGAGCCGATTGTGGCGGCGATTGGCTCCGCAAGGTCGGAAGAGAGTTAATCACTGTTGGATGCACTGATGCAGAGAAGGTGCGCTTTGCCGCACATCAACTTGATGGATCTGCAGCTTCTTGGTGGGAGAACTACACCGCCACTTATCCCATCGGCACCATCACATGGGATCAGTTCCAGCAGGCCTTCCGCACCGCTCATGTTTCAGCTGGAGCCATGAGTCTGAAGAAGCGTGAGTTCCGCAACTTACGCCAGGGGAACCGTACTGTGGCACAGTACGTGGATGAGTTCAGCAAGTTAGCTCGCTATGCCCCGGATGATGTGGCCACAGATGCCGCAAAGCAGGAGAAGTTTCTCGAGGGACTCAATGACGAGCTGGGAATGCAGCTTATGGTGACTACTTTCGCCAACTACCAGCAGCTGGTAGACAAGGCCATCATACTCGAAGGCAAGCAGCAGCAGATTGAAAGCCGCAAGCGAAAGTACAGCCAGGGGAAGCACAACTCAGGAGCTCAGCAGAAGCCCCGTTATGCCCCATACTCAGGAGGGCATACCCATCACAACCATGGAGGACATAACCATGGAGGCAATGGGAACAATCGCAACCAGGACAACAGGTCAGGCAATGGCAATGGCAATGGAAACGGTAATGGGAACCAGCACCGTCCTGCCCTGGTTCCGAAGGATCTGAGCCACATCACCTGCTTCAAGTGCCAGAAAACAGGGCACTATGCCACCGACTGCCCAGAGGCCAAGCAGAGGAATGGAAACGGTAATGGAAGCTCAGCGAAGAAGCCCAACCCTTTCCCTCGTGCTCAGGTGAACCACATTGACGTGGAGGACGTCTATGATCAGCCAGACACTGTGGTTGGTAAGTTTTTATTGAATTCACGTTCAGTTTTGGTACTCTTTGATTTTGGTGCAACACATTCATTCATATCAAGGGTAGTTGTGGAAAAGTACGGGTTGCCCACTAAAACCCTTAGAAACCCCTTCGCGTCGGCCGCGCAGAGGAGAAATGATGGCAGGCTTAGGCTGTCATGCAACCTCAACATCGGGAACCATAAATTTCCGCAGACCTCATAGTATTGGAAACCCGGACCTTGGATGTAATCCTAGGCATGGATTGGTTGACGAAGTTTGAAGGAAACATAGATCGTGCCCAAAGTCTATTCTGCTCACCACCCAGAGCGTAAGAGGATCAAGTATGTAGCCAGCGAGCCAGATGAAGAATCAGTGAATTCCCTCACGGAGTTGTTCAGAGGAAGTGCCGAGGTGAAAGATTTTCCGATGTGTTTCCGGAGGAATTACCAGGAATGCCACCGGACAGGGACATTGAATTTCTGATTGAGTTATTGCCCGGCACAGCCCCGATATCCAAGAGACCCTATCGGATGCCTCCGAACGAATTGAAAGAGATCAAGAACCAAATTAATGAGTTATTGGAGAAAGGATACATTCGGCCAAGCTCATCACCTTGGGGAGCCCCAGTTCTTTTGGTAGAGAAGAAGGATGGAACCTTGAGAATGGTTGTGGATTATCGTTCGTTGAACGAGGTGACCATCAAGAACAAGTACCCTCTGCCGATGATTAATGATCTGTTTGATCAGCTAGTTGGAGCCAAGGTATTCTCCAAGATCGATCTTCGATCAGGGTATCATCAGTTGAAGATCCGTGAAAAGGATATACCCAAAACAGCATTCACCACTGTGTATGGTTTATATGAGTATACCGTCATGTCATTTGGATTGACTAATGCTCCTGCATACTTCATGAACTTGATGAACAAGGTATTTATGGAATATCTGGACAAGTTTGTCGTGGTGTTCATCGATGATATACTGATTTTCTCAAGAGCGAGGAAGAGCATAAGGAACATTTGCGCCTAGTTCGAGAAACTTCGAGAACATCGCTTGTATGCCAAGTTCAGCAAATGTGAATTTTGGCTGAAGGAAGTTGGATTCCTCGGACATGTTATTTCAGGAGAAGGAATAGCAGTTGACCCGCCAAGGTTGAGTCACCACCGATTGGCGTCACCCACCTCACTCAAGGAGATCCGCAGTTTTCTCGGACTCGCAGGATATTATCGGAGGTTTATTGAGAACTTCTCGAAGATTGCCAAGCCCATGACTGAGCTGTTGAAGAAGGAGGCCAAGTACATTTGGACCGAGGATTGTGAAGCCAGTTTTCAGGAATTGAAGAAACGTTTGGTCACAGCCCCAGTGCTGATTTTGCCGGACATACACAAGGATTACCAGGTATATTGTGACGCTTCTCGCCAGGGACTCGGAGGAGTACTCATGCAGGAAGGAAAGGTTGTAGCTTATACCTCCGCACAGCTCGACCTCACGAGATGAATTATGCCACACATGATTTGGAGTTAGCAGCCGTAGTGCATGCACTCAAGACTGGAGACATTTCCTCATCGGAAACCGTTGTGATGTTTACAGATCACAAGAGCTCAAGTATATTTTCACGCAGAAGAGTTGAACCTCGAGCAGAGGAGATGGCTAGAGTTAATCAAGGACTATGACATGAGATTGCATTATCACCTGTGGAAAGCTAATGTTGTAGCAGATGCTTTGAGCCGTAAGAGTTATGTGAATACTCTTATAGCAGGAGGATTACCCCAGGAGTTAGTCGATGACCTCAGAGATCTCCGACTGGAGATAGTTCCGAGAGGATTTGTTGCGACTCTGGAAGTTCAGTCCACTTTGGCCGAAAGGATTCGTGAAGCTCAGAAGTCGGACAAGGAAATTGATGAGATAAAGCAAAAGATGAATGAAGGAAAAGGTAAAGGATTCCGTAAGGATGAACACGTAACTATATGGTTCGAGGATCGTATTTATGTGCCCAATGATCCCGAACTCAGGAAGCTAATTCTTCAAGAGGCTCCGTACTCGATTCACCCCGGTAACACCAAGATGTACCTGGATTTGAAGGAAAATTTCTGGTGGACAGGTATGAAGAAGGATATTGCCGAGTACGTAGCGATGCGATGTTTGTCAACGAGTAAAGGCGAACATCGAAGCCAGCAGGGTTACTTCAACCTTTGCCGATTCCCGATTGGAAATGGGAAAAACTTGGAATGGATTTTATCACAGATTACCCAGACCCGCTCAGGTTATGATTCTATCTGGGTAGTGGTTGATCGTTTGACCAAGGTAGCTCACTTCATTCCCGTGAAGACTACATATACCAGTGCTAAGTTGGCCAAGATATACATGACCAGGATCGTATGTCTGCATGGCGTTCCGAGGAGTATCGTGTCAGATAGAGGAACACAATTTACCTCAAATTTTTGGAATCAGCTTGCATGAAACTTTGGGTACGAGGCTGGAGTTTAGTACAGCTTTTCATCCGCAGCATGATGGATGGACCGAGAGAGTCAACCAGATTCGGAGGAGATGTTGAGAGCTTGTGTGCTAGACTATGGGTCTAGCTGGGATGATAATTTGCCATACGCAGAGTTCTCATACAACAACAGATTATCATCCAGTTTGAAGATGGCCCTTCGAAGCTCTATACGGAAGGAGGTGCGAACACCATTGCTGTGGATGGTGTTGAGATCGATCACTTTTCGGTTCCGATCTTATCGAGATTCGAAGAGAAAGTCAAGCTGATTCGGGATAGACTCAAGATAGCACAATCGAGACGTAAGAGTTATGCCGACAAGAACGCAAGGAAGTAACTTACGAAGCGGGAGACCGAGCATATCTTCGTGTGTCCCCACTTCGTATAATCAAGAGGTTTGGTGTTAAGGGAAAGTTAGCACCCCGATTCATTGGCCCCTACAAAATCCTCGAACGCCGTGGAGAAGTTGCTTACAAGTTGGAATTGCCGGAAGGATTGTCCGGAGTTCATGATGTCTTCCATGTTTCTCAGCTGAAGAAGTGTCATGCCGACATGGCCGATATTCCGTTGAGAGACACATTGCCCCTAGAGGCCATACAGCTTGACAGTGATCTGACTTATAAGGAGAAACCCGTCCGAATTCTCGAGACTGCGAGCAGATTCACCCGCAGCAAGATCATCAAGTTTTGCAAGGTGCTGTGGAGTCATCACTCCGAAGAGGAAGCCACCTGGGAGCGAGAAGAAGACCTTCTTCGAGACCACCCGCACCTATTTGCTAGCCAACCCGAATCTCGAGGACGAGATTCATCTTAAGGTGGGTAGGTTTGTAACATCCCAAATTTCCTATTTGGAATGTTTTACAATTATAGCTAAGCATCTATGCATGTTGTTTGAATTTGAGTGGCATTTGAAGATTTGAAGTTTTGGAATTTGAATTCAAAAAAATTTGGCAGTTGAAATTCATTTCAAAACTATGCCTGACAACTACTTGAGAAAAAGTATGAGAGGAGTAACATGACACTCCAAATTATGTCAGAAAAAACAATGCCAAAAAGTTTGAATTCAAACTTGAGTTTTATTTGAATTTGAAAAAAATGAATTTTTATAAAGTTTGGATTCTGCCTTTGGAAAAATGTTCAAATGATAGGGAATATTCCCCTGATCATTTTGGTATATATATGTCCTATATAAAATATTTATATTTTATATTTTATAACTCTGTTTCTATTTTCAAAAAAAAAATAGAAAAAGAAAAAAAACCCTCAGGCGCCAGCCAAAGCATCGCCCAATGAGCCCGAGGCGACCCACCAAGGCGGCCCACCGAGCCAGGCCCAAGCGCCAGAGCCGAGCCCCAGCCCAATAACCGACGCCGCTGAATCGCTCCTGCGTCGGTCGACCGACCGCCGCGCCCCTCCTCTCACCGACAGGCGGGCCCCACCCGTCGTCAACCTCGCCACGCCACCTCGCCCGCGCGCCGCGGATCCCGGGATCCGGATTCGATCTCGCCCGATTGCCCCTCGCCCAAGCCGTCGCCCCGCCTATATATACCTCCCCGCACCCCATTCCCCCTCGCCCCTCGCGGATCTCTCTCCCCTCACACGCCGGAGTTGCCGAACACCGCCGCCATTTCCCTCGCCACGCGCCTAGCCCACCCGATCTCGCGGACTCCACCAGACGGACCCCCGAGCCCGTCCGCACCCGCCGGAGCCCTCCGCCGACCTCCCCGACCACCGGAGACGCCGACGCACTCGCCGCCCGAGCCACCGCCGCCGTCGAACTCCGGTGAGCCACCGGACTTCACCTCCCCCGTCCGATCTAGTCTCGACGGTCCAGATTAGAACCCCTCGAAGGGGTATGTTCTTTTAATTAAAACCCGGTTCGGACCGGTTCGTTCCGGTTTAGTTTTAAGTTAGGGTTTTATTTATTAGGCCGGCCCGATTAGTTTAACCCTAGGGCCCGTTTAGCTATATTACGCACAGGGCGTTAGTTAGGCCCATTTAGCCCGTTTTTCTTTATTTTCGTTTTTCTGTTTTAACAGAATAGTTCCAGATTTTAAAAATTCATATCTTTTATTCTACTTAATATTTTTAGGTGATTCTTTTTTTGTTGGTTTGCAAATTTCTTATAGTTTCTGTAGAAAATACAATTAGCTATGTTAAAATTATTTATAATTGCTTTATTTTAGATTTAGTCAGAATAGTAAATCTGCTATAAAATGAGTTAGGAAAATTATTTTTACATGATTCTTTTTGTCCCAACTTTGTTTTGACATTGCCTAACCGTAGGAATTAATTTGGGCATTTTAGGATTAATAAAAATTAGTTTCTAGCAGAATCATGTTATTTTAATTAATTAACTAGCTACTGTTTTCCTATTATTTTAATTAGCAAATAAATTTATTTTTAACATGTGATTGATTATTCTAGGTTAGTTTCTGTCACTTTAGAGCATGAACTTTTATTTATAATAAATAAAACTTTTATTTTATTTTTCTTAATAGAAATTTGAATTAGGCCTAATAGGAGTTTTATAATAGCTTTTAAGTTAATTCTTTTTGCTCCTAGTTGCTTAATGCATTCTTTTCATTACGTTAACATAAACCCATGATTAGGTTATGTTAAGAAAATTTTTGTTATGTAAAACTATTTTTAGTGGTTGCCTGAAGTAGGAAAAACTTTGAGTTGGATTTCTTTGAGTTTTTCCTTTGGGTTTTTGATTCGTTTGTTTGGTGTGTTTCATATTACTATGCTGTTATGAAAGTGACCATATGCTATATGCTTATTGTGAATTATTGTTTGTCTCGGTAGAGTTTCCGGAGTGCGAAGCTTGCTACCTTAGCTTACGAAGATCGTCAGCAAGGCAAGTCATTGATCATACTTTCAATACCTATGATTTTATTGCATTAGTGTTATACCTCCCCACCATGCATGCAGTAGGTGAAATTTTGTAGTTATTGTTCTTGGGTAGTATCATGTGGTAGGATGAACCAATTCCCCTTGTTACCATGACCCGGGACGTAGTAGTTTAATTTTTGCTATGCTCGTAGACGGGATTGGTTGAGTGAATTCATAAGAAAGATGTGAGAGTCAAGATGATGACAACCCCATGAACTTCAAGATCAAGATGGACTTCGAAATTCACTACTGGGTGGAGGACGGTTGACGGGCACCTGGAGAACCCAAAGGTTGGCGGGATGCACGGAGAAGTGCCATGACATCTTGCGGAAAGCTTCAACCAGCCACGAAGAGACGGATGGATGCCCTTTGACCGAAGCTTACCTATGCAGCCGCAAGCCATTATGGGCTCGCTGGGTCAACCCTAGTTGTGACGCTGGCTGGACGGTACTACAAGATGTAGAAGAACGGTAGGATTGGATGGGTACCGCAGAGCCGAAAGAACTCTTCGAAGACCTGTTTCATTCATCCCGCCTTCAAACACCATGAAGTGCGAAGACTTAAAAGGAGGAATGATACTTGCGGTAAAGTCATAAACCTCTGCAGAGTTAAAGATCTAATCGATTAGCCATGTCCCGATTCGGACAATTTGAGCGTCTGGAACTTGGAAGTATTCGAAATCTCAACGCTAAAACTAATAAATTAATTTGAGGGGGTTATGACTTAATAATTTGGGAATGAGACATTGGTTGGCGGAACCATCTCAATAACTACCAACAATTTTGTAGTATTTGCAAGTAAGTCCACTGTAGTAGGGAAAAATTTGCTTTTCACAAAATGATGAAACTTAGAGCCCCACAGCCAGAAATGCATATAGTGTAGAATTTTATTATTGTTATTCCTCATGACTTGCCATATTCAAAATGCTGACCTACACACGGCTGCAACGTCTTATGTTGCGAGAGAGTATTCGATCGGATTGAGGCTACGCTCGCTTGGCGATTGCCCTTTGAGTCGGATGGACTCGCTACTTTCGTCTACGCTTCCGCAGCTTATTTTAGTTTATTTCTCATGAGTTGGCCTTTGGCCGAATTTATTCTCTTGTAATAAAGACTCTATATGAGAATCATGTAATAAATTCAGGTGTGATTGAACTTTGATTATTTCATCGATGTACTGTGAGTACCAGCATGATCTTGGGATGGTACAGACATAGAGACTTGACCTATTTTGAGTCAGGTCGCTACAGTATTTGGTATGTATTGGCTTGGCGTAGATCTCCCGGGTAACGGCGCCAGAAATTCTTCCTGCTACTTCTTGAGCTTGCGTTGGTTTTTCCCTTGAAGAGGAAAGGGTGATGCAGCAAAGTAGAGTAAGTATTTCCCTCAATTTTGAGAACCAAGGTCTCAATCCAATAGGAGAGAACGCGCAAGTCACTGAATACCTACACAAACAAAAACCAACTTGCACCCAACGTGATAAAGGGGTTGTCAATCCCTTCACGGTTATTTGCAAAGTGATATCTGATAGAGATGGATAAATGGTAAAGTAATATTTTTGGTTTATGGAATGGAAAGTAAAAGATTGCAAAGGAAGTAAATCGGAAACTAAATTGTAGATTGGAAACTTATATGATGGAAATAGACACGGGGGCCATAGGTTTCACTAGAGGATTCTCTCAAGATAGAAAATATTACGGTGGGTGAACAAATTTGTGATAGCCTGGCTTATTAGGGATGATAGACTACTCATATCAATAAGGAGTTCCTTCTTTTCCGGGAGCCCATTCGGACGAACTCCAAAGTTAAGCGTGCTCAGCTTGGAGTAGTGTCGATGGATGGGTGACCGAAGTTGCTCCGGTGCGCACGAGTGAGGACAAAGTCGCGAGAAAAGACTAGTATTGATCTGTGGGGCCGTCTAGATCCCGCCAGAGTAACGACCACCGGCGGGTGTGTCCGGCGTTACAAGTTGGTATCGAGCCGACCCTCGCGGTTACACGGATGGTTGCGGACAGGTGCGTGGTCATGTTGTTCATGACGTTTGTGACCCGTCGTGGCACCCGACATGGCACATGTACCGGACCGAAGCACGACGTTTGTGCCAAGAGGAACGTTCTGTGGCCCGACGAGGACGTCGGTTCCTCCGAGTGGGGTGTATGTGATAGCCTGGCTTATTAGGGATGATAGACTACTCATATCAATAAGGAATTCCTTCTTTTCCGGAGCCCATTCGGACGTAACTCCAAAGTTAAGCGTGCTCAGCTTGGAGTAGTGTCGATGGGTGACCGATCGAAGTTGCTCCGGAGTGCGCACAGTGAGGACAAAGTGCGCAGAAAAGACTAGTATTGATCTGTGGGGCCAGTCTAGATCCCGCCAGGAGTAACGACCACCGGCGGGTGTGTCCGGGGCGTTACAAAATGACTGCCGAGCAATTGATAGAAAAGCGCAAAGTTATGACGATATCTAAGGCAATGATCATGAATATAGGCATCACGTCCGTATCAAGTAGACCAACTCCTGCCTGCATCTACTACTATTACTCACATCGACCGACTCCTGCCTGCATCTAGAGTATTAAGTTCATAGAACAGAGTAATGCATTAAGTAAAATGACATGATGTAGCGGGATAAACTCAAGCAATATGATGAAAAACCCATCTTGTTATCCTCGATGGCAACAATACAATACGTGTCGGTTCCCCTTCTGTCACTGGGATCGAGCACCGCAAGATTGAACCCAAAGCTAAGCACTTCTCCCATTGCAAGAAAAACCAATCTAGTTGGCCAAACCAAATCGATAGTTCGAAGAGACTTGCAAAGATATCAAATCATGCATATAAGAATTTAGAGAAGATTCAAATAATATTCATAGATAAGCAGATCATAAATCCACAATTCATCGGATCTCGGCAAACACACCGCAAAAGAGTATTACATTGAATAGATCTCCAAGGACATCAAGGAGAACATGGTATTGAGAATTAAAGAGAGAGAAGAAGCCATCTAGCTACTAGCTATGGACCCATAGGTCTGAGGTAAACTACTCACGCTTCATTGGAAGGGCAATAGATTTGATGTAGAAGCCCTCCGTGATCGAATCCCCCTCCGGCAGGACGCCAGAAAAGGCCCCTAGATGGGATATCATAGGTACAGAAGGTTGCGGCGGTGGAAAAGTGTTTTCGTGGCTCCCCTAATAGGTTTTGGAATATTTGAGAATATATAGGCGGAAGAAATAGGTTGGTGGAGTCACGAGGGGCCCATAAGGGTGGAGGCGCGCCCTGCCCCCCTGGGCGCACCCTCCGTCCGTGTGGGTGCCTCGTGGCTTCCCTGATGTGTACTCCAAGTCTTCTGGATGTCTTTTGGTCCAAGAAAAATCATCGCAAAAGTTTCGTTCCGTTTGGACTCTGTTTGGTATTCCTTTTCTGCGAAACTCTAAAACAAGGAAAAAACAGAAACTGGCACTGGGCTCTAGGTTAATAGACCAGTCCCAAAAATAATATAA
Organism: Aegilops longissima; assembly: GCA_021605205.1. Taxonomy (NCBI): domain Eukaryota; kingdom Viridiplantae; phylum Streptophyta; class Magnoliopsida; order Poales; family Poaceae; genus Aegilops; species Aegilops longissima. The sequence goes on from CM038679.1 coordinate 151,442,254, forward strand.
AATAGCATATTAATGCATATAAAACATCCAAAAAAGATAATATAATAGCATGGAACAATAAAAAATTATAGATACGTTGGAGACGTATCACCCACCATAGTGGGAGGCTGACTTGTTGGCCTACTAAGTTGACGTGGATGGAGGGCTTTGTCAACTTAGTCAATATGAACGATTCTAGCTCCAGTGACCGTACGATGTCCATCCAACGGTCGTAGTGCTTCTTCAACCTCTAGTCTTCTTGCTGCAGCCGCCCAAACTAGCGCCGGTCGTGCCGCCTGCTCCTGCCTCCCGTGGTCGGCTGTGCTGTCGTGGAGTCCTCACCGCCCCTTACTACTCCCACCATTGGCTAGGCCATGATGACCCACAAGTATAGGGGATCAATTGTAGCTCTTTTCGATAAGTAAGAGTGTCGAACCCAACGAGGAGCAGAAGGAAATGACAAGTAGTTTTCAGTAAGGTAATGTCTGCAAGTGCTGAAACTATAAGTAGCGTAGTAGTTTGATAGCAAGATAATTTGTAACGAGCAAGTAACGATAGTAACAATAAGTATGCAGCAAGGTAGCCCAATCCTTTTGAGGCAAAGAACAGACCAAAACGGTCTCTTATGATAAGCAAAGCGTTCTTGAGGGCACACGGGAATTTCATCTAGCCACTTTCATCATGTTGGTTTGATTTGTGTTCGCTACTTTGATAATTTGATATGTGGGTGGACCGGTGCTTAGGTGTTGTTCTGACTTGAACAAACCTCCTACTTATGATTAACTCTCCCGCAAGCATCCGCAACAACAATAAAAGTATTAAGAATAAATTCTAACCATAGCATTAAATTCTAGGATCCAATCGGTCCCTTACGGAATAGTGCATAAACTGGGGTTTAAGCTTCTGTCACTCTCGCAACCCACCATCTATTTACTACTCCACAGTGCATCCCCTTAGGCCCAAATATGGTGAAGTGTCATGTAGTTGACATTCACATGACACCACTAAGGGAATCACAACATACATACTATCAAAATATCGAACACATATCAAGTTCACATGATTACTTACAACATGATTTCTCCCGTGATCTCAAGAACAAAAGTAACTACTCACAAATAATAAACATGCTCATGATCAGAGGAGTATTAAATGGCATCATGGATATGAATATATAATCTTCCACCAAATAAACCATATAGTAATCAACTACAAGATGTAATCAACTACAAGATGTAATCAACACTACTAGTCACCCCCTAGCACCAATCTATAGTTCCAGTAACAAGATTAAATACAAGAGATGAACTAGGGTTTGAGATGAGATGGTGCTGGTGAATATGTTGATGGAGATTGCCCTCCCCAAGATGGGAGAGTTGTTGGTGATGATGACGACGATGATTTCCCCCTCCGGGAGGGAAGTTCCCCCCGCAGAATCGCTTCGTCGGAGGGCAAAAGTGCTCCTGCCCAAGTTCCACCTCGAGACGGCGGCGCTCCGCCTCGAAAGTCTTCTCCTTATTTTTTCTAGGTCAAAATGACTTATATACTAGAAGATGGGCACCGGAGGTGGGCCGAGGAGGCCACAACCCACCAGGGCGCTGATGACCCACAAGTATAGGGGATCTATCATAGTCCTTTCGATAAGTAAGAGTGTCGAACCCAACGAGGAGCAGAAGGAAATGATAAGCGGTTTTCAGCAAGGTATTCTCTGCAAGTACTGAAATAAGTGGTAACATATAGTTTTGTGATAAGATAATTTGTAACGAGCAACAGGTAACAAAAGTAAATAAAGTGCAGCAAGGTGGCCCAATCCTTTTTATAGCAAAGGACAAGCCTGGACAAACTCTTATATAAGGGAAAGCGCTCCCGAGGACACATGGGAATATCGTCAAGCTAGTTTTTATCACGTTCATATGATTCACGTTCGGTACTTTGATAATTTGATATGTGGGTGGACTAGTGCTTGGGTGCTGTTCTTACTTGAACAAGCATCCCACTTATGATTAACCTCTATTGCAAGCATCCGCAACTACAACAAAAGTATTAAGGTAAACCTAACCATAGCATGAAACATATGGATCCAAATCAGCCCTTACGAAGCAACGCATAAACTAGGGTTTAAGCTTCATCACTCTAGCAACCCATCATCTACTTATTACTTCCCAATGCCTTCCTCTAGGCCCAAATAATGGTGAAGTGTTATGTAGTCGACGTTCACATAACACCACTAGAGGCTAGACAACATACATCTCATCAAAATATCGAGCGAATACCAAATTCACATGACTACTAATAGCAAGACTTCTCCCATATCCTCGAAAACAAACGTAACTACTCACAAAGCATATTCATGTTCATAATCGAGGGGTATTAATATGCATAAAGGATCTGAACATATGATCTTCCACCAAATAAACCAACTAGCATCAACTACAAGGAGTAATCAACACTACTAGCAACCTACTAGTACCAATCCCGGACTTGGGGACAAGAATTGGATACAAGAGATGAACTAGGGTTTTGAGAGGAGATGGTGCTGGTGAAGATGTTGATGGAGATTGCCCTCTCCCGATGAGAGGAGCGTTGGTGATGATTTCCCCCTCTCGGAGGGAAGTGTCCCCGGCAGAACAGCTCTGCCGGAGCCCTAGATTGATTCCGCCTTGTGGCGACGGAGTTTCGTCCCGAAAGGTTGCTTATGATTTTTCCCTTGACGGAAGACCTCATATAGCAGAAGATGGCCATCGGAGAGCCAACAGGGGGCCCGCGAGGCAGGGGAGCGCGCCCTGGGGGGTAGGGCGTGAAGGAAATATGCCCTAGAGGCAATAATAAAGTTATTATTTATTTCCTTATATCATGATAAATGTTTATTATTCATGCTAGAATTGTATTAACCGGAGACATAATACATGTGTGAATACATAGACAAACAGATAGTCACTAGTATGCCTCTACTAGACTAGCTCATTAATCGAAGATGGTTATGTTTCCTAACCATAGACATGTGTTGTCATTTGATTAATGGGATCACATCATTAGGAGAATGATGTGATTGACATGACCCATTTCGTTAGCTTAGCACTTGATCGTTTAGTATGTTGCTTATGCTTTCTTCATGACTTATACAAAGTTCCTGCAACTATGAGATTATGCAACTCCGTCTACGGAGGAACACTTTGTGTGCTACCAAACGTCACAACGTAAATGGGTGATTATAAAGGTACTCTACAGGTGTCTCCAAAAGTATATGTTGAGTTGGCATGAATCGAGATTAGGTTTTGTCACTCCGATTGTCGGAGAGGTATCTCTGGGCCTTCTCGGTAATACACATCACATAAGCCTTGCAAGCATTGCAACTAATGAGTTAGTTGTGAGATGATGTATTACGGAACGAGTAAAGAGACTTCTTGTAACGAGATTGAACTAGGTATTGGATACCGACGATCGAATCTCGGGTAAGTAACATACCGATGACAAAGGAACAACGTATGTCGTTATGCGGTTTGACCGATAAAGATCTTCAGAGAATATGTAGGAACCAATATGGGCATCCAGGTTCCGCTATTGGTTATTGACCGAGAATGGTTCTAGGTCATGTCTACATAATTCTCGAACCCGTAGGGTCCGCACGCTAACGCTTCGATGACAGATTCATTATGATTTTATAAGTATTGATGTACGAAGGTAGTTCGAGTCCGGATGTGATCACGGACATGACGAGGAGTCTCGAAATGGTCGAGACATAAAGATTGATATATTGGAAGCCTATGTTTGGACTTGGAAGGTTCGGATGAAAACAGGAGATTCTGGAACACCGGGGTTACGGAACCCCGGGGGTCTATGGGCCTTGATGGGCCATAGGGAGAAGAGGAAAGGGCCGGCCAGGCAGGCGCGCCCCCTCCCCTCTAGTCCGAATAGGACAAGGAGAGGGGGGGCGCGCCCTTCCCTCTTCCCTTCCCCAATCCTAATCCAACTAGGAAGGGGGGAGTCCTACTCGGTGGGAGTAGGACTCCTCCAGCGCGCCTTGGGCTGGCCGCACCCCCTTGCTCCTTTATATATGGGGCAGGGGCACCCCATGACACACAAGTTGATCTACGGATCGTTCCTTAGCCGTGTCGGTGCCCCTTCCACCATATTCCACTTGGTCATATCGTCGCGGAGCTTAAGCGAAGCCTGCGCGGAGAAGTCATATCGTCGCGGAGCTTAAGGCGAAGCCCTGCGTCGGTGGAGCATCATCATCGTCACCACGCCGTCGTCTTGTGGAACTCATCCCGACACTTTGCTGGATCGAGTCCGGGATCGTCATCGAGCTGAGCGTGTGCGTAACTTCGGAGGTGCCGTCGTTCGGTGCTTGGATCGGTCGGATCGTGAAGGCGTCGACTACATCAACCACGTTGTTATAACGCTTCGCTTTTGGTCTCACGAGTGCGTGGATAGACATCTCCCTCTCGTTGCTATGCCATCACCATGGTCTTGCGTGTGCGTAGGAAATTTTTGAAATTACTCGTTCCCAACAATGGCATCGAGCCTGGTTTTATGCGTTGATGTCATATGCACGAGTAGAACACAAGTGAGTTGTGGGCGATATAAGTCATCTTGCTTACCAGCATGTCATAGTTTGGTTCAGCGGTATTGTGAGATGAAGCGGCCCGGACCGACATTACGCGTGACGCTTACGCGAGACTGGTTTCACCGCTTGAGCACTAGTTGCTTAAAGGTGACGGCGGTGTCTGCTCTCTCACTTTAGTTGAACCGAGTGTGGCTACGCCCGGTCCTTGCGAAGGTTAAAACAGCACCAACTTGACAAACTATCGTTGTGGTTTTGATGCGTGGTAAGAACGGTTCTTGCTCAGCCCGTAGCAGCCACGTAAAACTTGCAACAACAAAGTAGAGGACGTCTAACTTGTTTTTGCAGGGCATGTTGTGATGTGATGTGGTCAAGGCGTGATGCTATATTTTATTGTATGAGATGATCATGTTTTGTAACCGAGTTATCGGCAATGGCAGGAGCCATATGGTTGTCGCTTTATTGTATGAAATGCAAAAGCCATGTAATTGCTTTACTTTATCACTAAGCGATGGCGATAGTCTTAGAAGCAATAGTTGGCGAGGCGACAACGATGCTACGATGGAGATCAAGGTGTCGCGCCGGTGGCGATGGTGATCATGGCGGTGCTTGGAGATGGAGATCACAAGCACAAGATGATGATGACCATATCATATCACTTATATTGATTGCATGTGATGTTTATCCTTTATGCATCTTATCTTGCTTTGATTGACGGTAGCATTATAAGATGATCTCTCACTAAAATTATCAAGAAGTGTTCTCCACAGTATGCACCGTTGCTAAAAGTTAGTAGTACCCGGACACCACGTGATGATCGGGTGTGATAAGTTCTCGTCCATCTACAGCGGGTGCAAGCCAGTTTTGCACACGCAGAATACTCAGTTAAACTTGACGAGCCTAGCATATGCGAGATATGGCCTCGGAACACGGAGACCGAAAGGTTGGCGTGAATCATATAGTAGATATGATCAACATAGTGATGTTCACCATTGAAACTACTCCATCTCACGTGATGATCGGACATGGTTTAGTTGATTTGGATCACGTAATCACCTAGATGACTAGAGAGATGTCTGTCTAAGTGGGAGGTTTTAATATGATTAATTAAACTTAAATTTATCATGAACTTAGTACCGATAGTATTTTTGCTTGTCTATGTTTCTTGTAGATAGATGGCTCGTCTTTGTTGTTCCGTTGAATTTTAATGCGTTCCTTGAGAAAGCAAAGTTGAAAGATGATGGTAGCAATTACACGGATCGGGTCCGTAACTTGAGGATTATCCTCATTGCTGCCGTAAGAATTACGTCCCGGAAGCACCGCTGGGTGCCAGTGCCTCTTCGAGAACAACGCCGAAGTTGTGAGCGTCTGGCGAGCAAAGCTGATGACTACTCTATAGTTCGATGTGCCATGCTTTACGGCTTAGAACCGGGTCTTCAACGGCGTTTTGAGCGTCATGGAGCATATGAGATGTTCCAGAGTTGAAGTTAATATTTCAAGCAAATGCCCGGATTGAGAGATATGAAGTCTCCAATAAGTTTTATAGCTGCAAGATGGAGGAGAATAGTTACATCGGTGAGCACATACTCAAAATGTGCGGGTATAATAATCACTTAATTCAGCTGGGAGTTAATCTTCCGGATGATAGTGTCATTGATGAATTCTCCAATCACGCCACCAAGCTACAAGAGCTTCGTGATGAACTATAATATGCAAGGGATGACTAAGACAATTCTGAGCTCTTCGCAATGCTAAAAGCAGCGGAGGTAGAAATCAAGAAAGAGCATCAAGTGTTGATGGTCAACAAGACCACTAGTTTCAAGAAAAGGGCAAAGGGAAGAAGAAGGAAACTTCAAGAACAGCAAGAAAGTTGCTGCTCAAGAGAAGAAACCCAAGTCTGGACCTAAGCACAAGCGAGTGTTTTACTTGCAAGCGATCGACCTTTGAAGCGGAACTGCCCCAAGTATTTGGCGGATAAGAAGGATGGAAAGGTGAACAAAGGTATATGTGATATACATGTTATTGATGTGTACCTTACTAGAGCTCGTAGTAGCACTGGGTATTTGATCTGGTTACATTGCTAATATTTGCAACTCGAAGCAGGGACTACGAATAGACGAGCAATCGGCAAAGGGCGAGGTGACGATCGGCGTGGGAAATGGTTCCAAAGTCAATGTGATCGCGGTCGACGCTACCTCTACATCTACCTTGGGATTAGTTTTAGACCTAAATAATTGTTATTTGGTGCCGCGTTGAGCATGAACATTATATCTGGATCTTGTTTGATGCGAGGCGGTTATTCATTTAAATCGAGAATAATGGTTGTTCTATTTATATGAGTAATATCTTTTATGGTCATGCACCCTTGAAGAATGGTCTATTCTTGTTGAATCTCGACAGAGTGATACACATATTCATAATGTTGAAGCCAAAAGATGCAGAGTTGATAATGATAGTGCACCTTATTTGTGGCACTTGCCGTTTAGGTCATATCGATTAAAACGCATGAAGAAACTCCATACGGATGGACTTTTGGAATCACTTGATTATGAATCACTTGGTACTTGCGAACCGTGCCTCATGGGCAAGATGACTAAAACACCGTTCTCGGTTGTATGGAGAGAGCAACAGACTTATTGGAAATCATACATACAGATGTATGTGGTCCGATAAATGTTGAAGCTCGTGGCGGATATCGTTATTTTCTCACCTTCACAGATGATTTAAGCGAGATACGGGTATATCTACTTGATGAAGCATAAATCTGAAACATTTGAAAAGTTCAAAGAATTTCAGAGTGAAGTTGAAAATCATCGTAACAAGAAAATAAAGTTTCTACGATCTGATCGTGGAGGAGAATATTTGAGTTCTGAGTTTGGTCTACATTTGAAGCAATGCGGAATAGTTTAGCAACTCACGCCACCGGGAACACCACAGCGTAATGGTGTGTCCGAACGTCATAATCGTACTTTACTAGATATGGTGCGATCTATGATGTCTATTTCCGATTTACCGCTATCGTTTTGGGGTTATGCTTTAGAGGCGGCCGCATTCACGTTAAATAGGACACCGTCAAAATCCGTTGAGACGACGCCTTATGAACTATGGTTTAGCAAGAAACCAAAGTTGTCGTTTCTGAAAGTTTGGGGTTGCGATGCTTATGTGAAAAACTTCAACCCGATAAGCTTGAACCCAAATCGGAAAAATGTGTCTTCATAGGATACCCAAAGGAGACAATTGGGTATACCTTCTATCACAGATCCGAAGGCAAGACATTCGTTGCTAAGAATGGATCCTTTCTAGAGAAGGAGTTTCTCTCGAAAGAAGTGAGTGGGAGGAAATTGAACTTGATGAGGTAATAGTACCAGCTCCCTTATTGGAAAGTAGTTCATCACGAAATCAGTTTACGTAACACCTACACCAGCTAGCGAGGAAGATAATGATAATGATCATGAAACTTCAGATCAAGTTGTCACCGAACCAGTAAATCAACCAGAATAAAATCCGCACCAGAGTGGTACGGTAATCCTATTCGGAAGTCATGCTACTAGATCATGGTGAACCTACGAACTATGAAGAAGCGATGGTGAGCCCAGATTCCACAAAATGGCTTGAAGCCATGAAATCTGAGATGGGATCCATGTATGAGAACAAAGTATGGACTTTGGTAGACTTGCCGATGATCGGCAAGCCATTGAGAATAAATGGATCTTTAAGAAGAAGACCGGCGCCGATGGTAATGTAACTGTCTACAAAGCTCGACTTGTTGCAAAAGGTTTTCGACAAGTTCAAGGGTTGACTACGATGAGACTTTCTCACCCGTGGCGATGCTTAAGTCTGTCCGAATCATGTTAGCAATTGCGCATTTTATGATTATGAAATTTGGCAAATGGATGTAAAACTGCATTCTTGAATGGATTTCTAGAAGAAGAGTTGTATATGATGCAACGGAAGGTTTTCTTGATCCAAAGGGTGCTAACAAAGTGTGCAAGCTCCAACGATCAATTTATGGTCCAGTGCAAGCCTCTCGGAGTTGGAATAAGCGCTTTGATAGTGTGATCAAAGCATATGGTTTTATCTGAGACTTTTGGAGAAGCCTCATATTTACAAGAAAGTGAGTGGGAGCTCTGTAGCATTTCGATATTATATGTGGACGACATATTGTTGATTGGAAATGATATAGAATTTCTGGATAGCATAAAAGGATACTTGAATAAAAGTTTTTCAATGAAAGACCTCGGTGAAGCTGCTTACATATTGGGCATCAAGATCTATAGAGATAGATCAAGGCGCTTAATTGGACTTTCACAAAGCACATACCTTGATAAAGTTTTGAAGAAGTTCAAAATGGATCGAGCAAAGAAAGGTTTTTACCAGTATCACAAGGTGTAAGATTGAGTCGGACTCAATGCCCGACCACAGCAGAAGATAGAGAGAAAATGAAAGATGTTCCTATGCTTCAGCCATAGGCTCTATCATGTATGCAATGCTGTGTACCAGACTGACGTATGCTTAGCTGTAAGCTTGGCAGGAAGGTACCAAAGTAATCCAGAGTGGATCATCGGACAGCGGTCAAGAACATCCTGAAATACCGAGAAGGACTAAGGATATGTTTCTCGATATGGAGGTGACAAAGAGCTAGTCGTAAATGGTTACGTCGATGCAAGCTTTGACACTGATCCGGACGATTCTAAATCGCAAACCGGATCGTATTTTTATTAAGCGGTGGAGCTGTCGGTTGGTGCAGTTCTAAACAAAGCGTCGTGGCGGGATCTACATGTGAAGCGGAGTACATAGCTGCTTGGAAGCAGCAAATGAAGGAGTCTGGATGAAAGAGTTCATTTCCGATCTAGGTGTCATACCTAGTGCATCGGGACCAATGAAGATCTTCTGTGACAATACTGGTGCAATTGCCTTGGCAAAGGAATCCAGATTTCACAAGAGGACCAAGCATATCAAGAGACGCTTCAATTCCATTCGGGACCAGGTCCAAGTGGGAGACATAGAGATTTGCAAAATACATACGGATCTGAATGTTGCAGACCCGTTGACTAAGCCTCTTCCAAGAGCAAAACATGATCAGCACCAAGACTCCATGGGTGTTAGAATCATTCTTGTGTAATCTAGATTATTGACTCTAGTGCAAGTGGGAGGCAGAAGGAAATATGCCCTAGAGGCAATAATAAAGTTATTATTTATTTCCTTATATCATGATAAATGTTTATTATTCATGCTAGAATTGTATTAACCGGAAACATAATACATGTGTGAATACATAGACAAACAGATAGTCACTAGTATGCCTCTACTAGACTAGCTCATTAATCGAAGATGGTTATGTTTCCTAACCATAGACATGTGTTGTCATTTGATTAATGGGATCACATCATTAGGAGAATGATGTGATTGACATGACCCATTTCGTTAGCTTAGCACTTGATCGTTTAGTATGTTGCTTATGCTTTCTTCATGACTTATACAAAGTTCCTGCAACTATGAGATTATGCAACTCCGTCTACGGAGGAACACTTTGTGTGCTACCAAACGTCACAACGTAAATGGGTGATTATAAAGGTACTCTCAGGTGTCTCCAAAAGTATATGTTGAGTTGGCATGAATCGAGATTAGGTTTTGTCACTCCGATTGTCGGAGAGGTATCTCTGGGCCTTCTCGGTAATACACATCACATAAGCCTTGCAAGCATTGCAACTAATGAGTTAGTTGTGAGATGATGTATTACGGAACGAGTAAAGAGACTTCTTGTAACGAGATTGAACTAGGTATTGGATACCGACGATCGAATCTCGGGTAAGTAACATACCGATGACAAAGGGAACAACGTATGTCGTTATGCGGTTTGACCGATAAAGATCTTCGTAGAATATGTAGGAACCAATATGGCATCCAGGTTCCGCTATTGGTTATTGACCGAGAATGGTTCTAGGTCATGTCTACATAATTCTCGAACCCGTAGGGTCCGCACGCTTAACGTTTCGATGACAGTTCATTATGAGTTTATAAGTATTGATGTACGAAGGTAGTTCGAGTCCGGATGTGATCACGGACATGACGAGGAGTCTCGAAATGGTCGAGACATAAAGATTGATATATTGGAAGCCTATGTTTGGACTTGGAAGGTTCGGATGAAAGCAGGAAGTTACTGGAACACGGGGTTACGGAACCCCGGGGTCTATGGGCCTTGATGGGCCATAGGGAGAAGAGGAAAGGGCCGGCCAGGCAGGCGCCCCCCCCTCCCCTCTAGTCCGAATAGGACAAGGAGAGGGGGGGGCGCCCTTCCCTCTTCCCTTCCCCAATCCTAATCCAACTAGGAAGGGGGAGTCCTACTCGGTGGGAGTAGGACTCCTCCAGCGCCCCCTTGGGCTGGCCGCACCCCTTGCTCCTTTATATCTGGGGTAGGGGGCACCCCATGACACACAAGTTGATCTACGGATCGTTCCTTAGCCGTGTCGGTGCCCCTTCCACCATATTCCACTTGGTCATATCGTCGCGGAGCTTAAGTGAAGCCCTGCGGGAGAAGTCATATCGTCGCGGAGCTTAGGCGAAGCCCTGCGTCGGTGGAGCATCATCATCGTCCCACGCCGTCGTCTTGTGGAACTCATCCCGACACTTTGCTGGATCGGAGTCCGGGATCGTCATCGAGCTGAGCGTGTGCGAAACTTCGGAGGTGCCGTCGTTCGGTGCTTGGATCGGTCGGATCGTGAAGACGTCGACTACATCAACAGCGTTGTTATAATGCTTCGCTTTCGGTCTCACGAGTGCGTGGACGACACTCTCCCCTCTCGTTGCTATGCCATCACCATGGTCTTGCGTGTGCGTAGGAATTTTTTGAAATTACTACGTTCCCAACAGGGCGCGCCCCCACCCTCGTGGCCAGGTGGGTCCCCCTCTGGTGAACTTCTTCCGCTCAATATTTTTTATTATTTCCAAAAATGACTTTCGTGGAGTTTCAGGACTTTTGGAGTTGTGCAGAATAGGTCTCTAATATTTGCTCCTTTTCCAGCCCAGAATTCTAGCTGCCGGCATTCTCCCTCCTTATGTAAACCTTGTAAAATAAGAGAGAATAGGCATAAGTATTGTGACATAACGTGTAATAACAGCCCATAATGCAATAAATATCGATATAGAAGCATGATGCAAAATGGACGTATCAACTCCCCCAAGCTTAGACCTTGCTTGTCCTCAAGCGGAAGCCGATAACGATAAATATGTCCCCATGTTTAGAGGTAGATGTGTCGATACAATAAAATACGGACATGAAGGCATCATGTTTTTTCTCATAACAGCAACATATATAGATGTTGTCATATGATTTCTTATGCTCAAGTAATAGTCTATTCACAATGCAAAAGTATGAATCAAAAACTTTATTGAGAACTAACAAACTATAATCTCAGTCATTGAAGCAATTGCAATTTATCATAACATCAGAAAGAGTCTATGTCAGAGCTTAATAGCAAGTCCACATACTCAACTATCATTTAATCTTCATAATTGCTAACACTAACGCGATACTTGTGGTTACGGAGTTTTAATCGGACACAGAGAAAGATAGGGGCTTATAGTTTTGCCTCCCAGCCTTTTACCTCAAGGGTAATGTCAACAATAATAACTCATGCTCCCCTACATCCAATTAGATATATCTATCAAGATCTTTCCAACATACTGTGCTTGCCAAAGGATAAAATGTAAAAAGGAAAGGTGAAGATCACCATGACTCTTGCATAAGGTAGAGGATAATAATAAAAGATAGGCCCTTCGCAGAGGGAAGCAGAGGTTGCCATGTGCTTTTATGGTTGGATGCACAAAATCTTAATGCGAAAGAACGCCACTTTATATTGCCTCTTGTGATATGAAACTTTATTATGCAGTCCGTCGCTTTTATTTCTTCCACATCACAAGATCGTATAAAGCTTATTTCCTACACACCAATCAAGCATACATATTTAGAGAGAAATTTTTATTGCTTTGCACCGATGACAACTTACTTGAAGGATCTTACTCAATCCATAGGTAGGTATGGTGGACTCTCATGGCAAAACTGGTTTAAGGGTTTTTGGAAGCACAAGTAGTATCTCTACTTGGTGCTAAGAATTTGGCTAGCATGAGGGGGAAAGGCAATCTCAACATGTTGGATGATCCATGACAACATACTTTATCTCAGATATAAGAAAACATAACCCATTACGTCGTTGTCTTCCTTGTCCAACGTCAACTCTTTAGCATGTCATATTTTAATGAGTGCTCCCAATCATAAAAGATGTCAATAATAGTGTATTTATATGTGAAACCTCTCTTTCCTTATTACTTCCTATTAATTGCAACGATGACCAAAGCTATGTCTGCCAACTCCCAACAACTTTTAATCATCATACTCTTTCTATGTGAAGTCATTACTCTCAATAAGATCAATATGAACTCTTTGTTTCTTTTTATTCTTTTTCTTTATTCTTTATTCAATCAAGATCATAGCAAGATAATCAAGCCCTTGACTCAACACTAATCTTTATTATATATAGCTCACGGACTCGATTACATAGAGAGATCATAAAGCAAAACTCAAAACTAGATCATGCCATAAACTTTATTCTACTAGATCAAGATACTACTAATAGGATCGAACTAAGAAAAACGGTAAAGGTAGGAGTGTGATGGTGATACGATACCGAGGCACCTCGCCCAAGCTTGGCAGTTGCCAAGGGGAGTGCCCATACCCATGTGATTATGTCTCCTTCTTTGTTGTTGGTGAAATATTCTTGGCGATGATGCCCCTCAGGATACGATTCTCCTCCTCGAGCTTATTGACTTGCTGCTTGAGGTCCATTATTTCCTTACGAATATTTCCTGTAACTGCTAAAGCTCCTTGCACCCAAGGGTGTTGCACAGCTGCGGGAGAACAAGTGACACTCCTCTTCATATTTTCATAAGAAATAAATCTAACATTGGAAGGGATAACCGAGTTTGGAATAGCTGAGCTCTGTAGTTCCCCCATAGTGAACCCAGCTCGGAAGTGAGAAGTGACTTCTTGATCCTCCATGGCATCTACCCTCATCAAGTCAGCCTCCATCTCTTCCTCCGTTGTTGGCCCAAAGTGGTCAGCGTCGCTGTTTGCCCTTGGTTCCGATGCCGGACGAGACACCCGGCTCTCCCCGACTGACTCTTAAGAAGACATCTTGCTCTAATCTGCAGCAGCAACGGCTCGAAACAAAAACATAGGATATTTGCGTGATATGGGAGTCAAAACCTTCGGGAGAATATATAATGATTTTTTACCAACCAAAATACGTATCATGCAAGAAAACGGAGTCCGGAAGGCACACAAGGTGCCCACGAGGTAGTGGGGCGTGCCTAGGGGGGTAGGGCACGCCCTCCATCCTCGTGGGGCCCTCGTGTCCTTCCCGGACTGCTACTTATTTTTCTATTTTTCTAAAAATTCCAAAACAGAGAAATATTGCCTTAAAAACTGTTTGGGAGTCGGTTTACTTACCGTACCACATACCTATTCCTTTTCGGAGTCTGAAACATTCTGGAAAGTGTCCCTTATGTATTCCTCCACGGTTACGGTTTCAATAACATTGGTTTCAACATTTATAGGTTACCTGAGATATAATGTTTGATTCTTTGACCGTTCACCACCTTCGGATTTGTGCCTTCGAAGTTGTTAATTTTTATAGCACCGGAACGATAGACCTCCTCGATAACGTAGGGGCCTTCCCATTTAGAGAAGTTTTCCTGCAAAAAATCTTAAACGAGAGTTGTATAGCAATACATAATCACCTACGTTAAACTCACGCTTTTGTATCCTTTTATCATGCCATCTTTTGACTTTTTCTTTAAACAACTTGGCATTTTCATAAGCTTGGGTTCTCCATTCATCAAGTGAGCTAATATCAAATAACCTCTTCTCACCGACAAGTTTGAAATCATAGTTGAGCTCTTTAATAGCCCAATATGCCTTATGTTCTAGTTCGAGAGGTAAATGACATGCTTTTCCGTAAACCATTTTATAGGAGACATACCCATAGGATTTTTATATGTTGTTCTATAGGCCCATAATGCATCATCAAGTTTCTTGGACCAATTCTTTCTAGATCTATTGACAGTCTTTTGCAAAATTAATTTGAGCTCTCTATTACTCAATTCTACTTTACCACTAGACTGTGGGTGATAAGGAGATGCAATTCTATGATTAACGTCATACTTAGCAAGCATTTTACAGAAAGCACCATGAATAAAATGTGAACCACCATCAGTCATTAAATATCTAGGGACTCCAAACCTCGGAAAAATAACTTCCTTAAGCATTTTAATAGAAGTGTTATGATCAGCACTACTAGTTGGAATAGCTTCTACCCACTTAGTAACGCAATCAACATCAACTAAAATATGTGTATACCCATTAGAGGCAGGAAAAGGCCCCATATAATCAAAGCCCCAAACATCAAATGGTTTAATAACAAGTGAATAATTCATAGGCATTTCTTGACGTCTACTGATATTACCAATTCTTTGACATTCATCACAAGACAAGACAAACTTACGAGCATCCTTGAAGAGAGTAGGCCAATAAAAACCGGATTGCAATACCTTATGTGCAGTTCTGTGTCCAGCGTGGTGTCCTCCATAAGCTTCGGAGTGGCACTTGCGTAGGATTTGTTCCTGTTCATGCTCAGGTACACAACGTCTAATAACACCATCTACTCCTTCTTTATAAAGATGTGGGTCATCCCAAAAGTAATGTCTCAAATCACAGAAAAACTTTTCCTTTTGTTGGTATGTGAAACTAGGTGGTATGAAGTTAGCAACAATATAATTAGCATAATCAGCATACCATGGAGTACTACGAGAAGTATTTATGACATTTAATTGTTCATCAGGAAAGCTATCATCAATAGGTAGTGGGTCATCAAGAACATTTTCTAACCTAGACAAGTTGTCTGCAACGGGGTTCTCAGCTCTCTTTCTATCAACAATATGCAAATCAAATTCTTGTAGCAAGAGAACCCATCTAATAAGTCTAGGTTTAGCATCTTTCTTTTCCGTAAGATATTTAATAGCAGCATGATCAGTATGAATAGTTACTTTAGAATCAATAATGTAAGGTCTGAACTTATCACAAGCAAATACAACTGCTAAGAATTCTTTTTCAGTAGTAGCATAATTTCTTTGAGCATTGTCTAGAGTCTTACTAGCATAATGGATAACATTTAATTTATTATCAACTCTTTGCCCTAGTACAGCACCTACAACATAATCACTAGCATCACACATAATTTCAAAGGGTAAATTCCAATCAGGTGGCTGAATAATAGGTGCAGAGATCAATGCTTTCTTAAGTATTTCAAATGCTTCTACACAATCATCATCAAAGACAAATGGTATATTTTTTGTAATAAATTAGTCAGAGGCCGAGAAATTTTTGAGAAGTCCTTAATGAACCTCCTATAAAAACCAGTGTGACCAAGGAAACTTCTTATACCTTTGATGTCCTTGGGACATGGCATCTTTTCAATAGCATCAACCTTGGCTTTATCAACTTCAATACCTCTTTCAGAAACTTTATGCCCCAAGACAATGCCTTCATTAACCATAAAGTGGCACTTTTCCCAATTCAAAACAAGATTAATTTCTTCACATCTCTGCAAAACTCGATCAAGGTTGCTCAAGCAATCATCAAAAGAGGATCCATAGACGAAAAAGTCATCCATGAAAACCTCACAAATCTTTTCACAAAAGTAAGAGAATATAGCCATCATGCATCTTTGAAAGGTAGCAGGTGCGTTACATAAACCAAAAGGCATACTTCTATAAGTAACAGTACCAAAAGGGCATGTAAAAGTAGTTTTTGATTGACATTAGCTGACACAGCTATTTGGGAGAAACCAGAATAACCATCTAGAAAGCAATAGTGTGTATGTTTGCATAATCTTTCTAGCATTTGATCGATAAAAGGTAAGGGGTAATGATCCTTTTTAGTAGCCTTATTTAATTTACGAAAATAAATTACCATCCTATAACCTGTAATAATTCTTTGCGGAATCAATTCATCTTTATCATTAGGAACAACAGTAATACCTCCCTTCTTAGGGACATAATGGACATGACTTACCCACTGACTATCAGCAACGGGATAAATTATACTTGCCTCCAGAAGCTTTAGTATTTATTTTCTTACCACTTCTTTCATCTTAGGATTTAACCTTCATTGATGATCACGAACTGGTTTGGCATCTTCTTCCAAATTTATTTTATGTTGACATAGAGTGGGACTTAAGATCATCAAGAGTATATCCAATAGCAGCACGGTGCTTCTTCAGAGTTCTCAATAATCTCTCTTCTTCATGTTCTGAAAGGTTAGCATTAATAATAACAGGATATATCTTATTTTCATCAAGATAAGCATATTTAAGATTATCAGGCAACGGTTGAAGCTCAAACACGGATTACCCTTGGGTGGAGGAGGATCCCTAGGTTTCAACAGCAAATTGTGTTTCAGAATAGGTTCCTGATTAAAGAATACCTCATCTATTTCCCTTCTTTCATTCATAAACATATCATTCTCATGGTCTAGCAAATATTGTTCTAAAGGATCACTAGGAGGTACATCAATAGAAGCAAGACCAATAATTTCATCCTTACTAGGCAATTCTTCTTCACGGCGTTGTCTACTAAATTTAGAGAAATTAAACTCATGAATCATATCACCCAAACCAATAGTAACAACATTCTTTTCGCAGTCTATCTTAGCATTAACGGTGTTCAAGAAGGGTCTACCAAAAATAATGGGACAAAAGCTATCTTGTGGGGAACCAAGAACAAGAAAATCAGCAGGATATTTAGTTTTCCCACACAAGACTTCAACATCTCTGATAATTCCCATTGCTGATATAGTATCTCTATTGGCAAGTTTAATTGTAACATCAATACCTTCTAACTCAGCAGGTGAAATTTCATGCTTAATTTCTTCATATAAAGTATGCGGTATAACACTAGCACTAGCACCCATATCACATAAGCCATGATAACAATGATCTCCTATTTTAACAGAAATAACAGGCACACCTACCACAGGTCTATGTTTATCTTTAGGTCAATTTTTGGCAATTCTAGCGGTTTCACCACAGAAATGAATAACATGCTCATCAATATTATCAGAAAAGAGATCTTTAACAATAGCAATATTAGGTTCAACTTTGACTTGCTCAGGAGGTGTATAAGTTCTAATATTGCTTTTACGAACCACAGTTGAAGCTTTAGCATGAACCTTTATCCTAACAGGGAAAGGTGGTTTCTCAACATAAGAAGTAGGAACAATAGGATCATTATAAGTGACAGTCTTTTCTTCAACTTTAGTAGGTGCAGCTACTTTTACTTCTATGGGAGGATGATATTTAAACCACTTCTCCTTGGGGAGATCAACATAAGTAGCAAAACATTCATAGAAAGAAGCTACTATCTCAGAGTCAAGTCCATATTTAGTGCTAAATTTACGGAAAACATTGGTATCCATAAAAGACTTAACACAATCAAACTTAGGTGTCATACCTGACTCCTTACCTTCGTCGAGATCCCAATCTTCAGAGTTGCATTTAATTCTATCCAATAAATTCCATTTGAATTCAATAGTCTTCATCATAAAAGATCTAGCACAAGAAGTATCAAGCATGGACTGATTATTATGAGAAAGCCGAGCATAAATTTTTTAAAGAATTATTTCTCTTGAGAGCTCATGATTGGGGCATGAATATAACATTGATTTAAGCCT
The DNA here is from genome assembly GCA_021605205.1 of Aegilops longissima. Taxonomy (NCBI): domain Eukaryota; kingdom Viridiplantae; phylum Streptophyta; class Magnoliopsida; order Poales; family Poaceae; genus Aegilops; species Aegilops longissima. The sequence goes on from CM038679.1 coordinate 151,460,580, forward strand.
CCCCCAAGCTTGAGCGATGCTTTCTCCTTCGCGAGGCCAAAAATTATATATATAATTGCGATCACGATGAACAAGATGCATAGGATAGTACTTTTGATGAAATTCCAACTTCATTCGTTTATAGTTCCATGATCCCGTATCATCACATAGCCTATACCATGTCGATGCATCTCCCTTCAAAGATAAAGGGAAGACCTTGTTCTTAACAACATCATCGGGTATACCTGCAAGCTTAAATAATCCACAAACTTCATCCACATAGAGTAGATGTTCATCAGGATGCTTTGTTCCATCTCCGTAAAAGGGTTATCAAGCAGTTTTTCTAACATACCGAAGGAACTTCAAAGGAATAATTTCATTTTCAGTAGGTTCAGTAGGTTGAGGAGAAATTCTTTGCTCTCTTGGTCGGGGTGAAGATACCCGAACAAGCCCCTCGAGGATTACTTTCCATAGTAACAAGTGGCGATAAATTTCAGCACACTATATAAAATTTTCCTTACCAAATTCCACCTACCAAAGGCGCTTCACTCCCGGCAACGGCGCCGAAAAAAGTCTTGATGACCCAAAAGTATAGGGGATCTATCGTAGTCCTTTCGATAAGTAAGAGTGTCGAACCCAACGAGGAGCAGAAGGAAATGATAAGCGGTTTTTAGCAAGGTATTCTCTGCAAGTACTGAAATAAGTGGTAACAGATAGTTTTGTGATAATATAATTTGTAACAAGCAACAAGTAACAAATGTAAATAAAGTGCAGCAAGGTGGCCCAATCCTTTTTATAGCAAAGGGCAAGCCTGGACAAACTCTTATATAAGGGAAAGCGCTCCCGAGGACACATGGGAATATCGTCAAGCTAGTTTTCATCATGTTCATATGATTCGCGTTCGGTACTTTGATAATTTGATATGTGGGTGGACCGGTGCTTGGGTGCTGTTCTTACTTGAACAAGCATCCCACTTATGATTAACCTCTATTGCAAGCATCCGCAACTACAACAAAAGTATTAAGGTAAACCTAACCACAGCATGAAACATATGGATCCAAATCAGCCCTTACGAAACAACGCATAAACTAGGGTTTAAGCTTCGTCACTCTAGCAACCCATCATCTACTTATTACTTCCCAATGCCTTCCTCTAGGCCCAAATAATGGTGAAGTGTTATGTAGTCGACGTTCACATAACACCACTAGAGGCTAGACAACATACATCTCATCAAAATATCGAACGAATACCAAATTCACATGACTACTAATAGCAAGACTTCTCCCATATCCTCAGGAACAAACGTAACTACTCACAAAGCATATTCATGTTCATAATCAGAGGGGTATTAATATGCATAAAGGATCTGAACATATGATCTTCTACCAAATAAACCAACTAGCATCAACTACAAGGAGTAATCAACACTACTAGCAACCTACTAGTACCAATCCCGGACTTGGAGACAAGAATTGGATACAAGAGATGAACTAGGGTTTTGAGAGGAGATGGTGCTGGTGAAGATGTTGATGGAGATTGCCCTCTCCCGATGAGAGGAGTGTTGGTGATGACGATGCTGATGATTTCCCCCTCCCGGAGGGAAGTGTCCCCGGCAGAACAGCTCTGCCGGAGCCCTAGATTGGTTCCGCCAAGGTTCCGCCTTGTGGCGGCGGAGTTTCGTCCCGAAAGGTTGCTTATGATTTTTCCCTTGACGAAAGACCTCATATAGCAGAAGATGGCCATCGAAGAGCCAACAGGGGCCCACGAGGCGGGGGCGTGCCACAGGGGTAGGGCGCGCCCCCCACCCTCGTGGCCAGGTGGGTCCCCCTCTGGTGAACTTCTTCCGCTCAATATTTTTTATTATTTCCAATAATGACTTTCGTGGAGTTTCAGGACTTTTGGAGTTGTGCGAAATAGGCCTCTAATATTTGCTCCTTTTCCATTGAATTCCATGCCGGCATTCTCCTCCTTATGTAAACCTTGTAAAATAAGAGAGAATAGGCATAAGTATTGTGACATAACATGTAATAACAGCCCATAATGCAATAAATATCGATATAAAAGCATGATGCAAAATGGACGTATCAGGCGCGCCTGGGGGGCCTGGCGCGCCCAGGTGAGTTGTGCCCACCTGGTGGCCCCCCTCTGGTAGTTATTGGCTCCAATATTTCTTAAATAATCCATAACAAATCTCCATGAAGTTTCAACTCATTTGGAGCTGTGCAGAATAGGTGGCCTGACATAGCTTTTTCAGGTCCAGATTTCCAGCTGCCGGAATTCTCCCTCTTGGTGTGTACCTTGCAAATTATGAGAGAAAAGGCATTAGAATTACTCCAAAAAGCATTATTATGGATAAAAACATTATAAATAACGGTAAGAAAGCATGACGCAAAATGGACGTATCAGGCCATCCCGCTACTCACCCACTCCCGTTGTTATTTTGCAGCGTTGACAGCCTCACACCGCAGCCGAACCAGTGAACCCTCGTATTCCTCTTCGCGTGGGCATCCACTACCACGTTTGCCCCGGCTCTGCGTCATCCCCTTCCTAGGCCTCGCCGTTGTCCACCGCCTTGGTGCTCTCGGCGCGGCATGGTCAATGTGGTCAAGGAACGACTTCCATCAGAAGAGTATTGTACATGGAGAGGCTGACAGTTGGGTCCACGACCGCAGCAAGGAAGTGCAACCTTATTACGCAGAAAATAATGATTCCTCCACCTTTCAGCATGGACCCACTGGACGTGCCACCGTATTTTGCAAAAAAAATGTTTCCCCCCTGACTGCTAGGACCCACCAGCTACATCTTCGCACGCAAGGAAGTGCCTCCTTATCCTCCCTAAATGTCGGGACCCACCTGGTCGAAGCGTACGTAGCGTTGTCATTTTGGTCGCGAATGTGTACGTACATACTGGTCGATCGGTGTGTCTACAGGCTGCAGCGATGAACCGTGGCCGAGTAAGTAAGGGCACGTGTCGTTGTAGAGGCGCGGATGTAGCATGTACACGCACGTACAACAAGGGTGCAAGAAAGTAAATACGGCCACACACGTACATACGGGTGGGGTCTCGAACGCCTACTTGCGCATACGTACAACCAGGGCTCCTGTACATGGACAGCCAACCGGCTGGGTCGGAACCGAGAAACCGCGTCTTCGTGTTCATCGGGAGGCAACAGAATGCGTTGTGTTCATCGGGTGCCAACTGGCTTGGACGGAACAGCCGAAACGAGGCCTGGCGTACCGCAAAACGGAGGAAACGGCCTTGTGTTCGACCGCCTATGGTCGAAACGGGATCCTCTTCACCGGGAGGGGTATGGCATACCGCAAAACGGAGGAAACGGACTTGTGTTCGAGTGCCTACGGTCGAAACGAGGTCCTGTTGATCAAGAGGGGTGTGGCGTACCGCAAAACGGAGGAAACGGACTTCTCTTCGACCTCCTACAATCGAACCGAGGGTCCTGTTCATCAGGAGGGGTGCGGCGTACCGTAAAATGGGACTCCACGGGCTACTGTTCATCCATCGTCTACCGCCTCGCTCCAGCCTCCACGAGCTACTGTTCATCCACGGTTGACCTCCTCTAGCCTCCAGCTGCGACTGTTCATCCACGGCGTCTCCCTCCTGCCTCCACCAGCTACTGTTCATCCACGGGCTCCTATTCATCCAGCCTCCACCGCTCCTCCACCGGCTACTGTTCAACCAACCCTCTCCATGAGGTCCTGTTCAACCACCCCTCCACAGGCTACTGTTCATCCAGCCCTCCACCAGCTACTGTTCAACCAGCCCTTCACGGGGTCCTGTTCATCCAGCCCTCCATGGGGTCCTATTCATCCACCCCAACCGGCTCGATCGGGGTCCTGTTCATCCAGCAGCAATGGCCTCTACTACCACGGGGTCCTATTGATACGTCTCCAATGTATCTATAATTTTTGATTGCTCCATGCTATATTATATTCTGTTTTGGACATAATTGGGCTTTATTATACACTTTTATATTATTTTTGGGACTAACCTATTAACCGGAGGCCCAGCACAGAATTGCTGTTTTTTTTGCCTATTTCAGAGTTTTGCAGAAAAAGAATATCAAACGGAGTCCAAATGGAATGAAACCTTTGGGAACGTGATTTTCGGAACAAACGTGATCCAGAGGACTTGGACCCTACGTCAAGACATCAACCAGGAAGGTACGAGGTAGGGGGGCGCGCCTACCCCCTGGGTGCGCCCTCCACCTCGTGGGCCCCACATTGCTCCACCGACGTACTTCTTCCTCCTATATATACCTTCGTACCCCCAAACTACCAGATACAGAGCCAAAAACCTAATTCCACCGCTGCAACCTTCTGTACCCGTGAGATCCCATCTTGGGGCCTTTTCCGACGTCCTGCCGGAGGGGCATCGATCACGGAGGGCTTCTACATCAATACCATAGCCTCTCCGATGATGTGTGAGTAGTTTACCTCAGACCTTCGGGTTCATAGTTGTTAGCTAGATGGCTTCTTCTCTCTTTTTGGATCTCAATACAATGTTCTCCCCCTCTCTTGTGGAGATCTATTTGATGTAATCTTCTTTTGCGGTGTGTTTGTTTTGACCGATGAATTGTGGGTTTATGATCAATTTTATCTATGAATAATATTTGAATATTCTCTAAATTCTTTTATGTACGATTGGTTATCTTTGCAAGTCTCTTCGAATTATCAGTTTGGTTTGGCCTACTAGATTGATCTTTCTTGCAATAGGAGAAGTGCTTAGCTTTGGGTTCAATCTTGCGGTGTCCTTTCCCATGTGATGAGGGGCAGCAAGGCACGTATTGTATTGTTGCCATCGAGGATAACAAGATGGGGTTTATATCATATTGCATGAGTTTATCCCTCTACATCATGTCATCTTACTTAAAGCGTTACTCTGTTCTTTTGAACTTAATACTCTAGATGCATGCTGGATAGCGGTCGATGTGTGGAGTAATAGTAGTAGATGCGGGCAGGAGTCGGTCTACTTGTCTCGGACGTGATGCCTATATACATGATCATACCTATATATTCTCATAACTATGCTCAATTCTATCAATTGCTCAACAGTAATTTGTTCACCCACCGTAATACTTATGCTCATGAGAGAAGAAACTAGTGAAACCTATGGCCCCCGGGTCTATTTTCCATCATATTAATCTCCCGTCAACAAGCTATTTCTGGCGCCGTCTTTATTTTGCTTTCTTTACTTTGCATTTTTATCATAAAAATACCAAAAATATTATCTTATCATATCTATCAGATCTCACTCTCGTAAGTGACTGTGAAGGGATTGACAACCCCTTTATTGCGTTGGTTGCGAGGATTTATTTGTTTGTGTATGTGCGAGGGACTCGTGCGTGGCCCCCTACTGGATTGATACCTTGGTTCTCAAAAACTGAGGGAAATACTTACGCTACTTTGCTGCATCACCCTTTCCTCTTCAAGGGAAAACCAACGCAGTTGAAAGGGCATTTCCCTACCTTATGTTTTGGATGATGATGACAACCCTTTGTTGGTCTAATCCTGTGCTAAATGTTTCAGTTCTCAATGATTAGGCTTTAAATAAGCTTGGTGGTTCTCTCTCGAAGGAATCGTTTGAAGACGGAATCTTCTACGCTTTTAATCTCTTTGGTCGTAGGGATCCCGTACTATCAAGAGGGAATCCACTTTGGGGAGTATAGGGGATTCCATTCACGTACACCTCCTTCACCCCTCTTTTGTCGAGAGTGTGCCTCCATCTTTATTTAATCCTTGCTGTGTTTTCCCAGCGGTTGTACCGCTCTTCCGAGCGGTTGTACCGCTGGCTCTTGACGCTTCTCTGCCTTTGTCGAGCGGTGGTACCGCTGCCTCCGGGCGGTGGTACCGCCACTTGTCTCTACAAAGGACATCAGCGGTTGTTCCGGCCTGGCACCGCACATGTACCGACCTGGGTTCTGTTGCGGTGCGGTGGCTGGGCGGTGGTGGCCCGGTTGGTCCGGTTGTTCCTTTTTCAACCGGTACAACCGGAGGTTCGAGCGGTTCTTCTGCTCGTACCTTAGCCGCTCAAGCGCTTAAGGCCAGGCGGTTGTTCCGGCCGTGCACCGCCCATGTACCGGTCAGGATTCTGTTTTGATCACGGTGGCTGGGCGGTGGTGGCCCGATTGGTCGATTATTTGCTAATAACGGTACTACCGCTGATGATCGGTTGTACCGCTGGTAGGGTTCTGCAGCTACATCGTGAGTCCCGTTGTACTGGGACAAGGAGCGATTGTACCGCTCTGATCTTAAACGATAACGGTTGGATTTATGAGGGCTGGTATATAAGGTGGTTCTTCCACCTACCACGCCTACCTTTGACCTCCCTCGCTCCTCCATTGATGCTCTCAAGCTTTCTTGCCCGATCTCTCACTCTAGCCACTCAAACTTGTTGATTTGCTAGGGTTTGAAGGAGGAGACCTAGATCTACACTTCCACCAAAGGATATTTAGTTCCCCCATACTTTCTAGTGTGCATTTTGTTACTCTTGGGTGTTACTCTTGGGTGTTTGAGCACCCTAGACGGTTGAGTTCACCTCGAGGCCATATTCCATTATGGTGAAGCCTCGTGGTTTCGTTGGGAGCCTCCAATTGTTGTGGAGATTGCCCCAACCTTGTTTGTAAAGGTCCGGTTGCCGCCTTCAAGGGCACCATTAGTGGAATCACGACATCTCGCATTGTGTGAGGCGTGAGGAGATTCTGATGGCCCTAGTGGCTTCTTGGGAGCATTGTGCCTCCACACCGCTCTAACGGAGACGTACTTCCCCTCAAAAGGAAGGAACTTCGGTAACACATCCTCGTCTCCACCGGCTCCACTCTTGGTTATCTTATCCCTTTACTTGTGCAAGCTTATTTGTGTTCCTATCCTTGCTTGCTCTTGTGCTTGTGTTGTTTGCATCATATAGGTGTTCCACCTAGTTGCACATCTAGACAACCTTTATTATTGCAAAGTTTAAATTGGTAAAGAAAAGCTTAAAAATTGTTAGTTGCCTATTCACCCCCCTCTAGTCAACTATATCGATCCTTTCAATTGGTATCAGAGCCTAGTCTCTTTTTAAGGACTTTACCGTCCGAAGAGTATGGTTGACGTCGTAGATAATGTGGGGGAGCACTCCGGTGCGAATCCGATATCATCTACAGGAGATGGGGGTACCTCGATCTCACGTGAGGAATTCAATGTGGCGTTGGACACATTGAAAAACTCCATGACGACCGAGGTCAAGGACATGTTTAAGGAATTCCTAGAAGGGCTTAAACTTTCCACCGCACCCGTGAAAGTGGGTGATCCCGCCAACACGGGAGCGGATGCTAACTCCGATAAGGGGAAGCTACTAGTGAGAAAGCCCCTCGTCTAGTGGTAAGAATGGCACGGCATCTTTGCCCATGTGCAACCTCCGTTTATGGTGGACCGATTCCTTCCACTCATTTGAATCATGCCGGTCCACCACCTAAGATTGATAAAAAGGAGGATTTTGATTCTTGGGTTTATCGTTTTAAGCGTCATTTAAATCATGTGAACACTAACCTTTTGAGAATCATTGAAGAAGGTTTCTATCCGCATGATCCGAGCAACTTTTCTCCAAGAGAGGTCGTGGACCATCAATTCAATGAGAATGCTCTCTTCATCATCCAAGAAGCAATCCTTCCGAAGACCTCCCTCATCTCCGCCCTACTCCTTGCCAAAGATGCTTGGCTCAAGGTGGTTTCCTTTATCGAGGAAGCACAAGCATTCAACGTTCCAATTATGAAGTGGTCCAAGATGAAGCCGATGAGTTTGCAATGAAAGAAGAAGAAGAACCTCGTGAGCTCTATCGGAGAGTAACCAAGCTTCTTGTCTCCTCCGGGATCATGGAAGTAAGGACACGGATGACAAGCTGGATCAAGCGCAAATTCCTCAAGGCAATGATGCCCTACCACAAAGCCATGTCCTCCGTCATCCGTCAACGACCGGACTTCCACACCCTGTCCTCAAGTGATGTGTTGGATGAGTTTGTGGCTATGAGCATATTGGACAAGACCGCCGACAATGCGGTGCTTCGCTTCCAAAGAGCAAAGAAGCCCAACCTCACTTTGAAGGCCAAGATTTGTGTCGAAGAAGATGGAGAGGAGGAAGAAGAAGAGAGTAACCTCGAAGATACAAAGTATGACTATCATGAACACATGGCCCTTGCTTCAAGGAAATTTTGGAGCAAGAAGAACTCAAGGCCCAACTTCAACAAGAGCAACTCAAGTGGCTCTAAGGGCAAGCAACGAGTGAGGACTTGTTTCAATTGTGGCAATGTGAGTCACTTTGTTGCGGAGTGCCCATATGAGAAGAGGGAAGACAATGGTGGCAAGCTCATCCGTAAGGACAAGGCCAAGTCTTTCCCCAACAAGAGCAACTTCACCAAGAAGACTCCTCACAAAGCCTTGGTGGTTCAAGAAGAGTACAATGAGGATGATGATGATGATGAAGATGGTGAATCGGTTGCCATGGCCTCCGTTGCCATTACAGCGACTCCTCAGTGTCTCTCTTGATTCACCCAATGAAAGCATCACCGCCAAGTGCCTCATGGCTAAAGCCACCAACAAGGTAACCCCAACATCAAAACTACCATCATCAATCATTCTTCTTTGATGGATTGCATTGATGAACATGAGGGACCAATGTGGAGGAGAATGAGTTTGAGATCTTTATGAGTAAACTCAAGGGCAAATCCAAGAAGCGCCGTTGCTCTCTTGGAACAACTTGGTGAAGCCAATGTCATGATCGAGGCTCATGAAGAAACCATCTCTAAGATGGAAGGGCATAGTCGTGACTATGCCGATGAGATTCGGATCTTTCCAATGCTCTTGAGGAAGAGCGTGGTCTTCGTTTGGCTCTTGAGGAGTCATACAACGATGATCATGCTAAATTAAAGAAAGACCTTGATCATGCTCTTGTTGTATCTCGTGTGCTTAGCTCCGAGAAGGCAAAGCTTGGAGTTGATCTTGCTAGACTCAACGAGGACTTTGACATTCTCGACAAGGCTCACAAAGTCTTGAAGGGTGCTCATGCTAGTCTCAAAGAGTCTCATGATCAACTCCAAGTGAAGCTAACCAAGGAGAAAGCCACCTTTCCTCATATGATATTGATTGATAATGCAAATGCTACTAACCCTTCTTGTGAGCATGTGCATCTTGTTGAGGAGAATGCTAAGTTGAAGGATCAACTTGAAAAGGGCCTTGTCACATGCATACAAGGTGAGAAGAATCTTAACGACCTTTTGAGTAATCAAAAGGAAGTTGTGGCCAAGGAAGGGACTGGGTTTGCGCCCAAGCCCAAGAGCAAGAAGAAGAGTGACAAGACCAAGCAACCTCCTCCTCTCAAGCAAACTTTTGTGAGGGAGGGAGAGGATGCTTCCAAGAAGAGAAGAACCGTGCCAAGGGTGGCAATGCCAAGAAGGACAACGTCATCCCCTTGAACATAGCCGGGGACTTTAACCCCTCATATGTGTTGTGCCGTGCTAGTGATGGGCATGTTTATGCTAAATTTGTTGGTTCTTCTTATGAGTACATTGAATGGTCTATTTGGGTTCCTAAGACCCTCCTTACTAACATCAAAGGACCCATTACCAAATGGGTACCTAAAACCAAGCATTGATCTCTTGTAGGGGTTTGCTTCCGGTGGGGGATCTTGGTTGCTCGATAGTGGAGCAACAAATCATATGACCGGGAGCAAGGACATGGTGGTGGACGTGCAAAGGATCCCATCTATGCCCACCAATGTCGAGCGGGGTGATGCATCACATTCTAAGGTATTGGGTCTCGGCAAGGTTGTCATTTCTCACGATCTTACGATCGAGAAAGTCATGCTTGTTGAGTCCCTTGCATACAATTTGCTTTCCGTTCGTCAACTTGCAATCATGGGTTTTGCTACCTTCTTTGACATTGATACCGTGGCCCTCTTGTGGAGCAAGACTCTTAAAGTAGCCTTTGTTGGGCATGTCGAGAACGGTCTCTATGTGATTAACTTTTCGGAGCGACCCACTAAGACCGCGACATGCCTAATGGCTAAAGTTGACGTGGGATGGCTTTGGCATCGCCGTTTAGCCCACGTCAATATGAGGTCTTTGCAAAGTCTTCTCAAGGGGGACCATGTCCGTGGACTAACGAATGTTAGTTTTGCCAAAGACCGTGCTTGCAGTGCTTGTATTGAAGGAAAGCTTCATGAGAAGGCTCACCCTCCCACGACCATCATATACTCAAAGAGACCCTTGGAGCTCCTTCACATGGATCTCTTTGGGCCACCATCATTTGATAGTCTTGGAGGTAGAAAGTATTGCTTGGTGATTGTGGATGACTATTCAAGATACACTTGGGTATATTTCTTCAAGAGGAAGAGTGAGACTCAACAAACCGTCATCGACTTTGCAAATGAAGCTCAACGTCAACATAATGCAAAGATCTTGACTATAAGAAGTGACAACGGCACCGAGTTCAAGAACTACACCTTGGATGAGTTTCTTAGTGATGAGGGGATCAAGCATCAATATTCTGCACCATATACCCCTCAACAAAATGGTGTTGCGGAGAGGAAGAACCGGACGTTGATGGATGTGGCAAGGACCATGATGGCGGAGTTCAAGTCTCCATACAACTTTTGGGCCGAAGCCATCAACACCGCATGTCATGCATCCAATCGGCTCTATCTCCGCAAAGGCTTGAACAAGACTCCCTATGAGATACTTACCGGTAACAAGCCCAATCTCAAGTATTTCCGGGTGTTCAGGTGTAAGTGTTTCATTCTCAAGAAAGGTGTTCGTTTGTCTAAATTTGAAGCTAGAGCCTATGAGGGCATTTTTGTTGGTTATGCTACAAACTCTCATGCTTACCGTGTCCTCAATAAATCCACGGGACTTATTGAGGAGACATGTAACGTGGAGTTTGATGAGAATAACGGCTCCCAAGTGGAGCAAAGTGGCACTTGTGATGTAGGTGATGAAATTCCTCCTCAAGCCATAAGAAGAATGGGTGTTGGTTTTATCCTACCCATTGAGGAACCCCTTGTGGCCGAAGGAGAAGGACAATGCTCCACTCAAGTGGAGCCATCACCAACTCAAGGCCCACACGCTTCCGAAGAACAAAGTGAAGGCCCTCAACCTCATGAACAAGACCAAGGGCAAGATCATGCTCAAGACGATGGTGATACACCAAATGATGCCCAAGGTCAGGTTCTCTCCCCCGAGCATGCTCAAGGTGAAGATCATGCTCAAGACGGCGCTCAAGATGATCAAGTGACCCCTCCTCATCTCACCTCCGAGGAGGAATTAGAGCGTCGTGCTGCCAAGATTGCTTCCAAACTCACCACCAAAGGCCATCTCATGGAGAATGTGGTTGGAAGCCTAATGAAAGGGGTAAGCACTCGTAGACAATTGGCAAACTATTGTGAACATCACGCGTTTGTCTCTTATGTTGAACCCCGAAAGGTCTATGAGGCGCTCGAAGACTCGGATTGGCTCAATGCCATGCATGAAGAGCTCAACAATTTCGAGTACAACAAGGTGTGGAGATTGGTGCCAAGGCCATCGGGGAACCACAACGTCATTGGAACCAAGTGGATCTTCAAGAACAAGCAAGATGCTCATGGGAACATCATTCGCAACAAGGCAAGATTGGTGGCACAAGGCTACTCCCAAGTCGAGGGTATCGACTACGGTGAAACCTTTGCTCCCGTTGCTCGTCTTGAATCCATTCGTTTGTTGATTGCTTATGCTGCCCATCACAACTTTAAGTTGCAACAAATGGATGTGAAAAGTGCTTTTCTTAATGGTCCCATTAATGAGTTGGTCTATGTCAAGCAACCCCCCGGGTTCGAGGACCCCTACTTCCCGGATCATGTGTATCAACTCGATAAGGCACTCTATGGCCTTAAACAAGCCCCACGTGTGTGGTATGACCACCTTACCGAGTTGTTACAAGATCATGGATTTGAAGTGGGGCAAATCGATCCCACTCTTTTTACTAAGAAGGTCAATGGGGAGTTGTTTGTATGCCAACTATATGTTGATGATATTATCTTTGGTTCTCCTAACAAAGCTTTCAATGAGGAATTTGCCGCTCTCATGACCTCCAAGTTCAAGATGTCTTCTATGGGAGAGTTGAAGTTCTTCCTTGGTTTCGATATCAAACAAAGAAGAGAAGGTACCTTCATCAACCAAGCCAAATACACTCAAGACATGCTCAAAAGATTCAAGCTAAGTGATGTCAAGCCGGCTACTACACCAATGCCTACCAAGTGCCAACTTGACATTGATCCCAATGGTAAAGTGGTGGATCAAAAGGTATATCGCTCCATGATTGGCTCCTTGCTTTACCTTTGTGCATCTAGACCGGATATCATGTTGAGTGTGGGAATGTGTGCACGGTTTCAAGCCGCACCGAAGGAAAGTCATTATGTGGCGGTCAAGTGAATCTTTCGATATTTGGCTCATACCCCAAACTTTGGCTTATGGTACCCAAGAGGAGAAAATTTCAAGCTTGAAGGTTTCACGGATTCCGATTGGGCGGGGGACAAAGTGGATAGGAAGTCCACTTCCGGAGGGTGACAATTTCTTGGTTGCTCTTTGGTAAGTTGGTCTTCCAAGAAGCAAAGTTGTGTGTCTCTCTCGTCCACCGAAGCGGAGTATGTGGCGGCCGGTAGTTGTTGTGCTCAACTCCTATGGATGAGGCAAACTCTAAAGGAGTACGGTGTCATTTGTGACAAAGCGCCTCTTTGGTGCGATAATGAAAGTGCCATCAAGATTTCTCTCAACCCGGTACAACACTTCAAGACGAAGCACATTGAGATTCGATATCACTTCATCCGGGATCACATTAGGCGAGGGGAGATCGAGCTCAAGTATGTCAACACTCATGATAACCTTGTAGATATTTTCACGAAGCCCTTGGATGAAGCAAGATTTCGCGAGTTAAGGCATGAGCTAAATATCATTGATTTGAGCAATGTGACTTGAACCCATGCACCCCCACCACACTCAACTTGTTGTCTAGTTTAGGTGTAGGCATGGACATAGGGGGAGTGTTGTTCTCTCAATGAGCTCTCCCTCCCCCCATCATGCATAAATTGATCACCTCTTTCACATCAGCCATTTTGATGGTACTTGTGCTTCAAAGACGAGTTTTGGTCATGGGCCCAAGGATAATTCTTCGCGGTGCCATACCATTTGACTCAAACATAGGTGGCTTCGACCATCACCCTCTCTTAAGAGAGAGGACTGAGCTCGCTCTGCTTGTGTGCGGTTACTTTTGTTTTCCCTTCGTTCTTTTCCCTGTTCTTCGTGTTTGGTTTCTCTTATTTGTTGTCCCGTTTGTCTTGTTCTCTTCCTTTTGGTGCAGGCTTTGGTGGTGGGCGGTACAACCGGTGTCACGGGCGGTTCTCTGCGATACCTGGTTGTGCGGCCCAGTTAGGTTGCTTTCGGTGCTTGGCGGTTATACGCCCATTTCCTAGGGCATCTCCGTCCGGTTCTACGGTTGTCTCGGCGGTACTTAGGTGCCCTTGAGAAGCGGAGTACCGCCCACTACAACTGTCGGATTTCGACTTGCGGTACAACCGGTCCTAGGACCGGTTCTACCGCAGCGTGGCTATGGGCCTATTTATATCCGACGGGGCGAAAGGTTTTTCTTTTTCCCTTTCGTCCTCGTTCGCCTCCTCCTTGCCCTAGCCGCCGGTCACCTCTGCCCCGCCCCGGAGTGCGCCCCGCGCTTCGGACCCGAGGGCTCTCCGTGGATTCTCTCTGTGGAAGCCTTCCGGTGTTCTCCCATGGATGGTGGTAATGCCCTTGTTCTTCGTTCTTTGTTCTAGGTTTTCATCTTGTTTTAGGGCATTACTTAACCCTCCTAGTTTATTGTTCGTTCTTTGGTTGGGAGAGATCGTTGTTCTTCTTGTGTCCATGCGATACCTAGAACTCAATGTTGCTTGGGTGATTTGCGTCTTGAACAGATCTAACTTCCTGGTAGTGCCCTTGTCGGCGGTTCTACCGCCCGGATAAATGGGCGGTACAACCGTGGGGCGGTTCTACGGTGGAGATCCGTTCAACGGAATGTCCGCACCACACAAGACTGCTCGGGTTTCTATGGTGTTGCATTTTTCGTATGCTTTCCTCTCATTCTTGTTGGTTTTCGTGTGTCCCCTTCGTGTTTGTGTTCAGGTGGCTCCAGTTCTCGCCCTGCTCCTCGCAAGACCAAGAAGAGGGTTCGAAGGGCTCCGCGCTCGGCTGATTCTGAAGAGGAAGTCGTGATCCCTACCAAGCCCACTCGCCGTGAAAAGTCTGCCGCTATCAAGCAACGTGTGTTAATGCCACTCCACCGTTGGAAAGCCAAGGATTGGGAAGCCTTCCGCTCAAAGAATCCTTATGTGGTTCCCGTAGCTCCTCGTTGGACCACTGTTCAGTTTCGGAATGAGATGTGTAACATCCCAAAATTCTAAATTTTTGGAATGTTATATAAATAGATAGATTTGATTGATTGCTTGATTGATTGACTGAAAGTGGGTGAATTCGAAACTTTTTGAAAGTTAAATGAGAGGGAATAAAAGGACTTTCCCAAACTTTCATTTTGCTTTTATGCTCTCCGGGAATTCAAATTCTTTTCATCACGAAACCCTCGAGAGAAGATGACTGTCACAGCCCCAGATCAACTCTAGAGCTTGCTTGTAACTAGTAGCATTGCATCCATGCATCATGTTTAATTTCCATGAAATTTGAAATGGGGATGATCAAGCCCTAGCACTAAAGCAATTCAAATAGGTTTAAATTCAAAAATATTTTCAAAAACCCAAAGTGGTTTGCAAAAATGTTCATGATTAATGGAAAAGGGTGAAAACCATATCCGGAGGTGATGGATATTTTCCAAGGCATTTTGGATTTTGAATAAACCATATTGTATTTGAATTGGGGCATTTAAATACTATTAATATTTTAAATGCTCCAACAATTCTCGAAAATAGTTAAGGGCCTCTGTAATAATTCAGTTAATGCCCATAATTATTTTCAGGATTTATTTAAATGGTTTAGTATTTTACTAAACTAAAACAAAACAGAATAAAATAGAAAAAAAACAGAAATAATAAAAGAGAGAGGGACTACTGGTTTACTGCGCAGCCCACCAGACCTTCTCCCCTCCCCTCGCTGGCCAGGTTGGTGGCCCACCCACCAACCGACACGCCGCTCGTCGCCTACCTCTGCCAAGAGGCGGAGGAGGGACACGGCGACCTTGAGCTTCGCCACCTCCTCCCTTCCAGCCTTCTGGCCCTCCCGACCTCCTTGCGGCGCCACGACGACGCCCGTGCCCCCTCGCTCCTCTCCCTCACTCGCCGCTCCCTCTCTTTCCCCGCCCTCTTCCCCGAGCTCACCGAACGGAGCTGCCGCCACCGACGAGCTCCATCGCGCCACCGCCACCCCTTCTCCTCTCCGGCATGTCCCAGAGCTCCGCCTAGCCCCTCTCCTCCTCCTCGCCAAGTCTCCCGGCCGGGCGCCACGAGGCGCCGCCCACCGTTTTCCCCTCTTGGACCCGCCGGTCGCCGTCGCCCACTCGCTGGCTCGGTGCCCCCAGGCTCGCCGATGCCACCATCGCACTCACGGTGAGCCCCGAGTCATTTCCCCTCTTCCCGACTCGTTCCCTCCTCTAGCCACCGTCTCCCTCTGGCCGGCTTCGCCCGTGCCGTGCCTCGTCGCCGGCGTGGTGGAGCCCCAATGACCAAGCCAACCTCACCACCGCCCTCACCGCAGCACCAGGGACCCGTAGCGCCCTCCGTTTCCCCTCTAGTGCGCCGCAGCGTCGAGCCCGAGCTCGCCCGAGCTCCGGCGGCCGCATAGGTCGCCGCCGGCGTCGATTCCGACCGCCCAGCTCAACCCACTTCACCAAGAGCCTCGGCTCATCCCAGCTCCCGTGGGTACCCTCCCGACCCTTTTGGTGGCGGAACAGCGAAATGCACTTGCGCCGCCAGTCGCTCGCCGTGACTAAACGCCGGCGCGCCACGACTCTTGCGGTTTAACCTCCCCTCTCCCTCATCGACATGCGGGCCCTTGCCCGCTAATCAAGTTAGATTAGTGTTAACTAAGTTAGGTTAGTTAGTTAGACACTGACCAGTGGGTCCCAGCGTCGAGTTGACCTGGACAGCGACCAGTTGACTCGCTGACGTCACATCGACGTCGGTGACGCAATAACCAGTTTTCTGAATTATTTTAATTCAGGAAATTCGGAAAATACCCCAAACTTCTAAAAATCATATAAATTCAACCGTAACTCGGATGGAAATAATTTATATATGAAAATGATCAGAAAATATGAAGAATCTGTTTATGCCATGATCATGCATGTTTGAACAAGTTAACCTCACTGAATAGGAGGAATCATGATTAGGGTAATTTATGGAATAGCATTTGAAGTTGGAGTTCAACCTTGTTTGAATTCCACTTCAACTAACAGATTATTATTGCATTAGATGAATTCAGTACCTTAATATGACATGTCATTCATGTGAATGTGCATTGCATTGATTGTGTTCTCTCTTGTTTGCGGTAATTGTCCCTCTCGATGAGCGGCGTCTGACGATGAGTTCGATGACACCGATGAAGAACTATATTATCTTCGAAGTGCCGAGCAAGCAAAACCCCTTGTTCATTCCGATATAATCCCACTCTCTACCCTGCTCTATTTTACTGCATTAGGACAACAACGACTCATGTGTTACTTGCTGCGGTAGCTGAACCCCTTGATCCTTTGCATGACTGTCATTCCACAATAATTAGATGAAACCCACTAGTATGAGTAGGAATTGTTTGAGCCATGTTGTGCCTACTCATTTATGCTTGGTGTCATGCACTCTTTCGCTTAGAGTTGAGTCGGTCTGATTCATCGGGAATGAATTGGAATTGTTATGAACATGTCTGTTGTGTGTGAGCTAAGTGTGTGAACACGATTTGGTAAAGGTAGCGATGAGAGGCCATGTAGGAGTACATGGTGGGTTGTCTCATTGCAGCCGTCCTCGAGAACTGAGTTACGTGTTTGTGATCCATGATCTGATTACTACCACGCATTGGGCCCGAAACCAATGGACCCTCTCGGCTTCTTGACCACCCTTGTCCTCGGTCAGGGAGTTGCAAGTAGTTTCGGTGTTTGTAGCATCTTTGGGGCCGCATATAGCTGACCTTAGGGGTGGGTTGTGTTGCGGTAGGCACAATGGCCCGTGTACCGAGTGCCGTTTGGTATCTCGGGAACCCTGCACACATCGTTCGGGGCTGTATGGGAAACCTCGGCGGACTCCTGCGGATGGAACCCGAATAGGCGATAAACCCGGACTAGGGACTTGAGTGTTTAGGTAGGCCGTGGCCGACACCCACGTTGGGCTTCCGCTTGAAGGTTGCCGAGTACATGTCGTGTAAACGCGGTAAGTGGTGAGCGTGTGTGAAGAAGTACACCCTGCGGGTTTAATATGATCTATTGAATAGCCGTGTCCACGGAGAAGGACTTCTGGGTTGCCTATATCAGTTCATAGACAAGTGAAAGTGGATACTCTAAAATGCGCAAGATAAGCGTGAGTGCTATGGATGGCGTTCTCGTGGGAGGCGGGAGCAGGTCCATAGTGGTGTATTGATATGGTGAATATGTGGACTCGTGTGCCACCTCAAAAGAGTTACTTGCGTGTAGTTCAGGGATAGCCACGAGTCAAAGCTGGCTTGCTGCGGTCAAACTCCACCACCCCTTTTGATAATGATGCATATGTAGCTAGGTCGATGTAAGTCTTGCTGAGTACAATTGTACTCACGTTTGCTTATTTTATGTTTTGCGAGAGACGCGTCGGTCTCGCTAGTAGTTCCACGTGGACTTGACGTTTAGCTTGTTACCTCAGCTACGATCTTGTACCTCGGCAGGATCTGGTAGATAGTCAGGCTTCTCAGCCTTTTTCATTGTAGTTGTCTGTACCCAGACATGTTTAGCTTCCGCTTGTGCTTTGACTTGTATGCTCGAGTGTTGGGTCATGAGACCCATGTTTGTAATATCTCGCTCTTGAGCCTAATGAATAATATTTTGAGTCGTAGAGTTATGTTGTGATGCCATGTTGTATCTCGCATATTGAGCATAATGTGTGTATGTTTGAAATGCTTGGTATGTGTGGGATCCGACAAACTAGTTGTTTATCCTTGGCAGCCTCTCATATGGGGAAATGTAGTCTCGTGCTACGGCGATAGTAGTCCGCTACTGCCGGTTCACGGAGTCCTGCTAGCCCAGACTACTGCTTGGACACTTGATCGGCGGCATGTGTTTCACCGTTCCTATGTCTGTCCCTTGAAATGTCACGCGGTGTTATTCGAGTCCTGCCTAGCCTGCTACAGCCGGGATACGGAGTCCTGTTAGCCCAGTGCTACAGCCCGAATACATCGTTGATGACCGACATGCTCGATGTGATTCATGTATGCTGTCCCCATGGGTTAGCGCCGCTTTGGGTTCACGACTAGCCATGTCGGCCGGGTTCTTTGTCATATGGATGCTAGCGACACTATCATATCGTGAGCCAAAAGACGCAAACGGTTCCGGGCCATGGTAAGGCGACACCCGTTGGGAATACCGTGCGTGAGGCCGCAAAGTGATATGATGTGTTACATGCTAGATCGGTGTGACCTAGGATCGGGGTCCTGACAATGACATGACTTCTTCCATTTATTATATGACAAGGGGTGTTGAAAATATTTGAATTTCATTTGGAAAATATTTCCAATTCTGAAACTTTATGCAACTCAATGATTTTCACGAGCGAAGATAAAATGACTTCTTCAAAACATATGAAATATGAGTTGGGAGTTTCAAAGAATTAAATTCAAAGTTCTTTTGAATTTATTTATAATTTGGAGTTATTTGAGTTTTATTCAAATTATTTTTCTCCAAAAATAAATTATATGGAAAATAGGGTAACATGATTCCCTACATCACAAAAATGGAGAGAAATAAATTTGAATTCATTTTGGTATTTTTAAAATGATTTTGTTGGATTTTATTGGACGGTAAGCACTTTTTGCTTTATTTGAATTTGTGTGAATTTTATTTAATGCTATAGAAATGTCCATGTTGTAGGAAATCTTTTTCTGAAATTTTTATATATTATATGCCTATATAAAAGTTTTAATTATTTTGTTTTTATTATTTTAGTTCTGTGAAATTTTGTTTTAAAAAAGCGCTTGATCGAGTGCAGGCCGAAGCCCAAAGACCTCTCTATCTCTCTCTCTCTCTCTCTCTCTCTCTCTCTCTCTCTCTCTCTCTCTCTCTCTCTCTCTCTCTCTGGGCCGGCCCAGCCAACCCACCAGCCGCGCCCAGCCACGCCGCTCGACCGCGCCATCTCAAGCTCGGGGCGGAGTCCCGAGCGAGCTCACACCGTCCGCCGCCCGCGTGGCCGACCCGCCACCTCACCGCCGCCTTGCCTTGCCCCTCCTCCACGCCTTGCGCCTCTCCCTCCTTAAATAGCGGCCCGGGCCCGTTCCTCTCCTCCCGAGCCACCGCCGCCGCCCTTGCCGGAGCTCCCGCCTCGGCGAGATCCGCCGCCGCCGCCCCTTCCGTCGTCGCGGACCACCGCCGCCGCCGCCAACTGCCTGCCTCGCCGCCGCCTCCCGCCCCTTCCGCCTTCTGGACCACCGGAGCCGCCGCCCCGGCCGGACCAGAGCCGCCGCCACCGTCAACGCCGTTGCCGGAGTTCGACCTCGCCGCCGCCGGTTTTCTCGCGAAAACCGCCGAAACCCATGAACCGTATAACTGCGGTCCGATCCGGTTTTTTTTAAACTTCGGTTTAAAAAACCCTAGAATAGATCTATTTTTTGGTTTTATTAAACAGCGACCCACTGTTTAGATTCTATAAGCGAGCGTTAAGCTCTGTAGTTTTTCTTTTCTTTTTCTGTTATTTTCCGGCCAGGGACCTATCTGTGAATTCTTTTTTTACAGATTAGTCCCTGTTTTTCAAACGACCATAACTTTTTACTCGTTAGTCCAAATTCAACGAAACCAACGCCCACTTTTTCGTTATGATCTCCTCTATCCAGTAATCCAACTCAAACATGTTTTTGAAAGTTTAAAATTTGAATTAGATCAGATTTGAATTCAAACTTTGTTTGATCATAACTTGAGTTTCGTAACTCCGATTTAGTTGATTCTTTTTGCAAATTAAAGCTCTTGACCTAAACTTTCTGATAAGGCCGAATTCACATAATTTTGGTACTATTAGAAATTGTTTTATGTTGCAAGAGTTATTTGCTTGGTTTTGATGTTTTCCGAATCGTTTTCTTCGTTCTTTCCGATCTTTTGAGTGATTGCTTATGTGTGGTTACTATTGCTTGATTACGATAGATTGACCGGAGTGTGACAAGTAGATCTATCAAGAGTTTTGAGTGCGTATCATCTTCATCAACTTTGCAGGCAAGTAACACTTGATCATACCTTTACTACCACCCAGTTTTTATGCATTAGATCAATCCTCAAACACTTTCATGATTAGGATCTAATTAAATTGTGGGATGGGAAGTAGATTGAGGTAGTACCTATTACCTATTTTACTTATGAAACCTTTGGGAGTTACTTCTACGTTTGCTTGTTATGCCATGCTATGCTAGTAGACGTGGATTGGGTGAGTGATATCCATGACAGATGTGAGATTGTTAAATTAATGGTTTATCTAAGGTGGCAACTTAAATACACATCTGGGTGGATTGAGGCACCTGTTTTCTAGCAGACTTGCTGTATTTCTTGGACCGCCACCCGGGCTCAAAGGGATCATAAGATAATTCATACTAGTAACTTACGTGTGCAGCCACAAGCCATTATGGGCTCGCATAGTTGACTAAGTCGTGCGAACTCTTATAGTGGTGGACTAGCGGATGTAGGGGATGTAGGTGTACCGTCCACCCATCATAAGGTGCTAGCGCTTACGAAGACTATGTCTCGGTCATCTGTTTCTTAAACACCATGTAGTCACGAGAAACCAAGCGGAGGCGATCGAGTCTTGTGGGGAAAAGTCGCAAACCTCTGCAGAGTGTATAAACTAATCATGATTAGCCGTGTCCCCGGTTATGGACATCTTGAGTATCTAGTACTTGAATATCATGTGAATATCAACATGTTACTCTAATTAATTTTGTTGGGTTTTTAATGAGTACTTTTAATTGGGATTGAGGATGCTATCAATCATTCTCAATGTTTAACAACCACCATGATAGTTAAACAAATTTATTCCTTTGCAGTAGGGAAAAACCGGCTTTATGCAAAACTGTAACCTAGAGCTTTTCCACCAGCCATATATGCATGTAGTATAGGCTTATTCCTTCATTACTCTCTATGGGTTACATTGCGGCATATTCCATGTCTTGACCGTTTTGGGCTGCAACGTTTTATGTTGCGCACTTTTCGAACAACAGTAAGTGATACGTTAGGGTTACGATTTCCTATACTCAACTTTGCCGTTGGTGTTGATGGTAATCCACAACCTTATTGCTTCCGCTATATTACGGATCGAGGTAATAGTATTTACGTTACTTTATACATGTGATTTACCTCTGTTATAAATCCTTTGAGTACTACGTGTCAAAGATACCGATCCAGGGATGACACGAAGCACGAGACTTGATCCATTCGGTCGGGTCGCTACAAGATGGTATCGAGCACATGTTGATGGTAGAGGACGTGACCCTAGAAACCGACAAGCCCATAGGAAAGATTTTCTCTACAACTTCATTTTCAAAAGATCTTTTACCTCTCTTCTCTTGAGCTTATTCAAATATTCCCTTTTAGTGAGACCATACCCCTTTTCCCTTTTGACCACTCGAAGATTCGACTGATGAGACCACTCCAAGAAGTATAAGATATCGGACAACTAAGACCATTTGGAATGAAGAGGATTTTACCGTGTAAATGGAAATTACAACTGTTGAAGACTCCGAAGACTAGGAGAATTTTGAAGGCTCTGAAGAATTCCCATATCTTATGACCTAGGAAGGTTACGCTTATGGAATTTGACGGACCATGGAAGTTATCAATACCCGAGATCAAGGTGTATTGGAGTAAGACCGGAACATGGAGCATTAGAACTCAAAAATTTTGTCAGGAAAGCCCTAAGGCAGGAGATATCAACTATGGAGAGATAACTCATGGAAATGAAAAGAGCAGAAACACGGCTATCCATGATGTTATCACCGCTAATGCTATTGTCGCCGTGCTGAGTTAAGCATGCATATGCATGGAAGGATTGGATGGTAGAATGCTGATGGAGCACCTACCAGCAAGATGAAGTTTTAACCTTAGCTGGTGTATCACCAGGGTCTGGAGTGTTACATCAAGAAGTTAAGATGGACCTACAAGAAGCAATATTTTGACAAGAAGGAAATTGGTGAAGAACTCAGGAACCGGAAGCTGAAAGTAGCCAAGCTGGAGGAGCTAAAACCTCGAGATACTGGAGATTTGTCAGGAACTGAAGGACATTAGGGACATGGTTCATGCCAAGGATGTTGAAACCAGAAGTTTGGAATGCAACTCCAGAAATATTAAAGGACGTCACAAGAGACTTCGCGTCAACAGAGATGATCTGGCAAAAAGGACAAGCATGATCAGAAGAAGCCATCGGAGACTTGAAGAGTTTGACGACATTGACCTTTAGAAGACCAAACCCCTGTTATACCCTTACGTTAGATGCGACGATTGTGAGCTATCATTTGTTTGATGTTTTTCCGACAGCCACAATAAAATCTGTCTTTTCAAAACTTTTGTTTGTATTGTGTGCATCCCTCTCTATCTCTCTTATCCCACCCCAAACCCATGGACCCAATAGAGGATGAATGGAGATGAGCTTATATTTTCTGGACCGATGAGTCAATTGGAGACAGACCGATTGATTCAGAACAAGGAGGATCACATGGAGAATAACCCTATAGACGGAAAGGATATATGGCCCATCATGCTCTTCAGTGCTTTGAAAGAGGTGCTGCTATTTGGTGGAGGATGTACCAAACCATCAATGGATGGCAAGGAGTAACCACTTTGGAAGAATTTAAGTTGACTTTGCTAAAGTCTCGGCTTGTGTCCCAGAAGTTGAAGCCTTATGGAAAGGATATGAAGAAACCTTGTGCATACAATCTTTGTGGAGAAATAGGACACAACCATAAAAGAAAACAAGGACGAATACCCTCATAAGCAGAGAATTACCAAAGGAGTTAGCCGAGGATCTCAGGGAACTTCAGTTGGAGATTGTTCCCAAAGGTTTTGTTGCAGCAATGGAAGTTCAGTCTACATTGTTGGAAAATATCCGTGAAGCTTAGAAGGATGACAAAGAGGTTGCTGAGATAAAAGATGAGCAAAGGAAAGGCCAAAGGTTTTCGTAAGGATGAGCACGACACCTTATGGTTTGAGGACAGTGTACATATACCCAATAATGCAAAGATCAGGAAGTTAATACTTCAAGAGGCTCATGACTCACCATACTCGATTCAGAAACACCAAGATGTATTTGGATTTGAAGGAGCGTTTCTGGTGGACTGGTATGAAGAAGGATATTGCGGAGTATGTAGTCGTAGGTGATGTATGCGAGAGAGTAAAGGCAGAGCATCAGAAGCCAGCAGGATTACTACAGCCTATGCCGATACCCGAATGGAAGTGGGATAAGCTTGGCATGGATTTCATTACCGGATTTCCCAGAACCCGAACGGGATATGATTCTATCTGGGTAGTAGTTGATTCGCTTGACCAAAGTGGCTCACTTTATCCTAGTGAAAACTACCTATACAAGTGCGAAGTTGGCCAAGATATATTTGACCAGGATCGTATGTCTTCATGGAGTTCCGAGGACCATTGTATCAGATAAAGGAACACAGTTTACCTCAAAGTTTTGGAATCAGCTGCACCAGACTTTGGGTACTAGGCTAGAGTTCAAGATGCCTTTCATCCGAGCATGATGGACAGGTGAGAGAGTAAATCAGATTCGGGAGGACATGTTGCGAGCTTGTGCGCTAGATTATGGATCTAGTAGTGGTGATAATCTACCTTACGCGGAGTTCTCATACAACAACAGTTACCCAGCCAGTTTGAAGATGGCCCCTTTTGAAGCCGTGTATGGGAGAAGGAGCCAGACACCGTTGATGTGGGATGAAGTTGGAGACCGTCAGTTGTTTGGACCAAATGTGATCAAGGAGTCAGAAGAGAATGTTAAGTTGATTTGAGATAGACTGAAGGTAGCTCAGTCCAGGCAGAATAGTTATGCATACTCAAAAACGCAAGGAGGTAGTCTATGAAATCGGAGACAGAGCATATCTTTGTGTGCCACCTCTACGAAGAGTTAAACGATTTGGAGTTAAGGAAAAGTTAGCCCTGAGATTTGTAGGACCATACTGAGTTTTGGAGCGTATGGGAGAAGTTACCAACAAGTTGGAGTCACCCGAAGGACTGTCAGGAGTTCATAATGTGTTTCACGTTTCCCAGTTGAAGAAATGCCATGCAGAGATGGCCAATATTCCCATGTAAGGACGCTTGACCCTGGAAAGGATAATGATGTTCCACGAAGTGGAGTATGGACTTCATAAGTATAAGTTTTTATCTCGGTATGTGGGATATCCCACGAGGATGAAGAGATCAATTACTATTGGACATAAAGTAGGTATGATGTTGGAAATATGGATCAATGGAAATTCCATGATGAGTCTGAGTAATCATGTCCTAGTTGGTGCCAATAGAAGGAAGGAAGACAGTACAATTGGATGGATTTAAGAATACTAGGAAGTTGGAAGTTGGAATAAGGATCAGTTGCCCTGATGAGGTGTTCAAGGATTACAAGTGATGAGATGGGCCATAACCCACAGGCCCCAGGACCTGCCAAGAAGCAAGCACACTCTTGTTGAAGGAAAAACCCTGGAAGAAGTTACGATTTTATCAACCGACGAGTCTATAGGAGTTTACGCAAAACCTGAGAGTTGTTAAGGAACGATAGATGTTTGTTTGGCTTGCAGAATCAATGGATTTATCCGAACTTGGTTCGTCGACAAGAGAAATTCTGCAATGCTTGTGAGGATGACCGCGTGTTAGAATGCGAGATTCGCTAAACCATGCACAAGGTAATGATTTGGGTGCGGGATGGATTGATCACCATACCGACTTACTCTTATTATTCACTTTTCTATATGGGATGGTAAATCTGAGTGACTTACCTGTAATAGAGAGACGACGATCAAAACCTTGTTTAAACCTTAGAATGGTATAGGTATTTTTTTTTATTTTCCCTTGTACACGGCAGTGGTTGCCAATCGTAGGTCATACGGTGAGGTTCAACCCAGACCCATTTTCTGCAGGGGAAACCATAAATCGTTGACCACCATGAGATATCGATAGTTGTTTAGTATTGGCGCCAGACCCGTCAGCTATGAAGACCCAATCTCGGAATAACCTTACCAAGATTAAAGGACAAAAGGATTGAGGAAAAGGTTATGCCGTTACAAAAAGAGCCCCGAGAAGGAATTATCCTTACGATCTGAAAGACCGACACTGTCAGTAATAAGGATGGAGTATATGAGTTTTGATGGAACCGTAACGATGTTTCTAAGGGTGGTAGACCCCGAGACCCAGGAGACGATCGATGGATTTTGAGAAGACCCCCAAACCCTAACCTATTTCTTTCTAGCCTCTCCGAATCTCGAGGACAAGATTCCTTTTAAGGGTGGTAGGTTTGTAACATCCCAAAATTCTAAATTTTTGGAATGTTATATAAATAGATAGATTTGATTGATTGCTTGATTGATTGACTGAAAGTGGGTGAATTTGAAACTTTTTGAAAGTTAAATGAGAGGGAATAAAAGGACTTTCCCAAACTTTCATTTTGCTTTTATGCTCTCCGGGAATTCAAATTCTTTTCATCACGAAACCCTCGAGAGAAGATGACATGACTTCTTCCATTTATTATATGACAAGGGGTGTTGAAAATATTTGAATTTCATTTGGAAAATATTTCCAATTCTGAAACTTTGTGCAACTCAATGATTTTCACGAGCGAAGATAAAATGACTTCTTCAAAACATATGAAATATGAGTTGGGAGTTTCAAAGAATTAAATTCAAAGTTCTTTTGAATTTATTTCTAATTGGAGTTATTTGAGTTTTATTCAAATTATTTTCTCCAAAAATAAATTATATGGAAAATAGGGTAACATGATTCCCTACATCACAAAAATGGAGAGAAATAAATTTGAATTCATTTTGGTATTTTTTAAATGATTTTTGTTGGATTTTATTGGACCAGAATCACTTTTTGCTTTATTTGAATTTGTGTGAATTTTATTTAATGCTATAGAAATGTCCATGTTGTAGGAAATCTTTTTCTGAAAATTTTGATATATTATATGCCTATATAAAAGTTTTAATTATTTTTGTTTTTATTATTTTAGTTCTGTGAAATTTTGTTTTAAAAAAAACGCTTCGAACAGTGCCAGGCCGAAGCCCAGCACTGCTCTCTCTCTCTCTCTCTCTCTCTCTCTCTCTCTCTCTCTCTCTCTCTCTCTCTCTGGGCCGGCCCAGCCACCCAGCCAGGCCGCGGCCCAGCCCACGCCGCTCGACCGCGCCCATCTCCAAGCTCGGGACGGAGTCCCGCAGGCTCTGCACGCCACCCGCCCGCCGTGGCCGACCCGCCACCTCACCGCCGCCTTGCCTTGCCCCTCCTCCACGCCTTGCGCCTCCCCTCCCCTCCTTAAATAGCGGCCCCGGGCCCCGTTCCTCTCCTTCCCGAGCCACCGCCGCCGCTCTTGCCGGAGCTCCCGCCCCGACGAGATCCGCCGCCGCTCCGCCCCTTCCGTCGTCGCGGACCACCGCCGACGCCGCCAACCTGCCTCGCCTGCCGCCCCTTCCGGCCCTTTCGCCTTTCTGGACCACGGAGCCGCCGCCCGGCGGACCAGAGCCGCCGCCACCGTCAACGCCGTTCGGAGTTCGACCTCGCCGCCCGCCGGTTTTCTCGCTGAATCGCGAAACCAATGAACGGTATAACCGCCGGTCCGATCCGGTTTTCTTTTAAACTTCGGTTTTTTTATAAAAAAAACCCGAGAATAGATCTATTTTTTGGTTTTATTAAACAGCGAACGCCCACTGTTTAGATCCTATAAACGAACGTTCGCTCTGTAGTTTTTTTTCTTTTTCTGTTATTTTCCGGCCAGAGACCTATCTGTGAATTCTTTTTTTTACAGATTAGTCCCTGTTTTTCAAACGACCATAACTTTTTACTTGTTAGTCCAAATTCAACGAAACCAACGCCCACTTCTTCGTTATGAGCTCCTCTATCCAGTAATCCAACTCAAACATGTTTTTGAAAGTTCAAATTTGAATTAGATCAGATTTGAATTCAAACTTGTTTGATCATAACTTGAGTTTCGTAACTCCGATTTAGTTGATTCTTTTTGCAAATTAAAGCTCTTGACCTGAACTTTCTGATAAGGCCAAATTCACATAATTTTGGTACTGTTAGAAATTGTTTTATGTTGCAAGAGTTATTTGCTTGGTTTTGATGTTTTCCGAATCGTTTTCTTTGTTCTTTCCGATCTTTTGAGTGATTGCTTATGTGTGGTTACTATTGCTTGATTACGATAGATTGACCGGAGTGTGACGAGTAGATCTATCAAGAGTTTTGAGTGCGTATCATCTTCATCAACTTTGCAGGCAAGTAACACTTGATCATACCTTTACTACCACCCAGTTTTTATGCATTAGATCAATCCTCAAACACTTGCATGATTAGGATCTAATTAAATTGTGGGATGGGAAGTAGATTGAGGTAGTACCTATTACCTGTTTTACTTATGAAACCTTTGGGAGTTACTTCTCGTTTGCTTATTATGCCATGCTATGCTAGTAGGCGTGGATTGGGTGAGTGATATCCATGATGGATGTGAGATTGTTAAATTAATGGTTTATCTAAGGTGGCAACTTAAATACACATCCGGGTGGATTGAGGCACCTGTTTTCTAGCAAGACTTGCTGTATTTCTTGGACCGCCACCCGGGCTCAAAGGGATCATAAGATAATTCATACTAGTAACTTCGTGTGCAGCCACAAGCCATTATGGGCTCGGCATAGTTGACTAAGTCGTGCGAACTCTTATAGTGGTGGACTAGCAGATGTAGGGGATGTAGGTGTACCGGTCCACCCATCGTAAGGTGCTAGCGCTTCTGAAAGACTATGTCTCGGTCATCCATTTCTTAAACACCATGTAGTGCGAGAAACCAAGCGGAGGCGATCGAGTCTTGTGGGGAAAAGTGCGGAAACCTTTGCAGAGTGTATAAACTAATCATGATTAGTCGTGTCCCCGGTTATGGACATCTTGAGTATCTAGTACTTGAATATCATGTGAATCTCAACATGTTACTCTAATTAATTTTGATGGGTTTTTAATGAGTACTTTTAATTGGGATTGAGGATGCTGTCAACCATTCTCAGGGTTTAACAACCACCATGATAGTTAAACAAATTTATTCCTTTGCAGTAGGGAAAAACTGGCTTTATGCAAAACTGTAACCGTAGAGGTTTTCCAGCAGCCATATATGCATGTGGTATAGGCTTATTCCTTCATTACTCTCTATGGGTTACATTGCCAGCATATTCCATGTGCTGACCCGTTTTCGGGCTGCAACGTTTTATGTTGCAGACTTTTCGAATGACAGTAAGTGATACGTTAGGGTTACGATTTCCTATACTCAACTTTGCCGTTGGTGTTGATGGGAATCCACAACCTTGTTGCTTCCGCTATATTATGGATCGAGGTAATAGTATTTACGTTACTTTATACATGTGATTTACCTCTGTTATAAATCCTTCGAGTACTGTGTGTGTCAGCATACCGATCCAGGGATGACACGAAAGCACAGAGACTTGATCCATTCGGGTCGGGTCGCTACAAGATGCAAGTACGAATTGTTCATGAACTCTTTGAGCACAACAAGAACAGATATGCCAAGCAGTGGACCATCGATCTTGATCATTGGCGGAACAACCTGGAGTATTTTGGTGAGGCTTTGGCACTCTGTGAGGAGTTTGATCTTGTCAAGCTCATGTCCATCTCCTGTGATTTTGATGTTCAGCTCATCCATCAGTTCTATGCCACCGTTCACTTTGGAGAAGATGACGCGCGCAACCTCACTTTCATGTGTCGTGATGAGCTTTTTCACGTTCCCTGGAAGACCTTCTGCAATGCTATTGGGCACGATGATACCGGTCTGGAAGGAAGGGGTGGCATTCGCCCCTATGATCACCTGAGCCCATGCCTAAGGAGAAGCTTGCCCCTCTGTACATTTGGGGCCGTGGTATTATTGGTGAATCTAAGGATTTGGTGAAGGTCTATGACATCATGCATCGTGTTTTTCGCAATGTGCTTCTGCCCAAAGTGGGGAATCAAGATGAAATCCATGGCTATCTTGTTAACTTGATGGTTGCTATGAAGACCAAGGTGGGATCTGGGGAGACATTTGATGTGTCCAACTGGCTGTGGCACGAGATGTACAACATGGTCATCTACAGGAAGGTCCCCATTTATGCTCGGTTTGTCATGTGCCTTCTGAACTCCGTGTGGGCAGTTCGCCGTCCTGGAGAGCCCCTCACCTCGCCTGACAATCTTAACACTCATGAAGTCAAGCTCCTTAAGAAGAAGAAGCACGCCGAGCCACGTTTCCCTGTTGATGCTCCTGAGGATGTCTATGCCACTTCCGATGATGAGGATTTTGAGTTGGAACCAGGGGCCAAGCCCTCGTGGGTGGACAAGCTCGCTGCCAAGGTGAAGAAGACTTTCTGCCTTCAGTCTGACATCCAGAAGAGGCTGTATGAGGCACATGTCAATGAGAAGCTTGCGCGGCGTCGTCAAATTGCTATGATGAGGCACCTCAACATGTCGGTTCCGAGTGGTTCTGAGAAGAGCATCACACCGGAGGAGCGTTGGATATCTTCCCACAACACCTGGACTGATGATGAAGCCCCTCCTCAGCCCTCCACCACCATTCCTGCTGCTGATGATATCATGGAAGACTCAGATCAGGAAGATGATGAAGTTTCTGCTGATGGTGAAGATTCTGACAATGATGAAGATCTAGATGCTACCGAGGAGTCAGAGGAGGACGACTGAGCCTGGGACGATAGCTTCGCTCTCTTCCTTTTTGGTGTCCTGATGCCAAAGGGGCAGAGAGTGCGATAGGACTCGGGAGTTGCATGGGTGGTTGCGTAGTGTGTGCCTCGTATTGAACTTGTCTGAACTTGTCTGTGGTCTCCAGTTGAACTTTGGTCGTTCTCGTTTGCTTTGTGTGGATTTTGTGCCACTCCTGCTATCTTATCTCTATGCTTGTTGGTCTCTATTGGCAGGATTGCTCTTGTTTCATTGTGTTGGCTACCTTCTTGTTATATGATCTTTGTGGCCAGTCTATAAAACCTAGGGGGAGTCTCGACCTAGGGCTCACATGTAGGGGGAGCTCCGTCTAGTTTCTATAGACTTCTGTCTTATATCGTGTTGTTGTCATCATCCACCAAAAAGGGGGAGATTGAAAGGGCATTTCCCTACCTTATGTTTTGGATGATGATGACAACCCTTTGTTGGTCTAATCCGTGCTAAATGTTTGAGTTCTCAATGATTAGGCTTTAAATGCCGCTTGGTGGTTCTCTCTCGAAGGAATCGTTTGAAGACGGAATCCTCTACGCTTTTTATCTCTTTGGTCGTAGGGATCCCGTACTATCAAGAGGGAATCCACTTTGGGGAGTATAGGGGATTCCATTCACGTACACCTCCTTCACCCCTCTTTTGTCGAGAGTGTGCCTCCATCTTTATCTAATCCTTGCCGTGTTTTCCCAGCGGTTGTACCGCTCTTCCAAGCGATTGTACCGCTGGCTCTTGACGCTTCTCTGCCTTTGTCGAGCGGTGGTACCGCTGCCTCCGGGCGGTGGTACCGCCACTTGTCTCTCAAAGGACAGCAGCGGTTGTTCCGGCGTGGCACCGCACATGTACCAGCCTGGGTTCTGTTGCGGTGCGGTGGCTGGGCGGTGGTGGCCCGGTTGGTCCGGTTGTTCCTTTTTCAACCGGTACAACCGGAGGTTCGAGCAGTTCTTCCGCTCGTATTTAACCGCTCAAGCGCTCAAGGCGAGCGGTTGTTCGGCGTGCACCGCCCATGTACCGGTCGGGATTCTGTTTTGATGCGGTGGCTGGGCGGTGGTGCCCGGTTGGTCGGTTATTTGCTAATAACCGTACTACCGCCGATGGTCCGGTTGTACCGCCTGGTAGGGTTCTGCAGCTACATCGTGAGTCCCGGTTGTACCGGGACAAGGAGTGGTTGTACCGCTGCAGTACTAAAAACGCAGTAACGGTTAGATTTATGAGGGCTGGTATATAAGGTGGTTCTTCCACCTACCACGCCTACCTTTGACCTCCCTCACTCCTCCATTGATGCTCTCAAGCTTTCTTGCTCGATCTCTCTCTCTAGCCACTCAAACTTGTTGATTTGCTAGGGTTTGAAGGAGGAGACCTAGATCTACACTTCCACCAAAGGATATTTAGTTCCCCCATACTTTCTAGTGTGGATTTTGTTACTCTTGGGTGTTTGAGCACCCTAGACGGTTGAGGTCACCTCGAGGCCATATTCCATTGTGGTGAAGCCTCGTGGTTTCGTTGGGAGCCTCCAATTGTTGTGGAGATTGCCCCAACCTTGTTTGTAAAGGTCCGTTGCCGCCTTCAAGGGCACCATTAGTGGAATCACGGCATCTCGCATTGTGTGAGGCGTGAGGAGATTCTGATGGCCCTAGTGGCTTCTTGGGAGCATTGTGCCTCCACATCGCTCTAACGGAGACGTACTTCCCCTCAAAGGAAGGAACTTGGTAACACATCCTCGTCTCCACCGCTCCACTCTTGGTTATCTTATCCCTTTACTTGTGCAAGCTTATTTGTGTTCCTATCCTTGCTTGCTCTTGTGCTTGTGTTGTTTGCATCATATAGGTTGTCCACCTAGTTGCACATCTAGACAACCTTTATTATTGCAAAGTTTAAATTGGTAAAGAAAAGCTTAAAAATTGTTAGTTGCCTATTCACCCCCACCCCCTCTAGTCAACTATATCGATCCTTTCAGCAGTGCTCAAGAGGTAGCAAGAAGGATTTCTGGCGCCATTGCCGGGGAGGCTTACGCAAAGTCAAGTCAAGATTTGACTCCCGACAACGAGCCATTTCTGGCGCCGTTGCCGGGGAGTCTACGCAAAAGTCAACTTACCAAGTACCCATCAAAAACCCTTATCTCCCGCATTACATTATTTGCCATTTGCCTCTCGTTTTCCTCTCCCACACTTCACCCTTGCCGTTTTATTTGCCCTCTCTTTTCTGTTTGCCTCCCTCTTTCTTTTTTTGCTCCTCGCTTTTTCTGCCGTTATGTCTGAAATTGGGGAAACTATTGTCGATATGGACAATAGTAATAATATGGAAAACTCTATTGCTCCTGCTGAAGAACCCCCTATCTTGCATACAGAAAAATTCCGAATTGGTGGTGGTAATATTATTGGAAAAGGGGTCATTCAAGATTTCTTTACTTGTGCCGGTTCTTTGTCTTCTATGGGCAGTTCTATTCTTCATAGAACTAGTAGTCTCTCTAGACTATGTTGCTTTTAATGAGAACCTTAGAAAAAAGGTTCCTACCAATGTTCTAGTTGATAGAATTTCTAAACTTAATAATGATTTTGCTATTCGAAATAATGAGCTAGGATATTCTCTCGAGTATAGGCTCACAAAGTTCTGTCAAAAGAATGCTTACAATGATGAATTGGTTGTGCAATACGAAGGGCCGAAGGAGGAACCTATACCCCCTAAAGTTGATCTTGGGGACTTTTGTCCCATTAAATTTAGCCCTTTTGATTACTTTTGCTTGCCTCAAAGAAAACACACTGCTGAACATAGAGAATATGAAATGAGTTTTACTGATCTATCCTATTATTATGGCAATACCTAGATCTATCCTTGCTATTATGCCTAGCTAGGGGCGTTAAACAATAGCGCTTGTTGGGAGGCAACCCAATTTTATTTTTAGTTTTTTGCTTTTTGCTTCTGTTTAGGAATAAATATTTGATCTAGCTTCTGGTTAGATTTGTTTTTATGTTTTAATTATTGTTTGTGCCAAGTTTAACCTATAGGATCTTCTTGGATGATAGTTATTTGATCTTGCTGAAAATTCCAGAAACATTCTGTTCATGAAATAATTGTTAAAAATCACGAGAACGTGATAAATATTGATTCCAATTTCTGCTGATCAATAAACAAATTATCTAGGTCATCCTATTTTGGCTGAATTTTTGGAGTTCCAGAAGTTTGCGTTAGTTACAGATTAGTACAGACTGTTCTGTTTTTGACAGATTCTGTTTTTCGTGTGTTGTTTGCTTATTTTGATGAACCTATGGCTAATAAATAGTTTATAAACCATAGAGAAGATAGAATACATTAGGTTTAACACCAATATAAATAAAGAATGAGTTCATTACAGTACCTTGAAGTGGTGTTTTGTTTTCTTTAAGCTAACGGAGCTCACGAGATTTTCTCATTAAGTTTTGTGTTGTGAAGTTTTCAAGTTTTGGGTAAAAGATTTGGTGGATTATGGAACAAGGAGTGGCAAGAGCCTAAGCTTGGGGATGCCCATGGCACCCCAAGATAATCTAAGGACACCAAAAATCCAAAGCTTGGGGATGCCCTGAAGGCATCCCTCTTTAAATCTACTTCCATCGGTAACTTTACTTGGAGCTATATTTTTATTCACCACATGATATGTGTTTTGCTTGGAGCGTCTTGTATTATTCGAGTCTTTATTTGTTAGTTTACCAAAATCATCTTTTTTGTACACACCTTTCGATGAGAGACACACATGATTCGGAATTTATTAGAATACTCTATGCGCTTCACTTATATCTTTTGAGCTATATAGTTTTTGCTCTAGTGCTTCACTTATATCTTTTAGAGCACGACGATGGTTTTGTTTTATAGAAATTATTATTCTCTCATGCTTCACTTATATTATTTTGAGAGTCTTAAACAGCATGGTAATTTGCTTAAATTGGGAAATTAATCCTAATATGCTAAGTATTCAAGACTAGTAAAAGAACTTTCTTATGAGTGTGCTGAATGCTAAGAGAAGTTTGATGCTTGATGATTGTTTTGAGATATGGAGGTAGTGATATTAAAGTTGTGCTAGTTGAGTAGTTGTGAATTTGAGAAATACTTGTGTTGAACTTTGCAAGTCCCATAGCATGCACGTATGGTAAACGTTATGTAACAAATTTGAAGCATGAGGTGTTCTTTGATTGTCCTCCTTATGAGTGGCGGTCGGGGATGAGCGATGGTCTTTTCCTACGAATCTATCCCCCTAGGAGCATGCGCGTAGTGCTTGGTTTTTGATGACTTGTAGATTTTTGCAATAAGTATGTGAGTTCTTTATGACTAATGTTGAGTCCATGGATTATACACACTCTTATCCTTCCATCATTGCTAGCCTCTTCGGTACCGTGCATTGCCCTTTTTCACATAGAGAGTTGGTGCAAACTTCGCCGGTGCATCCAAACCCCGTGATATGATATGCTCTTTCACACATAAACCTCCTTATATCCTCCTCAAAACAGCCACCATACCTACCTATTATGGCATTTCCGTAGCCATTCCAAGATATATTGCCATGCAACTTTCCACCGTTTCATTTATCATGACACGTTCATCATTGTCATATTGCTTTACATGATCATGTAGTTGGCATTGTATTTGTGGCAAAGCCACCGTTCATAATTCTTCATACATTTCACTCTTGATTCATTGCTATCCCGGTATACCGCCGGAGGCATTCATATAGAGTCATACTTTGTTCTACTATCGAGTTGTAATCATTGAGTTGTAAATAAATAGAAGTGTGATGATCACCATTCATAGAGCATTGCCCCAATAAAAAAAGAGAAATGCCAAATAAAAAAAAGAGAAGGCCCAAAAAAAGATAAAATAAAAAGGGGCAATGCTACTGTCCTTTTTCCACACTTGTGCTTCAAAGTAGCACCATGATCTTCATGATAGAGAGTCTCTTGTTTTGTTACTTTCAGATACTAGTGGGAATTTTTCATTATAGAACTTGGCTTGTATATTCCAACAATGGGCGTTCTCAAATGCCCTAGGTCTTCGTGAGCAAGCAAGTTGGATGCACACCCACTTAGTTTCTTTTGTTGAGCTTTCATGCATTTATAGCTCTAGTGCATCCGTTGCATGGCAATCCCTACTCCTTGCATTAACATCAATCGACGGGCATCTCCATAGCTCATTTATTATCCGCGTTGATACAAGACTCTCCTTTTTTGTCTTCTCCACATAACCCCCATCATTATATTCTATTCCACCCATAGTGCTATATCCATGGCTCACGCTCATGTATTGCGTGAAGGTTTAAAAAGTTTGAGATTACTAAAGTATGAAACAATTGCTTGGCTTGTCATCGGGGTTGTGCATGATGAGAGCATTCTTGTGTGACGAAAATGGAGCATGACTAAACTATATGATTTTGTAGGGATGAACTTTCTTTGGCCATGTTATTTTGAGAGGACATAATTGCTTAGTTAGTATGCTTGAAGTGTTATTACTTTTATGTCAATATTAAACCTTTATCTTTAATCTTTTGGATCTGAACATTCATACCACAATTAAAAGAATTACATTGAAATTATGCCAAGTAGCATTCCACATCAATTTTTTTTTATCATTTACCTACTCGAGGACGAGCAAGAATTAAGCTTGCGGATGCTTGATACGTCTCCAACGTATCTATAATTTTTGATTGCTCCATGCTATATATTCTGTTTTGGACATTATTGGGTTTTATTATACACTTTTATATTATTTTTGGGACTAATCTATTAACCGGAGGCCCAGCCCCAAAATTGTTGTTTTTTGCCTATTTCAGAGTTTCGCATAAAAAGAATATCAAACGGAGTCCAAACGGAATGAAACCTTCGGGAACGTGATTTTCGGAACAAACGTGATCCAGAGGACTTGGACCCTACATCAAGACATCAACTAGGAAGGCACGAGGTAGGGGGCACGCCTACCCCCTGGGCGCGCCCTCCACCCTCGTGGGCCCCATGTTGCTCCACCGACGTACTTCTTCCTCCTATATATACCTGTGTACCCCCAAACTACCAGATACGGAGCCAAAAACCTAATTCCACCGCCGCAACCTTCTGTACCCGTGAGATCCCATCTTGGGGCCTTTTTCGGCGTCCTGTTGGAGGGGGCATCGATCACGAAGGGCTTTTACATCAACACCATAGCCTCTCCGATGATTTGTGAGTAGTTTACCTTAGACCTTCGGGTCCATAGTTACTAGCTAGATGGCTTCTTCTCTCTTTTTGGATCTCAATACAATGTTCTCCCCCTCTCTTGTGGAGATCTATTCGATGTAATCTTCTTTTGCGGTGTGTTTGTTGAGACCGATGAAATGTGGGTTTATGATCAAGTTTATCTATGAATAATATTTGAATCTTCTCTGAATTCTTTTATGTATGATTGGTTATCTTTGCAAGTCTCTTCGAATTATCAGTTTGGTTTGGCCTACTAGATTGATCTTTCTTGCAATAGGAGAAGTGCTTAGCTTTGGGTTCAATCTTGTGGTGTCCTTTCCCAGTGACAGTAGGGGCAGCAAGGCGCGTATTGTATTGTTGCCATCGAGGATAACAAGATGGGGTTTATATCATATTGCATGAGTTTATCGCTCTACACCATGTCATCTTACTTAAAGCGTTATTATGTTCTTTTGAACTTAATACTCTAGATGCATGCTGGATAGCGGTCGATGTGTGGAGTAATAGTAGTAGATGCAGGCAGGAGTCGATCTACTTGTCTCGGACGTGATGTCTATATACATGATCATACCTAGATATTCTCATAACTATGCTCAATTCTATCAATTGCTCAACAGTAATTTGTTCACTCACTGTAATACTTATGCTCATGAGAGAAGCCACTAGTGAAACCTATGGCCCCCGGGTCTATTTCCATCATATTAATCTCCCGTCAACAAGCTATTTCCAGCGCCGTGTTTATTTTGCTTTCTTTACTTTGCATCTTTATCGTAAAAATACCAAAAATATTATCTTATCATATCTATCAAATCTCACTCTCGTAAGTGACCGTGAAGGGATTGACAACCCCTTTATTGCGTTGGTTGCGAGGATTTATTTGTTTGTGTAGGTGCGAGGGACTCATGCGTGGCCTCCTACTGGTTTGATACCTTGGTTCTCAAAAACTGAGGGAAATACTTACGCTAATTTGCTGCATCACCCTTTCCTCTTCAAGGGAAAACCAACGCAGTGCTCAAGAGGTAGCACCTATTCATCCAACCCCCACCGGGAACTGTTCATCCAACCCCCCCAACAACGCTCACTATTTATCAAGAGGCAGCAGGTTCGATCGGCTTCAGTTAGCAGCAGTAGCGAAGGAATCGCTCGATCGGGTTCAGTTAACAGCCAGATCGATCGAGCGCTCGGGTTCAGTAACGCGTAGCATGCAGTGCAATCGCTCGGGTTCAGTAGGCGAATGCCTCACTCGGGTTCAGTTAGAGCCCAACGCTTTGCACCCACGCGCGTACGTGTATGAGAGAAACGCGCATCGCTCGGTCCCGACCACCCACCGTAACCGGGAACTCCCCGATATTTTCTTCACCCTTGCTTCTACCACGGTTTTTTCCGTCATGGACGGCCCAAAGAATGTCATGCAGCTGCGTCTCCGGCCAACCCAGGACGAAAAGCCCATTTTCTGTCATGATTTTTTTCATAGAAGTAGGAGCCCACCACATCTATGATGATACCGGGTTTTGTCACAATTATTGTTATAGAAGTGTCATAAGCATGATAGAAAAAAAATTCTTTCAGCCCAAAATATCACGGATGTGTCTTTTTTTGTAGTGTCTATTCATGTAGGAGTAGACCCCATCTTGTTATCCTTAATAGCAATTATACATGCGTGCCTCCCTGCCCCTTCTGTCACTGGGAGAGGACACCACAAGATCGAACCCATCACAAATCACCTCTTCCCATGGCAAGAAAAATCGATCTAGCCGGCCTAACTAAACCAAAGATTCGAAGAAGAAATACGAGGCTATAAGTAATCATGCATATAAGAGATCAAATATAACTCAAATAACTTTCATGGATATAGATATGATCATAAACTCAAACTTCATCGGATCCCAACATACACACCACAAAAAGTCATTACATTAAATAGATCTCCAAGAGACCATTGTATTGAGAACCAAAGAGAGAGAGAGAGAGAGAGAGAGAGAGAGAGAGAGAGAGAGAGAGAGAGAGAGAGAGAGAGAGCCATCTAGCTACTTCCTACAGACCCGTAGGTCTATGGTGGACTACTCACGCATCATCGGAGAGGCACCAATGAGGATGATGAACCCCTCCGTGATGGTGTAGATTGGATCTCGTGGTTCTGGAACTTGCAGTGGCTGGAATTGTGTTTTGTCATCTCCCCTAGGGTTTCTGAAATATTTGGGAATTTATAGGACGAAGTGGCGGTGCAGGAGACCTCCATGGGGCCCACAACCCCCTAGGCCCGGCAGGGGCCTCTTGCGTTCCTTGGTGGGTTGTGCTCCCCATGGGGCCCCCCTCTGGTGCTTTCTTGGCCCCCAAGGTGTCTTCTGCTCCAAAAAAAGTCTCCAAAAAGTTCTGTGGTATTTGGACTTTGTTTGGTACTGATATTCTGCGAAGTAAAAAACAAGCAAAAAGCAACAACTAGCACTGGGCACTATGTCAATAGGTTAGTCCCAAAAAATGGTATAAAGTTGCTGTAAATGATTGTAAAACATCCAAGAATGATAATATTGCATGAACAATAAAAAATAATAGATACGTTGGACACGTATCAAGCCCCCTCCTTCTTCCTTGGCCTCCCCCCTAGATGGGAGGAGGGTTTCCCCTCTGGTCCATGGCCTCCATGGCGGCGTTCCTGTTTCGTGTTCCTGTTTCTGGCCCTTCACCGTTTCTTAATATCCGGAGATCCGTAACTCCAATCAGGGGCGAGCCCTCTGTTGTGCCAGCAGATAGCACATGACACCGAGTAAAAAAATGTCTTAACTTTTCACTATAGCCCCCACATACACTGGGACACCCCTAATTTTTCTAGAGGGACACCCGTACAACCAGGCTCCACCCAACACAATGCAAGTGCAGCCCAACGTGTGAGGAAGGCCCAGTCCAACCTGTCTTGATGCGCGTAGTAGATCGATCAATTCGTGCTTTCCTGTTCATTTGCTCCATGCTGCACTTTTTGCCCTTGACCTTTCACTTTTGTCTGTATCCCCCCGTACACAGTACTCGCAGCCTATCGCCATATCACGGCAAGTCGTCGAACCAGTGGAGAAAAGAAGGAACAAGTACGCTGCATCAATCCCCAAACTCAATGCGGTGTGCCTCAACCTCTATTGCATATCCGATTCTAATTATATATTATTTCTCTAACCCTAGGGAATTAGGGCTACTAAATAAGACTAGAGATTTTGATTGTATTGGATAATTGTAATATTTTAAATAATTGTGCACCGAGTGGAGACCAATATTGCAACACTCTAGGACGCCAGCACAATATCAAGTAAGTTTAAGTTACATTCAAGTATTCTGTGTGTACACATGATTCATAGTTCTTTTCTTCCTTCCAAATTTTCATAGTATTCTGTGTGTTTAATATTTGTGAGCTCTCTCAAAAATGGAGACAAGAAAACATATTGTGTTTCCCTTGGTTTATCGGACTTATTATTGCAGAATTGTAATTAGTACATTACTAAGTGGTTTTGTTTCTTTTGATTTGTAGGCAATCAAGATCTAGTGTTGCATTTTCTTGTCATCGGTAATACTTTATTCATAATCTAGACACTTCGGTTCTTCTTCAATGTTCAATTTCCTACCATCAACATATATTTCAAGTGAAACTCTTCATTTTGGATCTCTAGTAAGCATATTCAACGTTATATTGTATTCTTGGTATATTGTATGGTTATAAGTTTGTTACTTTTATCTATATAATTACTTGATATCGACATATATGTGATAGAGATGGGACCCCGGGTCATTTTTGTCCTGGGTCCGCCCCTGACTCCGATTGCGCTGAAATTTTAACACAATTTTTTCCTGGATATAAACTTCCTTGCGGCTGAAGAAGAGCCCCAACTGACTTACGGGGTGGACACTAGGCACCACCATGCGGCAGGGGGCCCATGCGTGCCCTGGTGGGTAGTGGAGGTTGTGGGCCTCCGTTTGCATTGATTACACCTCCAAAAAATCACATATATTCCAAAATAAATCTCTGTAAATTCTTATGGCATTTGGACTTCGTTTGATATCGATATCCTATGAAACAAAAAACATGCAACAAATAGGAACTGGAACTGGACATTGGATCAATATGTTAGTCCCAAAAATAATATAAAATGTTGCCAAAAGTATGTAAAATTTGTAGAATATTGGCATGAAATAATCAAAAATTATAGATACAACGGAGACGTATCACCCTCCTTAATCAGATATTTCCACTTCTGCAAAAGATT
Source organism: Aegilops longissima (assembly GCA_021605205.1). Classification (NCBI taxonomy): domain Eukaryota; kingdom Viridiplantae; phylum Streptophyta; class Magnoliopsida; order Poales; family Poaceae; genus Aegilops; species Aegilops longissima. Next base: position 151,501,161 of record CM038679.1, read on the forward strand.
GAAAGTTTCAAAGCACAGTCAACCACCTTGTTAGGGAACACTTGTTCGATTTTAAACTTATTTTTGATCGTCCATAGGGTCCAACACATGGCAGAGAAGCCAGACCAAAACAACCTCCTGTACTGCCCAAACATGGGGGACACTAGCGCCCTCAGATCAACAAAGTTAGAAGGAGCCCATGACACATCCAACCAATCCCATAAGACATCTCCAAAACAACTGGGCTAGGGGGCACCGAAACAAAATGTGATTAGTATCCTCAAGGCAACCACACAAGGCACAGAACTCCGATCCAGGGCCGTGCCTCTTCTTAATCTTATCCATAGTAGGCAACCTGCCCCTCAAGGCCTGCCGCATGAAAATCTTAATTTTTGGTGGCACCCTAGCCTCCCAAATGGGCTTGAACAAAGATACAACTGGACCACCAAACAAAACACGATAAAGAAAAATGACCAGAGGTAGAATGGGGCCAAGAGACCACACCCCGAGCCTCCAAGAACACTGGGAGGAGAGCAGCAAGACGATGCTAGTCCTCCAACTCTACAGGAGACAGGACCCGGTGAAAGCCAAGGTCCCAACCTTTGGCCGCGAGCTCCGCGGTCGAGGCCGAGGGGGACGAAACAAAAGAAAAAAGAATAGGAAAGGAAACCGCGAGGGGACCATCCCCAACGCACCAGTCCAGGCAGAATCTAACTGACGCACCATTGCAACCGAAAATTTAACCATGGCTCTGAAATCATCCCAAACATTAAGCATACGCCAAAATTGAGACACAGAAGAGCCGCCCATAGGGTTATAAATGAGGGGAGAGGAGAGTGGGAAGTACTTGATCTTAAGGATACGCAGCCAAAGTGCTTCAAGAGAAGAAGAGAGAATGTGCCACCATCACTTAAGAATCAGACGCTTGTTCATAGTGGAAGTATTGAGGATCCCCAAACCCCCCATCCTTTTAGGCATGCACATAAGTTTCCACTTGACCAATCTGTATTTTTTTATTATCCATGGTATTCCAGTAAAATCCACTCTTGTGCTTATCAAAACCAGCATGAGTACCTTCCAGGAGATGATATGTCTCCAACGTATCTATAATTTTTTATTATTCCATGCTATTATAGTATCAATCCTGCATGTTTATTATGCAATTATATATATTTTTGGTACTAACCTATTAACCTAGTGCCCAGTGCCAGCTGCTGTTTTTTTGCTTGTTTTATGCTTTTAGGAAATCAATATCAAGTAGAGTCCAAATGCAGAAAAACTTTGGATTAAGTTTTTCTGGACCAAAAGGGACCCTAGAAGGTTTGGGAGAAGACCTAACGAGCCACGAGGGAGCGAAAATTTGGGGAGGCGCGCCCCATGGGAGGGGGGGCAGGCTTGTGACCCCTTGCTACCTCTTGAGCACTGCGTTAGATTTCCCCGAAGAGGAGAGGATGATGCAGCAAAGTAGAGTAAGTATTTCCCTCAGTTTTTGAGAACCAAGGTATCAATCCAAGAGGAGGCTACGCCAGAGTCCCTCGTACCTACACAAAAAAATAGCTCAACGCAACCAACGCGATTAGGGATTATCAATCCTTCACGGTCACTTACGGAGTGAGATCGATAGAGATGATAGATAATATTTTGGTATTTTTGGTATAGAGATGCAAAGTGAAAAGTAAAAGGCAAAGTAAAAAGCAAAGCAATAATAAAGTGATGGAGATTGATATGATGAGAATAGACCCGGGGCCATAGGTTTCACTAGTGGCTTCTCTCAAGAGCATAAGTATTCTACAAGGGTGAACAAATTACTGTTGAGCAATTGATGAATTGAGCATAGTTATGAGAATATCTAGTTATGATCATGTATATAGGCATCACGTCCGAGACAAGTAGACCGACTCCTGCCTGCATCTACTACTATTACTCCACTCATTGACCGCTATCCAAAGATGCATCTAGAGTATTAAGTTAAAAACAGAGTAACGCCTTAAGCAAGATGACATGATGTAGAGGGATAGTTTCATGCAATATGATAAAAACCCCATCTAGTTATCCTCGATGGCAACAATACAATACGTGCCTTGCTGCCCCTTCTATCACTGGGAAAGGACACCGCAAGATTGAACCCAAAGCTAAGCACTTCTCTCATTGCAAGAAAAACCAATCTAGTAGGCCAAACCAAACTGATAATTCGAAGAGACTTGCAAAGATAACCAATCATACATAAAAGAATTCAGAGAAGATTCAAATATTATTCATAGATAGACTTGATCATAAACCCACAATTCATCGGTCTCAACAAACACACCGCAAAAAGAAGATTACATCGAATAGATCTCCACGAGAGAGGGGGGGCATTGTATTGAGATCCAAAAAGAGAGAAGAAGCCATCTAGCTACTAACTATGGACCCGAAGGTCTGAGGTAAACTACTCACACTTCATCGGAAGGGGCTAGGATGATGTAGAAGCCCTCCGTGATGATGGCCCTCTCCGTGAGCTCCTAACAGGCCCCAAGATGGGATCTCGTGGATCTGAGAAAGTTGCGGCGGTGGAATTAGGTTTTTGGCTCCGTATCTGATTGTTTGGGGGTACGTAGGTATATATAGGAGGAAGGAGTATGTCGGTGGAGCTTCGAGGGGCCCACGAGGTAGGGGGCGTGCCCTGGGGGGTGCCCTCCACCCTCGTGACCGCCTCATGGCTTTCTTGATGGAGGGTCCAAGTCTCCTGGGTCTTATCTGACGAGAAAATCACGTTCCCGAAGGTTTCATTCCGTTTGGACTCCGTTTGATATTATGTTTCTCCGAAACACCGAAATAGGCAAAAAACAACAATTCTGGGTTGGGCCTCTGGTTAATAGGTTAGTCCCAAAAATAATATAAAAGTGGAAAATAAAGCCCAATATAGTCCAAAATAGTAGATAATATAGCATGGAGCAATCAAAAATTATAGATACGTTCGAGACGTATCAGGCATCCCCAAGCTTAATTCCTGCTCGTCCTCGAGTAGGTAAATGATAAAAAGAGAAATTTTGATGCGGAGTGCTACTTGGCATAATTTCAATGTAAATCTTCTCAATTGTGGTATGAATATTCAGATCCAAAAGATTCAAGACAAAAGTTCATGTTGACATAAAAAAAATAATACTTCAAGTATACTAACAAAGCAATTATGTCTTCTCAAAATAACATGGCCAAAGAAAGTTATCCCTACAAAATCATATAGTCTGGCTATGCTCTATCTTCACCACACAAAGTATTTAAATCATGCACAACCCCAATGACAAGCCAAGCAATTGTTTCATACTTTTGGCATTTTCAAAACTTTTTCGATCTTCACGCAATACATGAGCGTGAGCCATGGATATAGCACTATATGTGGAATAGAATGATGGTTGTGGAGAAGACAAAAAGAGGGGAAGATAGTCTCACATCAACTAGGCGTATCAATGGGCTATGGAGATGCCCATCAATAGATATCAATATGAGTGAGTAGGGATTGCCATGCAACGGATGCACTAAGAGCTATAAGTATATGAAAGCTCAACAAAAGAAACTAAGTGGGTGTGCATCCAACTCGCTTGCTCACGAAGACCTAGGGCATTTTGAGGAAGCCCATCATTGGAATATACAAGCCAAGTTCTATAATGAAAAATTCCCACTAGTATATGAATGTGACAAAATGAGAGACTCTCTATCATGAAGATCATGGTGCTACTTTGAAGCACAAGTGTGGTAAAAGGATAGTACTCCCTCCGTTTTTATTTACTCTGCATATTAGAGTTGACTGAAGTCAAACTTCATAAATTTTGACCAAGTTTATAGAAAATAATATAGACATTTGTCATAATAAATCTATACGATGTGAAAGTACAATCAACAATAAATCTAATGTTGTTGATTTGTTATTGTATATCTTAATATTTTTGTTTATAAATTTAGTCAAAGTTTGTAAAGCTTGACTTTGACCAAAGCTAATATGCGAACTAAATAAAAACGGAGGGAGTAACATTGTCCTTTCCTCTCTTTTTCTCTCATTTTTTTCCTTTTTTTATTTGGGCCTTTTTTATGGCCTCTTTTTTTTCGTCCGGAGTCTCATCACGACTTGTGGGGGAATCATAGTCTCCATCATCCTTTCCTCACTTGTGACAATGCTCTAAAAATGATGATCATCACACTTTTATTTTTCTTACAACTCAACAATTACAACTCAATACTTAGAACAAAATATGACTCTATGTGAATGCCTCCGGCGGTGTACCGGGATATGCAATGAATCAAGAGTGACATGTATGAAAGAATTATGAATGGTGGCTTTGCCACAAATACGATGTCCACTACATGATCATGCTAGCAATATGACAATGATGGAGCGTGTCATAATAAACGGAACGGTGGAAAGTTGCATGGCATAATATCTCGGAATGGCTATGGAAATGCCATGATAGGTAGGTATGGTGGCTGTTTTGAGGAAGGTATATGGTGGGTATATGATACCGGCGAAAGGTGTGCGGTATTAGAGAGGCTAGCAATGGTGGAAGGATGGGAAAATAGTGCGTATAATCCATGGACTCAACATTAGTCATAAAGAACTCACATACTTATTGCAAAAATCTAAAAGTTATCAAAGCAAAGTATTACGCGCATGCTCCTAGGGGGATAGATTGGTAGGAAAAGACCATCGCTCGTCCCCGACCGCCACTCATAAGGAAGACAATCAATAAATAGATCATGCTCCGACTTCATCACATAACGGTTCACCATACGTGCATGCTACGGGAATCACAAACTTTAACACAAGTATTTCTCAAATTCACAACTACTCAACTAGAATGATTCTAATATCACCATCTTCATATCTCAAAACAATTATCAAGCATCAATCTTTTCTTAGTATTCAATGCACTCAAAAGAAAGTTTTACAAATCTTGAATACCAAGCATATTATTATTAAGCAAATTACCATGCTATTAAAGACTCTCAAAATAATGTAAGTGAAGCATGAGAGATCAATAGTTTCTATAAAACAAATCCACCACCATGCTCTAAAAGATATAAGTGAAGCACATAGAGCAAAACTATAAAGCTCAAAGGATATAAGTGAAGCACATAGAGTAAAATTATATAGCTCAAAAGATATAAGTGAAGCACATAGAGTATTCTATAAAATTCCAAATCATGTATGGCTGTCTCAAAAGGTGTGTACATCAAGGATGATTGTGGCACACTAACAAACAAAGACACAAATAATACAATGTGGTGAATAAAAATATAGCCCCAAGTAAAATTACCGATGGAAGTAGACGAAAGAGGGGATGCCTTCCGGGGCATCCCCAAGCTTTGAATTTTTGGTGTCCTTAGATTATATTGGGGGTGCCATGGGCATCCCCAAGCTTAGGCTCTTGCCACTCCTTGTTCCATAATCCATCAAAAGATTTCACCCAAAACATGAAAACTTCACAACACAAAACTCAATAGAAATCTCGTGAGCTCCGTTAGCGAAAGAAAACAAAAGATCACTTCAAGTTACTGTAATGAACTCATTCTTTATTTATATTGGTGTTAAACCTACTGTATTCCAACTTCTCTATGGATTATAAACTATTTTACTAACCATAGATTCATCAAAATAAGCAAACAACACACGAAAAAAAGAATCTGTCAAAAACAGAACAGACTGTAGTAATCTGTAAATAGCGCAAACTTCTGGAACTCCAAAAAATCTACCAAAATAGGACGACCTAGAAAATTTGTTAATTGATCAGAATAAATTGTAATCAGTGTTTTACCACGTTCTGGTGAGTTGTAAAAATTGTTTTTGTGAACAGAAAGTTTCTGGAAATTACAGCAAGATCAAATAACTATCATCCAAGAAGATCCTCTTGGTCTAACTTGGCACAAACTCTAATTAAAACACAAAACCACATCTAAACAGAAGGTAGATGGATTATTTATTCCTAAACTGAAGAAAAAACAAAAAAACTAAAAATAAAATTGGGTTGCCTCCCAACAAGCGCTATCGTTTAACGCCCCTAGCTAGGCGTAAAAGCGAGGATAGATCTAGGTATTGCCATCTTTGCTAGGCAATCCATAACTGGATCTCATGATAGATTCATATGGTAATTTTATTTTCTTTCTAGGGAAGTGTTCCATGCCCTTTTTTAATGGAAATTGAAATCTAATATACCCTTCCTTCATATCAATAATCGCACCAATCGTTCTAAGGAAAGGTCTACCAAGAATAATAGGGCAAGAAGGATTGCAATCTATATCAAGAACGATAAAATCTACGGGCACATAATTCCTATTTGCAACAATAAGTACATCATTAATTCTTCCCATAGGTTTCTTAATAGTGGAATCCGCAAGATGCAAGTTTAGAGAGCAATCATCAAAATCACGGAAATCTAGCAAATCACACAAAGTTTTGGGAATAGTAGAGACACTAGCACCCAAATCACATAAAGCATAAAACTCATGATCCTTAATTTTAATAGTAGGTTCCCACTCATCATGAAGTTTTCTAGGGATAGAAACTTTCAACTCAAGTTTTTCTTCATAAGATTGCATCAAGGCATCAACGATATGTTCGGTAAAGGCTTTATTTTGACTATAAGCATGAGGAGAATTTAGCATGGATTGCAACAAGGAAATACAATCAAATAAATAGCAACTTTCATAATTAAATTCCTTGAAATCCAATATAGTGGGTTTAGCAACATCTAGGGTTTTATTTCTTTCAATCCCACTTTTATCAATTTCATCATCAAGATCTAAATACTCCGAATTTTTGGAACGCCTTCTAGGTAGAGGAAGATCATATTTAGTTCCATCAAGATTCATATTGCAAAACAAAGATTTAATAGGGGACACATCAATAAATTTTAGATCTTCATCTTGATTTTCATATTGGAAGAACACGCTTTAATAAAGGCATCTTTCATAGCACTCGTCCTAGCGGTTCTTTCCTTGCACTCATCAATGGAAATTATCATGACTTTGAGAGACTCATTGATATCATGCTTAGGAGGAATAGATCTAAGCTTTAAAGAATCAACCTCAAGAGAAATTCTATCAACGTTCCTAGCCAAATCATCAACTTTAAGCAATTTCTCTTCAAGCAAAGCATTAAAATTCTTTTGTGAATTCATAAACTCTTTAAAACTATTCTCAAATTCAGAGGGCATCTTATTAAAATTTCCATAAGAGTTGTTGTAGGAATTTCCATAATTATTAGAAGGATTACTAGGATAAGGCCTAGGATTAAAATTCCCTCTATACGCGTTGTTACCAAATTTATTCCTACCAACAAAATTCACATCCATAGATTCATTATTATTCTCAATCAAAGTAGACAAAGGCATATCATTAGGATCAGAAGAAACACTCTTAGTAGCAAATAATTTCATAAGTTCATTTATCTTTCCACTCAAAACATTAATTTCTTCTATCGCATGCACTTTTTTATTGGTGGATCTTTTAGTGTGCCATTGAGAATAATTTACCATAATATTATCTAGGAGTTTAGTAGCATCTCCTAAAGTGATTTCCATAAAAGTGCCTCCCGCGGCCGAATCAAAAAGATTTCTAGAAGCAAAATTCAATCCGGCATAATTTTTTTGTATAATCATCCACAAATTCAAACCATGAGTAGGGCAATTACGTATCATTAATTTCATTCTCTCCCAAGCTTGTGCAACATGTTCATGATCAAGTTGCTTAAAATTCATAATGTCGTTTCTAAGAGAGAGGATCTTAGCGGGAGGAAAATACTTAGAGATAAAAGCATCTTTGCACTTGTTCCAAGAATCAATACTATTTTTAGGCAAAGACGAAAACCAAGCTTTAGCACGATCTCTAAGCGAAAAAGGAAGTAGCTTCAAATTAACAATATCATTATCGACATCTTTCTTCTTTTGCGTATCACATAAATCAACGAAGCTATTCAGATGAGTAGCGACATCTTCACTAGGAAGGCCGGCGAATTGATCTTTCATAACAAGATTCAACAAAGCAGTATTGATTTCACAAGATTCAGTATTGGCAAGAGGAGCAATTGGAGTGCTAAGGAAATCATTATTGTTGGTATTGGTATAGTCACACAATTTGGTATTATCTTGAGCCATCGCGACAAACAAGCAATCCAACACACGAGCAAACAAAAGGCAAGCGAGAAAAAGGCAAACGGAAAAAGAGAGGGCGAATAAAACGGCAAGGGTGAAGTGGGGGAGAGGAAAACGAGAGGCAAATGGCAACTAATGTAATGCAAGAGATAGGGATTGTGATGGGTACTTGGTATGTTGACTTTTACAGAGACTCACAACAGCGGCGCCAGAAATTCTTCTTGCTACCTCTTGAGCACTGCGTTGGATTTCCCCGAAGAGGAGAGGATGATGCAGCAAAGTAGTGTAAGTATTTCCCTCAGTTTTTGAGAACCAAGGTATCAATCCTGTAGGAGGCTACGCGCAAGTCCCTCGTACCTACACAAAAACAATAGCTCAACGCAACCAACGCGATTAGGGGTTGTCAATCCCTCCACGTTCACTTACGGGAGTGAGATCTGATAGAGATGATAGATAATATTTTTGGTATTTTTGGTATAGAGATGCAAAGTGAAAAGTAAAAGGCAAAGTAAAAAAGCAAAGCAATAATAAAGTGATGGAGATTGATATGCTGAGAATAGACCCGGGGGCCATAGGTTTCACTAGTGGCTTCTCTCAAGAGCATAAGTATTCTACGGTGGGTGAACAAATTACTTTTGAGCAATTGACAGAATTGAGCATAGTTATGAGAATATCTAGGTATGATCATGTATATAGGCATCACGTCTGAGACAAGTAGATCGACTCCTGCCTGCATCCACTACTATTACTCCACTATCGACCACTATCCAACATGCATCTAGAGTATTAAGTTAAAAACAGAGTAACGCCTTAAGCAAGATGACATGATGTAGAGGGATAGTTTCATGCAATATGATAAAAACCCCATATTGTTATCCTTGATGTCAACAATACAATACATGCCTTGTTGCCCCTTCTATCACTGGGAAAGGACACCGCAAGATTGAACCCAAAGCTAAGCACTTCTCCCATTGCAAGAAAAACCAATCTAGTAGGCCAAATCAAACTGATAATTCGGAGAGACTTGCAAAGATAACCAATCATACATAAAAGAATTCAGAGAAGATTCAAATATTATTCATAGATAGACTTGATCATAAACCCACAATTCATCGATCTCAACAAACACACCGCAAAAAGAAGATTACATCGAATAGATCTCCACGAGAGAGGGGGGGAACATTGTATTGAGATCCAAAAAGAGAGAAGAAGCCATCTAGCTACTAACTATGGACCCGAAGGTCTGAGGTAAACTACTCACACTTCATCGGAAGGGGCTAGGATGATGTAGAAGCCCTCCGTGATGATGGCCCTCTCCGGCGGAGCTCCGGAACAGGCCCCAAGATGGGATCTCGTGGATACATAAAGTTGCGACGGTGGAATTAGGTTTTTGGCTCCATATCTGATCGTTTGGGGGTACGTATGTATATATAGGAGGAAGGAGTACGTCGGTGGAGCTTCGAGGGGCCCACGAGGCAGGGGGCGTGCCCTGAAGGGGCGCCCTCCACCCTCGTGACCGCCTCATGGCTTTCTTGACGGGGGGTCCAAGTCTCCTGGGTCTTATTTGATGAGAAAATCACGTTCCCGAAGGTTTCATTCCGTTTGGACTCCGTTTGATATTCTATTTCTCCGAAACACTGAAATAGGCAAAAAACAACAATTCTGGGCTGGGCCTCTGGTTAATAGGTTAGTCCCAAAAATAATATATAAGTGGAAAATAAATCCCAATATAGTCCAAAATAGTAGATAATATAGCATGGATGAATCAAAAATTATAGATACGTTGGAGATGTATCACCCCTCGTGGCACCTCTTGACCTAATAGCACCACTATAAACTCCCAAATATTCCCCAAACCAGAGAGCCACCTGAAATACGTTTTCCACCGTCGCAAGTTTCTGTTCCTGCGAGATCCCATCTGGAGGCCTTCTCCGGTACTCTCCGGAAGGGGGAATCAATCAGAAGGGATTCTACATCAACCTTGCCGCCCCTCCGATGATGTGTGAGTAGTTACCACAGACCTACGGGTCCATAGCTAGTAACTAGATGGATTCTTCTCTCTTTTTGATCTTCAATACACTGTTCTCCTCAATGTTCGTGGAGAACTATTCGACGTAATCCTTTTTTGTGGTGTGTTTGTTGGGATCCGATGAATTGTGGGTTTATGATCAGATTATCCATGAATATTATTTGAGTCTTTTCTGAACTCTTTTATGCATGATTGTTATAGCTTTGTATTTCTCTCTAATCTATCCGTTTGCTTTTGCCAACTAGATTGATTTATCTTGCAACAGGAGAGGTGCTTTGTGATGGGTTCGATCTTGTGTTGCTCAACCCTAGTGACAGAAAAAGACATGACACATACTTGTATCATTGCCATTAAGGATAAAAATATGGGGTTTATTCATATTGATTGGATTTACTTTGTCTACATCATGTCATCTTGCTTAAGAGGTTGCAGCAGCGACTACGCATATATGGTGGCTAACATACGCAAATGAGAGCGAGGAGAGAAACAAAGGAACGGTCGTCAACTAGTAATGATCAAGAAGTGATCCTGAACTCCTACTTACGTCAGACATAACCCAGAAACCGTGTTCTCCTCTCGATCAACCCCGAAAAGAGACACTCACGGTTACGCACACGGTTGGTGTATTTTAATTAAGATCAAATTCGGGTTTTCTACAACCGGACATTAACAAATTCCCATCTGCCACATAACCGCGGGCACGACTCTCGAAAGTTTATACCTGCAGGGTGTCCCAACTTAGCCCATGATAAGCTCTCGCGATCAACGAAGGATATTCCTTCTCCCGGAAGACCCGATCAGTCTCGAATCCGGCTACAAGACATTTCGACAAAGAATAAAACAAGACCAGCAAAGCCGCCCGATGCGCCGACAATCCCGATAGGAGCTGCACATATCTCGCTCTCGTGGCAACACCGGATGAGACTAGCTACGAGTAAAACCAACCCTTGGGTTGCCTCAAGGTGGCCCATGAGTAGCTCGGTTCGGGCCAAGACTTGGAGAAGCACCGGTCCGGGGCTAATAAAGATGACCCTCGAGAGAGCGACTCCCAAGGAAAGGTAGGTGGTGGTGAGGCAAATGGTAAAACCAATGTTGGGCCTTGCTGGAAAAGTCTTATTCAAAGCGAACTGTCAAGGGGTCCCATAAATCACCCGACCGCGTTAGGGACGCAAAATCCGGGAACATAATACCGATATGACGGAAACTAGGGCGGCAAGAGTGGAACAAAACACCAGGCATAAGGCCGAGCCTTCCACCCTTTACCAAGTATATAGATGCATTAATTAAATAAGATATATTGTGATATCCCAACAAGTAAACATGTTCCAACAAGGAACAACATCTCCATGTTCCAACAAGGAACAAACTTCATCTTCACCTGCAACTAACAACGCTATAAGAGGGGCTGAGAAAAGCGGTAACATAGCCAAACAACGGTTTGCTAGGAAGGGTGCAAAAGGTTAGAGGCTGACATGGCAATTTGGGATGGCTTGAAAAACAGGTAATAGGTAGCGCAGCATAGCGATAGAACGAAGCAACTAGCATAGCAATGATAGTAGTGAGATCCAGGGTAGCGGTCATCTTGCCTGAAATCCCGCAAGGAAGAAGAACGAGTCCATGAAGAATATGAACGGATGAAGCCGGACCAAGCGTAGACGAACGAATCCTCACGATCGCAACGAAACAGGAACTAACAAGAAGAAGCACACAACATAGTAAACACACCACACATGAACAAGGCATGATGCACAAACGAGCATGATGCATGACAAATCTAGAAGAAGCTACTCATGGAAAGAGATGATGCAAACAAGAGCAACACATCAAAGCAAGTTTAAATGAGGCCGGAAACAACATAGAACAATTCCGGTAAGTCCTCATATGCATTATTTCGAAATTGGTCCAGATCTGAATAAACCTTATGTTCAAGTTGTTAAACAGCAAGTTAAGATGCACCACGATGATCTACACGAAATTCTAGTCAAGTTACATATAAAGTTTATTAGATTCGGAGCTACGGCCTAGAAGATATGAGCAAAACAAGATAAGCATGGCATTGGTGCAAAATGCATACAAACATCAATCAAACACCTCAAAACAAGGATGCAACATGATAATATGAAACTACATGCAAAATCAAGCAAGTTTCATATAGAGCACACTCAAAACGGAGCAACGGTTCAACACATACACTCCAAACAATATATAACACCAATCTGTCCAAAACAGCAACTAGGCATATTGCAAGCATCAAAACACTATGCTACAACATCTCAACGTAATAACAAAAAACATGGGCATGATGTACAGGTAAAGCATGAAAAAACATGAACACTGAGCTATCTCCAGAAATCACTAGAACATGCTCAAAATGACATGGCAAGATTGCAAATAATAATAGTTTCAGACTTAGCAGAAAATAACATCAGGTTGCAATGTATAGAGCTATGAAACAACATGTTACAGGAACTTATCATGGCAAACAAAGGCATGACATGAATCTACTAATTTCATAGAACAAAAGTCCTTTAGTGACCATAAGCCAAAAAGGATCAGAAAATATAGTAACACCAATGTCAATATCGCAAGTTATATTACAGATTTAAACATGGCAGGAACAACGATAAGTAGGCATGTTGGTGAGCTTGAACCACTCACCACAGAGCAATACATGGCATGGCAAGGCAATCAACAGTAAGAAGACATGGCATAGAAGCTATACATGGCAAGAACAACATCATAGGGTGCAAGGATCAACTACAACAACCTTGGCAAAATTGAATAACATGTAAACAATCTGCCAGGAAACATTTTATAGCAAAAGTAGAGCTCGATTGACTCAAGCTATGGCACTCCATAATTGCAAACAAGGGCATGGATGTATAGAGCAAGACATGTTTAACAAAACATCCTTACTTAAGTATCTCAAAATATGCATGGATCTCTCGGTAGCGTCAAGTTAACATGGCATCAAAATATCAGCAAAACAGGGGCTGAAATCAGCAACATCAAGACACCTAGTTTGCATGCTTGTGCTAGTCACCACATTGATCACAAAAATACATAGCAAGTACCACTGTAAATAAGACATGGCATATTACAAAACACATGTAGGACTCAAGTTCATAGGATGCACACATCAATCATGGCAAAAATGACAAAAGTGCAAGTTCTGATAAGAATCAGAAACTAACATCACATAGCACTCTTCCAACAGCATTTAGGGCATGAAGATGAGCTCAAATGAAAATGATGCAATGAGATGAAATGATCTACTCTTCGAGTCGAACATTTTGACATTTTACACGCGCAAAACGGAGCTATAGATGCAGAGATATGATGCGATGAAAATGCACGAAAATATTGACAGATTCGGGACTTTGATGAATTTGGAGGGGGGGAAAAGGTCAACCGCATGGCACGGACTTTGAGGCAGGAGGTGGCTCGCCGGTGCTGCGGGCTGCGGCGGCCGGAGACGCAGGCGGCCGGGCGAGGGGGCGCTGATCCGGGCTCCTCCGCCGGATCTCGCGGATCCGTCCGGGACGGCGGAGGGCGACGGGAGGCGACGGGCGGCGCGGCGGGTCCGGCGACCGGGCGAGGGAGGCGACGGCCGAGTCGGCAGCGAGGAGGCGCCAGGGCGAGGGCTCTGGCGCGCCGCAGCGAGGGGCGCTGGCGCAGCGCCAGCGGCGGCGGGCGAGGTCGCTGGGCGGCGAGGTCGCTGGCCTCGCGAAGCGCCGGCGAAGCGGGCTGGCGGCGTAGCACGGGCGGCGGGCGGCGGCGAGGCCTCGCGGGCCGGATCTGGGCCGCGCGGGCCCTGGCGGCGGGGAGGAGAGAGAGGAGGAGCGGGGACACGTGGCGGCGTCGGATTCGTCCGGCGCGGCGGCTGTACATGTCCGGCGGCGCGAGGATGAAGAAGACTAGGGTTGGACTGCGCGAAAAATCCGGGGGTGCACACATATTTATAAGTAGAGGGAGCTAGGAGACTCCAAATGAGGTGCGGTTTTCGGCCACGCGATCGTGATCGAACGACCGAGAGCATGGAGGGGAGTTTGGTGGGTTTTGGGCCACTTTGGAAGGGGTGTTGGGCTGAAAACAAAAGAGGCTTCTACGGTTACCCGGTTAACCGTTGGAGTACCAAACGACCTCCAAATGGCACGAAACTTGACAGGCGGTCTACCGGTGCTATACCAAGGCCGCTTGACAAACCTCGGTCCATTCCGAGACCGTTTAACACCCGCACATGAAAAGAGGTAAAAGGGGGCGCCGGGAGACATAGGAGTGCCGGATTGCAAAACGGGCAACGGGGAAAATGCTCGGATGCATGAGACGAACACGTATGCAAATGCGATGCACATGATGACATGATATAAAAAGCAGATGATGACATGGAAAAGTGCAACACGCAAGCACATGACATGGCAAAGACGGCGAATAACTGACAAACACCTGGCGCATCGAATCCGGGGCGTTACAATACTATAGATGCATGGTGGATATCAGTCGATGTGTGGAGTGATAGTAGTAGATGCAGGCAGGAGTCGGTCTACTTGTCGTGGACGTGATGCCTATGTACATGGTTATTGCCTTGGATATCGTCATGATTATTCACTTTTCTATCAATTGCCCAACAGTATTTTGTTCACCCACCGTATGTTATGTTCAAAAGAGAAGCCTCTAGTGAAAAGTATGGCCCCCGGGTCTATTTTAATCATATATTAAAATCCAAAAGTACCCGCTGCAATTTTACTTTACTTTATTTTGTGTTCTTGTTTATCTATCTATCACTACGAGATTTGATCCTTGCAATTAACCGCCGAGGGGTTGACAACCCCTTGTTTGCGTTGGGTGCGGGTATTTGTTATTTTGTGTGTAGGTACTGCTAACGAGGTGTTGCGTGATACGTCTCCAACATATCTATAACTTTTTATTGTTCCACGCTATTATATTATCCATCTTGGATGCTTTATATACATTATTATGCTATTTATATCATTTTTTGGGACTAACCTATTAACCCAGTGCCAGTTGCTATTTTTTCCTTGTTTTTGTCTTTACGGGAAATCAATACCAAATGGAGTCCAAACAGAACAGAAATTTTTGAGGATTTTTCTTGGACCAGAAGACACCCAGGAACCTTCGGGAGGAGGTCAGGGCGGCCACAGATCGGCGACAAGCTCACAGGACGCGCCCCAGGGGGCGCCCTGCAAGCTTGTGCCCCCCCCCCCCCGTGGCTCTCCTAACCCTAATCTTTGCTCTATAAATACCCATATATTCCCCGTATACCAGAGGGCACACCAAAAAACTTTTTCGCCGCTACAAGCTTCTGTTCTCGTGAGATCCCATCTTGGGGCCTTTTCCGACACTCCACCAGAGGGGGATTTGATCACTGAGGGATTCTACACCAACCTTGCTGCCCTTCCAATGATGTGCGGGTAGTTTACCACAGACCTACGGGTTCATACCTAGAAGCTAGATGGATTCTTCTCTCTCTTTGATCTTGAATACAATGTTCTCATCGATGTTGTTGAGGATATAGCTACTAAGTATAAACCGGCCAGGAGGGCCCGGTTCACCATAGACTGTGCTGAAGCCCATGAAGGTCTTGAAGATGGCATTCATCTAGTAAAGCTTGGAAGCCCACGGCCCAAAGGCGGATTAGGGCCCGTAGTGGTAAACCGCCATGATTATGTAAACTTGTAATGTAAGTTAGAAAGGAGAGAGACCGAGCCGGACACTTTGTATAGGTCGGCTCGGGACTCTGTAGACCGGCCGGGCGTCAACCCGTGTATATAAAGGGACGACCCGGCGGCAGTTCAAGAGAGAACAACAACTCGAGGCCTAGGCGAAGCTTATTTGCTCCCTAGTCATCGAAACCACAGCAATCCCATCACAACTAGACATAGGCTTTTACCTTTATCGAAGGGGCCGAACTAGTATAACTCTTGTGCCTTTGCGTCCGCTTTAACCCCTTCAAGTTAACCCATAGCGATGGCTCCACGACTAAGTCCTTTCACGAGGACATCTGCCGTGACAAAACCACGGCAGTTGGCGCCCACCGTGGGGCCATCGCACGATGGTTTGATGATCTTGGAGGGCAAGTTCGAAGGACTCGAAGGCTATGCTGTGGGCCGGATAACCAAGAGTCGTCGCGGCAAGCTCTACATCGACGATGCTGGCTGGGGCCCCGAGGCCGGCTCGATTGAGTACGGGTACCGGGTCCCCTTTGGTGGCATACACGTCTTTATTGGCAAGATCGGTGAATCGGGCCCTGAATTGGACACCTGCACCGACCTCGTCGAGACAGCTCAATGTGCGCGATCTGCCCAGGTCAAACCGGCCGTGAAGCGTGCCTTTGTGGGAGTCATCCACGGAGGAAGTTATGAGGACGGATCAGAATCTGGTAGCGAGACCGTCGCCTACTCTGGCGATGAGTTGTCAACCGGAGAAACTGAATCTCTATATCAGTTACAAGATGGCCGGATTGGGGGCTGTTCTGATGGTGACAGTATTCCAGACCCCTTTGATCTGCCCAACCGGGTTGGAATATTCATGGCCGGTACACAAGCAGCGCTTCACTCTTCGACTGCTGCGGCAATGATCTCCGGTTCAACAGCGGTGACGGCTGCCGGGGCAGGAGGCCCTGTGCGCCCGTCGGCTCAAGTTTTATCGATCTGTTCGATCGTTGGCTGCGCTCATGGCGAGGCTAACCCGGCGGATCAGACGCTCATAACGCAGAGATTGCGAATGTGAAGGAACAAATCACGAGGCTAAAGCGGATCTAGCAGCCGCAGACGCCAGATGACGGCAGAGCGGCCGCTTTAGATCGCGCAGCTTATAGGCTCATGTTGGATCGTAACGCGTCACATGAAGTCATGAAGAGGAAATACAGATCCGTTTGCCTTCGCTTTGAAGCGAGACCTCTTCAACACCCCGAGCGGGAACCAGTAATCCGCGGTGGTAAACCGGCGAAGCACTGGGACGGGCGCGCGCCAGCCCCGCTTAATAGATCTACCTCGCCATAACGCTAGTGTGCCTCAGGCCATGCAAACACCTCCGGGTCACTACTCCAACCCGATGGATAACCTTGTTGCAGCTGCGGCACGGCTGGAGGCTATTCCAATTGAAGGTGACTCACCACAGGCGATAGAGACACGCCGGGTCAAGGAGCTCCTTAGGACAGCTTTGGTCCAGCAGAAGCGATTCAGACACCGCGACCGGATCCACTCTACCCCCCGCCCAAGCCGGAGCTATAGCAGGCACATGGATGAACCGGCCGTATCAAGTAATGCACGGCGTGGTGCGCCCCGTGGCAACAACCCGGCAGGTGGTGTCGATAACGCCCAGGAGGTGGTGGACCGGGCCCGAGCGCGCAGGGAGGCCGAGTTAGCAACACAGAACGAGGCGCGTCAGCTTACGCCGGTTCGCCCCACCACCTCAGTCGAGCCAGGGGTCGCTTCTAGCTTGGGGGTGCCCTGTTTGATCCCCGCTTTACGCAACGTGCGCTTGCCCAAAGACTTCAAGGGTCCGCGCAAGGTGCCAAGTTACACTGCTGATTTACCTCCAGAAGCATGGATAGAGAGCTATGAGATGGCCATGGAGATGCTAGATGTGGATGAGGCCGCGTGTGCAAAGTATTTTACCATGATGCTTGAAGGGACGGCCCGTACTTGGTTAAAGAGCTTGCCGCCCAATTCTATCAGTTCATGGGCCCAGTTGCGAACCCGGTTTATCCAGAATTTCAAAGATACCTGTAAGCAGCCCATGTCCGTAGTGGACTTGGCGGCTTGTGTCCAGGGGGAAGGGGAGTCAACAACCCATTGGGCACGCCGTCTCGAAATCTTACACTCGTCGATCGGATCAACGCCGACTCTGCGATCTTAACCACGGAGGGCAACTGCGGTTTAAGCCTTTAAAGTTGAAGTTAGGGCGATGAAGCGATTTTGTAATGACATGGGAACTCTCATGGGTGCTTTAGTGAAGTATGCTGATTCTCGATAGTACCAAGGACCCCGAATCGAGGATGACGAAGCAGGAAGGAAAGAAGAACAGCAACTCGGGGCATCAACACAAACCGGCAGGCCATGGGAACGGAGGCAAACGTAAAGCGGATGGCAGCATGGACTTTGTGGCTAATACTAATGCGCAGGACAAGGGTCAGCGACGCAGAGGTAAAGCGGAGAATCGTGGTGGGGCTCCGAATCCTAACCCGGATCGCTTAAATTATTTATTGAATCAGCTCTGTCCAAAGCACGGGACGAAGGAGATGCCGGCCAACCACCTTTGGAAGGACTGTTACATTATGCAGGAGTTCGAAAACTCTAATGCTTTCCGTTATGATCATGGGTCCGGTGGTGGCTCAGGATCCGGTTTCCATGGGCCGGGTCACGATGGAGAAGCTTCCGGTTCAGGCTTCAGTGGAAATCAGGGCGGACATAACAATCAGAACAATCAGAGTAACCAAGGTGGTTACAACCAGCAGCAGCAACAGTCGGGTTATCAGAGCAACCCAAAGCAGTTGAATAGTGGGCAGTACCATGTCTTCACCACTAGCTTAGACAAGCGAGACCGGAAGGTTCAGAAGCGGGCAGTCAACGCTGTTGAACCGGTCGTGCCCCATTACCTACGCTGGTCGGAGCAGCCCATTATATGGAGTAGAGAGGATCATCCTCCCGGTCGACAATCCGGTCAGCTAGCCCTCGTGGTGGCACCTCGGTGGGGGTTATAAGTTCACCAAGGTACTCATGGATGGAGGGAGCAGCATTAACATCCTATACTATGAGACCTTCCGTCGTATGGGGCTAACGGATAAACATCTCAAACCGTCCAATACAGTGTTCCATGGTGTGGTACCTGGCAAGTCGGCATATCCTGTTGGTAAAATAGCTCTGGAAGTGGCCTTTGGTGATGACTATGACTCCAGATTGGAAACATTGACGTTTGAAGTGGTAAAAATCCAAAGTCCATATCATGCCCTGTTCGGGCGACCGGCTTATGCCAAGTTCATGGCACGACCTTGTTATATCTATTTGCAGCTCAAGATGCCGGGTCACAAGGGGACAATAACGGTTCATGGGAGCCGCAAGATCGCTTTGGAATGTGAGGAAGGTGATGCGGCCTATGCAGAGTCGGTTTGTGCTACGGAGGAGTTGAAATATTACAAGGACAACATTGATCCGGCGGACATGACCCCTTTGAATAAGCCGACTACAGAACATGATCCGACCTGAAATTCAAATCGGCAATGAGACTAAGCTTGTTGACTTCGTGCTGGCGATTCGTCCAAGCAGTTCAGCATCGGTGCCAACTTGATCCGAAATAGGAAAGCACGCCATCGAGTTCATCCGTGAGAATCGGGACATTTTTGCATGGAAGCCTTCTGACATGCCAGGTGTACCGAGGCAACTCGCTGAGCACACTCTTAATGTTGATCCCAAGTACAAACTGGTGAAGCAGTTTCTCCGCCGGTTTAACGAAGAAAGGCGCAAGGCCATTGGAGAGGAGGTGGCCAGGCTCTTAGAAGGTGGTTTTATTGTTGAAGTCTTCCATCCAGAGTGGCTTGCTAATCCGGTGCTGGTTCTTAAGAAAAACGGCACTTGGAGCATGTGTGTGGATTACAGATCTTAACAAGGCTTGTCCAGCAGATCCTTTGCCCTCCCGCATTGACCAGATTATTGATGCCATCAAGGGTTGTGAGCGCTTGAGCTTTTTGGATGCATATTCTGGGTATCATCAGATCAAGATGGCAGTTAAGGACCAGGAGAAAATAGCATTTATCACTCCCTTTGGAGCCTTCTGCTATGTATCTATGCCTTTTGGGCTCAAGAGTGCCCAAGCAACTTATCAATGCTGTGTACAGAATTGCCTGCATAAACAGATCGGCCGTAATGTGCACGCCTATGTTGATGATATTGTGGTCAAGTCAAGGGAGAAGGAGACACTGATTGACGATTTGAAGGAAACCTTTGACAACCTGCGGGTTTAGAAGATGATGCTCAACCCGCCAAATGTGTCTTTGGTGTTCCGCGAGCAAGTTATTGGGTTTTCGTGTCCAACAGGGAATTGAAGCTAATCCGGAGAAGATTACGGCTATTACCTCCTGGCTAAACCGGCGTATTAACGATGTCCAGCGTTTGGCAGGCGGATTGCCGCTGAGCGGTTTATCGGCCTCCTCGAGAGAAGGCCATCCTTTGTACCAGATGCTTGAAAAAACAGATCAGTTTATGCGAGTCCACCGCCAATGAAGCGTTGAGGGCTTAAAGCGCAATTGGCCAACCCGCCTGTGCTCGCCGCTCCCATTGACAAGGAGCCGCTTCTGCTATATGTTGCTGCTAACGCCAGGGCGGTCAGCGTGGCCATTGTGGTGGAGCGGAAGGAGGCAGGGAAGGATCATCCGGTTCAACGTCCGGTCTACTATATCAGCAAGGTACTTATCGAATCTAAGCAAAGGTATCCGCATTGGCAGAAGCTGGTATACTGAGTTTTCATGGCAAGCCGGAAGCTGAAGCAGTATTTCCAAGGGCACCCCATCACGGTGGTCAGTTCTGCTCCTTTAGGCGATATCATACAGAACCGGGAAGCGACTGGCCGGATTGCCAAGTGGGCTATAAAGCTTGGGCCGCACGGTCTGAAGTAGGTGCCTCGGACGGCGGTGAAGTCTCAAGCACTTGTGGATTTCATTAATGATTGGACGGAGTTTCAAGCACCTGAAGAAAAGCCGGATCACACATATTGGACCATCCATTTTGACGGATCCAGCAATTGAGGGCTCGTGGGCTGGAGTCGATTAACTTCCCCACGAGGTGACAAGTTACATTACGTTCTCCGCTTAATGTTCCCTTGTACTAACAATGCAGCTGAGTATGAAGCCTTGCTCCATGGTCTCCGGATGGCTAAGGAGATGAATCTAAGCCTGGTTAAGTGCTTGGTGACTCGGACCTAGTGGCTCAACAGTGTCCGCACTTGGGATTCAAAGGACCCACTCATGGCTGCATATCGCTGTGAGGTGGATATTGTTGTAGGTCATTTCAAGGGCTATCAGTGGACCACGTGGACCGTCGGAAGAATGAAGCGGCGGACGCTTTAAGCGATTGGGCTCTCAACGTAAACCGTCCCGCCTAATGTTTTTCTCGACGTCTTTGCACAACCCGCTCGGTCAAGCTCCCTGGTGAAGCGGATTTGGCTAT
Organism: Aegilops longissima; assembly: GCA_021605205.1. NCBI lineage: Eukaryota > Viridiplantae > Streptophyta > Magnoliopsida > Poales > Poaceae > Aegilops > Aegilops longissima. Next base: position 151,522,472 of record CM038679.1, read on the forward strand.
TCCTGATCCGGAGGCTCAATTGGTAGCAGCTCTTCATGTCACTCCGGATTGACGCTTCCTTATCTTGCGTACATGAACCGGGCGAAGTTACGTAAGATGAGACGTTGGCGGCAGATAATCCGCGATCCAAGTCTATGACCATTGTTAATGGCGAATTGCATCGTTGCGGCGTGTCGTATGCGTTTCAGCGCTATGTGTCCCCTGAGGAAGGCTGTGAAATATTGCGTGAGATCCACGAAGGAGATTGTGGTCACCACGCCGGTTCAAAATCCTTGGTGGCTAAAGCGTTCGCCACGATTTCTTTTGGTTGACTGCTCATGCTTGATCGCGGAAGATCTGGTCGACGATGTGATGGTTGCCAAAAGTTTTCCAGACGTGCTCATGTACCGCCCAAGAATTGAGGATGATTCCAATTACTTGGACGTTTGCAACCTGGGGGCTGGATATGGTTGGACCTTTTAAAAGGTCCAAGGACAAGAAGACCCACCTCCTGGTGGCGGTTGACAAGTTTGCAAAGTGGGTAGAGGCAGAAGCTGTTAGCAAGTGTGACGCGGCCACGGCGGTTCAGTTCATCAAAAAGGTGATTTTCCGGTTTGGCTTTCCACACAGTATCATCACAGATAATGGTACCAATTTGTCCAAAGGAGCTATGAAAGAGTTCTGCGAACGTGAACACATCCGTCTTGACGTTTCTTCAGTAGCCCACCCACAGTCCAATGGTCAAGCGGAACGGGCTAATCAAGAAATCTTGAGAGGCATCAAGCCCCGGCTTATAGTCCCTTTGCAGAGGACACCGGGTTGTTGGATAGAAGAACTACCATCTGTGTTATGGAGTATCAACAGTACACCCAACAGATCCACATGATACACACCGTTCTTTATGGTCTATGGAGCGGAGGCGGTTCTCCCCAGTGACATCCGTCATGACTCACCTCGTGTGGCAGCTTATGTTGAAGCGGACAACGAGACGGCACGGCAAGACGCTTTGGACCTGTTGGATGAGGAGCGTGACATAGCAGCTGCCCGCTCGGCGATTTACCAACATGATCTTCATCGTTACCATAGTCGCCGGGTCAGAACCAGAACTTTTCAGGAAGGAGATTTGGTGCTTCGGCTCATCCAAGACCAGACTGATATGCACAAGTTATCCCCACCTTGGGAGGGACCTTTCATGGTCAGCAAGATTCTGCACAACGGGTCATACTATCTGATCGATATTCGAGAGCATAAAGACTCACATACATCGGAGGAGGAGACCAACAGGCCGTGGAACATAGCTCATCTTCGGCCTTATTATACCTGAGCCATCGGCTCTACTCATGTACATATTATGACAAAGTATATATTATGAATAAAATAATAAACCGGAGCCTCGGCTAAAGCGGGTATCTGTTACATTATATCATGCGTGGTTACATGGAGTTGTTCTGTCTTAAAGCGGCCTCCGTTTACCCCCTGAGTTTGCTTTTCAAAAGCTTTATGATATCACTTGGGGGCTTGGTCGTGTCCGAACCAATGCAACACCTTTTGATAGGCGAAAGCCACCAGATCACTTGGGGACATGGTCAAGTCTGAACCAGTCATGCCTCTTGATCGGCCTAAGGCCAAGAGTCACTTGGGGGCTTGGGCGAACCCGAACCATTGCCACGCCACTTGATCGGCATAATGCCACGATTTCAGTTGGGGACCTGGCTGACTTGAACCATGGCTACACCTTATTGGGAGCTTGGTCGTGTCCGACCATGGTAACACCATCTGATCGGCTCAGTAAAGCCTCTTTTTGCAAACGGTTTTATCATTGCCTTTGCTTCCATATTTTTTCATAACTGTTATTTGATTTTTGTTGTGTTTTTTAAACCGATAACATTTTTAAACCGGTTCAAACTGTCAATTGACGGAATTCGGTCCATTTTTAATCCGGAAATAATTTTTCTGGTTTGACTTTTTCTGTTAACATCCTATTATGGAGTAACAGGGGGCTTGTCATGACCCGGCACGGTTTACATGGTAAACTAGCATTATAAACACAGGAGCTGTTTTCTCCTTTGACGCTAATGGTTTATACAACCTCCGCTTCAAGATTGGCTAAGCCAACTTCATGCCCAGCGATGGCAGGTATTTTGTATCACAAATTTTGATTATATACCTCAATATTTCATTTCATATATATATGAACGTCACAAGCCGGCTGGCGGCACAAACCGCCGTGGCAGTTTAAGATTTTGTGACTGCAGGCAATATAGATTGAAGGTTTCGATCATTCAATCAAAAGTATCAGCACCATTGCATGAAGGCATATTAAAAGCAAAAGTGTTGGCTATCCTATTACAAGGCATTCAGAGGCCCAAAATTTGGAATTGCTTCATAACGGGCAGTTTCTGACGTATCAACCGACTTGACGGATTAAGCTTCATTTCCGGGTTGACGTGAAGTAGATGGGTCGTCTGGCGTCGGTTCAACTTCTTCCTCCTCACCATCCAATGGACGGAAGTCATTGGTGGTCCAGTCAATCCGGGTTAAAGCCTGAAAGACAGCCTCTTCACTTATAAGCTCAGCCGGATCAACGTCAGGGGCATAAGTGTGCTTACGGGTTGGTGGAACAAGGTTCTGCACTTCCGGAATAACAGCTTCAACCCGTCTGTTGTTCGCGTCGTAGAAGGAGCGGTGAACCGTCAGGTTGGCCTCTTCTGCCAGTTGACTCGCCAGAGGACGCATCTCCCTTGTTACCCGTTTGAGAGCATCATTATCAAATACTTCGCCATTTTCTTGAGCACTGGGGAAGCCTTTGGCTATGTCAGCCGGATCAAGGTCAGCTATCCATGCTTTGGCGCGAGTTAGTGCCAATAAGGTGCCAGCCCGGGCAGCGGATCGTTTCAATTCTTCTATCTGTGCTGGTATCATAGATAGCCGTCCAAGTGTCCTTGATCGTGTCGAGCTGCATTATCATAAGAAGTGGCGCAAATAACTCGCTGGGTGCCGTATACAGCTGTTCAATTAGCGATACACGGCCTTGAGTTTCTTCCGCATGTCGAGCCTGGATGAGCAATGCGCCTACCTATACCGGTTTAAGAAAGTTCAGGTTAAACCGAGGAAATTTCAAACGGAATATTCATCACAACCTTGGTGAAACGTTGCTTACCAAATATTGCGAGAGGTCATGGCATTGATTTGGCGCTTTAATCCAGTGAGCTCTTCCGTCGCGGTTTAAGAGCTGCTTGACATCTTCCGCCTGCTTTAGCAAGCCCGCCTTTTCAAGATCCCAGCTGGCCCGCTCAGACTTGAACCACTCCTTGAGCTGCTCCATGGTAGTCAAGGCGGTTTCAGCTCATCCTTGGCCTTGGAGGTTTCGCTTGTTGAGATTTCAGATTTTCTTGAAGATCATTGATTTGTGAGACTTGTTGGCGTATCTCACTCTGCAACAAAAAGAGAGCATGTTAATATCTTCATTATAAGTCCCAAGCGCATAACCAATCATACACTTGGCACTTGGGGGCTAATGCGGATCATTTTTTATACTGATTATTGAAGTCCCATGGATTAATACAAGTGTTAATCATGGCACTTGGGGGCTAATGTGTGTTTGATTAGAAATATATAAGACAGGGTACTATGAACTATGCAAAGTCCCGGTTTGACTTTCTAGGGACAAACCGGCCCTTGGGGGCTACTATGCAATGAAGGTACAAGAGAAGGGCACAACTATTTACCTCATAGCGCTCCTTCATAAGATTTACTAAACCGGCTTCATAATCACGGCTTGTGTAGAGCCGGTTCAGGAAGCCAGAGTGAAGGTCTTGGGCAGAGAGATTGTTATAAGCTGACAGATCAGTTTTCTCCTTCCCTTTGCTCATGGCAGTAAATTCGTCCTTGGCAGTGTGCTTTGATAGAGCAACCGGATTGCCAGGGGCGGTATATGCGGTGCCCGTAACTACGACATCATCATCTTTGGTCGGACTGGCCGGATTATCATTTTCAACAGGGCTTGGTGCTTTCATACCCGGGCTTGGCGGATCAGCAGTTGAGTCCCGTTGTTCTATTGTAGGACTCAGAGGAGCAGGAGGATGTGAAGTCTCAACTTGGACATCCGGTTCAACCTCTGGCGGATTAGCATTGGCATCTTGATTTTTCCCAGCAGAGTTGTCTTTAGCAACTTCGGGATTCTCACCATGATGCTCGAGAGTCTTCTCCGGATCAACATCCACAGTAGGGTCGAGGGTCTTGGCCTTTTTACTAAGTCGAGCCTTGGTGCTACAACATCAAGGGTTAGAATATGATAAACCGACAGATAGAAGGAACAAATTAAGGAGTAATATACTTACCCAGCAGCAACTTTGAGAGGAGGCAGCTGTGGTTGATGAACCGCCAGACGAGTTGGAAGAAGCCTGGTAATTTGAGTCAGACGGATTGAGAGGGCATCGGAAGAAACCTTTCAAAGGATAACTCTTTTCAGGAGAACAAGTCACCTCTGGACGACGTTTCCGGGTTGGTGTGTCAGCTAAACCGGACGATGTAATTTGTTGACCGCTATGCCGGGTCGTACGGCGTTCTTCAGTTTGCTGTGTCTTCAAAGAAAATTTTGGATCCAAATGAGCATAGGAGTGAGATTGTTTCACTTTCTGGACTGTGCGGCGAATTCTTTTAATCGGTACAAGATCAGAATCAGAAGAAAGAAGGATTACCTCAACAGGTTCTGCATGGCTGACCTGAGTGTCATCCTGGGAATTGTAACTGTCAATAAAATGAATGAAAAAAGAACCAAGTGAGTCAAGTTCTACCTCAGCATCTGATTCTTCATCTTCTGGCGGTTCAGAAGACTCGGCGGTTTTCCTCTTGCCAGTTTTCTTGGTGGTCTTGGTCTTTGCACGAGGAACCCGGGCCGGTTTAGTTCGTTTCCAAAAGGAGCTGTTAGCCTGAAAATCAATACAGAGGGATTAATACAATCAATATGGAATCAAAGTCAGTAGAATAATGAGAGGAACCTTACCGCGGGCGGTTTGTTGGAGATGCATAACGGAGCCAACCCGGTTTGGCTGCATGCGGAGATCGGTTCATCGAGCATTTTCTTCACTGTTTCGGTAACTTCAAGCTCAGTTATTGATAGTTCGTGATGTCGTTGAGGATCTTTGACGTCACCAATATATTCGTGCATCAATCCGGGGCGGCAGCTTAATGGCAAGATGCCCCAATAAACCCAGCAACGGACAAGGTCAATACCAGTTAAACCGTTGGCCATCAGAGCCCGGAGCTTGGTAATTTTAGGTGCAAAATTCTTCCGTTCTGCGGCGGTCAAGCGCGAAGGCAATGGGTGGCTATTGCTAAGCCGGTGAGGGCGATAACCCGGCAAGGGATTTTCTCCGTTAGGAGCAGTGTTCCGGCAATAGAACCAGGTTTGATTCCAATCTTTAGGATGGCTATGATGTTTGGCGTGAGGGAAGTCCACTTCCTTCCTTTTCTGGATTGAAACACCGCCAAGTTCTGTGTTAGGACTGTCTGAGAATTCTGTACGGCGGTTCAAATGAAAGAAATCTCGAAATAACTCCACGGTTGGTTCTTCTTGAAGATAGACTTCGCAGAATACTTGAAAGTTGCATATATTGGACACAGAGTTCGAACCAATATCTTGTGGATGGAGTTGGAAGCTTGCGAGGTCATCCCGGAATTTTTTTGATCCGGGCGGGCTGAATCCCCGGTCTAGGTGTTGCATAAAAACAATCACCTCTCCTTCTTGAGTTTCAGGTGGACATTCCGATTCCGGAACTCGCCAGTGGAGAACATTTTTTGAGGCTAAAACGCCTGTGGTGACGTAGCCGTTGAGTTGTGTTTCCGTGATCTGGGACGGAACCCAATTGCAAGCAGAAAATTGTTTCACCATTCCGGAAGGGGGGAGCTGAAAGAAAATCAAACAGGTGCCGGTTTACTGTCTACGGTTTGTAAGTGAAAAATTCAGTGTTAAACCGGTGAAAATACAATGCAAGGTCAAGTTGGCGGTTTAAGAGAGGGCTAATGACATATGGCGGATTGGCCATCAAGGATTAAACCGCCCATAGGCAGAAAGGCCCAGATTCAAAATTTCTGCTAAGTGTTGACAGAAACAGGTTTTACACAATGTTCAAATCTATTTGGATCTACCGCACATCTATAAAGCAGTTTTTACTGCATTCTTTAAAAGGCGTTCAAGTAGAACAGAGAAGGATGCATACTTTACAAGAAGAGAAGGGCTGCTAGTATTAAAAACAGATGCGGAATGACTACCGCAGGAGATCTATACCGTTTTTGGATCAAAACTACCGCGACAGAAGGTAGGATGAAGAGGAAAAATGGAGGACTGTGCGGATGAGCTTGCAAAAACTTAATGCAGATCTAAGGACGAAGAACAGAAGAAGTTTACCACTGCAGATTACGGCGGAGGGGGGCGATGAGCCTCTGATCTAACTCAGGTTGATGCAGCGGCCTTGGTTGGTGCAGTTCTCGAAGGTCGTGGACGGCGACGGAGCTTCAGAGCTGAGGGCGTCGCGAGGAAGAAGAAGATGCAGAAGAGGAAGAAAAAAGGAGCCCTCGGGCTTTATTTATAAGGGAAAGAGTAAAAGGCAGGCGCGAGAATCAAGGCGTCCGAAGCGGCCGAGTGGGCGCGCTTGTTGCCTCGATTTTCGAGATAATCATTAATGAGAAGGGAATCTTTTTAATCCTTTTATGCAGAGATGATGTCATGACGGACTGTTGCGGTGCTCCGAAGATGACATCACGGCGGTTTACAAAAATTCACAGGAGAAGTCAATCTGGCGGTTTACAAAAATACAAGAGGATGTTTACAAGATATTTTTAGTGTTGAAGATTGACATGAATAAATTCAAATCAATCCGGGGCCTAATGTTGAGGATATAGCTACTAAGTATAAACCGGCCAGGAGGGCCCGGTTCACCTTAGACTGTGCTGAAGCCCATGAAGGTCTTGAAGATGGCGTTCAACTAGTAAAGCTTGGAAGCCCACGGCCCAAAGGCGGATTTGGGCCCGTAGTGGTAAACCGCCATGATTATGTAAACTTGTAATGTAAGTTAGAAAGGAGAGAGACCGAGCGGACACTTTGTATAGGTCGGCTCGGGACTCAGAGACCGGCCAAGGCCAACTCGTATATAAAGGGACGACCGGGCGGCGGTTCAAGAGAGAACAACAACTCGAGGCCTAGGCGAAGCTTATTTTCTCCCTAGTCATCGAAACCACAGCAATCCCATCACAACTAGACGTAGGCTTTTACCTTCATCGAAGGGGCCGAACTAGTATAACTCTTGTGCCTTTGCGTCCGCTTTAACCCCTTCAAGTTAACCCGTAGCGATGGCTCCATGACTAAGTCCTTTCACGAGGACATCTGCTGTGACAAAACCACGAAAGATGTTCTTGGAGATCTATTCGATGTAATCTTATTTTGCGGTGTGTTTGTTCAGATCCTACGAATTGTGGATTTATGATCAGATTATCTATTAATATTATTTGAGTCTTCTCTGAACTCTTTTATGCATGATTAATATAGCTTTGTATTTCTCGCTGATCTATTGTATTGGTTTGGCCAACTAGATTTTTTTTCTTGCAATGGGTTAGGTGCTTTGTAGTGGGTTCAATCTTGTGCTCATACCCAGTGACAGAAAGGGACATGACATGTATTTGCATTGTTGCGAGTAAGGATAAAAAGTTGGGGTTTATTCATATTGATTGGATCTATCCATCTACATCATGTCACCTTGCTTAAGGCGTTACTCCGTTCTTGTTAACTTAATACACTAGATGCATGTTGGATATGTCACGCCCTCGATGCGGCTATATCTCCCACGTGTCGAAGCACGACTTAGAGGCATAACCGCATTGAAAGCAATGTCGCAAGTGAGGTAGTCATCACACAACCCATGTAATACATAAGGGAAAGAGATACATAGCTGGCTTACAATCGCCACTTCACACAGTACATGAGTAAAACATTACATCATACAGATACAATCAAGGTCCGGCTACGGAACCAAAATAAAAGAAGACTACCCCAAATGCTACACAGATCCCCGATCGTCCCAACTGGGCTCCACTACTGATCAGCTGAAACGAAACAACACAATGCACAAAGATCTTCATCGAGCTCCTCCTTGAGCTCGGGTCCATCACCGCACGGTTTCATCGGCACTGCAAACTGGTTTTGAAGTATCTGTGAGTCACGGGACTCAGCAATCTCACACCATGAGATCAAGACTATTTAAGCTTAAAGGTAGGACAGGGTAGTGAGGTGGAGCTGCAGCAGCGACTAGCATATATGGTGGCTACATACGCAAATGAGAGCGAGAAGAGAAGGCAAAAGCACGGTCGAACAACTATGATCAAGAAGTGATCCTGAAACTACTTACGCCAAACATAACTCCAACACCGTGTTCACTTCCGGACTCCGCGAGAAGAGACCATCACGTTACACACGCGGTTGGTGTATTTTAATTAAGGTCAACTTCGGGTTTTCTACAACCGACATTAACAAATTCCCATCTGCCACATAACCGCGGACACGGCTTTGAAAGTTCAAAACCCTGCAGGGTGTCCCAACTTAGCCCATGATAAGCTCTCGCGATCAACGAAGGATATTCCTTCTCCCGGAAGACCCGATCAGTCTCGAATCCGGCTACAAGACATTTCGACAGCAATAAAACAAGACCAGCAAAGCCGCCGGATGTGCCGACAAATCTGATAGGAGCTGCACATATCTCGGTCTCGTGGCACACTCGGATGAGCAGTCCATACAACTAAAACCAAACCTCAAGTTGCCTTGAGGGGCGCTGCACAGGGCTCTAGTTCGGGCCAGCACTCAAGGAGCACCGGTCCGGGGGCTAAATAAAGATGACCCTCGGGCTCCGAAACCCAAGGGAAAAAGGGCATAGGTGAGGCAAATGGTAAAACCAATGTTGGGCCTTGCTGGAAAAGTCTTATTCAAAGCGAACTGTCAAGGGGTCCCATAAATCACCCGACCGCGTTAGGGACGCAAAAATCCGGGAACATAATACCGATATGACGGAAACTAGGCGGCAAGAGTGGAACAAAACACCCGCATAAGGCCGAGCCTTCCACCCTTTACCAAATATATAGATGCATTAATTAAATAAGATATATTGTGATATCCCAACAAGTAAACATGTTCCAACAAGGAACAACATCTCCATGTTCCAACAAGGAACAAACTTCATCTTCACCGCAACTAACAACGCTATAAGAGGGCTGAGCAAAGCGGTAACATAGCCAAACAACGGTTTGCTAGGAAAGGATGGTTAGAGGTTTGACATGGCAATATGGGAGGCATGATAAGCAAGTGGTAGGCATCGTAGCATAGGCATAGCAAAAGAGCGAGCATCTAGCAAGCAAAGATAGAAGTGATTTCGAGGGTATGGTCATCTTGCCTGAAATCCCGCAAGGAGGAAGAACGAATCCATGAAGAAGACAAACGGACGAAGTCGAATGAATCCTCACAACTCCGGAACGAAAACCGAAGCTAACGAGAGAAGCAAACCGGAAAGAAGCAAACAACATGGTAAACAACCATCACATAAACATGGCATGATGCACAACCAAGTATGATGCATGTCCGGTTTAATGAGGCATGGCATGGCAAAGTGCAACAAACAATACTACAAGTTAAGTGGAGCTCAATATGCAACGAGTTGCATATTGACAAAACACCACAACACTTATTTAGTTCTCTCTCGGTTAGGTACTCGACAATATTAAATGTTATTAAACATGGCAAGAGGTGAAGCATAAAGAAACTACCTATCTAGGCAAGTTTAAATGAGGCCGGAAACAACAACAACAATTCCGGAAAAATCCTCATATGCAAATTAAGGATTCGGTACTGATCTGCCCTAAACACAATTTTAATGTTGTTAAACATGCAAAGTAGTGCTACCATGTTAAACTAGGCATTTTTCTACCCCATTTACATATATAATTTATTTAAAATGGAGCTACGGTTATTTAGTTATGAAATAAATCATTTTAGCATGGCATTTAAGCAAATTAAAGCAAACAACAATTATAAGCATTTAAATGTTGTTATCATGATGCGGATGACATATACAAGTTTTATGCAATTTATTTAAGAAAACGTTGACAAGAGCATTATGAAGCATTGTGTCACCGTGGTGGAAGAAAGGGGTGCCACGGCAACGACAACGGAAATGGTGCCACGGCAACATTCCGGTTCCGTTAACTCGATCGAGATATCGGTGCAAAGGAAAGTGTGGACGAGTCATGCAAGATGGTGGGGTGTTCCCGGTTACCGGGTTCCCACGGAACGGTGGCATGGCAAAAGAGGGGCATCGCAAGGATGATTCGATCACGGTCGGTCATCTCGGTGGTTATACCTCCGAAGCGAGCAATCGGGACGGGTCGAAGTTTCGTAGAGGGAAGTAGACGTTCTCGCGGTGATCGTCGAGGGAAGTAGTCGTACACGGCGTAGGGGGAAGTCGTTGTTCACGTTCGATGGTAGTGGTACATCTCGTCATCGGAAGTAGTTGTTCATGTCCCGTGGATGTTCGGGGTCCACGGGGTCTTCGAGGGTCGACGGTAGTGGTACACGTCATCGGGGTACTTGTCGGATCCGGTCTTGGCGATTCGGGTTTCCGTAGGGGTACTTGTCGCATCATCGTGGAAGTAGTCATTCGGGCTTCCGTGCGGACTTGGCGTCTTCGCGCGTAGGGGGTACTCGCAAAAACCAAGATGGTCTTGACGATCCGGTGAGACGATGTGGTCCGGTGCGGTCTTGGTCTTGGCGATTCTGGTCGAAGAGGGCAAGCGGAGGCGCATCCTCCTTCCTGCTCAAACTAAGCAGAGGCGGGGCACCTGGTCCAGGCAGCGACAAGGAGGCCGGCACGAGAGAAGGCCGAGCAAACTGCCTGTTCCCGAGGCCCGTCGTTGGAGGTGCAGCAGAGGAGGAGCGCGGCCATCACGGCGACGGCAACAGAGCAGCCGCGGGAGGCCGAGGGGAGCGGCGAGGTGCGGACACCGGCAGAGGAGAACCCATCGAGGAAAAGAGAGGGCGCGCTGGACGAGGCAGAGGAGGGGCACGGCCGCAGGCGACGGAGGGCCGCCGGAGTTGGCCGTCCCGGTGGTGGCGGAGGCCGGGCGCGGGGCCGGATGGGGCGAGTGACCGGAGGGCGACGGGGCATGGGGACGCGGGGGAGGAGAAGAGAGGCGGCGAGGGAGAGAGCGAGGGAGATGGGACCGGGAGGAGGCCGAGGGGAGGTCGGGATCGGCTGAGCGAGGGAGGAGCGAGGGATCGAAGGCTGGCGGCGCCTCCTGCGCGCGGTCGGGAGGAGGGAACGAGAGGAGGAGAGAAGTGGATCGAGAGGGAGAGATGGGGAGGCGGCGCTGGTGGGAGTCGAGGGAGAGAGATGGCTGCGGGCTAGGGTTAAGGGCAGGGGCGGCTGGGCCTTGGGAGGCCTTGGGCCATAGAGGCCGGCGCGGGAGGAGAATGGCCAGGGGCCGGCTGGGCTGGCTCCTCTCTCTTATATATAGCAGAAAAGAAATAAAGAGAGACAAAAAGAACGAGAGGGGTTAGGGAAAGAATTTGGGAACGAGGACGATTTTCCCGGACTCATAAAAATATGAGGAATTTAACAAAAATGTCCCAAGGATTTTTGGTGGAACTCCGGAAAAAGATAGAATAATAATGGCAAGGTTTGGGGACCAAACTTGAAGTAGAAAGGGCATTGGAATTTTGCAAGTGTGTTATGGTGAATTCCAATTAATGGAATATTTTTAATATAGCTCCCTAATATTGGGAGGATATGTTATAAAGAGAAATCACCATTGTGAATCCCTCGATTTAAATGGATCGAAAAAAATCCATACAATTTATTTAGAAGAGTTTAAAAAAATAATGATATGATGGCATGATGAGATGATGCAATGCAAGAGATGACATGATGAAAGCTCAAACAAAACAAATCACACGACAAAACTCGAAACCCCGAAGGCAATCAAGCTCCGGTCTTGGGGCGTCACAACACTCCACCACTACGAGAGGATCTCGTCCCGAGATCTAGGATGGCACCGGAGAAAAGCGGAAGAGGAAGAGGTAAAACAAAGTTGCTTCTCCGACAAACGAGTGAAACCAAAGAATCTCGAGAGGTTGAACAAAATGAAAGAAAGAAAACAATGAAGATGAAGAAAGTAGAAAACACTCTGTTAGAAAAGAGGAACAAGGGATACGACGAAAACCAAGAGGTTAAGTGATAAAATAGATATTGAAACCACTCCGGTTAAAACTAGATCGAGAAGGAATAAGATTGATATAATTTGGGCAGCACTCCGACTGAAAATGGAAGGAATTAGAATCATGAACTTGAGAAGATGGGATGATAGTTGATGAAATCAACAACACACTGCCTCCGGAACTATTGAAAGAATGGCACAAGGGGTAAGAAAGATTTCAGACAGCTCTCCGGTTGAGGAAGCAGGCAAAACTTGATAAGATGAGAGAACTCGAATGAAAACATGACACTCCGGTTAAATCGATAAGCAAGAAAAAGAACATGGTCTTGACAAAAGAAGATGATGGGTCGAAGAGAGCAACATCACAATGCCTCCAGAAACAATGCATGATAGATAGAAAGTTGGAATGAATAGAACGAAGAATGAAACCAACATGTCCCACCATAAATGAATTTGAAAGATCATCCTTACGAAGTAGGATTGAACGGAGTTGCTTGAAAAACAACAACGATAAGGATAAGCTTGTAGTGGGCTTATGAAAACATCTCAACATTATGAGGTGAGCTTCTGCCACCAACGGAAACAATTGATTGGATTTATATCAACAAGGAGACGAGAAACTTATTTCACCGAGAGGACAAATGAAGAACTTGGGTCCTTTATAAGCACCATAAATAGCAACAATCCTTAGGGAAAGCTTTAGGTGAAATATAGCCCAAGACAACTCCAATGAAGAGATTGATGGATTTAAAATACCTCATTCTTGACAACATGTGAATCATGAAACACGAACTCAAATTGTCGATAATGACATAACACCACCCCAAAAGATAAGGTCGAAAGAATTGCACTTCGGAATGCAAGAAGAAGAATACTTGAACTCCTCAAAACAAAACATGTGTTGAACACCATGCTTATTTTAGAGTAGCTTGACGGATCTTAACTCCGCGAGAAATCTTGATGAACAATTGGAGAAATGAAAAGAATCCTTGACGAACCATCATGTAGAGCCTCCATGAAGAACTCCGGTAATAAAAGGATGATAACAGAAAGAGAAGTTGAAAACACAAGGTGAAGCCTTGCAGTGTTAAGATGAAGCTTTGAAATGATATAACCGAGAAAACTTTGAACTCCGGAAAGAAAGATGAACAAATGAAATCAAGAATTTTGACGATCCTCCGGAATAAGGAATTGAATTTACTCGATGAAACAAGAATAAGAATTACATTATGTTGATCCTTCACCAATTAAATTGATGACAAGCAATGGATTTGGCATACTACTTATTCTCGTAGAAAGGATTAAGATAGATATGGCGCAAACTTGGGAAGGTCTTCAACGAACCACCGGTAGGATTGAAACAACGAATAAATTGATGTGATAACAAAGGAAGTGAAATCTTGAACAAACCACCGTAAGAATTGAAAATGAACGAAGAAAAAGGCACAATTCACCGGGAAGAATTGGAAAACGAATGAAGATACTTGAGGGGAACTTAGATACATGTGAACGAAGAAATCATGAACTGATTAGAGGGTACTTGAATGATGCACCGGTCAGATTTGGAGAACAAGAGCTGAAAGCTGGAATGGATAATTCTGAGATGATGGGCTCAGAAGAATCAAACTGAAAAGACTCCTGAATTTCTCCGGATGGGTGAAAAGAATTCTCACAATGAAAACAATTATGAGAATGGCACGAAGCTAGAACCATGAATCTTGAAGAGAATGGAGCAAGATTTAAGAGAAACTCTTCTTCGGTCTTCAAAATTCGAGAATGATGACGAGAAACATCACCATGAATTGTTGAGGCACTCCGGAATGAAAATTAGAAAGGTTGAACCCACAATGAAAAGAATTTGAGAGATCTTGGAGAAAGACATTTGACTGATGATAATTCATCCTTACATCAAACTTCGAAAAGAATTTGGGAATAGCTCCGGGAAAATAAAAGAGTCAGGTAAGATCCTGGAAAAAGACCTGTGGGTTAGGGCCCACCCAAAAGAACCACCGTTGAACAAATGTTTGAAATAGATATTGCACCGGTAGAGTTAAATGGCTTGAATGAGATAGCATCCTCAAAAGAACTTGAGTGAATTGAGAATGGAAACTAGAATCTTCTGAGATATCTTCAACACTCCGGAACAATTGAATAGCGAGAAATGGATGATTAAGAGATGCACCGACATGAGAAAGCATTTGAAATGATGAAAAGAATACGATCAACACTGAAAACTTGACTTGAGTCCGCCGGAGAAGAAAATTAGAATGGAACAATGATAAGGTTGAATGTTCCTTAGCGTCTTACTGAGAAATCACCGGATAAAACATTAAAGGAAAAGAATGAAGAAACTTCACTCAATAAAATGGATACTTGATTAAGAAATCCGAGTCCTTGAAGAAAAATGGTGGGAGGGCGGGAAATCAAAACAACTTGGGTCGGATGAAACGAACACCGTCGAGAAAAAAAAGCTTAGAATTGATCTTGCGAATGTTGCAATGATCGGATCCACTTGAAGAGAAGCACGCCGGTTGAGAAAAGAATTAACATGACAAGCTCAGTGATCAAGAAGGATTAGTATTCACATAGCAATATGAGAACACCATTTAGGAAAGGTATGGAATCAACACTTGGCATTGAAGCAACTTGGATACCACAAAACGGAACAAAAACAAAGGATTTGGCTTGCAGAATAAGCCGGAACAAATACATATGATAGAGATTTACCCAATCCCATATCATGCATCCGCCGGAAAGATATTCTAGGAGCTACTTGAATTCCCACCTATAAACTCCCAAACTTTCTGGTTATGCAATCTGGTGTTGGGGATACAGGGACACAAAATATATCACCCAAACTAGCAATACCTAGATCCAATTGTATCCATCCGTCAACACATAACCAAGAAAACTCCGAAATCGTGTACCTCGACCTTCAAAAGCATCCGTTATACAAGTCATGGCAATACTCCCTTTTCGCCACAATCTCGGGCTATCGAGGTTATCTCACCAACAACTGCACAAAAGAGATTTCGATGTCGGTAAAACTCGGTATTCCGAATCGCAACGATAAAATTGTGACGACAACACCTCGGAGCTCAACTCCCCGGACACCGCCACAACCCCTAAATGTCGAGGCACCAAGAACAATGTCCTCGTCACAAAACCATCGGAACGATTCCAAGATACCAGCGTGATCCTAAAATTTTTTAGTGAAATTTGAGGAGAGAAAAGTCAAAACTCTACGTCAGATACCTCACCAGAGCGATTTAAGGACCGAGGAGTAAAAGAATCCTACTCTCGATATATATAATCCTAAGACTCAAAACATTTTCCATTCTAGACTCAACAACGCCAACAAACAATCAAGTAGGGGCTCCTAAGTCGGGAAGGCTCGATTACCAACTTGTCACGCCTCGATGCGGCTATATCTCCCACGTGTCGGGCACGACTTAGAGGCATAACCGCATTAAAAGCAATGTCGCAAGTGAGGTAGTCATCACACAACCCATGTAATACATAAGGAAAGAGATACATAGCTGGCTTACAATCGCCACTTCACACAATACATGAGTAAAACATTACATCATACAGATACAATCAAGGTCCGCTACGGAACCAAAATAAAAGAAGACTACCCCAAATGCTACACAGATCCCCGATCGTCCCAACTGGCTCCACTATCGATCAGCTGAAACGAAACAACACAATGCACAAAGATCTTCATCGAGCTCCTCCTTGAGCTCGAGTCCATCACCTGCACGGTTTCATCGGCACCTGCAAACTGGTTTTGAAGTATCTGTGAGTCACGGGACTCAGCAATCTCACACCATGAGATCAAGACTATTTAAGCTTAAAGGTAGGACAGGGTAGTGAGGTGGAGCTGCAGCAAGCGACTAGCTTATATGGTGGCTACATACGCAAATGAGAGCGAGAAGAGAAGGCAAAAGCACGGTCGAACAACTATGATCAAGAAGTGATCCTGAAACTACTTACGCCAAACATAACTCCAACATCGTGTTCACTTCCCGGACTCCGAGAAGAGACCATCACGGTTACACACGCGTTGGTGTATTTTAATTAAGGTCAACTTCGGGTTTTCTACAACCGACATTAACAAATTCCCATCTGCCACATAACATGAGCACGGCTTTGAAAGTTCTAAACCCTGCAGGGTGTCCCAACTTAGCCCATGATAAGCTCTCGCGATCAACGAAGGATATTCCTTCTCCCGGAAGACCCGATCAGTCTCGAATCCGGCTACAAGACATTTCGACAGAATAAAACAAGACCAGCAAAGCCGCCGGATGTGCCGACAAATCCTGATAGGAGCTGCACATATCTCGGTCTCGTGGCACACTCGGATGAGCAGTCCATACAACTAAAACCAAACCTCAAGTTGCCTTGAGGGGGCGATGCATGGGTTTAGTTCGGCCAGCACTCAAGGAGCACTGGTCCGGGGCTAAATAAAGATGACCCTCGGGCTCCGAAACCCAAGGAAAAAGGGCATAGGTGAGGCAAATGGTAAAACCAATGTTGGGCCTTGCTGGAAAAGTCTTATTCAAAGCGAACTGTCAAGGGGTCCCATAAATCACGCCGACCGCGTAGGGACGCAAAAATCCGGGAACATAATACCGATATGACGGAAACTAGGGCGGCAAGAGTGGAACAAAACACCCGCATAAGGCCGAGCCTTCCACCCTTTACCAAATATATAGATGCATTAATTAAATAAGATATATTGTGATATCCCAACAAGTAAACATGTTCCAACAAGGAACAACATCTCCATGTTCCAACAAGGAACAAACTTCATCTTCACCTGCAACTAACAACGCTATAAGAGGGGCTGAGCAAAGCGGTAACATAGCCAAACAACGGTTTGCTAGGAAAGGATGGTTAGAGGTTTGACATGGCAATATGGGAGGCATGATAAGCAAGTGGTAGGCATCGTAGCATAGGCATAGCAAAAGAGCGAGCATCTAGCAAGCAAAGATAGAAGTGATTTCGAGGGTATGGTCATCTTGCCTGAAATCCCACAAGGAGGAAGAACGAATCCATGAAGAAGACAAACGGACGAAGTCGAATGAATCCTCACAACTCCGGAACGAAAACCGAAGCTAACGAGAGAAGCAAACCGGAAAGAAGCAAACAACATGGTAAACAACCATCACATAAACATGGCATGATGCACAACCAAGTATGATGCATGTCCGGTTTAATGAGGCATGGCATGGCAAAGTGCAACAAACAATACTACAAGTTAAGTGGAGCTCAATATGCAACGAGTTGCATATTGACAAAACACCACAACACTTATTTAGTTCTCTCTCGGTTAGGTACTCGACAATATTAAATGTTATTAAACATGGCAAGAGGTGAAGCATAAAGAAACTACCTATCTAGGCAAGTTTAAATGAGGCCGAAACAACAACAACAATTCGGAAAAATCCTCATATGCAAATTAAGGATTCGGTACTGATCTGCCCTAAACACAATTTTAATGTTGTTAAACATGCAAAGTAGTGCTACCATGTTAAACTAGGCATTTTCTACCCCATTTACATATATAATTTATTTAAAATGGAGCTACGGTTATTTAGTTCTGAAATAAATCATTTTAGCATGGCATTTAAGCAAATTAAAGCAAACAACAATTATAAGCATTTAAATGTTGTTATCATGATGCGGATGACATATACAAGTTTTATGCAATTTATTTAAGAAAACGTTGACAAGAGCATTATGAAGCATTGTGTCACCGTGGTGGAAGAAAGGGGTGCCACGACAACGACAACGGAAATGGTGCCACGGCAACATTCCGGTTCCGTTAACTCGATCGAGATATCGGTGCAAAGGAAAGTGTGGACGAGTCATGCAAGATGGTGGGGTGTTCCCGGTTACCGGGTTCCCACGGAACGGTGGCATGGCAAAAGAGGGGCATCGCAAGGATGATTCGATCACGGTCGGTCATCTCGGTGGTTATACCTCCGAAGCGAGCAATCGGGACGGGTCGAGTTTCGTAGAGGGAAGTAGACGTTCTCGCGGTGATCGTCGAGGGAAGTAGTCGTACACGGCGTAGGGGGAAGTCGTTGTTCACGTTCGATGGTAGTGGTACATCTCGTCATCGGAAGTAGTTGTTCATGTCCCGTGGATGTTCGGGGTCCACGGGGTCTTCGAGGGTCGACGGTAGTGGTACACGTCATCGGGGTACTTGTCGGATCCGGTCTTGGCGATTCGGGTTTCCGTAGGGGTACTTGTCGCATCATCGTGGAAGTAGTCATTCGGGCTTCCGTGCGGACTTGGCGTCTTCGCGCGTAGGGGGTACTCGCAAAAACCAAGATGGTCTTGACGATCCGGTGAGACGATGTGGTCCGGTGCGGTCTTGGTCTTGGCGATTCTGGTCGAAGAGGGCAAGCGGAGGCGCATCCTCCTTCCTGCTCAAACTAAGCAGAGGCGGGGCACCTGGTCCAGGCAGCAACAAGGAGGCCGGCACGAGAGAAGGCCGAGCAAACTGCCTGTTCCCGAGGCCCGTCGTTGGAGGTGCAGCAGAGGAGGAGCGCGGCCATCACGGCGACGGCAACAGAGCAGCCGCGGGAGGCCGAGGGGAGCGGCGAGGTGCGGACACCGGCAGAGGAGAACCCATCGAGGAAAAGAGAGGGCGCTGGGACGAGGCAGAGGAGGGGCACGGCCAGCAGCGACGGAGGGCCGCGGAGTTGGCTGTCCCGGTGGCGGAGGCCGGGCGCGGGGCCGGCTGGGGCGAGTGACCGGAGGGCGACGGGGCATGGGGACGCGGGGGAGGAGAAGAGAGGCGGCAAGGGAGAGAGCGAGGGAGATGGGACCGGGAGGAGGCCGAGGGGAGGTCGGGATCGGCTGAGCGAGGGAGGAGCGAGGGGATCGAGCGCGGGCGGCGCTCCCTGGCGATGCGGTCGGGAGGAGGGAACGAGAGGAGGAGAGAAGTGGATCGAGAGGGAGAGATGGGGAGGCGGCGCTGGTGGGAGTCGAGGGAGAGAGATGGCTGCGGGCTAGGGTTAAGGGCAGGGGCGGCTGGGCCTTGGGAGGCCTTGGGCCATAGAGGCCGGCGCGGGAGGAGAATGGCCAGGGGCCGGCTGGGCTGGCTCCTCTCTCTTATATATAGCAGAAAAGAAATAAAGAGAGACAAAAAGAACGAGAGGGGTTAGGGAAAGAATTTGGGAACGAGGACGATTTTCCCGGACTCATAAAAATATGAGGAATTTAACAAAAATGTCCCAAGGATTTTTGGTGGAACTCCGGAAAAAGATAGAATAATAATGGCAAGGTTTGGGGACCAAACTTGAAGTAGAAAGGGCATTGGAATTTTGCAAGTGTGTTATGGTGAATTCCAATTAATGGAATATTTTTAATATAGCTCCCTAATATTGGGAGGATATGTTATAAAGAGAAATCACCATTGTGAATCCCTCGATTTAAATGGATCGAAAAAAATCCATACAATTTATTTAGAAGAGTTTAAAAAAATAATGATATGATGGCATGATGAGATGATGCAATGCAAGAGATGACATGATGAAAGCTCAAACAAAACAAATCACACGACAAAACTCGGAAACCCTGGAAGGCAACTGAAGCTCCGGTCTTGGGGCGTCACAGGATAGCAGTCGATGTGTGGAGTAATAGTAGTAGATGCACGCAGGAGTCGGTCTACTTGTCACGGACATGATGCCTATATTCATGATCATTACCTTGGATATCATCATAACTTCGCGCTTTTCTATCAATTGTTCAACAGTAATTTGTTTACCCACCGTATGCGTTCTTTCAAGAGAGAAGCCTCTAGTGAAAACTATGGCCCCTGGGTCTATTTTTTATCATATTATTTTTAGATCTATAATCAAAAATACAAAAATACCTTGCTGCAATTTCATTTACATTTACTTTATTTTGCACTTTTACTTATCTTTTATATCTATCTCTATCAGATATCATCCTTACAAGTGACCGTGAAGGGATTGACAACCACTTTTTCACGTTGGGTGCAAGTATTTGTTTGTTTGTGTAGGTGCAATCATTGGGGACTTGTGTGTTCCTCCTACTGGATTGAACCTCAGTTCTTAAGCAAGGGAAATACTTATCTCTACTTTGCTGCATCACCCTTTCCACTTCAAGGGAAAAACCAATGCAAGCTCAAGAAGTAGCAGGAAGAATTTATGGCGCCGTTGTCGGGGAGGATCTACATCAAGCCTACCAAGTACCTATCATAAACTCTCATCTCTTGCACTTACATTATTTTCCATTTGCCTCTCGTTTTCCTCTCCCCCACTTCTAAAATGTTTTCAAAAAAACACAAAAATATTTGCCTTTTTTGCCTTCTTTCCGTTTGCCTTTTGTTTGCTTGTGTTCTAGATTGTTTGCTTTTGCAAGCATGTCTCAATCTAAAAATCTTGATCTTTACCTTAGAAAGTTGGAAGAGATGGAAAATAATGCTAAGAGTTTCATGTCTTTGCAATTTGAGCATAATAGTTTATGTAAGAATGAAGTTAAAGAACAATCTACTATGATAGAGTATATCAATAAAGAGCTTGATGATGTTAATAAAGTAGTTGTTGGTCTTAGATCACAACTTGTGCACACTTAAGGTTTAGTAGGCCAAATTTCCGATAAACAAAGTACCTTAGTAATCAAGATGGCTGCTAAGCCTGAATCTTTGAATCATGAAGAAGATCTTAAAGTGATTGGTGTGGCTCCTATTGAATCTTTGTTTGTTAATATAAAACTTGATGAAAAAGGGACTGGAGAAGAGTCAACTTTAACTAGAAGGCATCCCAATAATTTGGAGGGTGATGATCTTAATGAAAAAATTGATAAAATTGGGATTGGCGAGGTCAAAACTTTAAGTAGTGATGAGCCCACTCTTTTGGATTTCAAGGACTTTGATACGTCAATTTTGCATCATGTTTTCTTACTGTTATTTACAATGTTTTTATCCATAATAATGCTTTTTGGAGTAATTCTAATGCCTTTTATCTCATAATTTGCAAGGTATACACCAAGTGGGAGAATTCCGGCAGCTGGAAATCTGGACCTGAAAAAGCTATGTCAGGCCACCTATTCTGCACAACTCCAAACAAGCTAAAACTTCACAGAGATTTTCTATGGAATATTTAAGAAATATTGGATCCAATAACTACCAGAGGGGGGCCACCAGGTGGGCACAACCCACCTGGGCGCGCCAGGCAGCCCAGGCGCGCCCTGGTGGGTTGTAGCCCCCTCGGCCCACCTCTGGTGCCCATCTTCTGGTATATAAGTCATTTTTACCTAGAAAAAAGGAGAAGACTTTCGGGGCGGAGTGCCGCCGTCTCGAGGCGGAACTTGGGCAGGAGCACTTTTGCCCTCCGGCGGAGCGTTTCTGCCGGGGAACTTCCCTCCCGGAGGGGGAAATCATCGTCATCATCATCACCAACAACTATCCCATCTTGGAGAGGGCAATCTCCACCAACATCTTCACCAGCACCATCTCATCTCAAACCCTAGTTCATCTCTTGTATTCAATCTTGCTACCGAAACTATAGATTGGTGCTAGGGGGCCGGTGACTAGTAGTGTTGATTACATCTTGTAGTTTATTACTATATGGTTTATTTGGTGGAAGATTATATGTTCAGATCCATGATGCTATTTAATACTCATCTGATCATGAGCATGTTTATTATTTGTGAGTAGTTACTATCGTTCTTGAGGTCACGGGATAAATCATGTTGCAAGTAATCATGTGAATTTGATATGTGTTCGATATTTTGATGGTATGTATGTTGTGAGTCCCTTAGTGGTGTCATGTGAACGTCGACTACATGACACTTCACCATATTTGGGCCTAAGGGAATGCATTGTGGAGTAGTAAATAGATGGTGGGTTGCGAGAGTGACAGAAGCTTAAACCCCAGTTTATGCGCTATTCCGTAAGGGATCGATTGAACCCAAAAGTTTAAGGCTATGGTTAGAATTTATTCTTAATACTTTTCTCGTAGTTGAGGATGCTTGCGGGAGGGTTAACTATAAGTAGGAGGTTTGTTCAAGTAAGAACAACACCTAAGCACCGGTCCACCCACATATCAAATTATCAAAGTAGCGAACACGAATCAAACCAACATGATGAAAGTGACTAGATAAAATTCCCGTGTACCCTCAAGAACGCTATGCTTATCATAAGAGACTGTTTTGGCCTGTCCTTTGCCTCAAAAGGATTGGGCTACCTTGCTGCATACTTATTGCTAATATCGTTACTTGCTCGTTACAAATTATCGTGCTATCAAACTACTCTGCTACTAACAATTTCAACACTTGCAGACATTACCTTACTGAAAACTACTTGTCATTTCCTTCTGCTCCTTGTTGGGTTCGACACTCTTACTTATCGAAAAGAGCTACAATTGATCCCCTATACTTGTGGTTCATCAGACTTTAATTATGATAATTGTTCTTTGATTGAGTGTATTTCCTTATTACAATATATGCTTAATTCACCTCATTCTTATGATCAAAATAAGGCTTTTACTAAACATATCGTTGATGCTATGATGAAATCTTTTGAAGAAAAACTTGAGTTGGAAGTTTCAATCCCTAGAAAGATTTGTGATGAATGGGAACCTACTATTAAGGTTAAGATTAATTATTATGGGTGCTATGCTTTATGTGATTTTGGTGTTAGCGTTTCCACTATTCCAAAAACTTTATGTGATGTGCTAGGTTTCCATAAACTTGATGATTGCTCTTTGATGTTGCACTTAGCGGACTCTATTATTAAAAAACTTATGGGAATAATGAATGATGTTCTTAGTGTTGCAAATAGGAATTATGTGCCCGTAGATTTTACTGTGCTTGATATAGATTGCAATCCTACATGCCCTTTAATTCTTGGTAGACCTTTCCTTAGAACAATTGGTGCAATTATTGATATGAAAGGAGGAAACATTAGATTTCAATTTCCGTTAAGGAAGGGCATGGAACACTTCCCAAGAAAGAATATTAAGTTGCCATATAAATCTGTTATGAGGGCTACTTATGGATTGAATACCAAAGATGCCAATGCCTAGATCTATGCAATATGCCTAGCTAGGGGCATAAAACAATAGCGCTTGTTGGGAGGCAACCCAATGTTATTTTTGTTTTTCTTGTTTTGCTTCTGTTTTTCAATAAATATACAATTATACTTCGGTTATGATTGTGCTTAAGAGTTTTAATTAGTGTTTGTGCCAAGTAGAGCCTTTGGGATGATCTATGGTGATAGTTAATTTGATTTTGCTGAACAACAGAAAATTTTGCGCCCAGTTCTGGATTTTTTTTAAATTCACAGAAATGTGATTTTAATATGATTTTTTACACAAGATTGATATACAAATTGCCCAGGTTGTCCTAATTTTTTAGAATTTTTATAGTTACAAAAGTATGAGCAATATTCAGGTCTTCACATACTGTTCTGTTTTTTACAGATTCTGTTTTCTATGCATTGTTCTCTTGTTTTGATGAATCTATGGGTAGTATCAGGGGGTATGAACCATGGTGAAGTAGGAATACAGTAGATATAATGATAGTATGAAATTGGAATGAGTTCACAGTAGTACCTAAAGTAGTGATTTGCTTTTTTATACTAACGAAGATCACGCTTTTTCTATTGAGTTTTGTGTTGTGAAGTTTTCAAGTTTTGGGTAAAGTTTCGATGAACTAAGGAATAAGGAGTGGCAAGAGCCTAGGCTTGGGGATCCCCAAGGCACCCCCAAGGTAATATTGGTTGAAAATAAATCATCTAAGCTTGGGGATGCCCCGGATGGCATCCCCTCTTTTGTCTACAATCCATCGCTAAATTACTTGAGGCTATATTTTTATTCACTACATGATATGTGTTTTGCTTGGAGCGTCTTGTATTATATTAGTCTTTGCTTTATTTTCTTTTTAGTTTGCCTCAATCATCCTTGCTGTACACACCTTTGGACAGGGACACTCATTAATCGTGAATTTATTAGAATACTCTATGTGTATCTTTTGAGCTAGGCAATTGCTCTACTACTTCACTTATATCTTTTAGAGCATGACAATGGTTATATTTTGAATAAATTTATGAACTCTCATGCTTCACTTATATTATTTTGAGAGTCTTATAAATAGTATGGCAATTTTCTTAGGTTATGAATTTGGTCCTGATATGATGGGTATTCAAGTGGGATATAATAAAAACTTTCATGAAGATCATTGAATATATGAGAAGTTTGATTCCTTGCATTTGTTTTGAGATATAAATATGGTGATATTAGAGTCATGCTAGTTAGTAATTGTGGTTTAGTAAGAATACTTGTGTTAAGGTTTGTGATTCCCGAAGCATGCACATATCGTCTCTTGTTATGCAATCAAATTGGATCATGATTTATTATTGATTGTCTTCCTTATGAGTGGCGGTCGGGGACGAGCGATGGTATTTTCCTACCAATCTATCCCCTAGGAGCATGCGTAGTAGTACTTTGCTTCGAGGGCTAATAAAATTTTACAATAAGTATGTCAGTTCTTTATGACTAATGTTGAGTCCATTGATTATTAGCACTCTCACTCTTCCACCTTTGCTATCCACTCTAGTACCACACAACTTTCGCCGGTGCATTAAACTTTCCTTATACCTTTCGTCAAAACAACCACCATACCTACCTATTATGGCATTTTCATAGCCATTCTGAGATATATTTCCATGCAACTTCCACCGTTCCGTTTTATTATGACACATACCATCATTGTCATATTGCTTTGCATGATCATGTGTCGGTGCAACAAACCCTGGGTCCTTTGCCCAGACTGTGCACACACACAAGAGCAAGATCGTAGCACCAAGGTCAGATCAGAGCACAAGGGATCAGTTCTTTAAAGGATCAACGTGTAGCACGAGAGGACCAAGACTAGCCAGAGAATCAAGATATTGCTAAGGGAAAAACCTCCCTTACCGGGCAGGAGATTCTGGAAAGGATGGGGTTACCCACGAAAGCAAGCCTTCGGGTCGTCCCGACAGGCCTGCCAGGGCTTACGGAGGCAGAACCACCCCACTGCACCACCTCATCACGATGCACGTTGTCGATCAGTGCGGTGTCAAGCTCCAAAGTGACTAAGTTGCTGCTGTTCGCCACATGGCAGCCACTTCCTACAGAAAATACCTCCAATCGACACCCGTCGTGTGACGTGTCGAGCTAACAGGCGCAAAGCTGGCAAAACAGCCTGGCAGGGCCTGCCAGGCGAGCTGTGATGTGACGTTGAGTGGCACATTTAATGCACTCTATCAGCCTGCAGAGTTAGGTATGATACCACTGTTTGCTTTTTAAATCAGTGCATAATGACCGATTTGCCACTGTGGTGACGCCTTTGTCAATAAAAGGAGGACCAAGGCAATCGTAGAAAGGGTCAGCTAATCCATCCCCTCACACACTCATACGCGCGTAGCCGTTTCTTCCCCGAGGCAACCCTGCCGGGCAAGCGTGTTGCACTCACCACCATTTTTCCACCATCAATCCACCAAAGCAGGAGTAGGGTTTTACGCCTCACGGCAGCACGGACCTGGGTAAAGACTGCCCATGTGATCTCTGCCGTGCCATTCCACGCTCCTCTACTCTTTGTGCAACGTGCCATCCGCCCGCTGAAACAGAAAGGGGCTCTTGGTCCCATAGGTGGCCAAAGTTTCCCACGACATATTTGGCGCGCCAGGTAGGGGGATCGCTTGCGCGAACCTGAAAGCGCGAGCAACGCATCATCTTCATCGCCATTTTCATCATCGACGGCTCCATCGACTATGACGCCCAAGAAGAAACCCGGTGCTGCAGCTCGCCCATCCACCTCGAAGGCTCTGCCACCTGCGGCCGCCAACGCCGCGGGGAGTGCGGAGGAACACGAGGATGTGGGCGCAATGGGGGACACGGTCGGCGCAAGCGGCATTGTCACCACCTCCCCCGTGGCCAAAGCAGGGGCGGGAGGCACCGGAGGAGAGCAGCATCAGCAACATCCCAGTGGTCATGCTCCACGAAGTACGAATGAAGGGGTTATTCCATCGGCACCTCTTCCCCTCGCTGAAAGGCACAACCATAGTGGTGGCACCCGGTCTGGGGCAAATCGCTACCCTTCGGCCGGCCCCACCACGGGTGCGATCGCAGGGCGTGTGCCTCCCCCGGAGCGGGTTGACCCAGCCACCGTGCACAATGGAGCCATTGTCCCTCAAGCGCCTTCACCGCATCACCATACCATCCAAGTGGCTGGCTCACAACAGCGAGGGCGTTACCCAGTCGCCACCGACATCGTCAAAAGTTGTGGCGATGGTACGACTACATCATCATCACCAATGCCAAGCACTGCTACGGAGGCCATGGCGCGGACCCAGCTGCTGTTGAGGTTCCCGCCGGCGGCCGATCAGATGGATGAATGGATAGCCACCATTTAGAGTTTTATTGGCTTTGTTGAGGCTGGGGACTCACGGCGAGCTGGCCCGTCGCGGCCTCCCCAAGCGATGACAACAGCTCACGCTGCTGGTCGTATGGAAGGGGCCACCCCCATGGTGCAGTCCCCACCACGGCAACCAGCACGAGCTCGGCAGAATCAAGAACCCGACGACGTCTTGATGGCCTCTTCTGACCCTTGAGCACGTCCAAGTCAACGGCAAGCCCCGGAGGAAAGACGGAGGGGAGGCGCACGCGTCGTCATTGAGCGACGCGGCGATGACCACCGTCGGAGCAATGGGTGCGATGGTCCCGATGTCGACGAGCCTGCGCTCGAGGATAGCGGGTGCCTGCCTTTCGAGGTTTGGTGCCCTGCCTTTACTCGTGAGCTGCGGCAAGTCCGTTAGCCATCCGCTCGCACGTTCAAGCCAGAGATACCCGAGAAGTACAATGGGAGGCTGAACCCGGCAGAGTTCTTGAGCATCTATACCATCGCTGTTCAAGCTGCGGGAGGAAGAGATGAGAAGGTGTTTGCCAACTACTTCCCTTTGGTACTCAAGTCTAACGTGAGGCCTTGGCTGATGCACCTGCTGGAGAACTCCATTTCGTCATGGACTGACCTGTGCCATGAGTTCATTGGCGCCTTCACGGGCAGCCACCAAGAACCAGGACGGCCCAGCGTGTCGG
Source organism: Aegilops longissima (assembly GCA_021605205.1). Classification (NCBI taxonomy): domain Eukaryota; kingdom Viridiplantae; phylum Streptophyta; class Magnoliopsida; order Poales; family Poaceae; genus Aegilops; species Aegilops longissima. Next base: position 151,549,822 of record CM038679.1, read on the forward strand.
TGGGAAACGACACCTATGGGATCACAAGAATCCCTACTACGGTTGCCGGGGCGCGGGGTTGTGAGAAGAGCAGGATTAACAGTCAGCACAAGGATCGTTTACCCAGGTTCGGGCTGCGAGGATGCGTAAAACCCTAGTCCTGCTTTGGTGTGTATTTGAGAGAGTTCTTGAGCTCTCGAACTAGCTATGGTGGTTGTGTAGTTCCAAAGAGCCGAATCCTTCTCCAGTATGCCATGGGCCTCCTTTTATAGTCGAAAGGGGCTGCCACAGTGGCGCACAGGAGGTGGAAAGGCCTACAGTACTATGAGCTTATCGCTCGTATTACAGGACAAGACGCATTTAATGCTTCGCTTAGGTGTCCCCTAGCTTTATCTGGGACGGGGAGCGAGGCCCGTCCCGTCCGTCGCCGCTCCTCTTTGCTTCAACACACGCCCTGGACAGCGACGCATGCGGTGCCACATAGGCACGCAAGCAGCTGAGGTGGCGCGGTGGTAGGGTCTTCACGAAGATCTGCATGCCGCCACGCAGGCACTTGCTGATCTGGCCTGGAAGCTGCATGTTGCCACGCAGGTGCCAGCCCAACTGGTCGGGCTGGCAGCTGCATGCGAACGGTGGTAGAAACTTGGCTGGTGCGGGCCCGGCAGTGGCCCCGCTGATATCCTCGGCAAGGGCCTTGCCGAGGGCCCGGCAAGGGTCTTGCCGTGGCGTACAGTCGTCCCCGACAAGGATCTTGCCAGGGGTCTTGTGGCCTTCCTTGGCAAGGATCTTGCCGAAGGTCGCTGTCTTCTGGTTTCATCTGATCTTGTGTGTTTATGATCTTGATAAATATCTGCATGCCACCACGGAGGTGCCTCCCGAGCCCTGGTCCCAACGTAGTTGGTTGGGTTGGAACCTGTGGGCTCAAAGGCGGCTCACTCCGTTGGTATGGGCGAGCTGCCCCGGAAAGGATCTTGTCAGGGCCGCTGAGGCTGCCCCGGCAAGGGTCTTGACAGGGGAAACTGCTCCGTCCCTCTGCTTCTTTGTGTTCTTGGCCTTGGCGTTGTCTTGGGCTTTGGCTTCTCTCCGGCCCCCTCCCCTGCCCTGCCTAGTGTGGCCGTGGCGCGCGGCTTCGACTGCCCGTGCACAAGTAAAGGGCTACAAAGGTGTGCCCCTACTTTTGTACATCGACAGGAGCCCCCGGGCCTGGGCCACACATAAGCGTGACACGTTGTTGGGCCAGGCCCAGAACGGTGCGCAGGCAGGCGGGGCGGATTTTCACCGCAGTAACTCTTCGTCTGCTGTGCTTCCCCGCGACCCGCGTTGTACGCGCGTCATGGAGGATCGTGCGTGATGTGGGTGGCATGCGTGGGACGTTTGCCGCACGCATGCGTCACGTCGCAGTTAATGGTAAAGGAGGCGGACCGCGCCTTCCTCGTAAAAAGGAATCACCGCGGGCGCGCTGCTCACTTTACCCTCCTCCCCGCGTCTTCTCCAATCTTAGAGTCGCCGCCCCCTTTCTTCCTCCTCGAGCTCTTGACTTCGCTTGCCGCCGCTGTGCCTTCACCATCCTCTGCCCCTTGCTTCTTGTGGCCGCCATGGCTCCTAAATCCACCAAGGGCAAGGGAGTGGCGAAAGATGCCGGGGCGACGGAGCCGCCGGAGAGCGAGCAGGCGGCGTGACAGACGCAACTCGCCTACTTCCCCTCGACGGTCAACGCGATCGAACTGTGGGATTACTTCAAGCCCCTGTGGGGGGTGAAGACGGGGGGAGAGACGACGGGGCATCCAGCCACACGCGTCATCCCCACCAACTGCGCCGAGGCCGCCCCAAATCGGTACCCTTTCTTTGTCGACTACTTCTCCTACGGGCTCTGTCCCCCTTCTCCGATTTCTTCAATGACGTCATGCACACCTACGACTTCCATCTGTTGGATTTTACTCCGAATGCCATAGCGTGCATGGATCTTTTCGCGCACCTCTGCGAGGGCTTCGCCGGGGTGCATCCCAACATGGCGCTCTTCCGCCACTACTTCTTTCCTCGGATCCAACTTGGGGGGTGCCATTTCTGGGTGCGTCGCCTGGATCCCAAGGGCCAAGGGGGCATACCCGGAGGGCGCCATGAAGGAGAGGTGGGAAGAATGGCGGGGCTGGTGGTGCTAGGTTGAAGAGATGGACCCGCCGGATTTTTTGTCGGGTCCGCGGCACGCCGCTGGTTTGTCGGGGCGACTGGAGCGACGTTCACGCTGATGATGCGAAGCTCACGGTCGCCACCACCAGGATCCTCCATTTTACTGAGGCCGGGCTCACCCTTGAGATGATCGGGGCGGATTTCATCCGCCGCGCGGATCGTTCCGCTGCATAACAAGGGGAGGCCAGCCTGGCTCTTCACGAACGCCGCAGACATCATGAGGCTCTGCCTCGGCCTCGACCACAACCTCACGGTGATGAGGAACGCCCATCTCTGCCAGCAGCTCTTCCAGCTCGACGTGAACCGCGATGGCGAGGTCGAGCGGACCGGCAAGGCCGTGAGGGCCGCCGCGAAGGCCGACAAGGTCGCCAAGGGGCCCCTGTTCAGGTTGCCGGCGGGAGTGGTCCCGCTGAGCAACAACTCTCGTCGGACCGAGATCATCGCCATGATGCCGGACTTCAACGCGCATGGTCTTGACCCGAACTGGGTCGAGCCGGAGGACGTCCAAGTGTAGGAGTTCTTCGACACCTTGCACGAGGGGTATGTCACCATCGAGCCGCGGCTCGTCCAGGACACCTCCCAGGTGGAGCTGGACTACATCGCTACCAGGGCGGCGGAGGAGAAACTCGCCGAGGAGGCCGGCAGCGCTGGTGGTGTGGAGGACAAGGCCGCGGCGGAAGCGGAGGAGAAGGAGCTCGCCCAGTGGGCGGAGGCCGTTGGGGAGGTCAGCAGCGCCGGCACCGGGGCTCCTCTCGTCGAGGAGGTGGTCGACGAGTCGTCGTCGTCGTCGTCGGAAGACGAATAGGAGGAGGCCGTGGTCGTCGACCCTCCAGCCACGGGGAGAGGACGGGTTCAGCAGCGGGCCACTTCTGGCGAGCCGGTACGGCCCATCAAGGCCGCGCGGCGGCCAAAGTCTCCGAAGGAGTCCGTGCGTCAGACGAGGGCCGCGGCGGCAAAGAAGGTCGTCATGGCCGTGGTGGCGAAGAAGAAGGCATCTGCCTCCTCTTCATCCAAGCGTGCGCAGACTCCGCCCTCCTCCCCTCCTCCGGCAGACGTCGACACGGGGTCACCTTTGACTTCGGGTCCCTCAGCCCAAGGAGGAAGAGGAAGGCAGCAGAGGAGGAGGTGGATGACGAGTAAATATCTTGCTCTGTTCTGTCATCTCCGTCTCCTCAATCTGTACCACTTGTCTTGACTTATTTTCATCTTCGCAGGGATGCAGAGATGCTGGCCTAGAGAGTGAAGAGGGCCAAAGCCTCGGCGGGCGATCAGCCACTAGCGAGTACTTCGAGGGCACCACTGGTGGTGCTGAGCAGCCCGGACAACAGCCCCTGGCACAGCCCCCAGCGTAAGTTCATCACTCACCCCTCGTCAACATGTGTTGGGGGGCACGATCTCCTGGTGCTGACCTTGCCGTAGTCGCAGGAGGAGGACAGCAGCAGAGGGAGCCACAGAGGGCTACCCCTAACACGCCGCTCCCACCGACCACGCCGCCCCGAGGGGCGTCCCCGACAAGGGCACCAAGCACTGAGCCCATGCACACGGAGGAGGGGGAAGATAACTCGGGCGCCGGTGGCTTTGCCTCAGCGCCAAATGTTGGCGGGGAGGGAACCTCTGCTCGCCAGCCCGGCACTGGTAAGCCGCTCGCCTTTCGTCTCTGTTCTCTTTCTTTTCTTGCTGATTCTTGGTCCTGGCTTCGTCTCATTCCCCTCTTGGTGTCCAGATCGTCCATCGGCGGACCAAGAGGACATATACGCCATCATCGAGGATGTCGCCAAGGATGCCGCGGCAGAGGCCAAGAAGGTCGCTGCCGAGGAGTCCGCCAAGGGTGCTGCCGAAGACGCCGCCAAGGGGCCTGCCAGGGAGCCCGACAAGGGGTCTTCCTGAGAGGCCGGCAAGGCTGCCACCGAGGAGGAGGTGGTCGATGACCATCCCTCCTCCTATGCTGCCTCCGGCTCTGGCAGGTATCCACGGGTGACCGACGACCTCTTCGTCCACCTCCCCGGGGCGTCCGGCTCCAGGGCGCCCGTTGAGGGAGAGGTGTTCGACGAAGAGGTGCTTGCCGCCGCCGGGCTCGAGGTCGTCGACGAGCCGAGCGCCGGTGGCGACGGCTCTCAGGAGGAGCAGCTTCTCCAGGCCATGGGCGCCAATTTCCGAAAGCTCCAGGCGCTCCACCGTGCCCGCCTGGACAAAGCCAAGTCCAAGATGGCAACAATGGACAAGGCGGAGGCGGACCTCAAGGTGCGCGTGGCCGAGGCGCAGACTTGGTTCCACCAAGCTAGCGAAGAGCTGAAGGCCGCCCAGGGCGAGCTGGCCAAGCGCGACGTGGAGCTCACCATGAAGCTGGTTGACATCGAGAAGGCCCAGGAGATGGTGGAGAGCTTCGCCGCTGCAGCCGAGGCCGCCCGGACCCAGCATCAGGCCGCGCTGAACTCCCAGGAGGAGGACCTCGCCAAGCGCGAGGCAGACCTTGACGCCAGACTCCGCGCCAAGGACAAGGAGGTGGAGAAGCTTGTCGTGTAGCGGACCCAAGAGCTGGAGCAGAGGCACAAGGAGACACTCGATGCCCAGGCTCTGGTTCACGTCGGCAAGGTGAAGGAGCTGGAGGTGGAGTGGGACGGGCTGAAGGAGCAGGCCCTGAAGCTGTCCCGGGAGAAGGACACGCTCAACAGCGCCCTGACGGAGGCGCAGGGCGTGGCCGTCAGCAGGGTCGGGGAGCTCTCCGAGGCCAACAACTCCATCAAAGACCTCAAGCTGAAGCTGGAGGGTCTCAAGGGGACACTGTCGGAGAGCAAGGCCCAGGAAAAGACCCCGACCAAAGATCTGGAGGCCGAGAAGCTGGAGCGGAAGAACGAAGCCGCCAGCCACAAGGATTTTGTGGAGGGCGAGAATCGCTGGATCAGCCGCCTCGAGGACGTCGCCGGCAGGATCACCACGCAGCTGGCTACCATGGGGATGCCAAATGTGAGGTACGCCCCAGAGCGCAGCGGGACCACCAACGCCAAGCTGACCCTATCCTTCGAGGGTGTTCTCGGGGCCCTGGAGTAGCTTCACTCCAACCGGGCGGCTTCCCTGGCCGATGAGTCCCGGAAGCTTTGTCGGGGTGCCATGACCAAGGTCCTCACCAAGGTGTCGTACTGGTACCTCGACTTCGACGCCGCGCTGGAGAGCTTGCTGGAGGATACTGACCTCGCGCCGCTTAGAGAGCGCATCAAGCCCGTCATCAGCGGTATTGGCGGAATTCAGAGGGTGGAGGGCTAGCGTCGGGATTAGGCACCCCGTTTCTTATCGCCGCTGCAGGTTCATGGCCAAGACAATTTCTATCTTTAGTTAGACCCGCAACGGCAATTGATGTAATATAACTCTGCAGTACTTTTGATATTATGCATGTTATTTTCCTGTTTGATTTTTCTTTGTATGTCCACCTTACGTTAACTGGGTAGGCTTGCCGGCGCGTAAACCCAGGGCGGCGTCTTGAGGACGGATCCCCATTGTCCTGCCGGGTGTGCTTGCTGCCGGGCAAATCACCTCATCGCCCCCGATGCGGCCGCTCGAACTGTCGAGCTTGGCTCGAGTCAGAATCGAGAGCGTTGCCAGGCTGTGGAAGGCTAGCCTGCCACTCTTGATGCGGCCGCTTGAGCTGTTGAGCGGACTTGAAATAGAACAAGGGCGTCGCCAATTGCGGGAGGGCCCCTTTGCGTGCAGGTTTTCCATACATAGGCGGAATCTCCGAGGACGATAACCTTATGTATAAAAGGAAATAGCCTAAGGCTCCAAATGACTTAGCTTTTCTGTTGCCACACTAGCGTCGTTCGCGCTCGCAGGTGGCACCGTTTTCTCCTGGTTGTCCTCTTCCTTAGAGGCCATGGCCATGCCGAACATGCTAGGTTAACTGCTAGACCAGATTCTCACAATTGCGTCCCCCTACCTGGCGCACCAAAGATGTCGGTGGGAAACGACACCTATGGGATCACAAGAATCCCTACTACGGTTGCTGGGGCGCGGGGTTGTGAGAAGAGCAGGATTAACAGTCAGCACAAGGATCGTTTACCCAGGTTCGGGCCGCGAGGATGCGTAAAACCCTAGTCCTACTTTGGTGTGTATTTGAGAGAGTTCTTGAGCTCTCGAACTAGCTATGGTGGCTGCGTAGTTCCAAAGAGCCGAATCCCTCTCCATTATGCCATGGGCCTCCTTTTATAGTCGAAAGGGGCTGCCACAGTGGCACACGGGAGGTGGAAAGGCCTACAGTACTGTGAGCTTATAGCTCGTATTACAGGACAAGACACATTTAATGTGTCGCTTAGGTGTCCCCTAGCTTTATCGGGGACGGGGAGCGAGGCCCATCCCGTCCGTCGCCGCTCCTCTTTGCTTCGACACGCGCCTTGGCCAGCGATGCATGCGGTGCCACATAGGCAGGCAAGCAGCTGAGGTGGCGCCGTGGTAGGGTCTTCAGGAAGATCTGCATGCCGCCATGCAGGCACTTGCTGATCTGGCCTGGAAGCTGCATGTTCGGGGCTGGCAGCTGCATGAGAACGGTGGTAGAAACTTGGCTGGTGCGGGCCCGGCAGTGGCCCCGCTAATATCCTCGGCAAGGGCCTTGCCGGGGGCCCGGCAAGGGTCTTGCCGTGGCGTGCTGTCATCCCCGGCAAGGATCTTGCCGGGGGTCTTGTGGCCTTCCTCGGCAAGGATCTCGCCGAAGGTCGCCGTCTTCTGGTCCTCATCTAATCTTGTGTGTTTATGATCTTGACAAAGATCTGCAGGCCACCACGGAGGTGCCTCCCGAGCCCTGGTCCCAACGTAGTTGGTTGGGTTGGAACCTGTGGGCTCAAAGGCGGCTCACTCCGTTGGTCTGGGCGAGCTGCCCCGACAAGGATCTTGCCGGGGCCGCTGAGGCTGCCCCGACAAGGGTCTTGCCGGGGGAACCTGCTCTGTCCCTCTGCTTCTTTGTGTTCTTGGCCTTGGCGTTGTCTTAGGCTTCGGCTTCTCTCTGGGCCCCCTCCCCTGCCCTGCCTAGTGTGGCTGTGGCGTGCGGCTTCGACTGCCCGTGCACAAGTAAAGGGGTACAAAGGTGCGCCCCTACTTTTGTACACCGACACAGCGATTTGCAGCTTCTCCAACAGAAAGAAGGAGAGACTCTCCGCAAGTATTTCCAGAGATTCAGTAGAGTTCACATAAATATCCCAAATATCCACCCAGCCAATGTGCACAAGAGTAGGATATGTTCCAAGATGAATGTGCGGTTTCCCAAGACTGTGAAGGGGCTTTACACCTTGGTGGACAAGTGCGCTCGGACGGAGGAGGTAAGAAAACTCCCTGGAGAGGAAGGTTGCATCGACATCGACTCAAAGGATGACGATGAATCCACCAGCCAAAAGAAGAACAAAAAGAAGCGCAGCAAGAGGCGCAAGGATAAGGCAGTGATGTCCGTCGAAGGATCGGGCATGCTTAGTACCGGCAAGAAGGCTAAGGCCGAAGCCTCGGGAAAGGAAGCTGCCGCGTGCGCTGAGTGCCGGAAGGCTGCCTGCCGAGAGGGCTAGGAAAGGCGATGGGTTATACTGCAAGATCCATCGGACCAAAGGCCATGATCTCCAAGAGTGTCATCAGGTTGAGCAACTCGTCAAAAGGTAGAGGGCTGAATATGAGAAGCGTGATAAGGAAGAAGGTCAGAATGGCACTGGCAGGAAGGGTCGAGGCAGTGAAGAAAATCGCCTCGGCAAGGCTTTTCGGAACCAAGGAAAACCCATCAGGGGCCGAGAGAAGGAAGTTTGCAATGATGAGAGTGATGGAGGGGATGAAGAGGAAACCAGCGAGCAGGAGTTCCAGAAGGCCACTGACGCCCTGTGTATTGACGGGGGTGCATCTTTACACTCCTCTCACCGCCAACTTAAATGGTGGGTGCGTGAGGTCAATGTCGTGGAGCTAGCGGCAGAATCTTGGAAGACGCTCAAATGGTCATGCACGCCCATCATCTTTGACGAAGAGGACCATCCTGACCGCACCACCGTGGTAGGGTGTTTGCTGTTGTTGGTCTCTCCAACAATTCGCAACCTCAAAGTCTCAAAGATGTTGATTGACGGTGGGGCCGGGTTGAATCTGATTTCCCCAAAGGTTATCAGCAAGCTTCAGATATCAGAGGAAGAAATAAAGGTCATGGGCACGTTTCAAGAAGTCAATCCCGGTAGGAGTCATCCTAAGGGAAAGATCACGTTGCCAGTGACATTCGAGGGAGAATTGAACTATTAGACTAAGAAGGTTGTGTTTGATGTAGTTGACCTCCCCCTGCTGTACAATGGGATCCTTGGATGCCCAGCTCTGGCAAAGTTCATGGCGGCATCCCACTATGCCTACAACACTTTGAAGATGCCAGGGCCGGTAGGAGTCATTCCCATTCCGTCAGACGAGAAAGACACAATCATTTGCGTGGATAAGATATACCGGGATGCAGTTGCGGCAGAGGCCACGGCAGCAGTAGTCCTCGCCAAGGAGAACAGAGGAAAGAAGAAGGATAGCAGGGACGCCAACAAGGAATCTGGGAAGCGTACCTCTTCGGAGTGCGCTGCGCCTGTTGATGACTTGCGGAGAGTTCCAACAGCAAGAGATCCAAGGTCGCTGCACCACATGTGAAGAAGGTCCCGGCAGGGCTGGCTGGCGTTGATGGTACCTTCACTATCAGCGCCACCCTTGATGACAAATAGGAAAGCGTGCTTGTTGCCTTCCCGCGGGCGAATGTCGATGTGTTTGCCTGGCAACCATCTGATATCCCCGGTGTTCCTAGGGAGGCAATTGAGCACCACCTTGCTGTCTGCCCACATGGCCGACTCGTCAAGTAGAAGGTTCGAAAGCAGGCCTTGGAGAGGCAACAGTTTATTGCCGAAGAGATAAAGAAGCTTGAGGCAGCTGGTCTGGTCAAAGGAGTACTGCATCCGACATGGTTAGCAAACCCAGTGGCCGTACGCAAGGCTAGCGGAAAATGGAGGCTTTGCATAGACACTACAAAAAAATACACTTCCGTGATGATACGTGTTTGTCACAGTAGGTCGCGTTTTCTGTCATGCATGTACATCCATGACAAATTTATGACAGAATCAAGATAGTCATACCTTTGCTGTCGTAGAAGTGTTCCATGACATTACCAAAATTATCATCACAGAAGTGTCCACTTCCATGACGATAAATCGCGTGTCACAGAAGTGCTTTCGTCAAGGGTGACCGACACGTGGCATCCACCGTAACGGCACGCCGTTAAGCTATCGGGTCGGGTTTTGGATCCGATAACCCGTTAACAGCCCCGACCAATGGGGATTTTCCACGTGTAAAATCATCATTGGCTAGAGGAAACACGTGTCGGCTCATCGTCGGGACAGATGTCATCCACTCACTGGACAGAAGGCGCCTATGATACGTCGACACGTGGCATGGCCCAACAAGTTTAAATGGGCCGGCCCAACTAAAGGCCCACAAGATTTTGTGGACCATAATGGGCCGGCCCAGCTAAAGGCCCACGAGATTTTGCGGACCATAATGGGCTGGCCCAACTAAAGGCCCACAAGATTTCACGGGCCATAATGGGCCGGCCCAAGTAAAGGCCCACAAGATTTTTGTGTGCCATAATGGGCCGGCCCAGGTAAAGGCCCACAAAATTCTTGCGGATCATAATGGGCCGGTCCAGCTAAAGACCCACGAGATTTCACCGACATTAATGGGCTGGCCCAGCTGTAGGCCCACAAGATTTTGGGGACCCTAGTAGGCCGGTGATGGTGTCCGGGACTAGGGGTACTCACCGCGTCGTCTCCCGATCAGTTGGATTGGGCCGAGGATCCCTATGGCCGTATACTCATGGGCCAGTCCGGACAGTTGCCGCATACAAGGAAGATTCCACAAGACTTGGCGATCAAGACAAGGACTCCTCCCCCACCGGCGTATTTGGCTAGGACTCTTGTTATCCTAGGCCTCTGGTGCATTATATAAACCGAGGCCAGGCTAGTCGATAGAGGGACGACAACAATCATACCATAGGCTAGCTTCTAGGGTTTAGCCTCTCTGATCTCGTGGTAGATCAACTCTTGTAACATCCACATCATCAATATCAATCAAGCGGGACGAGGGTTTTACCTCCATCAAGAGGGCCCAACTCAGGTAAAACATCGTGTCCCTTGTCTCCTGTTACCATTGATCCTAAGACGCACTTCTTGGGACCCCCTACCGAGATCCGCCGGTTTTGACACCGACATTGGTGCTTTCATTGAGAGTTCCGCTGTGTGATCGGCGAAAGGATCAATGGCTCGACCGCAGTCAACTCGCGACGTCGGCTTCTTCGTCACCACTCGACCGGTCACCTTGGCTTGACTGAGGACTGCGCCCTACCTCCGATCGTCATGTTCGGATGAAGGCCTTTATCAACACCAACTCCGATCTCTATCAAGATCATGGAGGAGTCATCCATGGAGCTCGGGGCTCAACGTCAACATTGCCCTCAGCGACCGTGCTGTTTTTCTCGACAACAAACTTGTATCCGCCGCCACCGCCTCCTCGAGTGTCGCCTAAACGATTACTTCGTGGAATTATGCGAATTAAGTCTACAACAACCCTGCAAAAATTTCGTCGAGTTCGATGGAGGAATCTCCGCAATCTCCGATATACCGGAGCCCTGTTGAATCTGGACGAGAATCCGGACGAGTTTAGGGCGTGGTATCCAGCGTCTAGCTCGGATGTCCTTTGGAGGATCCAACCGTTGATTTGCTGCGGAATTTCCTTATCTACCACCTGCCAAAAATTCAGCTTGATCCGACCGTCCAAACTCCGGGAAACTTCCAATTAGTGCATCACTTTTCGGATCTGTTTTCTGCGCGAGAACGAATCTGACCCGAATTCATCTTTTTTATGAACGGGGTTTCGGACATCCTTTTTGAAGGAAGTTTTGTATGGGATATTGTGTGTTGTTCCCAAACACATCCCACTAACCTTAAGATCTTTTGAACATGATCTTCAACATCATTGCTGGTGTCAAACCAGTCCGGCAATATTGCTCCACGGCGGCCGACACATGCTAGACATCGTCGTCACTTTGTTGAGCCAAGCTCAACTTCTTCGGATCATCATCTTGGCAAGCCGAACAAGAGTCCGGCATCGCGAAGGATAAATCATCACCAACAATGCCGCCCCACGGATTACACGGAGCGGGCATACCGGCATCGCCGCACGGTCGCTTCATCAAGCCGGCATCGACAATGTCACGACCTGCATCGGCAGGGCCGCACTATTGCTTCTTCAAGCTGGTGTCCATCACGCCGACCTACTTCGACATCTCGGCTAGACCGGGGGCTTCGCCATCTCTTCATCAACCTACTCCGGACACTTTGGCGTCACTAGCCGACCAGACATGGGTGCGCGGATCGAGTCCCAATTTTGGGAATCACCTTCCTTCGGATTGCTACAACAAATAAACCAGGTGCTATTAATCCTAGTATTTCTTTTTGCTCGTTTGGGTTAAATTTTTCCCAAGGAATTATTACTCTGGTTAGTCCTGCATATGTACACAGGTCTATCAAATGGTGGCCGCATTATCGACGGTCGCATGATGGTTCGATCAGTTTCAGACACAGTTCGCTGAACGCCGCACCCGAACTCGAGACCGACCAGTGAATCCGAGCTTTGCCACGCCTTTATTGCATTACGCCGACGACCTGCATCGACATCAACTCCGCGCCAGCCATATTTCTTTTACTACTCACTTTGCATAAATTATTTATTATGCAACATTTTTTAATTCCTATTATTACTATTATCCCGGTCTGCACTATTTTTTGTGCACAGAAAATGATCCAGCCGGACTATATCCTTTGACGCCACCTCGGCCGGACAGGGGCTTCGTCAACACTTCATTACCCCATGCCGTGGACTTCGCATCACTCTGCCGTCCTGCATTGACCATGCTATGTCACCACTTCATAGTGCCGAGCTCTTTGCTCCGCCACCTCGGACCGGCTTGGGGGATGGAACCTTGTCCCGCATCAAGCTCGGACCGCATCGTCAATACCGAACACATTAACCAGCTAAGTTGCCTTCATGCTCAAAGTTTTAAAATTTCTAACTTGTGTTCGGTTCGACCAAGCATTATACTTTCTCGGAAAAAGTTGCTTGTAAAAATCTTCCTCGTCAAACTTTGTTCAAGACACTTGACGCGCTACCCGCTACCATTATACTCGGGGCTTCTTTAATGAAGCTTATTAATTCGGGCTTTATGCCCAACACATGTGTCACACTTCCGCATGTACCTTTTATTCACCATTATATGCATCGATATGACTTAAGTTTTGGCCAAGCTGGGTTGCCTGGCTCCTGTGCTTACCCCTCGCTCCCGATTGTTCGGCTAGGTGGTAAAGGAGCACCTCTGCGGTTGTTACTGCCGGGTCACCGGATGCGTACCTCGACTGGGTGAAGCCAAAGCTAGCGTTTTAAGGGAATACTCGGTCGGTGAACTAAAAGATGATTTCTTACCCATTTATTTACCTGCCCCAGATGTTTTTCTGCTCTTTTCGCAGTCCGACATGCACTTTAGGGCATGCCTCCTGTGAAAGGAACCCCTAACGGAACTATTCTCCTGGAAGATGTTTCTTACTAACTATGTAATATAACATAACTAGTTGGGCACTTGTCCGATAAAGCACTAATGACCCCTACGCCTGGTCTCCACGCATGCCCTGATTTTTATAACCGCGAGGGTATTCGACACACTCGGACTATTGGGTCCAGAGGTTGAAGCGAAAAGGTCCGCTACGACAAACGATCTACAATCCGCTAGAAGGCATTCTACATGTCACATTACATTATCAACTTTACCCAAGTCACTTGGGGCTCTTAAATTTATATGAGCTGTTTTATGATAAGTGTTTTTCTTCTTAGTCGTTGCAAAGTTTTTATTATTATTCACTCCTTCGACACAAGTGTGCGGTCACTAGCCGGGGAGCCTAATTTCTCTCTCAAAGAAGCCATAGGCTGACCCGCTTGAAGTTTTGAGATAGGATGTGTCATGTTAAAGCACCCATGTAGCACCTTTTTTTTCTAAAGTCCAATTTTGGATTGGCACCAACACTTGGTCTAGTTCGACATTAATCTTTTGAATAAGTTTTTGGCTTTTCGAGCCCATGGCACTTTTTAAACTATTTGTGTGTTTTCAGCACAAGTCTCGCAGAGGCAACGCCGACACCTTTTGAGATTCGCAAAACATTCTCGGATATTGCTATATATGCATCAGTTTGAATTGTGTCTTTGGTCAATAGTTGGGTTGCCCGCCTCCGCTTGCCTCCTATGTTCCGCTTTGTTCGCTAGGTGTGCAAAGGAGAACCATCTGCGATTGTGTTTCCAGCTCGCATGGTCAAGCACCTCGGTGGAGAAAGCCAAAACCGATCGTCACAATAGGTGTAAACTGGTCAGCGATCCGATGACTATATTAAATGACGGGCCATTCAGAAATTGGCGAAGTGTTTCCGCTTGACCTCGATCGTCGCCGAACACTACCGGGGCTAGTAACTGCCTCCCAAACTAAATCCTCAATATTTTCTCTTACATTGTTGCTGAGGTTTCATGATCATGCTTAGCATGACAACCCAAAGAAAGGAACCGATAAGCGGACTATTTTCTTTGGAAGACATTTGTTTTGTTAAACAGTAATATAACATATGTCTCTGCACCTTTGTTTATAAAACCGTATGGCCAGGTTGCCTTGTTTGTCGTAAATCTTTGCCCTCATAAAGGCTTTATAAAGTAGGACAAACACTCTTCGCTCATCGGCGAAGAGGTTGAAGCCGATGGTCGGTCAACAAAGTTTTGTACAATGCGGATCCGAACATTAATGACATAAAGTACTTGGATACATTAAGTCATTATACATAATTTGTGATTTTACTATGGATTTTGATCCTTAATTCGGCCACCCGTGCCCGCATTAAGGCTCGGGGGCTACTGGGCTTCGGGCTTATTATTTACAAATATTAAAGGGGCACATTAATCCCCTGATCTGGTGTTGCCACCCGACTAGTGTCTCGGGGGCTACTGCATTGCATGTTCTATGCAGAAAATTTTAAGTGCAATACAGTTTCCGAGGAGATTTTGATCCTCAGGTTGGTCGGCCGCACCCAACCTGAGTCTCGAGGACTGAGCACGCCGCTTTTTGTGTCCCAAAGTATTCTGCCGAGCTAGGACTTGATCCTCGGACCGATTTTGCAAATCAACCCGAGTCTCAGCTGCCACGGGATCAGCGGTCTTATGTCATCCTTCATGTGCATCTCGGTTTTAGACCGATACCCACCTTGAGGGCTACTGCACCAATCAAAATATTGACAAAAATCGCCCACATTCGGGTGGTGCACCGCCTCGAAGCAGTCCGCGTAAAGCTCGGGCGCTAGTGGCTGGCTCCATAGAGGCACTTCCGCATTAAGCTCGGCTAAACTCCTTCAAACTTCTTTGAACCAAGGTGATTTACGACACCTCGGATATAGTCCGCTGGAGCTCGGATACATAGTTCGCGTTGGAGCTCGGATACATAGTCCGGCGTTAGAGCTCGGATACAAAGTCCGCGTTAGAGCTCGGATACATAGTCCGCGTTGGAGCTCGGATATCGTCCGGCGTTGGGGCTCGGATACATAGTCCGCGTCGAGCTAGGAAGCAGTCCGCATTGGTGCTCGCTGCAAAGATACTCGAATGCAGTCCGGCGTTGGAGCTCGGACACAAGAGGACGTTGCCGCCGGAACAACTTCAAACCCGAGGTGTGGCATAAAAATAACAAGGCATTGATAAAGGCCGGAAACTTAAAGGGGCTCCTCGGATACCCGACGTATAAACTCGTCAAATGCATTTCGACGATCCTCAAGATCAAGATGAGAAGATTTGTTGAACTAGTTTTCAAGACCAACGATCAAGATGAAGAACAGTTCGAAGAATCGAGGAGCGCCCCCAACTTGAAGACCGGTTCAGGGGCTCTCGACGGTGTCCGGACTAGGGGTACTTACCGCGTCCTCCCGATCAGTTGGATTGGGCCGAGGATCCCTATGGTCAGATACTCATGGGCCACCGACAGATTGCAAGATACAAGGAAGATTCCACAAGACTTGGCGATCAAGACAAGGACTCCTCCCCACCGGGCGATTCGACTAGGACTCTTGTTATCCTAGGCCTCGGTGCATTATATAAACCGAGGCCAGGCTAGTCGATAGAGGGACGACAACAATCATACCATAGGCTAGCTTCTAGGGTTTAGCCTCTCTGATCTCGTGGTAGATCAACTCTTGTAACATCCACATCATCAATATCAATCAAGCAGGACATAGGGTTTTACCTCCATCAAGAGGGCCCGAACCTGGGTAAAACATCGTGTCCCTTGTCTCCTATTACCATTGATCCTAAGACGCACTGCTTGGGACCCCCTACCCGAGATCCGCCGGTTTTGACACCGACAGCTGGCCCATTAACTGGCTGCCATGTTTTGGGCCAAATGCCGGCCCATATTTGATCCGGTCCATTAATGGCCTGCCACGCTCCGGGCCTAATAGTGGCCCATGATACGTCTCCGTCGTCTCTATAATTTTTGATTGTTCCATGCCAATATTCTACAACTTCCATATACTTTTTGGCAACTTTTTATACTATTTTTGGGACTAACATATTGATCCAGTGCCTAGTGCCAGTCCCTGTCTGTTGTATGTTTTATGTTTCGTAGAATATCCATATCAAACGGAGTCCAAACGGGATAAAAACGGAGGGAGCTTATTTTTGGAAAATATGGAAAATTCCGGAAGAAAAATCCACGTGAGACGGTGCCCGAGGTGGTCACGAGGTAGGGGGGCGCGCCTGACCCCCCTGGGCGCGCCCCTACCCTCGTGAGCCCACCGTAAGGCGGTTGATGCTCTTCTTTTGCCGCAAGAAAGCTAATATTCGGGAAAACATAACGGCGAAGGTTTCAGGCCAATTGGAGTTACGGATCTCCATATATACGCGAAACGGTGAAACAGAGCGAATGTAACGCAGAAACCGAGAGATAGATCCAATCTCGGAGGGGCTCTCGCCCCTCCGAAGCCATGGGAGCCAAGGACCAGAGGGGAAACCCTTCTCCCATCTAGGGAGAAGGTCAAGGAAGAAGAAGAAGGAGGGGGGCTCTCTCCCCCTCGCTTCCGGTGGCGCCGGAACACCGCCGGGGGCCATCATCATCACCGCGATCTACACCAACACCTCTGCCATCTTCACCAACATCTCCATCACCTTCCCCCCTCTATCTACAGCGGTCCACTCTCCCGCAACCCACCGTACCCTCTACTTGAACATGGTGCTTTATGCTTCATATTATTATCCAATGATGTGTTGCCATCCTATGATGTATGAGTAGATTTTTGTTGTCCTATTGGTGGTTGATGAATTGCTATGATTGATTTAATTTGCTTGTGGTTATGTTGCTGTCCTTTGGTGCCCATCATATGAGCGCGCGCGTGGATCACACCATAGGGTTAGTTGTATGTTGATAGGACTATGTATTGGAGGGCAAGAGTGACAGAAGCTTCAACCTAGCATAGAAATTGATGCATACAGGATTGAAGGGGGACCAATATATCTTAATGCTATGGTTGGGTTTTACCTTAATGAACGTTAGTAGTTGCGGATGCTTGCTAATAGTTCCAATCATAAGTGCATGTAATTCCAAGTAAGGGATGACATGCTAGTAGTGGCCTCTCCCACATAATACTTGCTATCGGTCTAGTAAAGTAGTCAATTGCTTAGGGACAATTTCGCCACACCTACCATCACTTTTCCACACTCGCTATATTTACTTTAGTTGTGTCTTTACCTTAGCAGCCCCTAGTCTTTATTTACGTGCTCTTTACTTTCTTGCAAGCTTACCCGAAAACACCTACAAAGTACTTCTAGTTTCATACTTGTTTTAGGTAAAGTAAACATCAAGTGTGCGTAGAGTTGTATCGGTGGTCGATAGAACTTGAGGGAATATTTGTTCTACCTTTAGCTCCTCGTTGGGTTCGACACTCTTACTTATCGAAAACTATTGCGATCCCCTATACTTGTGGGTTATCAAGACCTTTTTTCTGGCACCGTTGCCGGGGAGCAATAGCGTGGGGTGAATATTCTCGTGTGTGCTTGTTTGCTTTATCACTAAGTAATTTTTATTTGTTGTTCTTAGTTGTTCTTTATCTTTTGTAGCGACCTGACCCAAAATCGGTCAAATCTCTGTGTCTGTACCATCCCAAGATCATGCTGGTACTCACAATACATCAATAAAGTAATCAAAGTTCAATCACACCTGAATTTTATTACACGATTCTCATATAGAGTCTTTATTACAAGGGAATAAATTCGTCTCAAGGCCAACTCATGAGAAAATAAACTACTAATGCTGCGGAAGCGTCGAAGGTAAAGCGAGTCCATCCGACTCCAAAGGGCAATCGCCAAGCGCGGAGCGTAGCCTCACTCCTGATCGGAATATACCTCTGCAACATAAGACGTTGCAGCCATGTAGGTCAGCTTTTGGAATAAGCTGGCAAGTCATGAAGAACAACAATAATAAACTTACTAACACTATATGCATTTTGGCTGTGGAGCTCTAAGTTTCATCATTTTGCGAAAAGCAAATTTTCTCCTACTACTGTGGACTTGCTTGCAAATTACTACAATTGTTGGTAGTTATTGAGATGGTTCCGCCAACCAATATCTCATTCCCAAATTATTAAGTCATAAAAACCCCTCAAATTAATTCATTAGTTTTAGTGTTGAGATATCCGAATACTTCCAAGTTCCAGAGGCTCAAATGTCCGTAACCGGGGACACGGCTAATCGATTAGATCTTTAACTCTGCAGAGGTTTATGACTTTCCCGCAAGAATCATTCCCTCCTTTAAAGTCTTCGCACTTCATGGTGTTTGAAGACGGACGAATGAAACAGGTCTTCCAAAGAGTTCTTCGCTACCGCCGTACCCATCCAATCCTACCGTTCTTCTACATCTCGTAGTACCGCCCAGCCAGCGTCACTACTAGGGTCAACCCAGCCAGAGCCCATAATGGCTTGCGGCTGCATGTAAGCTTCCGTCATGGGGCATCCATCCTTCTCTTCGTGGCTGGGTGAAGCTTTCCGCAAGATGTCATGGCACTTCTCCATGCATCCCGCCAACCACTGGTTCTCGGGGTGCCCGTCAACCGCCCTCCACCCAAGAGTGAATTCAAGTCCATCTTGATCATTGTAGCTCATGGGGTTGTCATCACCATTGACTCTCACATCTTGCTTATGAATTTCACTCAACCCAAAACCCGCTCTCGAGCATAGCAAAGTAAACTACTTCATCCCGGGTCATGGTAACAAGGGATTGGTTCATCCTACCACATGATACTACTCAAGATTAATAACTTCAAGATTTCAACTACTGCATGCATGGTGGGTGGTGACAATTACTAATGCACAAAAACATAGGTATAGAAATAACATGATCAAAACTTGCCTTGCTGATGATCCTCGTAGCTAAAGATTCAGAGTAGCAAGCTTCAGACTCGAAACTCTACCGAGACAAACAATAATCACAATAAGCATATAGCTTTAGGATCACATAACACAATAGCATAACAAGTAACACACAAAACCAACAAAGCAAAACCAAAAGGGAAAACTCAAAGAAAACCCACTCAAATTTTCCTACTTCAAACAACAACTAGAATAGTTTTATATAGCAAAAATTTTCCTAACATAACCTAATCATGGTTTTATGTTAACTTAACAGAAAAGATTTCATTAAGCAACTAGGAGCAAAAAGAATTAATTTAAAATCTATTAAGAAACTCCTATTAGGCCTAATCCAATTTCTATTAAGAAAATAAATTAAAACTTTTATTAATTATAAATAAAAGTTCATCTACTAGAGTGACAGAAACTATCCTAGAATAATCAATTACATGTTAAAAATAAATTTATTTACTAATTAAAATATTAGGAAAACAGGAGCTAGTTAATTAATTAGGATTAATAAGATTCTGCTTAAAACTATTTATTTATTAATCCTAAAATAACCAAGTTAATTTTATGGTTTGGCAATGTCAAAACAAAGTTGGGACAAAAAGAATCATATAAAAATAATTTTTCTAACTCAAGTTATAGCAGATTTACTATTCTGACTAAAACTAAATTAAAGCAATTTTAATTAATTTTAACATAGCTAAATATATATTCTACAGAAACTACATAACATTTTCAACCCAACCAAAAAAGAATCACCTAAAAATATTAAACAGAATAAAAGATATGAATTTTTCAAAACAGAAACTATTCTGTTAAAACAGAAAAATGAAAATAAAAGAAAAAAAGCCTAATGGGCCTAAACTGTGCACTGGGCGTAATTTAGTCTAAAAGGGCCCTAGGGTTAAACTAAACGGACCGGGCTAAAATAAAAACCTAACTAAATAATAAACCGGATGAACCGGGCCGGTTTTCTTTAAAAAAAATACCCCATCGGGGGTTCTAATCTGGGCCGCTCATCACGCATCGGACGGGGGAGGGAGCTTCCGGTGACTTACCGGCGTTCGGCGGCAATGGCGGCGAGAGTCGGCGAGGGCTCCGGCGTCATGAGGTCGGGAGTAGCCGTCTTGGTCTGCGGGGAGCTCGGGAGGGTTTGGTGGGGTCGGGGTGACCGGGGGTCTAGGGCGGCGACGGCGGCATAATGGCGGTGACGGGGCTTGGCTCCAAGGTGCTCGGAGAGAGAGGGAGAGGGCTCGGCGAGGGCTAGGGGAATGGGGTGCGAGGCGTGGGCTTTATAGCTGGGGCCTCGCCTCGCTTGGGCGATCGGGCGATCGGGATCCCGGATCCTTCGGGATCCGGCGATCCGCGGCGGCGACGGCGTGGCGTGGGCGAGGGGAAGAAGATGGGGGTGGGTCCCGCGGTCAGTGAGAGAGAGAGAGGGGCGAGGCGAGCGGGCGACCGAAGCGGAGGGAGTTCGGGTGCGGGGGAGGCCTGGTCGGGCGCTGGGCCGGCTCGGCTGCCAATGGGCATGGGCCGGGCAGGTGGTGGGGGCGTCTGGCCGGGCTGGGCAGAGGGCCTAGCGCCAGAGGGGGTTTCGTTTTTAAAATTTATTTTTTAAAATAAAACAAAACAGAGTATAACTTTTAAAATATGAATATTTTATATAGGGTATATATATACCAAAATGATCAGGGAATATTCCTTTCATTTGAACATTTTTCCAAAGGCAA
Organism: Aegilops longissima; assembly: GCA_021605205.1. Classification (NCBI taxonomy): domain Eukaryota; kingdom Viridiplantae; phylum Streptophyta; class Magnoliopsida; order Poales; family Poaceae; genus Aegilops; species Aegilops longissima. Next base: position 151,570,215 of record CM038679.1, read on the forward strand.
AATCCAAACTTTATAAAAATCCATTTTTTTCAAATTCAAATAAAATTCAGATTTGAATCCAAATCTTTTGGCAATGTTTTCCTCTGATATTTTTGGAGTGTCATGTTTACTCCTCTCATACTTTTGATCAAGTATTTATCGTGCTTAGTTTTTGAAATGTTTCCCACTTGCCAAAGTTTGAATTCAAATTCAAAACTCAAATTTCTCTGAAACTCCAAATGGCATTCAAATTCAAACAGGATGCATAGGATGCTTAACTATAATTGTAAAACATTCCAAATAGGAAATTTGGGATGTTACAAACCTACCACCTTAAGATGAATCTCGCCCTCGAGATTCGGGTTGGCTAGCAAATAGGTGCGGTGGTCTCAAGAAGGTCTTCTTGGCGCTCCCGTGTGGCTTCTTCCTCGGTGTGGTGACTCCACAGACCTTGCAAAATTTGATGACCTTGCTGCGGGTGACTCGCTTGCAGTCTCGAGAATTCGGACGGGTTTCTCCTTGTAAGTCGATCACCGCTGCTGTATGGCCTCTAGGGGCACCTTGTGTCTCTCAACGGAACATCGGCCATGTCGGCATGACACTTCTTCACCGAGAAACATGGAAGACATCATGAACTCCGGACAATCCTTCCGCAATTCCAACTTGTATGCAACCTCTCCACGACGCTCGAGGATTTTGTAGGGCCAATGAATCGGGTGCTAACTTCCTTGACACCAAACCTCTTGATTCCACGAAGTGAGACACACGAAGGTATGCTCGATCTCCCACTTCGTAAGTCACTTCCTTGCGCTTCTTGTCAAGATAACTCTTCCGTCTCGATGTGCTATCTTGAGCCTGTCTCGAATCAGCTTGACTTTCTCTCGAATCCTTGATAAGATCGGAACCAAAAGTGATCGATCTCCAACACTATCCCACAAAGAATGGTGTTCTCGCACCTCCTTCCGTATAGAGCTTCGAAGGGGCCATCTTCGATCGGATTGATAACTGTTGTTGTACGAGAACTCTGCGTATGGCAAATTATCATCCCAGCTAGACCCATAGTCTAGCACACAAGCTCTCAACATGTCCTCCGTAATCTGGTTGACTCTCTCGGTCATCCATCTGCTCATGGATGAAAAGCTGTCTCAATTCCAGCCTCGCACCCAAAGTTTCATGCAATCGCTTCCAAAACTTTGAGGTAAACTGCGTTCCTCTATCGACACGATTTTCCTCGGAACTCCATGCGACATACGATCCTGGTCATGTATATCTTGGCCAACTTAGCACTGGTATAGGTAGTCTTCACGGAATGAAGTGAGCTACCTTGGTCAAACGATCAACCACTACCCAGATAGAATCATAACCTGAACGGGTCCCGGTAATCCTGTGATGAAATCCATACCAAGTTTCTCCCATTTCCAATCGGGAATCGCAAAGGTTGAAGTAACCCTGCTGGCTTCGATGTTCTCGCCTTTACACGCTGACAAACATCGATATCGCTACGCACTCGGCAATATCCTTCTTCATACCGCCCACCGTAAACTTTCCTTCAAATCCGGTACATCTTGGTGTTACCGGGTGAATCGAGTACGGTGAATCATGAGCCTCTGAAGAATTAGCTTCCCGAGTTCGGGATCATTGGGCACATAAATACGATCCTCGAACCATATAGTTCCGTGTTCATCCTTACGGAATCCTTTAGCTTTTCCTTCCTCCATCTTTTGCTTTATCTCATCAATTTCCTTGTCCGACTTCGGGCTTCACGAATCCTTTCGCCAAAGTGGACTGAACTTCCAGAGTTGCAACGAATCCTCTCGAACTATCTCCAGAGGAGATCTCGAGGTCATCAACTAACTCCAGGGTAATCCTCCTGCCGTAAGAGTATTCACATAACTCTTACGGCTCAAAGCATCCGCTACAACATTAGCTTTACCGGTGGTAATGCAATCTCATGTCATAGTCCTTTATCAACTCTAGCCATCTCCTCTCGCCTCGAGGTTCAATTCTTCGTGTGAAAATATATTTCAAACTCTTGTGATCTGTGTAAACATCACAACGGTTTCCGATGAGGAAATGTCTCCAGTGTCTTGAGTGCATGCACTACGGCCGCTAACTCCAAATCATGTGTGGCATAATTCATCTCATGAGGTCGAGCTGTCTGGAGGCATAAGCTACAACTTTACCTTCCCGCATCAAGATTCTCCGAGTCCTTGATGTGAAGCGCCACAATAGACCTGGTATTCCTTGTGTATGTCCGCAAAATCAACACTGGGGCTGTGACCAACCGTTTCTTCAATTCCTGAAAACTGGTTTCACACTCCTCGGTCCAAACATACTTGGCCTCCTTCTTCAACAGTTCACTCATGGGCTTGGCAATCTTCGAGAAGTTCTCAATAAACCTCCGATAATATCCTGCGAGTCCGAGAAAACTACGGATCTCCTTGATCGAGGTGGGTGATCGCCAATCGGCGATCGATTCAACCTTGGCGGGATCAACTGCTATTCCTTCTCCTGAAATAACATGTCCGAGGAATCCAACTTCCTTCACCAAAATTCACATTTGCTGAACTTGGCATACAACCGATGTTCTCAAGTTTCTCCGTAACTAGACGCAAATGTTCCTTATGCTCTTCCTCGCTCTTGGAGAAAATCAATATATCATCGATGAACACCACGACAAACTTGTCCAGATATTCCATAAATACCTTGTTCATCAAGTTCATGAAGTACGCAGGAGCATTAGTCAATCCAAATGACATGACGGTATACTCATATAAACCATACCGGCAAGGAATGCTGTTTTGGGTATATCCTTTTCACGAATCTTCAATTGATGATACCTCGATCAAGATCGATCTTAGAGAATACCTTGGCTCCAACTAGCTGATCAAACAGATCATTAATCATCGGCAGAGGGTACTTGTTCTTGATGGTTACTTCGCTCAATGCACGATAATCCACAACCATCCTCAAGCTTCCATCCTTCTTCTCTACCAAAAGAACTGGGCTCCCAAGGTTATGAGCTTGGACGAATATATCCTTTCTCCAACAACTCATTAATTTGATCCTTGATCTCTTTCAACTCATTCGTGGCATCCGATAAGGTCTCTTGGATATTGGGGCTGTGCCGCAATAACTCGATCAGAAATTCATTGTCCCCGTCCGTGGCATCCTCGTAATTCCTCCTAAACACATCGGGAAATTCTTGCACCATCGGCACTTCCTCCCGAACAACTCCCGCGAGGGAATGCACTGATTCTTCATCCGGCTGTGCTGGCTACATACTTGATCCTCTTCGCCCGGGGTGGTGAGCGGAATAGACTTCTGGGCACGCCTATGTTCCTTCAAACTTTGACAACCAATCCATGCCTAGGATTACATCCAAGGTCCGGGTTTCCAACACTATGAGGTCTGCGGGAAATTTATGGTTCCCGATGTTGAGGGTTGCATGACAGCCTAAACCTGCCATCATTTCTCCTCCTGCGAACCGACGCCAAGGGGCTTCTAAGGGTTTTAGTGGGCAACCCGCATTTTTCCACAACTACCCTTGATATGAATGAATGCGTTGCACCGTAATCAAAGAGAACCAAAACTGAACGGAATTCAATAAAACTTACCAACCACGATTGTTCCGGCTGATCATAGACGCCCTCCACGCCGATGTGGTTCACCCGAGCACGAGGGAACGGATTGGGCTTCTTCGCCGAGCCTCCATTGCCATTTCCATTCCTCTGCTTGGCCTCCGGGCGTCGGTGGCATAGTGCCCCGCCTTCGACACTTGAAGTAGGTGATGTGGCTCAGATCCTTCGAGTCGGGCGAACGGTGCTGATTGCCATTACTGCTTCCATTGCCATTGCCATGGCCTGACTTGTTGTCCTGGCTGCGGTTGTTCCCATTTCATCCATGGTTATGACCTCCATGGTTATGATGGGTGTGCCCTCCGAGTATGGTGCATAGCGGGCTTCACTGAGCTCCCGAGTTGTGCTTCCCTGGCTGTACTTCCGCTATGCTTTCTATCTGCTGCTGCTTGCCTTCAAGTATGGTGGCCTTGTCTACCAACTCCTGTAGTTGTTGAAGGTAGCCACAATAAGCTGCATGCTCAGTTCATCATTGAGTCCTCAAGGAACTTCTCCCGCTTGCATCATCTGTGGCCACATCATCCGGGGCATAGCGAAGCGAGCTTGTTGAATTCATCCACGATCGTGTGCAAGACGGTTCCCTAGCGCGCAGTTGCGGAACTCGCTTCTTCGCACTCATGGCTCCACCGAGACATGAGCAAAGTCGGAAGGCCTCATTGAACTGATCCCATGTGATGGCACCAATGGGAAAAGTGGCGTGTAGTTCTCCCACCAAGAAGCTGCAGGTCCATCAAGTTGATGCGCCGCAAAGCGAACCTTCTCAAAGATCGGTGCATCCAACAGTGATTAGCTCTCTTCCGACTTTATGGAGCCAATCATCAAGAACAATCGGCTCAAGGCTACTAGAGAACACCGCGGATTCAGCCTCGTAAATCGAGTCAAGTTGTCCACGAGGGTGGTGGCGGTGGGTTGTTGGCATTGTTGTTCGATTCTGAATAAGTAGCTGCATCAAGGCATTCTCGCTGTCAGTAGCAGCTGGGTGAGCTCCGCGGGAAACCAAAGGTCACGCCTCGGAGGCATCCGTGTTTTGGAGTGGATGAGAATATTAGAATAGAACAATGTTCTATGAGAAATACACTACCCATATGAATGCACAAACATAAACACACCAATCATTTATTCATACCACTCAAACATGGTTCAAACTCGATTACAAAAGCTCATGACTAATCGAAGGAAAAATATCGCCTAACTGATCGATTTAAAAAGTAAAAGATAACATGGTGGTCGACTAAAAGTCTTCATCGATGGCGCCTCCTCTTGTGGCTTCCTTCTGGTACTCCTTCAAAATCCTGATCATTGCTCACGAGGGTCCTTCATCTCCACTCGGGTAAGGTCCTCTCCCAAGTCCATCCTTTCCTCTATCGCGGCAAGCTTCATCTTCAGTTAAATCGATTGTCTCCATGAAGTCCGCGACTTCTTCCTCATGGCCAAGGAAGTCTCACGTGCCTTTCTCCTCCAGCCCGATTCATGGAACAAAAGCTTCCGTGTGTCTTCGAGTTACGGCGAGTCTGAATCTCCCGCTTCTGAGAAGACACTCCAAGTCCCGGATGTAAGAGAGAGTGGAATCGTCCTCCACGGTGCGGATGATATCTCCATTCCTTGCCTGCGAGAAACCATGGTGAGGTCTCGAGGAATCGAGCTCGCCCTGACTCCTCTCGGAGATGTCCAAGTGCTCGATAGATCGCCACGTCCCTTCCGATGATCCAGTTGAACTCGTGAACTCAAAGTCAATAGGCTCCGTGTGTCCTCCGAAGGTTCTCCCAGGATATGCACTTCAATCTCAGAAGCGGGTGTCCGCTGGAAGTGCATTGGTTGGCTTCCGGTGATCGAGGGCAGAGCAATCTTCAGCTGCTTCACCATCTGGACCAGCTTTCTTCGAAGGGCATCGCCTCATCGGGCCGGCAAAACTCCGTAGCAAACCGGGTGAACTCGACGCCATCTAGAATGTTGAAAATAGGAGAAGAGTCGAAATTGAACAGGGAGAATTATGGAATGATAAGGATAAAAGTAAATGGTCTCTTCTTATGGCTTTCCGATCCTAGGGGTTACGATCCTCACGGTCAGCGTGTGCTCGATACCATCTCTCAGAGCGACCGACCCAAAATCGGTCAAATCTCTCGTGTCTGCATTCATCCCAAGATCATGCCGGTACTCACAAGACATCGATAAAGTAATCAAAGTTCAATCACACCTGAATTTTATTACACGATTCTCATATAGAGTCTTTATTACAAGGGAATAAATTCGGCTCAAGGCCAACTCATGAGAAAATAAACTACTAATGCTGCGGAAGCGTCGAAGGTAAAGCGAGTCCATCCGACTCCAAAGGGCAATCGCCAAGCGCGGAGCGTAGCCTCACTCCTGATCGGAATATACCTCTGCAACATAAGACGTTGCAGCCATTGATCCTAAGACGCACTGCTTGGGACCCCCTACCCGAGATCCGCTAGTTTTGACACCGACAGCTGGCCCATTAACTGGCTGCCATGTTTTGGGCCAAATGCCGGCCCATATTTGATCCGGTCCATTAATGGCCTGCCAGGCTCCGGGCCTAATAGTGGCCCATGATACGTCTCCGCTGCCTCTATAATTTTTGATTGTTCCATGCCAATATTCTACAACTTCCATATACTTTTGGCAACTTTTATACTATTTTTGGGACTAACATATTGATCCAAAGGCCTAGTGCCGCCCCTGCATTGTATGTTTTATGTTTCGTAGAATATCCATATCAAACGGAGTCCAAACGGGATAAAAACGGAGGGAGCTTATTTTTGGAAAATATGGAAAATTCCGGAAGAAAAATCCACGTGAGACGGTGCCCGAGGTGGTCACGAGGTAGGGGGGCGCGCCTGACCCCCCTGGGCGCGCCCCTACCCTCGTGAGCCCACCGTAAGGCGGTTGATGCTCTTCTTTTTCCGCAAGAAAGCTAATATTCGGGAAAACATAACGGCGAAGGTTTCAGGCCAATCGGAGTTACGGATCTCCATATATACGCGAAACGGTGAAACAGAGCCAGAACAGAACGCAGAAACCGAGAGATAGATCCAATCTCGGAGGGGCTCTCGCCCCTCCGAGGCCATGGGAGCCAAGGACCAGGAGGAAACCCTTCTCCCATCTAGGAGAAGGTCAAGGAAGAAGAAGAAGGAGGGGGCTCTCTCCCCCTCGCTTTGGTGGCGCCGAACACCGCCGGGGCCATCATCATCACCGCGATCTACACCAACACCTCTGCCATCTTCACCAACATCTCCATCACCTTCCCCCTCTATCTACAGCGGTCCACTCTCCGCAACCCACCGCACCCTCTACTTGAACATGGTGCTTTATGCTTCATATTATTATCCAATGATGTGTTGCCATCCTATGATGTATGAGTAGATTTTTGTTGTCCTATTGGTGGTTGATGAATTGCTATGATTGATTTAATTTGCTTGTGGTTATGTTGCTGTCCTTTGGTGCCCATCATATGAGCGCGCGCGTGGATCACACCATAGGGTTAGTTGTATGTTGATAGGACTATGTATTGGAGGGCAAGAGTGACAGAAGCTTCAACCTAGCATAGAAATTGCTGCATACAGGATTGAAGGGGGACCAATATATCTTAATGCTATGGTTGGGTTTTACCTTAATGAACGTTAGTAGTTGCGGATGCTTGCTAATAGTTCCAATCATAAGTGCATATAATTCCAAGTAAGGGATGACATGCTAGTAGTGGCCTCTCCCACATAATACTTGCTATCGGTCTAGTAAAGTAGTCAATTGCTTAGGGACAATTTCGCCACACCTACCATCACTTTTCCACACTCTCTATATTTACTTTAGTTGTGTCTTTACCTTAGCAGCCCCTAGTCTTTATTTACGTGCTCTTTACTTTCTTGCAAGCTTACCCGAAAACACCTACAAAGTACTTCTAGTTTCATACTTGTTTTAGGTAAAGTAAACGTCAAGTGTGCGTAGAGTTGTATCGGTGGTCGATAGAACTTGAGGGAATATTTGTTCTACCTTTAGCTCCTCGTTGGGTTCGACACTCTTACTTATCGAAAACTATTGCGATCCCCTATACTTGTGGGTTATCAAGACCTTTTTTCTGGCACCGTTGCCGGGGAGCAATAGTGTGTGGTGAATATTCTCGTGTGTGCTTGTTTGCTTTATCACTAAGTAATTTTTATTTGTTGTTCTTAGTTGTTCTTTATCTTTTGTAGCGACCAGACCCAAAATCGGTCAAATCTCTGTGTTTGTACCATCCCAAGATCATGCTGGTACTCACAGTACATCGATAAAGTAATCAAAGTTCAATCACACCTGAATTTTATTACACGATTCTCATATAGAGTCTTTATTACAAGGGAATAAATTCGTCTCAAGGCCAACTCATGAGAAAATAAACTACTAATGCTGCGGAAGCGTCGAAGGTAAAGCGAGTCCATCCGACTCCAAAGGGCAATCGCCAAGCGCGGAGCGTAGCCTCACTCCTGATCGGAATATACCTCTGCAACATAAGACGTTGCAGCCATGTAGGTCAGCTTTTGGAATAAGCTGGCAAGTCATGAAGAACAACAATAATAAACTTACTAACACTATATGCATTTTGGCTGTGGAGCTCTAAGTTTCATCATTTTGCGAAAAGCAAATTTTCTCCTACTACAGTGGACTTGCTTGCAAATTACTACAATTGTTGGTAGTTATTGAGATGGTTCCGCCAACCAATATCTCATTCCCAAATTATTAAGTCATAAAACCCCTCAAATTAATTCATTAGTTTTAGTGTTGAGATATCCGAATACTTCCAAGTTCCAGAGGCTCAAATGTCCGTGAATCGGGACATGGCTAATCGATTAGATCTTTAACTCTGCAGAGGTTTATGACTTTCCCGCAAGAATCATTCCCTCCTTTAAAGTCTTCGCACTTCATGGTGTTTGAAGACAGGACTAATGAAACAGGGTCTTCCAAAGAGTTCTTCTGGCTACTGCCGGTACCCATCCAATCCTACCGTTCTTCTACATCTCGTAGTACCGCCCAGCCAGCGTCACTACTAGGGTCAACCCAGCCAGAGCCCATAATGGCTTGCGGCTGCATGTAAGCTTCCGTCATGGGGCATCCATCCTTCTCTTCGTGGCTGGGTGAAGCTTTCCGCAAGATGTCATGGCACTTCTCCATGCATCCCGCCAACCACTGGTTCTCCAGGTGCCCACAACCGCCCTCCACCCAAAGAGTGAATTCAAGTCCATCTTGATCATTGTAGCTCATGGGGTTGTCATCATCATTGACTCTCACATCTTGCTTATGAATTTCACTCAACCCAAAACCCGCTCTCACGAGCATAGCAAAGTAAACTACTTAGCCTCGGGTCATGGTAACAAGGGGATTGGTTCATCCTACCACATGATACTACTCAAGATTAATAACTTCAAGATTTCAACTACTGCATGCATGGTGGGGTGGTGACAATTACTAATGCACAAAAACATAGGTATAGAAATAACATGATCAAAACTTGCCTTGCTGATGATCCTCGTAAGCTAAAGATTCGTAGTAGCAAGCTTCGCACTCCGGAAACTCTACCGAGACAAACAATAATCACAATAAGCATATAGCAATAGGATCACATAACACAATAGCATAACAAGTAACACACAAAACCAACAAAGCAAAACCAAAAGGGAAAACTCAAAGAAAACCCACTCAAATTTTCCTACTTCAAACAACAACTAGAATAGTTTTATATAGCAAAAATTTTCCTAACATAACCTAATCATGGTTTTATGTTAAATTAACAGAAAAGATTTCATTAAGCAACTAGGAGCAAAAAGAATTAATTTAAAATCTATTAAGAAACTCCTATTAGGCCTAATCCAATTTCTATTAAGAAAATAAATTAAAACTTTTATTAATTATAAATAAAAGTTCATCTACTAGAGTGACAGAAACTATCCTAGAATAATCAATTACATGTTAAAAATAAATTTATTTACTAATTAAAATATTAGGAAAACAGGAGCTAGTTAATTAATTAGGATTAATAAGATTCTGCTTAAAACTATTTATTTATTAATCCTAAAATACCCAAGTTAATTTTTATGGTTTGGCAATGTCAAAACAAAGTTGGGACAAAAAGAATCATATAAAAATAATTTTTCTAACTCAAGTTATAGCAGATTTACTATTCTGACTAAAACTAAATTAAAGCAATTTTAATTAATTTTAACATCGCTAAATATATATTCTACAGAAACTACATAAAATTTGCAACCCAACAAAAAAAGAATCAACTAAAAATATTAAACAGAATAAAAGATATGAATTTTTCAAAACAGAAACTATTCTGTTAAAACAGAAAAATGAAAATAAAAGAAAAAAAGCCTAATGGGCCTAAACTGTGCACTGGGCGTAATTTAGTCTAAAAGGGCCCTAGGGTTAAACTAAACGGACCGGGCTAAAATAAAAACCTAACTAAATAATAAACCGGACGAACCGGGCCGGTTTTCTTTAAAAAAAATACCCCTTCGGGGGTTCTAATCTGGGCCGCTCATCACGCATCGGACGGGGGAGGGAGCTTCCGGTGACTTACCGGCGTTCGGCGACGGCGGCGGCGGCGGCGAGAGTGCGGCGAGGGCTCCGGGCGTCGGCGAGGTCGGGGGAGTAGCCGTGTGGGTGCGGGGGAGCTCGGGGAGGGGTTTGGTGGGGTCGGGGGTGACCGGGGGTCTAGGGCGGCGACGGCGGCGACAATGGCGGCGACGGGGCTTGGCTCCAAGTGCTCGGGAGAGAGAGGGAGAGGGGCTCCGGCGAGGGCTAGGGGAATGGGGTGCGGAGGCGTGGGCTTTTATAGCCAGGGGCCTCGTCCTCGCTCCGGGGGGCGATCGGGGGCGATCGGGATCCCGGATCCTTCGATCCGGCGATCCATGCGGCGACAATGGGCGTGGCGAGGGAAGAAGATGGGGTGGGTCCCATGGTCGGTGAGAGAGAGAGGGCGAGGCGAGCAGGCGATCAAGCGGAGGGAGTTCAGTGCGGGGAGGCCTGGTCGGTATTGGGCCGCTAGGGGCTGGCCGATGGGCATTGGGCCGGGCAGTGGGTGAAGTCTTGCGCTGGCTGGGCCAGGGGGCCTAGCTGGCGCCAGAGGGGGTTTTCGTTTTTTAAAATTTATTTTTTTAAAATAAAACAAAACAGAGTATAACTTTTAAAATATGAATATTTTATATAGGGTATATATATACCAAAATGATCAGGGGAATATTCCCTTTCATTTGAACATTTTTCCAAAGGCAAAATCCAAACTTTATAAAAATCCATTTTTTTCAAATTCAAATAAAATTCAGATTTGAATCCAAATCTTTTGGCAATGTTTTCCTCTGATATTTTTGGAGTGTCATGTTTACTCCTCTCATACTTTTGATCAAGTATTTATCAGGCTTAGTTTTTGAAATGTTTCCCACTTGCCAAAGTTTGAATTCAAATTCAAAACTCAAATTTCTCTGAAACTCCAAATGGCATTCAAATTCAAACAGGATGCATAGGATGCTTAACTATAATTCTAAAACATTCCAAATAGGAAATTTGGGATGTTACATCTTTAGTTATGGATATGGAACACGAAATACCAAAAAAAATTAGGTGTACTTGCTGCTCATGGAGATGGGGAATCTCCTAAAACCCTCGATGCTTGTTATGTGACAGATATTATGTACTACTTTAATAATCCTGAGAAAGCCCCATTCAATTATGTAATGGGAGTAACGTTGGATCAACGTGAATACTTTTGGGATTATCGCTTAACACAAAAAGGGAAACTATTATGGGATCAAATTCATATATTGAAGTGGTATGCTTGGCAACTATGCGTGAGTTATGATTTTACTTGTTGCTCTAGGATGAAGGCTCCACACCTTCCCTTTTCATGCAAATTCAATGATAATAAAACCTTAGCTTGTTATGCTAATGGTATATATGATTACTATGATGTGGAACAAATAGAAGAATTTGTTGCTTTTATGGGTGCTTATGAAATTGAAGCTATGTGTAAAGAGTTTGAGGATTTTGATGATGCTGTTTATAGATCTGAAAATTTAGATATCCTCAAATATTGCTATGAGAATTATAAATACAATTATGAAATTAATGCACTTATTGAGAAAGTCTCCGCTGTCCAAGAAGAGATTAATATTTTGCAGGAATCTATGGAAGAAGAAGTTGATGAAACTGTGAGCTCATTGGATGAAAAGGATGAGGAGGAGAGCGAAGAACAAAAGGAGGAAGAGCGGATTGATCACCCGTGCCCACCTTCTAATGAGAGTAACTCTTCAACTCATACATTGTTTAATTCCCCTTCGTGCTTACCGAAGGATGATTGCTATGATGACTATTATGATCCCGTTGATTCTCTTGAAATATCCCTTTTTGATGATGCTTGCTATGCTTGTGGCCAAGATGCCAATATGAATTATGCTTGTGGAGATGAACTTGCTATAGTTCCTTATGTTAAACATGAAATTGTTGCTATTGCACCCACACATGATAGTCCTATTATCTTTTTGAATTCTCCCGACTACACTATATCGGAGAAGTTTGTGCTTATTAAGGATTATATTGATGGGTTGCCTTTTACCATTGCACATGATGATTTTGATAGATGTAATATGCATGTGCTTTCTGCTCCTACTTGCAATTATTATGAGAGAGGAACTATATCTCCACCTCTCTATGTTTCCAATACAATAAAATTGCAAGAAGTTATTTATACCATGCATTGGCCTTTACTATGTGTGCATGAATTGTTCTTTTATGACATGCTGATGCATAGGAAGAGAGTTAGACTTCGTCATTACATGATATATGTTACTTTGTGCTCATTACTAAATTAAAAATCATTGCTAATTAAAATTGGCTTTGATATACCTTGGGATCCGGGTGGGTCCATTACTTGAGCACTATATGCCTAGCTTAATGGCTTTAAAGAAAGCGCTGCCAGAGAGAAAACCCGGAAGTTTTAGAGAGTCATTTATTTCTGTTGAGTGCTTTCATATAGATTAAAAACAACAAAAATAAAGAGGGGAACCCAAAACTTTTCAAAAAGGAAAGTGAAAGTGAGAGAGACAAGCATTGTTGATGTGGGAGCTAGCCTTGAACTTTGTTCATGCTCAAGGAAACTTTGTGAATCTTGATTACAGAAACTTTTCAATAAAAATAATTATCCCCTTGTACAATTCCATTGTATTATAAAAATAATGTGCCAAGGTTTGCCTTTAGGATGTTTACAATACTTGTTGGTTTGTACGGTGCAGGACAGAAACTTTGTCTGTAGTGCGCGAATTTTAGTTTTTTACTGGAACGTCAAATGGTTCTGATTCTTTTTGCACTGTCTTACTGTACAAATTTTTTATTTTTCCTAATTTTGGCAGAATTTTTCAAGTATCAGAAGTATGGTGAATGTTCAGATTTCTACAGACTGTTCTGTTTTAGACAGATTCTGTTTTTGATGCATAGTTTGCTTGTTTTGATGAAACAATCAATTTATATAGTGGATTAAGCCATGAAAAAGTTATACTACAGTAGACACAATGCAAAAAAAATATGAATTGGTTTGCAACAGTACTTAGAGTAGTGATTTGCTTTATTATACTAACAGATCTTACCGAGTTTTCTGTTGAAGTTTTGTGTGGATGTAGTGTCTAATCGAGGATGTCTCGATATGAGAAGAAGGAAGAGAGGCAAGACTCAAGATTGGGGATGCCTGAGGCACCCCAAGTAAATATTCAAGGAGACTCAAGCGTCTAAGCTTGGGGATGCTGGGAAGGCATCCCCTCTTTCTTCAACAAATATCGGTATGTTTTCGGATTCGTTTCGTTCATGCGATATGTGCAAGTCTTGGAGCGTCTTTTGCAATTAGGTTTTTATTTTTCTTTTATGCACCATGATGGTATGAGATAGTCCTTGGTTGATTTATAGAATGCTCATTGCACTTCACTTATATCTTTTGAGTATGGCTTTATAGAATGCTTCATGTGCTTCACTTATATCATTTGAAGTTTGGAGTGCCTGTTTCTCTTTACATAGACAACCACCATTTGTAGAATGCCCTTTTGCTTCACTTATATATGTTAGAGCTTGGGCATATCTTTTGTAGAAAGAATTAAACTATCTTGCTTCACTTATATCTATTTAGAGAGATGACAGGAACTGGTCATTCACATGGTTAGTCATAAAATCCTACATAAACTTGTAGATCGCTGAATATGATATGTTTGATTCCTTGCAATAGTTTTGCGATATAAAGATGGTGATATTAGAGTCATGCTAGTTGAGTAATTGTGAAATTGTGAAATACTTGTGTTGAGGTTTGCAAGTCCCGTAGCATGCACGTATGGTGAACCGTTATGTAACGAAGTAGGAGCATGAGGTGTTTATTGATTGCCTTCCTTATGAGTGGCGGTCAGGGACGAGCGATGGTCTTTTCCTACCAATCTATCCCCCTAGGAGCATGCGCGTAGTACTTTGTTTTGATGACTAATAGATTTTTGCAATAAGTATGTGAGTTCTTTATGACTAATGTTGAGTCCATGGATTATACGCACTCTCACCCTTCCATCATTGCTAGCCTCTTCGGTACCGTGCATTGCCCTTTCTCACCTCGAGAGTTGGTGCAAACTTCGCCAGTGCATCCAAACCCCGTGATACGATACACTCTGTCACACATAAGCCTCATTATATCTTCCTCAAAACAGCCACCATACCTACCTATCATGGCATTTCCATAGCCATTCCGAGATATATTGCCATGCAACTTCCATCATCATCATATACATGACTTGAGCATTCATTGTCATATTGCTTTGCATGATCGTAAGATAGCTAGCATGATGTTTTCATGGCTTGTTCGTTTTTTGATATCATTGCTACGCTAGATCATTGCACATCCCGGTACACAGCCGGAGGCATTCATATAGAGTCATATCTTTGTTCTAGTATCAAGTTGTAATATTGAGTTGTAAGTAAATAAAAGTGTGATGATCATCATTATTAGAGCATTGCCCCAGTGAGGAAAGGATGATGGAGACTATGATTCCCCCACAAGTCGGGATGAGACTCCGGACGAAAAAAATAAAAATAAAATAAAATAAGTATAAAAAAAGAGAAAGGCCAAAAAAAGATAAGGCCCCAAAAAAATGAGAGAAAAAGAGAGAAGTGGCAATGTTACTATCCTTTTACCACACTTGTGCTTAAAAGTAGCACCATGTTCTTCATGTAGTGAGTCTCATATCTTGTGCTTCAAAGTAGCACCATGTTCTTCATATAGATTGTCTCCTATGTTTTCACTTTCATATACTAGTGGGAATTTTCATTATAGAACTTGGCTTGTATATTCCAACGATGGGCTTCCTCAAATGCCCTAGGTCTTCATGAGCAAGCAAGTTGGATGCACACCCACTTAGTTTATTTTGTTGAGCTTTCATACACTTATAACTCTTAGTGCATCCGTTGCATGGCAATCCCTACTCCTCACATTGATATCTATTGATGGGCATCTCCATAGCCCGTTGATACGCCTAGTTGATGTGAGACTTTCACCTTTTTTGTCTTCTCCACATAACCCCCATCATCATATCTATTCCACCTATAGTGCTATGTCCATGGCTCACGCTCATGTATTGCGTGAAAGTTGAAAAGGTTTGAGAACGTCAAAAGTATGAAACAATTGCTTGGCTTGTCATCGGGGTTGTGCATGATGTGAATGCTTTGTGTGGTGAAGATGGAGCATAGCCAGACTATATGATTTTGTAGGGATGAGCTTTCTTTGGCCATGTTATTTCAATAAGACATAATTGCTTGGTTGGTATGCTTGAAGTATTATTGTTTTTATGTCAAATGATAGACTATTGCTTTGAATCACTCGTGTCTTAATATTCATGCCATGATTAGACATATGATCAAGATTATGCTAGGTAGCATTCCACATCAAAAATTATCTTTTTTATCATTTACCTACTCGAGGACGAGCAGGAATTAAGATTGGGGATGCTGATACGTCTCCGTCGTATCTATAATTTTTGATTGTTCCATGCCAATATTCTACAACTTCCATATACTTTTTGGCAACTTTTAATACTATTTTTAGGACTAACATATTGGTCCAGTGCCTAGTGCCAGTCCCTGTCTGTTGCATGTTTTATGTTTCGCAGAATATCCATATCAAACGGAGTTCAAACGGGATAAAAATGAACAGGGCTTATTTTTTGGAAAATATGGAAAATTCCGGAAGAAAAATCCACGCGAGACAGTGCCCGAGGTGGTCACGAGGTAGGGGGCATGCCTGACCCCCATGGGCGCGCCCCCTACCCTCGTGAGCCCAGCGTAAGGCGGTTGATGCTCTTCTTTTGCCGCAAGAAAGCTAATATTCGGAAAAAAATCACGGCGAAGGTTTCAGGCCAATCGGAGTTACGGATCTCCATATATACGCGAAACGGTGAAACAGAGCCAGAACAGAACGCAGAAACAGAGAGATAGATCTCGGAGGGGCTCTCGCCCCTCCGAAGCCATGGGATCCAAGGACCAGAGGGGAAACCCTTCTCCCATCTAGGGATAAGGTCAAGGAAGAAGAAGAAGAAGGAGGGGGGCTCTCTCCCCCTCGCTTCCGGTGGCGCCGGAACCCTGCCGGGGGCCATCATCATCACCGCGATCTACACCAACACCTCCGCCATCTTCACCAACATCTCCATCACCTTCCCCCCTCTATCTACAGCGTTCCACTCTCCCGCAACCCGTTGTACCCTCTACTTGAACATGGTGCTTTATGCTTCATATTATTATCCAATGATGTGTTGCCATCCTATGATGTATGAGTAGATTTTCGTTGTCCTATTGGTGGTTGATGAATTGCTATGATTGATTTAATTTGCTTGTGGTTATGTTGCCGTCCTTTGGTGCCCATCATATGAGCGCGCGCGTGGATCACACCATAGGGTTAATTGTATGTTGATAGGACTATGTACTGGAGGGCAAGAGTGACAGAAGCTTCAACCTAGCATAGAAATTGATGCATACGGGATTGAAGGGGGACCAATATATCTTAATGCTATGGTTGGGTTTTACCTTAATGAATGTTAGTAGTTGCGGATGCTTGCTAATAGTTCCAATCATAAGTGCATAGAATTCCAAGTAAGGGATGACATGCTAGCAGTGGCCTCTCCCACATAATACTTGCTATCGGTCTAGTAAAGTAGTCAATTGCTTAGGGACAATTTCGCCACACCTACCATCACTTCACCACACTCGCTATATTTACTTTAGTTGTGTCTTTACCTTAGCAGCCCCTAGTCTTTATTTACGTGCTCTTCACTTTCTTGCAAGCTTACCCGAAAACACCTACAAAGTACTTCTAGTTTCATACTTGTTCTAGGTAAAGTAAACGTCAAGCGTGCGTAGAGTTGTATCGGTGGTCGATAGAACTTGAGGGAATATTTGTTCTACCTTTAGCTCCTCGTTGGGTTCGACACTCTTACTTATCGATAACTGTTGCGATCCCCTATACTTGTGGGTTATCAGCCCATATGAGATCCGGCCCGTTAAAAGCCTACCACGTTCTGGGCCAAATTACGGTCCAGATCAGGTCCGGCCCTTTAAGAGGTTTTGGGCTCAATTATGGCCCATATCAGATTCGGCCCGTCAACTGGACACTATGCTTTTGGGCCCACTTGCTAAAGGCCCACTTAGTAATTCGGCCTGATATTAGTTTTGGCCTGTTAAGGGCCCGTTTAACATTTCGGCCCTATATTAATTTTAGCCTGTTAAAAGCCCGTTATATAGTTGGGCCTAACTACGGCCCGGTTTGCATCCGGCCTGCTCGCAGCCGATATCTGATTGGGCCAAACAAGGACCGAGACAATTTTTTGGCTGTTAAAAGCCCGTGATTTGATTCGCACAATCATGGGCCGGGGTTCATTTCGGGCTGCTGCTGGCCCGTGAGCTGTTCGGCACGTTTCAGGCCCAACCTACATCGTGATTGCATGACGGCCCGATTATGTATCGTAATTTTACGGTTTGGCCAGTTTACTGCGAAGACAGGATATATATACAGTGAAATAACTACAGCATCGTGAATAAGAAAAACCTAGACTATGCAAGAAAGAAATTACGACATATTACATCCACCGGGCATCAAAGTTCGCCACTATGATAATAAAGCACAAGCAGACAGCAGATTACATACACTGGGCATCAAAGATCTCCAGCAGTGCAAATAAACACGCCGACAAAATAATATACAAAACCGACAGCACTTCAATAGAGTTCAAGAAAGGTTAGCCCTGCTTGGGAGCTGCAGCGCAAGCAGCTGAGCAAGATGATGAGACTGCGCTTGTTCAACACTTATATCTTCCTCACTCTAAAAGATAAACAAGCAGACATATGACAGGTTTTGCACATAAAAGTATCAGTGCTGACAATTCATCACATTTCTTACTGACGAATAAAGTGACACAGTTTAAATTGGCATTAACACAATGTGGTATTGTTCAGGTCAGGACATGTCATGAAATGACATTGTGAAGGAGTGGGCAGCTTCACGACACCACTGGATTACAGATCAAGAACTCATAAGTATCAATGGTTAGTGTGCTGTCAATTTATACCATTTCAGATTGGCAAATAAAGAGACGGTTTAAATAATAGTAGAATGATATGACATTGTTCATAGTTAAGACATTGCAGAATATGACATTGTCTTTGTAGTGGGTAGGTTCACCACACCACTTTGGATTACGGATGAAGAACATAAGCATACATGCAATGCAAAAGAAGATCACTTGCTCTGTATAGTTTAATTTACATGGTATGAAGAAGGAACTTGGTTGTACAACTGAAAACTTAAATTGAGAAAGGACAAAATTTTGTTTATGAACTACATATAATAAACTTTAAACAAGCAATTTGATGCGAACACCAAAAATAAACAGCTGTTGCAGTCATGCCTAACCAAATATATACAACAAAGTTTGAAGGCTTGAGATGGACAAACTTACATTATTGGTGAAGACAGGCTCTATAAAGGCCTTGTCCATGCCGATGGGGGGCAATTCAAGAAGTTTACCACAGAATCTTCTTCAAAAGCATTGCCTTTATTCTACATTTTGTTAAGAGTAAATATAGATGTGATAATATACTAAAAATGGAGAATATTTAAGATAAGATGAAGAGTGATGCTACATAACCAAGTAGCTATAAATGTATGCAGCGATACAGCAAAAGGTACAGCCAAGAGCAATGCACAGCTAAACTACTTCATTACCAACCTTATGGTAAGAGTAAATATAGATCGATGTGTAGAAAATGGAGGCAAATGAAAATAAGCTGCAGAGTGATGGTACATGAACAACTACCTATCATTATAAGTACATCGATAAAGGACAGCATGTACTTACAAGAACAATGCAGAGCTAAAAAAACATTGGCATTGGATATATTCTACACTAATGTAACCATTCATACAGATCAGATAATTTGGAGCGAACAATTGATAAGAAAGCTATCATGCATACTGCTATCACATAATGAACTAGGTATGTATGCAAGTACAATGATACAGACAATAGGTACTAACAAGAGCAAAGCAGCGGGCAGCATATTTGCGATATCCTCGTCGTTTTGTCAAACCGAATTCTTCTTCGAGCAGATTTCCGCAAAAAGATCCGTAAGGCACATGCGGAAAATTAGAAGTTCAAATTGTCATGTGATTTCATAGACAGATACCTCATCCCAGAACGAGACCAAGTGCATAACAAGGTTTTTCCATTCAATGTCTTCTAAATTTAGCACAGAGACTTCACCGAAATTCGTTTATAGACTTGCCATCAAAGTGTGATTTCCTCACTAACACCGATCTCGCTGCAATGCTTCCTTGAAAAGCACAAGCAAGCTTTGCTCGTCATGACTATCTAGATTGACCTCGCCTAGTTACAACAATGTAATGTAAATCATTGATGTGTTCAATCAGCAGAAAACAGGAAAATAATAACCATGAATAATAGCACTTACACGTAAGTTGGACAGAAGATGTGAAAATGGTGTTTGTCTTCACAATAATCTTCCCATGATGGGAATATATGCACGTAGTCCCTAACAACATTGAAAGCATTGTCTTTAAACTGGGAATAAATGGAATGGGGTTCCAATCTGCAGGAATTGGCCGTCTCTTCAGCTTGGGATAGGTCTTGACGGTGGACTTGCTGTACTTTTTCTTTGGAGTGGGATTTTTCGTGGTACAGCTGGTGCTATGGCAAATGAAATCGGTATACCTTTTGGTTGGAGTGCAGGTCTTGTGTGGTGGGGCTAGTGGTGTGGCCAAGAAGTATGGGTACAGTCTGCTGAGTCGGTCCTACGTTTTGTGTCACTAGTTGTATAACCAATATAAGTGGGGTGTTGTCTCGATTTCTCGGCACCACCATGTTTTTCAAGGACTTTGTTGGTGCTCCTTCAGTTCGGCAATCACCCTCTTCCTTTTGATGTCGATGCACAAGAACAACATTTGAGTGGAAAAACATGGTATGATGACAGATGGAATATGTATTGATAATGGATGGGCATGGCATCTCGACATATATGATGAGTAAACTAAGCAGATGGCGGTGCAACAAAGTAGAAGAAATGCAAGACAACATATGCAAGATACGCGCAATCAATAAAACCTTGCCAAATTAGAACAGGCACCTTGATGGGTGAACAGGACAGGCCATCTGCCTTTGACTCCTCGAGGTTAGAATATTCATTAGGATGATATTCTGAACAAGAATCAACAGGTGGGGAGCGTACGAGTTTCATTGCTTCCAGAATGGCACTCAATGCCTTGGTGCCAATTTTGTAAGTCATTGCAGTGTTCCACAATATTCTTCCGATCGCGGATTCGATATTCACCGTAATTATGTATAATATCGAGAACCATGAAAACATAAATAATTGTGAGATTATCTTTGTAATCCAGATGATATTCTAATATAGGGCGCCCTGTAAACCCTTGTGTGCTATCACTGGATTCTGATGAGAGAGCTCATGTGTGCTGTAATATGGTGCGTGCATTTATATAATCTGGCACAAGTACACAAAAAATAGGCTCTAGAAGTAAGGATAGCTAGCAGATGATAGGTTCATAATATACTGTATAGAGAGTTTATTGCCAAACCATGATAACAAGAGCACACAGCAACTAGGCAGATCATAGTGTACATAACAGGGGTACACCATAACCAGGATATATAAATCGGGAAAGTGGAACTGGCTGGAAATTACGGTGTTGTATTGCCGCTACTAATTGAAAGCCTATCGATCACGTACAGGCCAGCTCTATCAGCTGTTGACTGCAGATGTCCCTGCTCCCCTTCCTGACAAGGAACATACTGTGCTTCCCATACAGAACACCGCACGGGCCGCCGGCCGAACCACCGGCCCCACCGCCTGTGTTCCTCCGCCACCCCCACCCCCGCCCCCACCCGCGTCGAGTTTTCTTCGTTCGACGAGGCCCCACCACCGCCCCCCACAACCACCGTCCCCACCCGAGCCCCTTCCTTCGCACCGGCGAACTCCGGCGAGCTCTCAAAAATTGACTGACCCAATTTTGAAATTTAGTCTACTATGATTTAGCTAGTGTAGAATATAAAAGGGGAAAACCATAAGCATTGTGAGTATGGTGTTGAGCGTGCCATGGCGGATCTGAAGGTGCAAACCTGACAAAGGCAACTTCGCAACCAAGACAAGAAATCAGAGTAAAGCAGTGGCGATCTATTTTCTTGTTGCGATAAATAAGGTGAGAAGATACGAAAGAGTACCGCCTCTGGTGCAGCACCGTGTACGCATCTGCTGAGAATTTGACGGTGCTGCGGTAGCGATGGCTATCGGTGGCGTGGAAGCAGATCTAGGAGGGTAGACGGTGGCGGCGGGGCGCGGTGGACGAGACGGTCGTAGGAGCGGCGTCGGCAAGGTGGACGACGGCGGGGATGAAGCGAGAGGACGGGATGCAAGGATCCCGGTCCGAAGCCGTGGATGAGAGAGGTCGATCTCTTGTAATGGACGGCGGCGTCGGGGTATCAGCTCCGGCATGGTGGAGGAGGAAGGCGGTGGATGGGGTGGCGGACGGCGGCGGACGGAGGAGGGTGGGATGGAGAGGGTGTTTTGGCGCCCACGGAGTACGAATGGGGAAAAGGGAGGTAGAGAGGAAGGGGGGAACCATGTATTTAGGGCGCGCTTGTCTCAAATGCGAGGAAATTTACAAACTTAGCCCCCATTTCAAATTTCTGCTACATCACAGCAACACTAATCGGTTGGGGATAGGACGGTAATCTCGCATACACCGAATATTTGCCGACGAGAGTTTGTTTTTGCACTACTAGGAAAAGGGCTATAGATAGGACTGATTCTAATGGCGCACCAGGTAAGTAGTGCGCCACTACTATATACTAATGGCGCACCGGTTGCTCGTGCGCCATTAGTGTGGAAGACACTAATGGCGCACCTTGCTCACGGTGCGCCACTACTATTGATTTTTTCCCCATTTTTCCATACAAACTAATGGCGCAGGGATGGCAAAGTGCGCCATTACTAGTTAGAACTAGTAATGGCGCACAACCAAGACAGTGCACCATTAGTATATAATTTTTTTTACTTTTTTGCAAACCTACTAATGGCGCACTATGCCAAAGCCCACCGTGTTTATACCGAAGGCAAATCCAAGACATGGGCATAAACGTCACCGCAAAAATGAGCCATGGGTACTGGCTTCCCGTGGACCAATGCTTCTTCATTACCGACCCGCCAAAGCCCGGTCGTGTTGTCGTGAGGAGAGGCAAAGGAAGATCATCGGAATGGATGGAGTAGCCAATGAGCAAGACTTCGACAAATCACGACGACCAAGATCGAACATGACGACGACGATGAAGTAGCAGCACACACCACAAGAAGAAGCAAGACCACCCTACCTAAAGGACGTCTGTTCCACGTAAGAACTCCATTTGCGAAAAAGAAGGGCAAGAAGATTGTGAACAGATAGCTAGCTAAGATCGATTGTATTTAAATCGTAGTCTTCATTTCTCGATTGTATTTCATGGGCACTTTTGATATCATGAATATTTTTAAATTTCATGGGCACTTTTCAATTCATGAGGACACTTGATCTCGATCCCCTCCATCTCGATCTCGATTCCCCCTCCATCTCGATCTCGATCCCCGCACCTCCCTGCTCCACCGCCACCGATGATATTTTCAAGTAAGAAATTTGAACATATTTTAAAAAAAATTATTACTGTTTTTATAAAAAAATATTACTGTTATGATTTAAACAAGTTTGAACATATTTAAACACAAATAAATATAAAAAACAACATTTAAAATGCATAAAAAAAATATTGGGGAGCCTGGGAATCGAACACAGGACCTCCTAGTGTGTGTGCTGCGTGCTGACCAGTCGGGCTAGTGGGTGGGTTCTGTTGTAGATAGGGTTAGGTTTTAGATATGGTTAGTGGGCTAGATTAAAACTTATGGCACACCGAGGGTTGGTGCGCCATTAGAATAGTCATACTTATGGCGCCTGATCGGCGTGCGCCATTAGAACCTCCCCTAGCTATCCTCACTCCCTCTCGCCACCTCCCCTTCGACCTCTCCCCTAGCCACCAGATCCACCCACGCGCTGCCCCGACCCACGCCGCCGCCGCCCCCGCGCCTCCGTCTCTGTCGCCGCCCCCAGTCAGCCCCTGCCTGCCCCCCCATCGCCGTCCGCTCCCAATCCACCCCCTCCCTCGCCTTCACCGCACCCACCCACCCTCCCTCGCCTTCCCAGCCTCGAGCTCCACCGTGCGGCGACAGGCAAGGCGGCGGGCAGAATCTGCTTCAACACCGGGCGGCGAGCCATGAACCGTGGCACGACGGCGCTCGACCCCTCCACCCCCCTCCACCTCTTCTTCCTCGGGTCGCCGCTGTCTTCCTCAACTTCGGCCACCTCTGTTGCTACTAAGCTATCGCAGGGCCTCCTTGCGCCTCCCCAGTGAGCTCCGCCTCCTCTCCCCTCTTCCTTCTCGCAAACACTCTGTTTGTCTAGCAAATCAGCGATAATCCTGTTGATTCCGGCTGTAGTATTTCAATCCAACAGTAGCGCCGAACGGCAGTGGCATCATTCTAGGGTATAGTTAGGGCCATGATGGCACAAGCATTTAAACAACTGATACAATATTACTAAAAACAATGCACAATGATTTTGCTAGTAGTTAAGCAAAGAGCAACTTTTCCCCAAGAAAACGAAGAGAATTAGTTTGTAAATACCACTGACAAATGGAACACGCCGATCAGTTATCACTGCAATTTCCAACATATATATGACATTTGCTGTTTGAGTTGTTAGTTTTTCCCATTTCTCGTTCAAATAATTCAGCTAAATGCTAAACCTTTATACGAGAGATGGAAACAGATGCTTCTGTGTAGTATAATTTTTTACTAGGTTGCCGAAGAGGGGGCTTACAGTAAAACTACCGGAATTGTTATGCACAAATTGCTAGTGGTTGCTTGGCCACTCACTACAACTAATTTCACATAACCAAAATTGCTAGTGTATTCCCAATTGCTAGTGGTCTAACTGATGTTTCCCTAGTTGGGTGAGACTGACTTGGCTCTTTCTTGGAGGAGACAGATCAAACAAGTGTTGTCAGTTTTTGTTTGAACTTCAAAGAGTGTTGTGACTTGGCTCTTAATCAAAAGACTGTTGTCAGTTTTGTTTGAACTTTGTTTGATGGAGGAAATTACTCTTAAATGCTAGTCCTATTCGGTGGAGATTTTTCTTGTCCCGAGTTACATCAAGATATTTTTCTCGATAATATTATAAAACTGCACGGTGTGTGTTCAACTTGTATCTTCTAGCTTAAGTTTAACTTGTCCTGAGTTACACTCAAGTTATAATGTGTTTAACTAGTAAAATTCAGTTAACAACAACATCGGTAAAATTCAGTTAATTAACTGAATAGCTCTGCCTAAATAATAAATAGATAAAGGTAAAACTAAAACTAAACCATGCTCAGCGATGAGATGATGTCAACTGACAACCAAAGCAAACTTGTTCGTCATTACAAAAGCAAACTTGTTCAACATAGCAAAAGCAAACTTGTTCAACCACATAACTACAAACCGAGACACGAGTAGGGTCATCCCAATACCACAAACAACTCAATATCCCCGATGGTAGGGTCATCCCAATGATCCTCCGCCTCTTGCCGAGCTCAAACCTTCTTTGGTGATTTCGATTTTCTTCCATGCCTCGTAGGTGACGTCGCATCTTTCACGGCGTACTCGATGAGCTTGTTTGGCGGTGGGCTGTCCCCCATAGTAGGTGGTCCGATTCTCATCAATCTTCTCGCTTCATTTTTGAGTAGGATGGGTGGATGAGGCTGGCTGCAAACTCAGCCAAAGACTGCCACTTCTTTCCATTGTTTGGAACTCTCCATTTGCGCTGCAAGTCGGCGTACTTGTCGGGTTGATCTCCAAACCAGACAACTTCAGCTTCTCCTTGTCGCCTCCAATGCGAAGCCAACAAAGGCGTCTGACTTCTTCTCCTGCAGGAGCGGGCGAGTTCCTTGGGCCTGCATCAAAATAATCTTTAGCATTCAAATTCATCTACTTCAAAAACTTCAGAAACTACAGAATTAAAATGGGTTCAGTTGAAGCAAAATTCAGTTAAAATAGCATCTTCAGCTCGACCAAAATTCAGTTAAAACAGTATGATCACAACAACTACTAAATGATCACAACAACTACAAGACAACATTACAGATGATTAAAACAGCAAGCATAACATCTCAATGATGTATTTTTTTGCAATCTTTTGCATTACAAGACAACATTCAAAATAATCTTTAGCATTCAAATTCATCTACTTCAAAAACTTCAGAAACTACAGAATTAAAATGGATTCAGTTGAAGCAAAATTCAGTTAAAATAGCATCTTGATTCGACCAAAATTCAGTTAAAACAGTATGATCACAACAACTACTAAATGATCACAACAACTACAAGACAACATTCTGTATGATCAAAACAGCAAGCATAACATCTCAATGATGTATTTTTTGCAATCTTTTGCATTACAAGACAACATTCATAACATCTACTAAATGATCACAAAAACTTGTAGACAACATTCGTATGATCACCAAAAACTACTTGAACTGGATGCTTTTACCATTTGGTTGCAGCGGTGATGTGGTATACCAGACGAGATCCTCCACGCATAATCGCAGAATTGCAGCAATTTGCGGAGGTTTGTCTTCCCGGTGTACTCGACATCAACGCCGATATTCCGAGAAAGCATGCCGCCGAGCCTCCTCCTCATCTTGCGGATCATCTTGTCGGCTTGCGTCTGGATTGCTGGTGCATACGACATCCAGCGGCTCCTTCAGGTGGATATCAACCTTGAGTGGCACGGTGTAGTCCAGCTTCGGCCCGGGGACCGGAACGTCGTCGTCGACCACCAGCGGCTCCTTGCCAGACGCCTCACCACGGTGATGCTTGGCGACGGAGGAGTTGCTCCATGATGCCTCCGCCATTCTCTTGGCGAGCGGAGGGAGTTGCTCCACGATTCCTCCGCCATTGCCCTCTGGCCAGCGATGGTGGAGGCAGATGGGAGTTGCTTGATGCCGGAGGCGAGAGGAGGTAGAGGAGGAAGATGGAGCGGCAATGGAATGAGGAGGGAGGCAGAGGAGGAAGATGGAGCAGCAATGGAATAGGAGGGAGTTACTCGGGCGTGGGAAGAAAACCCTCTGCGTCGTGGGGAGTTGCCGGTGGAGGGAGACGGGGGAGTTGCCTCGAAAACTCAAACGTCCTGCCCTTTGGAGGGGCGTGGGCCCTCGAAAACTCTGGAGGGGAGACGTGGGGAGTTGCCTTGAAAACTCAAACGTCCTTCCCTTTGTCCCGCGTTCAACTTCGCAGCTTTTCTGCTCTCTATTTATCTTCTTGTTCAGCGATTACACAGCTAATAGAAAACGAGAAACTAGGCCACTTCGGTCGTGAGCACTGCCATCCCAGCGCTCCCAGCGCGTCACCGCGATGCAGCCATGACCGTCTAGTTCGTGCCATCCCATGGACGGGTCAGGTCATGGAGAAACCTAGTTCGTGCCATCCCATGGTCGGATTATTTGAAACGAAAGCAAACTTCTCGATGAAACCGACAGAGACTGAAAACTACACCTATATCTCGATGAAACGAAGGTGTTCTTCAGCAGCTGATTAAAATTCAGTTAACAACAACATCAGTAAAATTCAGTTAATTAATCAAGAAGAGAAGAGATAAAGTAGAGAGCAAGAGGAGTACTTGCATTAATGAAACGTTTTACTTTAAACTTGCATGCATTCTTTGCTTGTTTATATTCATTCTTGTAAACTGAACATGCTCATCTATCTATCTATCTATCTATCTACCGCTTAAGTATGTATGCATGCATTGTATTTTATTTCCTTTGGAAAGTAAAGTTTATTTCTGGCTGGCTGGCATGATGGCTCATGGATCCCTCATTTGCAGCTACAGCTTGAGCTCAATCTGATCTCATCTGAAATGAATCTATAAATACAGAGTGTAGTTAGTTACTGAGTAGCGAAATAGTTGCTTTGGATGCGATTACTTGCATGGGCCTGGCTGATGAAGAAAAACTTTATATATATTCATACTGATGTTGACTCTATAAATCATACTTATTGGACATGTTTTATGTGTTGATCCATCAATTGATCACATTGAGAAAGACCATCGTGTCTCCGACCATTTTCCAAAGGTCATGTCTCCGACCATTTTCCAAAGGTCATGTCTCCGACCATCGTGTCGTGATGAATTTGCAGGTACCCCGAGAGGCCCTTGAGTTTGTCGGAATGTTGATTAACTTCCGTTCCGGCAATTCGGGTACTCCATATGTCCTATTTTCAGCAAAGGTCATGCTGAAATTTTCCGTGAATTTTAGCATGACTTTGCTAAAATAGGACATATAAATACTTACGACTAATGCATGGGCCGGGTATCTTAGTACTTAGTTAAGTAGGATCAACTGCCCGCCATTCTTGCTGCATTAAACCATAGGTGGCAATAGAGCCAAGTGATTAGGCCCAACTTAGAATTCTCCTTAGCATCGATAAACCCTAGATGATAAACCCAACATAGGTGGCAATAGAGCCAAGTGATTAGTGCCAAGTGATTAGGCCCAACCTAGGGTGCCTCGGCATCGATAAACCCTAAATGATGAAAACTTAACTTGGCTGCCCGGATGCCTCGGTGTCGATGAGAACCTAAATGATGTTCGCTAGGCTTTTAGGGTGCCTCGGCGTCGACAAACCCTAAATGATGAAAGCTTAGGCTCTTAGGGTGCCTCGGTGTCGACAAACCCTAAATGATGAGACCATGATCTTGTTCCTTGACAATAACCAACTTTTGACCAAACTTTTTCCTATTTAGAGCGAAACATGGCCCACAACGATGAGGCCGGTGGTTCGGCGGCAAGCAATTCTGGAGCTGTCCCAGAGATGGAGGAACAACCTCACCGCTATGAGGACGCCGGAAGACACCGATCCTGATTACACAACCCCTAGTGGCGTCGGGGATGACACCACTGATGGTGCCGCCGAGGATGCCACCACTGATGATGGCGGCGCACACACTGATGATGGTAGTTTAGATGATCGATATCGACTTGTAATGTGAAGACAAACTCGATACTCGCGGTCTTGAGACTTGTAATGTTTTATCTTTGTTCGGTCTTTTGAATTCGGAGACTAATATGATGAATTGTATTCAGAGACTAATCTTCTATTGTATTCGATGAATCTGATGTTGCTGTGTGCTGCTGTCTATATTCTGTCCAATAATATATTTTGTAACCTGTGCAAAAATCAGAAAAGCAAAAAAAAGAACCAAATATTCATACTAATGGCGCATCAAGGCATAGTGCGCCATTAGTATGCCAAAGGATACTAATGGCGCATCAAGGCAGAGTGCGCCATTAGTGTGAGAAAGCACATGGTTACATATGGCCCCCCGGGAGGCATACTAATGGTGCATGGAGTTACATACTAATGGCGCACTACCAGGTGCGCCATTAGTATACCAGATACTAATGGCGCACCTGTGGTGCGCCATTAGTAAAAAATTCTAATGGCGTGCTACTAATGGCGCACCGGTAGTGCGCCATTAGTAGGCAAAACCGGTGCGCCATTAGTAGGCCTTTTCCTAGTAGTGTTGGCGCCCACCGTGTATGAATATGAATCGGGGAGGGAGTCGATTTCGGCCGAGGATACACTGTGGTTCTGCGCCCACCGTGTATGAATCAGGGTGAGAGGCGGTACGTCAAGTTTGGGTGAACCTACAAACCTACCCCTATCGAAACCTATAGAAATCCAGCAGATAGGCTTTGCATGGCAGGGATAGGCAGTAGTGATTTCCATCTCGCAGATTTTGGTTTCAAAGTGTTATCGTGACTTTCCCCGCTTCGCTCAAATTTTGCAGAGTGCACGTTTACCATGCCAACTCAATTCGAATCCCGTTTGTATTCTATTTTTTCGGGCGGGATCGATTTTCAATTGGAATTACATTCTATATACATCATTTTTTATATACGCTTTCAAAAGCACAACACCATTTATACATAAATATGGTTTACAAATGGCATGATCTCAGATTCATAAGGTTGTATCCATCAATTTGGATTTTCAAATATTTGAAACCACTTTATGTTGAAATCCAATGTATGCATTCCTCGCTAACTGTCTCCAATTAATGTGTGTTTCATGCGGGTTATTTTTTACTTCTCAAACATGTATAATGTGTTTCACACACGCAACATATAGTGTCATCCCGTTTAGACATTAATTGCATATAAACCATGCATTGTTTGTAATTGAAGAATCTATGGATCACCAATATTGATAAACTATATAACATTACACGTGTGCCCAAATTCAAATGAATATGCATGTTTGATACACCAATTTGTGTTATGATATTATCGATGTCGTGATCTCCAGTTTAAATATTTGAATCCCCTTTAATCCAGATATTCGTCTCATATAGCTATCACTCATGCTTATATAGGACTATCTCTCTGGACCTATACGCGTTCATCGTCCCTCAGGTATCTCTCGTGCTACCTGTATGTCGACAATGATCTTTTATCTTCATAACACACTGACGGTACTCTCTCCCTCGACCCTATCTCTCTCTAAGTATATCTCGCTCCCTGCTATGTGTCTCTAACTATGATTCTCCATGTGGAATCTCTTTCTCTCACACAAACACAAAACTTTGTCTCCCGGGGTCTCATTTCTCTCTACTATTCCCATGTGTGCCACTCGCACACCCCTCATATAGAGATGTCTTTCGCTCCTTAGATATGAGAACCTACGACTCTTCCTCTTCAATATCTCTTTCTCACACACAAACACAAACTCTGTCTCCCAGGGTCTCATATTTCTCCATTGTTCTCTTGTATGTCGCTCACACACACCCTCTCTCCCTAGAGATATCTTGCGTTCCCTCGTCTGTCTCTCTAGCTATCACTCTCGTTGTGAAATATATTTCTCTCTCGCAGACACAAAACTCCGTCTCTTTGGATCTCATTTCTCTTTGATATCTGTTTGTATGTGACTCAGACGCACCCTCTCTCTATCTCTCTCACACCCACACACATAACCCAGCCTTCTGATCCACTCGACTCCTATCTCTAACACACACTAGCTAGCATCTTTATCTTTCTATTTATCTGTTTCTCCATCAACCTTCTTTCTCGCCCTCACTCTTGATTCCTATCATGCACACTACATATGTTTCTCTCTACATGCAGTCAAGTGCCCTCTCACACACATATATAACTTCACCCTTTGAACCACCCGACGATCATCTCCAACACGCAAACTAGCGGATGTCCCTCTAGCTAGCATCTCCATCTCTGTATCTATCTGTAGGTTCTCCATCAACATTTCTTTCTCGCACGGAGTCTTGCTTCCTATCACCCACACTATATATGTCTCTCCATACATATGCATTTATAGGTTGGTCTCTTTTTGCACAATCGTTGCGCCTCACTCCCTCTGCTCGCCATAGATGCATGCTCTAGCCCACGCCACTATCTCTTAAAGACAAAAACACATGCTCAATTGTTGGGCCTTCTTCCCTGCATTCTCACATGCATGCATATTGTCTACCGATCCGTCTCTCCCATGTCGTTGATCTTATGACTTATGTCTTCTTTCTTTTATCTCGATCATGCGCGCGCGCACACACACACATCCCACGTATACATGTATACCTCTCACACATGCATGTTCAAGGTCTCTATGTCTCCATATGTAGTTAATTACCCTCAATCCTAACGCCACATCGAATCGTTCTCCTCTTTTGTGCACATAACTTCCGCATGGATGGGTAAAACACATAGTCACACTTAACAATCTCCTTCTAGCTACCCCCCGCCTCTCACTCTTCCCCTATATCCTCGAAACCAATAAGACCATCCCTTTGTTTAATTCCCGCCTACATGCACCATCGATATATAGTAGTCTTCCTCGGTGTCTCTCGAATAAACACGTTCTCTCGAAGTCGACTCCTCTCACGCGCACACACCTTCTCTTCCCTCTCTACGGGCATTTTCTCTCTTGCACCCCATCGTGGGTGGCCTCTGCCATACACATCACCTCTCTATGATGAAAGCCATGCACACTTAAATTACATCCGCCACAGAGGACCCCGCGACACACACACACACACGCACGCATGCCCCCCCCCACACACACACTAAGACTCCATCTCTCTCTCTCTCACACACACACACACAAACACACACACAGACGCATGCACGCCCCCCACACACACTAAGACTCCATCTCTCTCTCTCTCTCTCACACACACACAAACTAAGACTCCATCTCTGTCTCTCCTATCTCTCTTTCTCTCTCACACACACACCCCCCACACACACTAAGACTCCATCTCACACACACATGCTCTAGGCGGAGCATTTGTTCCTACCACCCTTCATCCAACCTTACCCGTATGATAAACAATCACCTTTATTTACTTGCATAACATGGACAAATTCCACTTTACTTTAGTAGTCAACAAACTTATCATCTGTACCCTTATAAAAAAACGAGTTGGTGGTGATGGTGTGCCTGCCATCTTATGTCTGAGACCGTATGATCTATATCGAGGATAGAAAGCAAACTATGATAATTTTACAAAATATACCCGCACCTCTCTCCACATCATTATCTCCCGCAACCTCATTGCTCAACAATTAAAAAAGGAATAATTCTTTGGAACAATCTAGCATGCATGGTGGCCGCTGCCGCCTGCCGGCGCCGTCCATCCCCATGCCTCCGCCCATTCCGACCACCAGTCACCACCACGCTCCACTCCTCCTCGCCTTATCTCTCATCTTTCATTTTTCGATGACATTCTTGAGATACCAGTTTTCCGATAATATTCTCGAGATATCATTAGTTTTTACACATGGGATTACTCCTGCATGGGTCAATCACAACAGGTGTTCTGTAAAAAAATGCATATTGATGTTCCGTGCAATGCACGAGAATCTTGATTGTAATTATATAAGGAAAATCACGAGCAGGAAGTGACATTTTTTTGACACAACCACGTTAACATGGCCATGTAAATCACTAGCTAAAGTAAATACCAGTATACTTATATCCCGATGCAAAAGGTTGAGTACATGTCCGAAGAGTAGAGTCGCACACATGCACTCTGTCTCTCGAATCTCTCTCACACACACACACGATTCGTGGCGCCCACTTAAGCGGAACCGTATGTTACAATTTGTGCACCCGCTGGTACACGTGATGCTGCGATTTATTTAAGCGGAAGGCGAACCCAAACAGTAGCTGCATTCATTCCCCTCCGCCGCCTCTTCTCTCGTCGCCGTCGCCCGGTAGCCACGTCTTGGCGAAGGTAACAACATCGCCATACTCCGCCGAGCGGCGCTTTAATATGGAAATTTTAGTGGTCATGCATGCATCCTTTTGTGCTAGCACTCCTATATAAGGGTTGACGGTCGCTTCCCTGACGACGTCGCGGGCGGTGGAAGAGGAAGGAGAAGGAAGCGGGCTGTGGAGTAACTTTTTTTACCACAATTTATTAGGAAACTGAGTGCAATAATTGAGTAGTTTTGCAAACTACCAGTACTACACCTGAAACGGTTCAAAACCTATACTCCCTTGCCAGCACGCGCTTCCCGCGTGAAACGATCAGCTTCGCCCTGGAGCGTCAGTGCCTCATTAATGCCCGGCCAGAGCGGAGGCGGCCTCTCACTGGCGCTGGCTTGGAAGTGGCGTGACGGCCGAGAGAGTGCCGCTTCCTGGTGCACGCGACTGCTCCGCGTCGAGACTGGCCATAGGCCATGTTTAGAGGTGCTAACTGGAGATAGTTCTCATTGGGACCACTAAGAAATCACTTTTCTCTCTCCATGAAGTGCATTTATTGTCAATCTAACCCTGTCACCCAAACACCTCTTTGGCTACAGATTAGTTCAGGGCTAGTCATGAGTTAGTCTAACCTCTAGCTAAGTTAGAGTATCAAGCAGAGCAGATAGGACATGCAAGTTGCTCAAAGCATACAGCAAATTAAATGCGTGAAAGGACTTTTTCTTTTGAAAGCGGAACATGAAAGGATTTTTTAGAATGCTCTTGGCATGTCGCTAACATGTGATAGTTAATCGACCTCAATAGGCAGCGAAACGCCAGCCCGCTGCACTTTGATAGAGACGAGGAGGAGAAGCGATACTGAGCTCTTGGATTACTAGAGATAGGTGCCGCACGGAAGCCAAGAAATATGGTGATAGCGTGGGTTAGCCATGTACTAGTATGATGTAACTACACTTTGGGCTGCCGTGTTTCATACTCTTCCATCCTTCGTGGAGATGATTGGTTAATTTTATATCGCTGAATAATATTAAATATTATGAGTGCAGACGCTCCACCACGAGGTTCCTTGCTCCTTCTCGATCGTCCGGAATCTATGTTCTTCCACTCTATTTTTTTTACGTGAGCTTTGTTCATCCTTTTGCCAACACGTGAGACATCTAGCATCAAGGTGCACCTGTTATGCAAGGATCGTTCCATCTATATGAAGAACACGTGGGACTGGAACTACGAGACGAACATGTACCCAGGAGTGGACGTCTGAACTGAGTAATGTAGCGCGATGAAGTGAAGTAGGAAGGCACAAATGGTATGAACATGCGTGGCATATAGGGTGTGTTTGGTTGCGTTCTCGTCTCAGCATAGTTGTTCCCTCTTCATGCATGCTCAACTCAACACTCCTCTTCATGCATGCTTCTAGTGTATTTGTGCTAAACTAGTGTGGACTCATGCACCCTCCATACACTCTACCAAACACCTAAAAGTAGGTCGAGAAGGGAACTCTTGGGCGGCATTTGTCTCTTACTACATACTACCTCTAAATGTTGTACGTGCAATGCACAGTGATGTTATGGAGTACGTGCCTAAGTACTCTACTACTACTATATTAGTTGGAGGCACATATTAACTTTTATATTTGTTTACGTGTATGCCCCGAGACCTTCCAACTAGACGTGTCTTTGTCTCCGGTCGCACTTTGTATCGTTCATACCACTAAGTACTACTCTGTGTGGTCTCCTACCCAGAAGTGGAAGAAGTGGAGACGCTCTACCACGCTGTTTTTTTTACGCTGGGCTCTACCACGCTGTTCATGTCCCACTCCTTTCGTTGACGTGTGGGACATCCAACACATGCTATGTTTGGCACCATTCGTCGTAAGAGTTGAAACACTAGCATTCATTAGAAATAATAAATAATTATAAATCGGCAGTGATACTAATTTTTTTGCGGACCAATCAACAGTGATACTATACCAAGCGGTTTCCTTGCTCCTCGATATCAGAAAGAATACTTCCGTTCGCCAACATGTGGGACGTCGACCATCTTGGTCCACTTGCCATGCACGCAGAACTCAAAGGAGTCACCAGTCGTCGCGCAACAGTAACAATGACTAATGAGCCGTCAAATCACAGGCCCACTTCCCACTTTGAAGTTGCTCGGACGAAGGAACCATCATGACTTCGTTGAATTCCGCTTCTTGAAGAGAACTACTGTACCAGCAGTACTGCTAGCTACAGTAGTTACTCCAACAGAGGCCTCCTTTCGTTCATAGGATAGGAATATGAAAATCATAGGAATTGAGATGACATGTATCTCAATTCCTATAGAGAAAGAGATGCCATTTGATGCTTAGGATAGGATTTTTTTTCCATTTAGTCTAGGCTAATGTACTAGTAATTTGCTCTAAAAACTACAGTAGTAACTAGTACTAGTATTGGTACATGCTCGTACTCAGACACAAACACAGACACACACACTAACTACTAGTACTACTACTTCTCACATGCTAGCCAGACGCCGTCGTTCTCCTTCCCTACTTTGTCGGCGACACCCCATCGTGCTTGGATCCACCGTGCTTGGATCTCCGCCGACCTCTCCGTATACAAGAGCTCGGCGACATCCCGGCTTTGTCGGCCTCACTTTGATCATTGTATACGAGATATGGTGATTATACGGTCACTGGCTCAGCGTATAGCTCCGTATTTGTCTGGTTGACCAGTCAAACAGTCCGCATTCGCCTCATCAGCTCGTGTTCTTTATCTATCTATCTATGCGGGCCTACCTGTTAGTGAAGAAAGAAATAAAAACCAAAATTATGCGTATGTGACATTACTGTTTAGACGTTTGCTGGAGGCCTCCGCAAACACCGAGCATGTATTCACCTGGCTCAACACCAACGGTCATACTCGTGACTCGGCGCCTTGCTCATGTATATCGTCCATCACAACGACAATCTATAAAACAGCCTAGCTAGAGAGGGTACTATGGTGCAGAGTATGTACTATCGTGAGCAACCGATCATAGTGCCACTACACACGAGTGTGTGTCTGATCGATTCGTCCATTATTCATATGTTATGTATGGTTGTGTGGTGTCTAATGGTGGTCAGCGAATGCTAGCTGGCGACAAGAGCGGTTGCATGGACGCCTGGTTGTCAATACATGCCGCATACGCTTCAAAGGCTCGTCATCCATGAGTTCAAATTTTACCACCACGCCAGCGTCTGACCGCCCTGGCCTACCGAAACCCCTTCCATCGCTAGCGAACACTTCCCGCCTGAAACGATCACTATCTCTCCAGAACGTCAATGCCGCATTCACCATCCTTAACTGCAGGTGCAGTTGGTGTGTCACTGACATGCAGGCCTGATGCCCGTTGGGCCCACATGTTAGTGAGACAACGCACCTGCGGTTAAGTCACTGAAGCAGCGTCCGCATTCACGCCCGACGCGACCTCTCACGGCGCCCGGCATTGCAGCAGCGCGCCGCCGAGAGCGCCACCAGCGACATCCGGTGCAGCGGCGATTTCTGCGTTAATGACACCACGGCTGCCGACGAAACTACTCCGCTGCCAGCCGTCCATCCGTCTGCCGCGGCTCATTGCCATTCACCCGCTATATTAACTTGAGCCCTAGCTCCCAGCCATAGCCAAAGACCCACACTCATTCTCCTCCTATCCCTTCCTTTTGTTGGCACCACTCCAACCATGGCCTCCGGGCACTCCAAAGATCTCTTGGACGTACTATCGCAGGAGCAGACGAAGGACATTGGTGGCTCCGCTCCGGGCATGCTCCAAAGCTCTCTTGGACGTACTCTCGCAGGAGCAGACGAAGGAGATCGCCGGCTCCCCCCCGGCCGCCCTCCGCCGCCACGACCACGAAGCCGGCACGCGTGCGCGGGCGCAACCGGCAGCGAGGAAGAGTAGTACACGGTAGGTCACCACCGCTCTGGTCCTAGGAAGGCCACCGCTCCTCCACTCAGTCGACGCCAAGCTTGGTGGGATAAAAATTGGCGGCCGATTAGCCACTTGACGGCGACGTGGAGGCGGAAATATTCATAACCTTGTGCTCCAGAGGAGGAGGTTATCAAGGCAGATAAGGAGGAGGCAAAGGTAATGGCCGGCTTTCTCGGGTTCATGGCCAGACATGGTGGTCGGGGCCCACCAATCGTTTAGATTAGGTTTACAGTAGGTTTTAGTACGGTTTGTGCGAAATATGTAATGAATTTCATCCAGTTTATAGGAAAAGTTCTCAAAATGTAATGAATTTCATCCGGTCAATTTGAAATTTGCTTTGTTTGCAAGATTTTCGTCTGGTTAGTTCATATAGTTGTCGAAAGGTATGCGGGCAGCATCGGATGACATCCATCAGTGTCCTCGGACAGATGCCGGTGCAAATTTGTGGGCCAGCGTGGAGATGCCCTAACTATCATGCTATAATCGCTAACAATCCTCCATTATTTGGCAGGGAACAGTTATCCCTCGATCAAAATCAGATCCGCGGTGTTTCGCACTCCTCCTGCGTAAGAGTGTAAACTCTTGCTTACATAAAAATGGAGCAAGTAGATGGCACTGTAGCACGTCATATCACTCGAACTAGCCCGCCTAACGAGCGGGAAAGCACCGCCCTCGTCATTTTGTTCTGGATTTCTATCGATCGATCGCGTGAAAATGTTACGCCGCAAGTTCTAAAGGAAAAGCGGCACACTTACGACTAAATGCGCGCCGCAACCCGACAGTCCGGCTCGCACGCCGCTCACCGAGAGGGACACGCGTTGTCTTGCAATTTCACTAACATGTGGGACTGTAATTGAATAAACCATCGATAGCGAAATCTAATCGCTCGTGCAGCGTCGATGAGAAGAGAGAAACGGGGAGGAGAAGAGATCGCCCGCCCGCGCAAGACGGACTCCAAGAAATATATTGTGATAATGTGAGGTGGGCCATGCTAGAGTCCGACCGCTTCGGAGCCGCTCTCACCGCCTGGCCCCTCAAGGCGCCAAACTGCCCGCGCATGCATGCGTAGCAAGTAGTACTCCTTATGTGGAGGAGAGAGAGGCATTGACAAAGTCAAGGAGTGGGCTCGGCAAGAGCCCGTCTCTACACGTGCTCCTAGGTATAAAAAAAATAATTCTAAAAAAAGGCATAAAAAATAATTGTGTCTTAAAAAAAGAAAGGTAAAAAACATTTGAGAGGAAATAGATAGAGAGAAAGTGAGAAAAGGTTGTAACCTGGGCATTACATGAGGAAGGAGGGAGTGGTGCACATGCCAAGTTCACTGGGCTGCCGTGTTTCACACTCCTCCGTCGTAACAGTGGAGACAATAGCTTTCATCAAAAATAAATAATGAATACTCGTTGCTCGTCCTCTATATCGGAAAGAATACTTTCATTCGCCGACATGTGGGACGTCGACTATCCTGGTCTACCTGCCATGCACAAAATTATCCTGGTCTACCCCAGTCGTATCACAGGCCCAACCTTTCCCACTGTAAGTTGTTCGGACGAAGGAACCATCATGACTTCGTTGAATTCTGCTTCTTCAAGAAAACTTACTGTACCCGCAATACTGCTACCACGCGCAAGACTGGATGGCACTGTACCATGTCATATCACTGAAACCCACTAGGCCAAACTAGCCCGCCTAGGTCATCTATTTTGGAACGGAGGGATGCGTCTACTGCCTTTGCTATGATTTTGTGTTGCACATTCTCTGTACTTTTGCTACGATTTTCCTACCCTATGAACCAAATGAGGCCTGAATGTATGTCGACTATTGGCCCTGTTTGGATCCATGGGTTAGAGTTAGTTTGAGTTAGTTTGTACTCAACTAACTCAAAAGTATCCAAACAGGAGGGTTAGTTTGGGTTAGATGCATCTAACCCATCCAAGAGGTGTTTATTTGGGTTAGTTCTTCTTGGGATCATTAAAAAACACATTTTTTCTCTCGCTCTCCCTGTAGCAGATCCCTCTCCACTTCCTCGAAGCTTCTCGTCCTTTCCTTCCCTCCCTCTCGCATCGCCTGTGAAGGCACCTCGCCGTATCCGCGCTCCATCTAACCCTGGCATCCAAACACCTCTGTGGCTAGAGATAGTTTAGGGTTAGTTCAGGGTTAGAATCTAACTTTAACCTCTAACTGAGTTAGAGTATCCAAACAGGGCCATTGTCTGGTCGATCGCTAAGCCTACAAATTTAGGAGCTAGGGCTATTGGTCGATCGACGAGGGATACGTATAAGCGTACCACGAGCTCATCAGCCCCAATGTTTCTCTTCGGTGAGTGTTTTGCAAGTACTATAGCTCGCACAGTAGCTAGCCTACTAACACCAAGAATCATCAAACAAGCCCTGCTGATATGATAAACAGTTCAAACTTACATCTAATCATGCCATATATTACATCAAAAGCTGGCGAGGATACATCTGTTTCCATAACTCAGAGAGGGTTCGCATGATTCATCGCATGATTCACTATCAAACATAAGTAGCAAGATCCGCCCACACAAGACAGTGCACTAGCCCTAAGATGGTTTGATAACACGCATCGTTCTGGTAATTAAACACAGGACAATGCAAACTACCCTAAAGGATTAGCGCGACCAACTATTTCTTGTCATCGATCTCTCGGGCAATGACCACAGCACGGACAGCGGCATGGGAATTGATTTCTGGGGCGATGCCCGCGGGACTGACCGCGACATCGGAATCGATCTTTGGGGCGATGTCCACAGGATGGACAACGGCATCGGAATCGATCTCCGGGGCGATGCCAACAGGACGGGCCACGACATCGGAATCATCAAGGACGTCCACCGGCACCTGCACAACCCTAACATATTAGCAAGCACATTACAAATAATCAAAAACCACAACTATGGTAATAAGCCATTATTTTTTACCTTGTGCAGCTCACGGGGATCTCATCCCTCGGGGCCATCTCTTAAATCCTCGATGGGGCCATCACCTTGCAGGGAATCTGCTTCTCAGCGGCGACTATCTCCTCAAACTCGGTCTTGAGCCTCACATAGGTGGCAATCGAGTTCTGGGGTAGGCACGGTGGGGCCCTTCTGTTCTTCCAACTTTCTTTGAGGAGTTAGTCGCCAACATCCTCAACTCTTGGGCCAAGTCTTGTTTCTTGGAGTTCTTCGTCTCCATGGGTTGGCCCGCCAACATGGTCAATTCGTTGGTCGGTGCTCGCTTCCTGGAGATTGCTGTCTCCAGTGGGTTGTCTGTCGGCAACTCTTTGCCTAGTGCTCCAGGATCCATCAATGAACTGACAAACAAAAAGCAATCGAAAGGAAACCACAATCGCAATGAAAACGGGAAAAGAATAGGATGTGAGAATCGGTCGGTGCTTCACAAAAAGAAGATTCTTGGAATGAAAATATAGCAACATAACTGATTCGCCCATCTTTCCTTCGTTGGTACAGAAGAAAAATGGCAGAAGTGAGTAGCCTGGAGTGAGGTTTTCTTCAAGAAAGGGAAGAAAGGGCTTGAACGAGCATTCCAGTGAAATGATGGTTGCTTCGTCCAGTCCAACTTGGAGGCCACCTTACCACTGCTGGTAAAGGTGTGGGTTTTTTGATATGACGAGTCATGACGGCCACACCGGAGTGACAGGTGAGTCTCGACTGTAGCACCTCGCTGTGATTTGGTGGATGGCACGCGGGCCCGGATGCTTTGAAATGTCCTGCATGTAGATAGAGCGGCTAGTCATATAGGAGTGCTCAATATTGTGCACCGCGACCAAGGCGGAGAGGAAAACAAGAGAACTACGTAATTAATGCATGAGTTTAATTAGGGTAGTTTTGTAAAGTCTGAGATACATTCCTCAATGCAAAATGCCTTGGTTCATGAGATTTGAGATTTGAGCCCTATAAACTGGAAGGGAGGAGTCTTGCACACGGTGTAGTCTAGTCACTTGTTGAAATCTCTAGAAAGGCAAATACTCCTTTCCGGTTCTGAGGCTATACTACTCCCTCCGTCTAGGTGTGTAAGTCATCTTCTGAAAACCAAATAGTCCCAAAACACTTAGGCGCGGTGCATTAACTTCTACCTTGTTTCTTGTTTCTTAACATATCAACCAATAAGAGATGAGAGGTGTGCATGCTTTTAATGACTTGCGATGGCTAGTTCATTGCATGCAATGCTATTAATTAGCAAATAAACATTGGTGACCCCAGGAGGAAATGGTGCTAAGCGCGTGGACCTATGCAGAATGAGTATCAACCAATGGATAATGGAGTTTAATTGTTAAACAATAGCAATTTTGTCTCATGCAAGAGTCTGGCTAGTACTCCATGGAACCGCACCACGCGAGCATTCGCAACTGCCACGTTCGGGTTGCGCTTGGCTCTTCGCCTCTTCGAGAAGACGAACAATACTCCCTCCTTTCCAGTTTATAGGGCTTATCTCAAAATTTTAGTTTTTCCATTTTATAAGGCTCAATTTGGTTGTTTTCCATCACATGTTCAGATTCCAAGGTGCATTAAATCATTGCATGCAAGTACTAAGAGAAAATTGACCAATGCATGTAATTTATGCATGCATGCATTGCAATTACTGCATTGGTAAACATACTTTTTTGAGGAAAACAAGAGCATTAATTGGGTGCTTTTGCAAACTACAAAAAGTATTCCACCACTCACTATCTACCTTGATTGGTGAGAATTTTGAATTGAGCCTTATAAACCGGAAAGGAGGGAGTAATGATGTTACTCCTACTTCTACAGTATCGAATCCACTGCTGCATGTCCGTCCACCTCGTGCGGGAGGGATAGCGTGTAGCGAAAGCTTCTACTTGCTCCCTGCCTTTGCGTCTATGACAGGTGGGCCCAACAGGTGGTTGGCCCTCATGTCATGCAATAAAACAAGTGCGGATAAAACACCGGAGCTCGATCCATGAGGGAGAGGCGTTGTAGTAATCAAATTTCTCGGTCTTGTATGCGAGTTGACGAAGATAGGGGTTGCTTGCTTGCTAGGGTTGCTCACTACGTATATATAGGCGGAGCCTCCGCGCTTGCTTGCTAGGGTTGCTCTATTCACACACTCTCATCCTCTCCAGATCTAAACAAGATAGGGGTAGTAACACTGTCTTTCTCCCTTCAAAAAACACTGGCTTTCTATCCTCATCACTGGTTACAGATCCAGACGTATCCCCCTCCGCCGGTGAAGGGAGGAGGGCAGCG
Organism: Aegilops longissima; assembly: GCA_021605205.1. Taxonomy (NCBI): domain Eukaryota; kingdom Viridiplantae; phylum Streptophyta; class Magnoliopsida; order Poales; family Poaceae; genus Aegilops; species Aegilops longissima. Next base: position 151,611,936 of record CM038679.1, read on the forward strand.
TTTAGGCCGTCGTCGACAGCGAGGAGGAGACCCACTACCGGCGCACCGTTATCTCGGCGGCCCCGGCTGGAGGTCCTCCGATCCTTCGTCATTGCACGTGGGCGGATCGGCCTCCGCCGCCCACCTATCCACATCCCGACGACCTTCAGGTATATCTTCGTTCGAAACCGCCTTAGCTCTACTTCCCCAGCTCGCTACGTCGCTGCATGTGCATCATTTTCTACCTCTCAGCCCCTCTCGATCGGACGGTCCAACGTCACATATTTTTTTTCTTCTTCTATTGTTAGAGGTAAAGCTACTTCATGGAGTCGAATCTTGTACTCCCTCCGTCCGAAAATACTTGTCATTGAAATGGAAGTATCTAGATGTATTTTTGTTCTAGACACATCCATCTTGATGATAAGTAATTCCGGACGGAGGGAGTACTTGGTTCAAACAAGAAATAAAGTGGGGGTGGGGGAATTTAGTATGTACATCGGACTTGGTACAAACAGGAAGGAAAGGGGTGAAAGTAGTGCAGGTGGTCATCCAACCGGTCTCTTGGTGAAAAAGGAAATATAGGGTAACGCTGTACACAATGGTATGACCAGGACTAGATTTGCTATCCACACATAGGAGTAGGTGTCTAGAGTGAACAAAAATGGGACCAACCCAGATATGTTTCTTGGATGTTTGTTTCTCGGGGCAACAAACTATGAATCACCACTTTATGCCCTATTTACGTACATGGTGCTGGACTGCTGGTGCACCCATTGTCCCATGCCCTTATACCAAATATTTAGGCTCCGTTCGGAATAATGGGGCAGAAAACATAGGTCTTGATGAAAATAGAGGAATAGAAAAGGAATGTAGGTATAAAACTATGGAATAGCGAACCGGAGGAAACTCTCAAGAGAATGTGTTCGGATGGACTACGAAATGTACAGATTTGTTTTTTTAGAGTGGCATGCTTGGCAGTATGAGATGCTATTTGTTTATTCAGCTGCACAGTGACTACTCTTGTCCTCACCTCACGTACCACACATAGGTTGATTTTTTATTCCGGCAACACAGCACAACAACTTTGTCTAACGCATGGCAGCGGCGGCGCTGCCTTGGGCTTCCGCCCAAAAAATGAGCAGCTCGTGGATGTTTCTAATCCTATGGAATCAGTACTACGGACCAGCTTTCCTATGAAACACTATTCACCTTTCTCGTGTTCGAGCGGTTGGAAGGAAAGAATACCGTAGGAATTGTGTTCCTCTGAAAATCCTGCACCAAACACTGTGAACCGAATGCAGCCTTAGCTGTTCTTAATCTAATGTCCTCTGGTAAAAATGAAGCCATGCCACTTTGTTATAAGCCATGACAAGTTTAGCCAAATGTTTTTGCCTGTAATTGTTTGAGACTCATTGTTTCCTCTGTGCCTTTTGTGCAAGCAGGGATATCCAATTCACCTGTTGCTGTTGTGACCTTTTGGTGCCTTTGCACAAAACTCTTCTTAAAAGAAGTGACTTTTGTCTTGTTTAAGCTGGAATGTCGAAATGGACCAGTTGGTTCATTTTGGTGGAACTGCACAAAGGGAGATCGTGTTCCAATCCTCATCATCCATATTAGGCGCCATAACCTTACTTTAGGTAAGAATGATATTTAATGCATGTGTTCATCTCTATTTTCCATTGCCATGAGATAATAATGCTGTTTTTTACTAGTACACTTGTATTCCCTCACCGAAAAACCAATTCTGAATTAGAAGGCCAATCATGTACTTGGTTTCACCAAGCTGGTGAGGAGAAAGAAAGCGAGCATGAAGAGGAAGAAGAAGAAGAAGAATAAACAATGCCAAGGCGATCTTCTTGAAGCCGGAGGCCTCGATCGAGGCCATTCAAGGGCTCCGACAGCGACTACCTTACATGTGAGGCGATCCTCCGAGGAGCCCTTCCACCTCTGCTGTCTCACTTAATTAATTAGGAGTACTTAAGTACCACTAATTTATTCTTGCCTAATTTTCTGTTGGAGTTAAACAAATCTTTAGTAGGACCCTATGCTGAATCATGTGCGTGTGTATGTTTGTCTATGGAGGTGAATCATGTGGTGGAGCAGGGAGGAATATTATTAGTGTCATGACATAATAGTGCTATTGTTTTGCATGTCAATTTATTGCCATTGGTTCAATGAGGCAATGTTTTGCGTATTGTCCATCATGAATTTGATGCTCTTGTTTGAGTAATATGCTAATGTCTTCCTATCCTTTCTCACTAAGCTAATGAAGGTTTCACCTTGTTCCTACTTGTGCAAACAAGGATCATGTTGTGCCAATCATACATTTTAGTGGAACTACACAAGACAATACAATGAACTGTATCCCAGCCAGTGCTTTAACTCTGCTGGAAGTTCTAGATAATCTTCGATATAATCTCAGCCTTTGGTAAACAAGAGTGATTTCAACCATACATTTGAAGTGCACAAAAATATATACTATTGTGTGATTCGAGTGAGTGCTTTATCATCTCTTATGGGACTACATGAATAAGCTTTTTTTCTTAGGTTGGTACGGGCCTAAGGCCTTTATCCATATTAGTTTGCTGTCATCTCTATTTGTCTCGTGCTACAGTCATGAGAAACTCCTTTATCTTTGCACGTTAAAGTTTTGCAACCTATGATAAATGGCAATGCTTTGAGTGTTGAGTTGAGCTAATTGGCACTAATTAAATAAACTAATACCTCTCTTTAAGCAAGACTACTATGTTGCTAACTTTACCCATTAAGATAATGAGGGTTCTTCTATTTGTTAGTGTATGTTTCATCAACTAGTCCCACTATTACGGTAATCTCACTCTCTCAATATATGTGCCAACAGGGATGCTCGATTTTGGTGGAACTGCACAAAAACTTTGGGTGCTTCATTACCTCGACAGCTTCTGTCCTTTCCCGTCAGTCGCTAAACTCCGCATGCTTTCTTCCTTTGCTGTCAGTCGCTTGGCTTATCTCGGCTTCCAGTCAAATGAAATAGTAATTGATATGCTACCTCACACAGGTTGGTACTGGTCTTTATCCTGATTATTGTGCCTGTCATATGTATTGGTAATTTGGTAGTGTGCTACTGGTTGCCGATTTCATAAAGGAGTAATTTGGAGCTGAACTTCATGAGCAAATCATTACATCGGGTGATTTGGTAGAACGCACAAAATGATCGATGGACAGGTACTTATGCTGCTACTATGTACTCCAAAGTTCACTCGGACAAGCATCGATGTTGAGAAGAAGTGCCTATATTCATTCGAGTATCATGTCAAACTCAAGTATTAGGAGAGTGAGCATAAAAATATTGCTTGGTGCATAGCCTAGAAAAACGAGTCCGATCTTTGGTCCCAACTTGTGCCTTTTGGTTATCGGCACATATGGTAGCGAACTATATGGCATGGAGTCTAAAGATTCCGACAAGTTGGTTGACGCGTATATTCATCGGCATAATCAGTCTCCACGCCAAGGATGCTCCATTTCAGTTGAACCGCACAAAAATTTGGGTGGTTCATTTTCTCAACCGCCTCCTTTCTCGCCTGCAATGTAGAATTTTGGCGAGATCTGGGACCAAGATGAGCGATAAACTGGTTGGATGAAAGTAGTGGCCAAGTTGCTCAAACCTCCCTCGACACGAGGCCACTATTTGAGGATAAACCTACAAGCAAAGTTCAGATTATGCATGTTGCCTCTTATGTACTCGAAAGTTTACTCATACAAGAACTAATTTTAGCAAGAAGTACCTCCGATTGAACACCATTTACCAGTCTGTACCCTAGGTAATTAAAGTTCGTCCATGGATCATATTGGCTGTGATCTCAATCATTTGGATGCATAAACATACTGAACATGTGTATATCTGAATCATTTTTGTAAATTATGTATGAATATTGTCGTGTGATCTATCAATCATTTGGATGCATAGATATGTTGAGCTTGTGTATATATAAATCTTTTGAGTTGTTGATAGTGAATGTTGGCTATGGATATGAACGTGTCCTGTGAACCTGAGTTTTATATGAATGTTTACCTTTTCTGTTGTATTTGTGTGTGAACTTGTTAGTATGCCTACTGTGGGGTATAAAACACAGGTCTCTTATAAAAGTAATGCTGTGTCCAATTTATGTTTTCCCTTCTAACCACATTATATATATTTATACTATTACTATTATCGTATATTTTATAGAGACTTATATATACATTATAAAAACATCCCACGTGTTATTAACTTATAAAAGTAAATGTTTAATGGAAGTTGGCACGGAAAATCCTGGTTGTTTTTGACTCACATGCAAGGAAAATCCTGGTGATCGCATACAAAAGCTTGCGAAGATTTTAAGGACCAATTTAATAATAACGCGCTCATTTTTATTTTGAGCAATAACTCGCTAATTTCTTAATTATATATATATATAAATGTGCCTCTCTGGTTTATTCTTTGATATTAATTGCTCCTTCTAACATAACATTATATATATAACGAGCCCACCTAATACGTGTATTTCAAGGAAGTGCAAATGGGCTGGGATTTCTTAGAAAATATAAATGGGCCTGATTGATGCAAAATTATTTGTTCACCCAGCCCAGCAAATGGACTGTACATTCTAGAAAACATGGGTTAAATATATGCCACATTTTTGCAGGCTGACATGTGGGCCAATAGGTCGAAGCCTACGCAGGGCATTGTCAACTTGGTCAACAAATGATTGTGCCATCCACAGCCATTGGATTTATATCCAACGGCCGGCATGCACCTTCTATCTCTTGTCTTCTTCCTCCAGCATCGCCGGGACCGCCTGGTCCGGCCTCCGGCGGCTAGCGGCTCTGCTTAGCACGCATCGCTGCGAAGCGCTACCCCACCGCCGTCCAGGCTATCCCTCCACCCCTCGACACCTCCTGTTATTCTCCACAGACTACAGCCCCACGCCGCAACAGAACCAGTTATAACCCTTCTCCTCCTCTCAATCTGCGACTCCAATGCCGCGTTTTCCCATCCCCGAGTTGTTCCCGTCCGGGGCCTCGCCCTCGTCCACCGCCTCGCTGCGTTCGGTGCGGTGTGGTCAACAAACGAGAGTCATCGGAAGAGGACTGTACGTGGAGAGCCTGACGGCTGGGACCCACGAGGTCCATGGTCGCACGCAAGGAAAGTTCCTCCTTATTAAGCTGAAAAAAAATGTTTCCTCCACCTGACAGCTGGGACCCACCGGCTGTATCTTCGCACGGAAGGAAGTGCCTCCTTGTTTTGCGAAAAAATTATTCATCCGTTGACAGTGGGACCCGTCGGTTGGTGGTGACTTGTGGGCCTACTAAGCGGGCGATGTACGCACGGCTTTGTCAACAATCAAAAATGATTCTAGCAGCTGGACCGTTGGATGTTAATCCAACAACCGTGCTCCTTCTTCAACTTCATTCTTGCTCCTGTCTCCGTGGCGGCACTCACCGCAGCTGCTTGCCAGCACCAACCAGTGAAGTTTCCTCCTCCTCTCCATCTGCGACTCCACTTCCCGTCTTCCCCATCTTGGTCGTTCCGATCTGGTGCGCTCGCGCAGTGTGGTCAACATGGTCAACAACCGAGAGTCATCGGAAGATGATTGTGACGTGAAGGTCGACGGTGGGGCGCTGCGCCCATGGGCGCATGCATGCAGCGGAACGCGGCGAGGTCAATGTGGTCAAGGAACGACTTCCATCGGAAGTATACTATACATGGAGAGTCTCAGCTGGGTCCACGGTTGCAGCAAGTAAGTGCCTCCTTATTACGCGGAAAATAATGATTCCTCCAACTGACAGCAGGGACCCACCGGACAGGCCACCGTATTTTGCAAAAAAAACATTTGCCCCCGGACTGCTGGGACCCACCTGATGGGCCACCGTATTTTGCGAAAAAACGTTCCCCCGCTGTCAGCTCGGACCCACCGGAAGTGCCTCCTTATTACGCACAAAAAATGAATACTCCCCCGGCTAGTTGGGACCCACCTTGGTGGGAGGCTGACTTGTGGGCCTACTAAGTTGACGGGGACGAAGGGCTTTGTCAACTTAGTCAATATGAACAATTCTAGCTCCAGTGACCGTACGATGTCCATCCAACGTCCGTAGTGCTTCTTCAACCTCTGGTCTTCTTGCTCCAGCCGCCCAAAGCAGCGCCGGTCGTGCCGCATGCTCCTGCCTCCTGTGGTCGGCTGTGCTACCACGGAGGCCTCACCGCCCCCTACTATTTCCACCGCTGGCCAGGCCCTGCGGCAACGGCAGCCTCACACCGCAGCCGAACCAGTGAACCCTCGTACTCCTCTCCGCGCGGGCTTCCATTGCTGCGTCTTCCCCAGCTCCGCGTAGTCCCCTTCCTAGGCCTCGCCGTCGTCCACCGCCGTGGTGCTCTCCGCGCGGCGTGGTCAACGTGGTCAAGGAACGACTTCCATCTGAAGAGTACTGTACGTGGAGAGGCTGACAGCTGGGTCCACGGCCGCAGCCCAGTTTTTTTTGATTTCCAAGTAAGTCGCTTTGTCAGGCCTGTTGGGCTGCAAATCTTTCAAGACGAGGAGAGATTTCATTCGGCTGGCCGAGAAAATGGCCCATCAGTAATGAGAAATGGGCTGTACATTTTTAAAACACATCAAACCGGCAATTAGTTTCAAATATCCTTTTTTTCATTTCAAGATTTTAAATACATTAATTTTTATGCGTGGAGAATTTGTTGGATTTTATATTGATATACATTTATTTTTAAAATCAGTTTGAATGTGAGTCAAAATTTCGGGATTAAAAACAGTTCGGACCGCACCGAAATATGCAAAATTTCGTATAATTTTTTAACTGTGGCCACAATATGGGCTGTAATGCTAACAAAAAGAATATGGGATCCAAAAAAAACCTTAATAATTAGCAAATGGGCTGTAAATTATTAGAAATAATGGAAGATGGGATGTATGCTGTTTTCCACAGATTTGAGGCTTTCCTAAAAAGGTTGGCCTGGCGGTGTTCGTTGGATGGCCATCCAACGGCCGTCGTCTTCTTCAATCTCTGCTCTTCCTGCTCGGCCGCTCAAACAGGCGCCAAGGGGACTGCTCGCTCCTCCTCCTCCGCTGATCGGTTCTGCTGCCGTGCGAGCCTCACCGCCCACCGTACTCTCATCGCTGGCCTAGCCATCCCTCTACTCACCCACACTGCTGTTATTCTCCGGCGACGCAAGCGAACCAAGAAACCCTCGTGCAACGTACTCCCCTCCGTGTGGGAAACAAGTGCCGAGTCTTCCCTGCCTCCTTGTCGTTCCCTTCCTAGGCCTCGCTGTCGTCCACCGCCCTGGTGCTCTCGGCGCGGCCTGGTCAACGTGGTCAATGACCGACATGCATCTGAAGTGGGCTGTACGTGGAGAGGCCGACAGTTGGGTCCATGGCCGCATGCAAGGAAATGCCTCCTTATTACGTGCAAAATAATGATTCCTCCACCTGACATTAGGGACCCGCCGAAAGGGCCTCTGTATTTCACGAAAAAAACGTTACCGCCGCTGACAGCTCGGACCCACCAGCTATATCTTCGCACGCAAGGAAGTGCCTCCTTATTACACAAAAAAATGAATACTCCCCCTGTTAGCTGGGACCCAGTATAGTGGCAGGCTGACTTGTGGGCCTACTAAGTTGACGAGGACGGAGGGCTTTGTCAGCTTAGTCAATATGCACGATTCTAGCTCCAGTGAGCGTACGATGTCCATCCAATGGTCGTAGTGCTTCTTTAACCTCTGGTCTTCTTGCTCCAGCCGCCCAAACCAGCGTCGGTCGTGCCTCATGCTCCTGCCTCCCGTGGCCGGCTGCGATGCGGCAGAGGCCTCACCGCCCCCTACTACTCCCACCGCTGGCCAGACCATCCCTCTACTCACACACACCCCCTGTTATTCTGCGGCGACGACAGCCTCACACCGCAGCGATCAATGAACCCTCGTACTCCTCTCGCGTGGGAATCCACTGCGCGTCTTCCACAGCTCGCGTCGTCCCTTCCTAGGCCTCACCGTCGTCCACCGCCTGGTGCTCTCGGCGTGGCGTGGTCAACGTGGTCAAGGAACGGCTTCCATCGGACATGGATCAGACGTGGAGAGGCCGACAGTGGGTCCACGGCCGCAACAAGGAAGTGCCTCCTTATTACGTGCAAAATAATTATTCCTCCACCTGACAGCGGGGACCCACCGGACGGGCCACCGTATTTCACGAAAAAAAACATTTCCCCACTGCTGGGACCCACCAGCTACATCTTCGCATGCAAGGAAGTGCTTGATAGTCGGGACCCACCTGGTCGAAGCGTATGTAGCGTTGTCATTCTGGTCGCGAACGTGTACGTACATATATCTTGGTGGATGTAGAGCGCGCCGTGTCGTAGTAGAGGCGCCGTGCGTCGTACTAGAGGCGCGCGACGTAGCATGTACACGCACGTCAGCCGCCGTGGTGCAAGAAAGAAAATCTGCCCGTATGTGTACATCTGGTGGGTCTCGAACGCCTACTCGCGCATACGTACGGCGAGGGCTCGTGTACATGGCTGGGTCGGAACGGAGAAACAGCGTCATCGTCATGTTTATGGGGAGGCAACGAAATGCGTCGTGTTCATGGGGAGGCAACGGAATGCGTCGTGTTCATCGGGAGGGCTTGGACGGAACAGGCAATGGTAACGAGGCCTGGCATAGCGCAGAACGGAGGAAACTGCCTTGTGTTCGACCGGCTACGTTCGAAACGGGATCCTGTTCATCGGGAGGGGTGCGCGTCCGCCAAACGCGGAGAAGCGGACCTCCTACGGTCGAAGCAGGGTCTGTTGATCGGGAGGGTGTGGCGTGCCGCAAAACGGACGAAAACAGACTTGTGTTGGGCGTTACGGTCGAAACGAGGGTCCCGTTCATCGGGAGGGTGTGGCGTACCGCAAATGGGACTCCACGGGATCTTGTTCATCTCCACCGTCGACCTCCTCCGGCCTCCACGGGCTCTGTTCATCCAGCCTCCATTGCGCGCTTACTCCATCGATTCTTGTTCAACCACCCTCCACCGTCTCTGCTTCATCCAGCCCTCCACACCACGGGTCTGTTCAACCACCCCTCCACGGGCACCCTCCACCGTCTCATCGCTCATCCAGCCCTCCACACCACGAGGTCCTGTTCATCCACCCTCCACGGGCACCCCTCCACCGTCTCTGTTCATCCAGCCCTCCGGCACACCACGGGTCCTGTTCATCGAGCCAACGCCATCGCTCATCGTTCATCCAACCCCCCGCAACGCCACTGCTCATCCCAGGCGGCATCGATCGGCTTCGATTAGCGGCAGCGATAAAGAATCGCTTCGATCGGGTTGATTAACACCATCGATCGATCGCTCGTGTTCGATAACGCTAGCTGCGGTCTGTCCTTTCGGGTTGATTAGAGCCCAACGCCTCGCTCAGGTTCAGTTAGAGCCAACGCCTCGCACACACGCGCATACGTGTATGAGATAAACGCACATCGCTCAGCCCCCGACCTCACACGGTAACCGGGAACTCCCCGAAATTTTCCTCCCCCTCGCTTCTACCATGGTTTTTTCCGTCATGGACGGCCCAAAGAATGTCATGCAGCTGCGTCTCCGGCCCGCCCAGGACGAAAAGCCCATTTTTTTCATGATTTTTTGTCATAGAAGTAGGAGCCCACCACATCTATGATGATACCGGGTTTTGTCACAATTATCGTCATAGAAGTGTCATATGTATGACAGAAAAAATTTCGTTCGGCCCAAAATGTCACGGATGTGTCTTTTTTTGTAGTGAGATTTCACAGATCTCAACAAGGCTTGCCCGAAGGACCCATTTCCCTTGCCGCACATCGACCAGATTGTGGACTCCACTTCGGGTTGTGATTTGCTCTCCTTTCTGGATGCATACCCTCGGTATCATCAGATCTTCATGTCCAAGGAAGACGAAGAGAAGACCTCATTCATCACCCAATGTGGTACGTACTGCTTTGCGCGCATGCCTTTCGGGTTAAAGAGTGTCGGGTCCACTTTTGCAAGAGCAGTCCAGATTGGTTTTGAACCACAGTTGCACAGAAACATTGAGGCTTATATGGATGACATTGTGGTGAGAACCAAGGACAGATCAACCCTCATCTAGGATTTGGAGGAGACATTTGCTAATCTGCGCAAGATCAACTTGAAGCTAAATCCGGAGAAGTGTGTGTTTGGCGTTCCCTCTGGCAAGCTACTTGGGTTCTTGGTGTCCCATCATGGGATCGAAGCTAACCCCGACAAGATCAAGGCTATCAAGCAGATCCAGGCACCCAGGATAGTCAAAGATGTGAGGCGTCTGACAGGGTGCGTTGCCGCACTTAGCAGGTTCATCTCCAAGTCTGCTGAGCGCGCCCTGCCATTCTTCAAAATTTTGAAGAAGGCAGGGCCCATGAAGTGGACTCCAGAACGAGACACAACTTTACAAGATTTGAAGACCTACTTGTCCTTTGTGCCCACTTTGGTTGCCCCTAAACCACAAGAGCTTTTGCTGGAATACTTAGCAGCAACCAATCAAGTGGTTAGTGCAGCCCTAGTGGCACAGCGGGAAGTAGAGGAAACAGAGAGTGAGCAAAGCCCAGTGGGACTGGATGAGGATTGGATTAGGGCAGAGAAGAGCACGACAGCAGGGGCAACCCCAAGGACGCGGCAAGGAAGAAAGTGGTGCAGCGCCCAGTGTACTTCGTTAGTTCCCTATTACAAGGGGCTAGATCGAGGTACTCTGGTGTGCAAAAGTTGATTTTTGGCATCATCATGGCCTCAAGGAAACTGCGCCACTACTTCCAAGCCCATGAGATCACGGTTGTCACCCGCTTTCCGTTGCAAAGGATACTCCGAAACCCTGAGGCTACCGGCAGAATAGTGGAGTGGGCTTTGGAGTTATCCAGCTTTGGCGTGAAATTTGAGAGCACATCAACAATTCAGAGCAGGCCATTGGCAGAGTTTATTGCGGAATGGACGCTAACCCCTGATGAGGAAGTACTGGAAACAGTTACCCCTGGCAAGGAAGCGCCCCAAGTATGGATCATGTATTTCGATGGTGCATTCTCCCTACAAGGTGTAGGGGCTGCCGTACTTCTCGTTGCTCCCACAGGGGAGCACTTTAAGTATGTTGTCCAAATGCATTTTCCCGGGGAGGAGGCAACCAACAATACACCAGAGTATGAAGGGCTCCTTGTCGGGCTCAGGATTGCCATAGAATTGGGAATCAAGAAGCTGATCATTCGAGGAGATTCACAACTTGTGGTGAGACAAGTCAACAAGGATCACCAAAGTCCATTGATGGAGACATACATTGAGGAAGTGAGAAGATTGGAGGAGCGCTTTGACGAATTGCAAACAGAGCACGTACCCCGTGCAGAAAACAACATAGCTAATCATCTGTCAAAGTGTGTTGCGCAAAAACGTCTTGTAAAACTAGGAACTTTTTTTATCCATCTTACTTAGCCCTCCATATCCCCGGCAACAATGGCCCGAAAAAGGAGCAAGTTGGACTCCTGGTAGGGACCGTGCCAGAAACAACTCCCCATCGATTGCCGGGTGACTCTCTCCTGCCGGTCCACTGGTCCCCGCGCTCGGGGAACGCGCTCCTGCAGATGAGGAGGTGCTGCTAGTCCTTGTTGCCGAGCCCCAGGCTCAAACTTGTGTGAGGCACATAGTCCATTTCCTCCAAACTGGAGAACTTCCCTATAGGCTAGAGGAAGCTGAAAGAGTAGCCCGGAGGGCCAGTATGTATCAGTTTGTCGATAACACTCTAGACAGAAGAAGGCCCAATGGTGTGAAGTTGAAGTGCATCTGCCGGGAAGAAGGAAAGGAACCGCTAGCAGAAATACACAAAGGCATGTGCGGCTCCCACATTAGATCAAGGGCATTAGTTGGGAAAGCATTCCGGCAAGGATTCTATTGGCCCACAACCCTCCAAGATGCGGTCGAGCTAGTCACCAAGTGTGAAGCCTGCCAGTTCCATTCCAACAACATCCATCTGCCTGCACAAGCTCTTCAAACAATCCCTTTGTGATGGCCGTTTTTGGTATGGGGGCTCGATATCCTCGGCCTTCCCCCAAGCTGCCGGGGGCTTTGAATTCTTGTTCGTTGCCATCGACAAGTTTACAAAGTGAATGGAAGTATATGCCCTGAGAAAGGTGACTGCTCAGTCAGCTATCAAGTTCTTGAAAGGATTGGTGTGCCGCTTCGGGGTCCTTGCCCGGATCATCACCGACAACGGCACCCAGTTCACGAGCCGCGCCTTCATGCAATATGTTCATGCCCTCGAAAGCAAGATCTCATTTTCCTCTGTTGCACATCACAGAAGCAATGGACAAGCTGGGAGGGCGAAGGGTGAAGTGTTGCGAGGACTCAAGACAAGAACATTTGATACACTACAGAAGTGCAGCAGGAGATGGATCAATGAGCTGCGAGTAGTTCTCTGGTTCCTCAGAATGACACCAAATCGAGCTACCGGGCAGACTCCCTTCTCCCTAGTTTATGGGCAGAAGCAGTTATCCCCACGGAACTCATTTACGGGTCGCCTCGAGTGCCTGCCTATGATGAAGTAGTGCAGAATCAGCACCGGCGTGATGACGCTGTGCTTCTCGAGGACAACCGTCTCCGGGCTGCTACGCGTGTTGCACGCTATCAGCAAGTCCTGCATCGCTATCACAACCGTAGGGTTCATGCCTGGTGTTTTGAGGAAGGCGACCTTATCCTTAGGCGCTTTCAGTCCGCCAAGGGTACAAACAAGTTGACACCAAAGTGGGAAGGCCCTTACCAGGTAGTTCGAGTCACCAGACCTGGCGCAGTCCGTCTGGAGACCAGAGATGGCATTCACTTGCAAAACTCATGGAATATTGAGCATCTTCGCAAGTTCTAGCCACAAGGCGCGGGTGTCGGGCCCTGCCCGGCAGCCACCCTTTTGTACAGGCCCTGCCTCAGTTGCATGTAACCCCTTGTACAAAGCCAAGCGCAGACCCTGAGTAACAAAAAAATAAATGAAGCACTGGGAGCCCCCCAAAAAGTTGCATGCATAACCATTTCATGAGCATCGCATGTTCATGTAGATAAGATCGCATCTGGCATCATTTCCATCTGCATAAAACTGCAGGTTCCTGCCGAGAACTTGGCCTCTATGGTAAGCTGGAAAGACGAACCAACACCGCGGTCTCCGGCAAGCCAAACAGATAAGTTCTATCTCTTATCCATACGTGTTCTGTAATCAAAGACTTGTGCATAAGAGAACCTTGCTGCTTTTTGAAATTAGGTGCTCCCATCCCTCGACTCGAACATTGCTTCGGTCAGGATGGTCGCAGTGGCCTTTGACGAAAAAAGATTGGTGATACGTCTCCAACATATCTATAATTTTTGATTGTTCCATGCTATTATATTATCTGTTTTGGATGTTTAATGGGCTTTAATATGCTCTTATATATTATTTTTGGGACTAACCTATTAACCGGAGGCCCAGTGCCAGTTTCTGTTTTTTTCTTCCTATTTTAGAGTTTTGCAGAAAAGGAATACCAAACGGAATCCAAACGGAATGAAACCTTCGCGATGATCTTTCTTGGACCGAAAGCAAACCAGAAGACTTGGAGTTGAAGTATGGAACTCCACGAGGAAGCCACGAGGCAGGTGGGCACGCCCCCACCCTCGTGGGCCCCTTGGAGCTCCACCGACGTACTTCTTTCGCCTATATATACTCTTATACCCTAGAAACATCAGGGAGAGCCACGAAACCACTTTTCCACCACCGCAACCTTCTGTACCCGTGAGATCCTATCTTGGGGCCTTTTTCGGCGATCTTCCGGAGGGGGAATCGATCACAGAGGGCTTCTACATCAACACCATTGCCTCTCCGATGATGCGTGAGTAGTTTACCATAGACCTTCGGGTCCATAGTTATTAGCTAGATGGCTTCTTCTCTCTCTTTGATTCTCAATACAAAGGTCTCCTCAATGTACTTGGAGATCTATTCGATGTAATACTCTTTTGCGGTGTGTTTGCCGAGATCCGATGAATTGTGGATTTATGAACAAGTTTATCTATGAATATTATTTGGCTCTTCTCTGGATTCTTATATGCATGATTTGATATCTTTGCAAGTCTCTTCGAATTATCGGTTTAGTTTGGCCTACTAGATTGATCTTTCTTGCAATGGGAGAAGTGCTTAGCTTTGGGTTCAATCTTGCGGTGTCCTTTCCCAGTGATAGTAGGGGCAGCAAGGCACATGTTGTATTGTTGCCATCGAGGATAAAAAGATGGGGTTTATATCATATTGCATGAGTTTATCCCTCTACATCATGTCATCTTGCGTAAACCGTTACCCTGTTCTTATGAACTTAATACTCTAGATGCATGCTGGATAGCGGTCGATGTGTGGAGTAATAGTAGTAGATGCATAATCGTTTTAGTCTACTTGACACGGACGTGATGCCTATATTCATGATCATTGCCTTAGATAACTTCATCACTATGCGCTTTTTCTATCAATTGCTCGGCAGTAATTTGTTCACCCACCATAATACATGCTATCTTGAGAGAAGCCACTAGTGAAACCTATGGCCCCCGGGTCTATTTTACATCATATTAGTTTCCCGTTAACTTGCCAATTTCTGTCGCCGTTCTTTTATTTTGCAATCTTTACTTTCCAATCTATACAAAAAAATACCAAAAATATTTACTTTACTATCTTTATTAGATCTCACTTTTGCGAGTGACCATGAAGGGATTGACAACCCCTTTATCGCGTTGGTTGCAAGGTTCTTGATGGTTCGTGCGGTACTAGGTGACTTGTGCGCTGTCTCTCCTCTTGGATTGATACCTTGGTTCTCAAAACTGAGGGAAATACTTACGCTACTTTGCTGCATCACCCTTTCCTCTTCAAGGGAAAACCAACGCATGCTCAAGAGGTAGCATTTGGGCGGGGGCTGGTCCCTCATCACAATTTGTGCCCGGTAGGCTTATTTCCCCAGCAACAAAATAGAGGGTACAGGCAGGATAGCCTGCCTAGGGAAACTTGTTTATTTAAAAATATAGAGGCATTCCACCTATGCATGGACATATACATGCACGAGTTCCCGACAAGGTTCATCTTTTTCATTAATATGCTGATTAAACAAGTACAGACCTTAAAGGACACAGATATGGATTCAAGAGATTACATTATTTGAACTAAAATTTGGCAAGTGCCTACAGATTTAAGATTGCAAAAATATAAGTGCCCCGTAATGCCCTTTCTTGTCCCTCTCCTCCTAGGCACTGCGACAGGAGGTGAAGAGGGCAAAAGGGGTGCTTGGGCAGAAGCCCAGCCTGACCCTGTCAGGCTCCAGGAGAGGTAGCCTAGCGGGGGCGGGAGGGCAACGGCGAAGGCGTCGATGGAGAGCATGGCAGAGACGACCCGCCAACCACCACCACCAGGGCCAGCAGGACAGGGTAGGGCTAACAGAGCTGCAGCCCGTGAAGAAGCCTGCCGAGGTCCAGCTGGAAGGCCGCTGGAGGAGCCGGAGGCACCACCCCCATCTCCGCTCCCAACTCCCCGACAAATCACCTTGCCAGAGAGGAGGTGAAGATGCAGATGGTTCTGCCGCCGCCTGACGGTGACGATCTGGTTGATGCTCAGGTCGAGTCAGAGGTGTCGCCCTCCCGATCAGTGCCGTCGTCATCACCATCACTATCCTCCTCGTCGCTATCACTCGAGGAGGAGCTTTGGTCGTCGGTCGAGCTCTGCACGCAGCACCCTAAGCGAGCACCCGAGCTCCAAAAAACTTTGACGGAAAGGAAACCGTCCTCCATTAACTTAAAATGGAGGACGTACCCTTCCGACAAGCTATGGGCACGAGCGAAGGTCTTCCAGCCTCGACGGAAGTACATGACGCGAGGGGCATGGAAATCTACATCCACTCGTATGCTGCCATTCCCGCAGCCCCTCATGTCCAATCTCAGTGCGCACGGCTGTTCGAGCTCCATCGCCCTGGCGAATAGGGTAGGGAGGCAGAGACGACCGCGAATAGGCATGTACAACCTGATGACGAACTCCAGTGGCTGATCTCCAGGGTTTTGTGGTGAAAAGAACTTGAATTCACGGAGATTTAAATGACAAGGGGTGTTGAAAATATTTGAAGTTCATTTGAAATTATTTTCTAATTCATAAACTTCAAGCAACTCAAAGATTTTCAGGAGAGAAGATAAAATGACTTCTTCAAAACATATGAAATATGAGTTGGGAGTCTAAAAGAATTACATTCAAAGCTCTTTTGAATTTATTTTCAATTTGGAGTTATTTGAGTTTTATTCAAATTAGTTTTCTCCAAAAATAAACTATATGAAAAATAGGGTAACATGATTCCCTACATCAGAAAATTGGAGAGAAATCAATTTGAATTAATTTTGGTGTTTTAAAATGATTTTTATTGGATTTTATTAGACCAGAAGCACTCTTTGTTTTATTTGAATTTGTGTGTATTTTATTCGACTCTAGAAAAATGTTAAGCTTGTAGGAAATCTTTTTGTGAAAATTTTGATATATAATATGCCTATATAAAGTTTAATTTTTATTTTCGTTTTTCAGTTTATTGCTTTCTGTTTAAAAAAACAAATAACAAAAACTGCGCGCGCGCCTGAAACTAACTGTCGCCCACATGCGTAGCATAGCAGCAGGCCGGCCCGTTTTTCTTTTGTTTTCTTTTGTCTTTATTTTATTTTCTTTTCGTTGATGTTTAGTTTTTTTTAAACAAGTTTCAGAAAAAAAAAATAGACTTCGGAAAAAAAAAATGCAGCCAGTGTACGCGCGCGGCCGGGCCGAACTTTTAACTCATAATTCTTTTCAAATTTCATCTGCGTACGTATATGTTTAGGCCCACATTACCTAGCCATTGACCTTTAAGCCTCTTTTCTATCAATAAATATAGACCCATAGAGCCTCTAAAAATCATCCGATTCGGGTTAAATCATATTTTGATTTGACTAGATTCATTTAAGAAAAATATTTTTTCTCCTCTCCAGCGCGACTTCTGGAAATTGTCTTCTCTCTCCAAAATTGTCTTTTCTCTGCCTTACAAAGGTGTCTTTTTTTATTTTCTTCTTCTTCTTATACTTCCGTAGTTTATTATTTTTAGACTAATACGATAGATTAGATTATCAATTAGTCTACGTATTTATACATTAGACCTTAGCCGTAGCTATTTTTCTTTCGTAAAACAGCTTGGCCCTGATTTTTCAAATAGCCATAACTTTTTACTCGTTCATCCAAATTAGATGAAACCAACGCCCACTTCTTCGTTAAGATCTCCTCTATCTAGTAATCCAACTCAAACATGTTTTTGAAAGTTTAAAATTTGAATTAGATCAGATTTGAATTTGAACTTCGTTTTGATCATAACTTGAGTTTCGTAACTCCGATTTAGTTGATTCTTTTTGCAAATCGAAGCTCTTGACCTAAACTTTCTGATAAGGCCAAATTCACATAATTTTGGTACTATTAGAAATTGTTTTATGTTGCAAGAGTTATTTGCTTGGTTTTGATGTTTTCCGAGTTTGTTTTCTTCGTTCTTTCCGATCTTTTGAGTGATTGCTTATGTGTGGTTACTATTGCTTGCTTCGATAGATTCACCGAGTGTGACGAGTAGAACTATCAAGAGTTTTGAGTGCGAATCATCTTCATCAACATTGCGAGCAAGTTCACACTTTGATCATATCCTTTTTATACCCAGTTTTTATGCATTAGTTTCACCTCAAACATTGCATGAGTAGGATTGATAACATGTGGGTATTGGGAAGTAGTTGTTGAGGTAGAACCTATTGCCTGTTACTATCAAACCCTTGGGAGTTACTTCTCTGCGTTGCTTATATTGCCATGCTATGCTCATATCGTGGTTTGGTTTGAGAGAATTCATGAAAGATGTGAGAGATTATTGTTAACTAAGGTTTAACTTAAGGTGGCTACTTTAATACATATCTGGGTGGATTGGTTGGGGCACCACAGGGATATACCGATGGACTTACCGGACACACAGGGTTATACGATGTTGTCCTAGGAGATCCGGGGTTATACCGTGTGATCATCCTATGGTTACGCCACCAGGGCTCAAAGGGATCTCGAGATATTTTCATGCTAGAAACTTCCGTGTGCAGCCACAAGCTATTATGGGCTCTAGCATAGTTGAGTAAGTTACGTGAAGCTCTTGAAGAGGTAGATCAGCGGGTAGTGGGTTTTGTAGGTTTGGTATGATCTACCCGAGTAGAGAGTTAATGTTTACGAAGAGACTATGTCTCGGTCATCCGTTTCTCAAACACCATGTAGTCGCGAGAAACCAGCGGAGGCGATCGAGTCTTGTGGGGAAAAGTCATAAACCTCTGCAGAGTGTACAATCTAATCATGGTTAGCCGTGTCCCGGTTATGGACAATCTTGAGTATCTAGTACTTGGAGTATCTTAAGTATCTCATCATGTTACTTAAATTAATTTGTTGGGTTAATGATTACTTTTAATTGGGATCATTGAGTTGGGTTACCTTCTCAATGATGTTTCAACCACCATGATAGTTAAATTAAAATATATTCCTTTGATATAGGGAAAAATTGGCTTTTATAAAACCTTTTAACCATAGAGCTTTTCCACCACCAAATATGCATGTAGAGATAGCCATTATTCATCAATTCTCTATGGTGTGAATTTGCGGTACATTCAATGTCTTGACCCTTTGTGGCTGCAACGTCTCATGTTGCGGGATATCTTCTGACGAGTAAGTGATACGTTAGGGTTCTGATTTCTACACTCAACTTTGCGTTGGTGTTGATGGGAATCCACAACCTTGTTACTTCCGCTATTTGGATTGAGCTAATGGTATTTACGTTATTTATACATGTGATTTACCTCTGTTATAAATCCTCGAGTACTGTGTGTGTCAGCATACCGATCCAGGGATGACACTTAAGCACAGAGACTTGACCGTCTGAGGTCGGGTCGCTACAAGATGGTATCAAAGCACATGTTGACTGTAGGACGTGACCCTAGAAACTGGCAAGCCCATAGGAAAGATTTTCTCTACTACTTCATTTTCAAAAGATCTTTTACCTCTCTTCTCTTCGGAGCTGATTCAAATACTCCCTTTTAGTGAGACCATACCCCTTTCCCCTTTTGACCCCTCGAAGATTCGACTGATGAGACCACTCCAAGAAGGACCAGATATCAGACAACTAAGACCACTTCGGAATGAAGAGGATTTTACCGAGCATTGTAATGATGGAAACTACGACGGATAAAGACTTCAAAGTCTAGGAGAATATGAACAATTTCATATTTGGTATGACCAAAGAAGGCTACACTTATGGAACTTGACAGACTATGGAAGCTGTCAATACCCGAGATCAAGGTGTATCGGAGAAAGACCGAAACATGGAGCATTAGAACTCAAAATTTTTGTCAAGAAAACCATAAGGCAGGAGATATCAACTAACAGAATGATAGCTCATGGCAATGATAAGAGCAGAAACATGGACATTCATGATGTTATCGTTCGCCTATGCTATTGTCACCACGCTGAGTTAAGCATACATATGCATGGAGGGATTGGATGGTAGAAGGCTGATGGAGGATCTGTCAGCAAAGGATGCCGTTTTAACATAGCTGGTGTATCACCAGGATCTAGAGTATTACATCAAGAAGTTTAAGATGGACTCGCATGAAGTTATATTTGACAAGGAAGCGTTTCGTGAAGAACTCAGGACCCAGGAGCTGAAAGTAGCCAAGCTAGAGGAGCAAAACCTCGAGATCGGAGATTCATCGAGGCGAAGGACGGTAGGACCATGGTTCATGCCAAGGATGTTGAAACCCGAAGTTTGGAATGCAACTTCAAAATATTAAAGACGGTACGAGAGACCTCGCGGCAACAGAGTTGATCTGGCAAAAGAACTTGAGAAGGACAGCATGATCGGAAGAAGCCCATCGAAGACATGAACAAGATTGGAAGAGTTTGGCGACGTTGACCTTTAGAATACCCAACCCCTGTTATATGCCTACGTTAGATGCGACTTTTGTGAGCTGTCATTTGTTTGATGTTTTTCCGACAGCCACAATAAAACCTGTATTTTCAAAACCATTGTTTGTATTGTGTGCATCCCTCTCTATCTCTCCTATCCCACCCCAAAACCCATGGACCCAATAGAGGATGAATGGAGATGAAATCATATTTCCTGGAACGATGGGTCAATTGGAGACGGACCGATGGATTGAGAACATGGAAGAATCAAATGGAGAATAACCCTATAACCGGAAAGGATATGACCCAGCATGCCCTTCAGTGCTTTGAAAGAGGTGCTGCTACTTGGTGGAGGATGTACCAAACCATCAATGGATGGCAAGGAGTAACCACTTGGGAAGAATTTAAGTTGACTCTGCAAAGATCTCGTCTTGTGTCCCAGAAGTTAAGGCCTTATGGAAAGGATATGAAGAAACCTTGTGCATAGAAGCTTTGTGGAGAAATAGGACACAACCGTAAAGAAAATAAGGACGAATACCCTCATAAGCGGAGGATTACCAAAGGAGTTAGCCGAGGATCTCGGGGAACTTGGTTGGAGATTGTTCCCAAAGGTTTTGTTGCAGCAATGGAAGTTCGGTCTACATTGTTGGGAAAGATCCGTGAAGCTCGGAAGGATGACAAAGAGATTGCTGAGGTAAAAGAGAGGATGAGCAAAGGAAAGGCGAAGGTTTTCGTGAGGATGAGCACGACACCTTATGGTTCGAGGATCGTGTATATGTGTCTAATAATGCAAAGATCGGGAAGTTAATACTTGAGAGGCTCATGACTCACCATACTCGATTCGCCAGAAACACCAAGATGTATTTGGATTTGAAGGAGCGTTTACGGTGGTGGTATGAAGAAGGATATTGCGGAGTATGTACTCATAGGTGATGTATGCGGAGAGTAAAGCGAGAGCATCGAAGCGGTCGGATTACTATAGCCTATGCGATACCGAATGGAAGCGGGATAAGCTTGGCATGGATTTCATTAACGGATTTCCGAACCTGATCGGGATATGATTCTATCTGGGTAGTAGTTGATTAAACTTGACCAAAGTGGCTCACTTTATCGGTGAAACCACCTATACAAGTGCGAAATTGGCCAAGATACATATAACCAGGATCGTATATGCGCATGGAGTTCGAGGACAATCGTGTCGGATAGAGGAACACAGTTTACCTCAAAGTTTTGGAATCAGCTGCACGGACTTTGGGTACTAGGCTAGAGTTCAGTACAACCTTTCATCCGCAGACGGATGGATAAATCGAGAGAGTCAATCAGATTACGGAGGACATGTTGAGAGCGTGTGCGCTAAATTATGGATCTAGTAGGGATGATAATCTACCTTCGCGGAGTTCTCATACAACAACGATTACCAAGACAGTTTGAAGATGGCCCTTTTAAGCCATTATGGGAGAAGGAGCGGACACCGTTGATGTGGGATGAAGTTGGAGACCGTCGGTTGTTTGGACCAAATGTGATCAAGGAGTCGAGAAAAGAATGTTAAGTGGATTCGAGATAGGTGAAGGTAGCTCACCAGCGGAAGAATTATCTGCACTCAAAACGCAAGGAGGTAGTCTATGAAATTGGAGACGGAGTATGTCTTCGTGTGTCCCCTCTGCGAGGAGTTAAGCGATTTGAGTTAAGGAAAGTTAGCCCGAGATTGTAGGACCATACCAAGTTTTGGAGCGTATGGGAGAAGTGGCCAACAAGTTGGAGTCACCCGAAGGACTGTCAGGAGTTTATGATGTGTTTCACGTTTCCCAAATTGAAGAAGTGCCATGCAGAGATGGCCAATATTCTCCTGTAAGGACGCTTGACCCTGGAAAGGATAATGATGTTCCACGAAGTGGAGTATGGACTTCATAAGTATAAGTTTTTATCTCGGTAGGTGGGATATCCCACAAGGATGAAGAGATGAATTACTATTGGATATAAAGGAGGTATGATGTTGGAAATATGGATCAAGGTAAATTCCATGATGAGTCTGAGTAATCATGTCCTAGTTTGGTGCCAATAGAAGGAAGGAAGACAGTACAATTGGATGGATTTAAGAATACTAGAAAGTTGGAAGTTGGAATAATGATCAGTTGCCCCGATGTTTGGTTCAAGGTTTGCAAGTGATGAGATGGGCCATAACCCACAGGCCGCAGGACCTGCCAAGAAGCAAGCACACTCTTGCTGAAGGAGAAACTCTGGAAGAAGAGGATATGCCTTTATCAACCGACGATTTTATAGGAGTAGCATAAAACACGAGAGTTGTGAAGGATCGATAGTTGTTTGTTTGGCTTGCGAAATCAATGGATTTATCGAACTTAGTTAGTTGACAAGAGAAATTCTGCAATGCTTGTGAGGATGACCGAGTGTTAGAATGCGAGATTAAGCTAAACCATGTACAAGGTAATGATTTGGGTGCGGGATGGATTGATCACCATACCGACTTACTCTTATTATTCGCCTTGCTATATGAGATGGTAAATCTGAGTGACTTACCTATAGTAGAGAGACGACAATCAAAACCTTGTTTGAACCTTAGAATGGTATAAGTATTTTCCCTTGTACACGGCAGGTGTTGCCAATCATAGGATATACGGTGAGGTTCAACCCAGAACCGTTTTCTGTAGGAGAAACCATAAATTGTTGACCACCATGAGATATCGATAGTTGTTTAGTATTGGCGCCGGACACGTCGACTAAGAAGACCCAGTCTTGGAAAAACCGTACCAAGATGAAAGGACAAGTATTGAGGAAAAGTTATGCCACTACCGAAGAGCCGGAGAAGGAATTTTCCGAGATCTGAGAAGACCGACCTTTATCGAGAATAAGGATGGAGTATATGAGTTTTGATGGAACCGTAACCATGCTTCTAAGGGTGGTAGCACCGAGACCCCGGAGACGATCGATGGATATTTGAGAAGACCCCAAACCTAACCTATTTCTTTCTAGCCTCTCTGAATCTCGAGGACGAGATTCATATTAAGGGTGGTAGGTTTGTAACATCCCAAAATTCTAAATTTTGGAATGTTATAATAAATAGATAGATTTGATTGATTGGTTGCTTGATTGTGTGAAATTGAGTGAAATTCGAAACTTTTTGGAAGTTAAATGAGAGGGAATAAAAGGACTTTCCCAAACTTTCATTTTGCATTCGTGATCTCCGTGAATTCAAATTCTTTTCACCACAAAACCCTGGAGAGAAGATGACATGACTTCTTCCAATTATTTAAATGACAAGGGGTGTTGAAAATATTTGAAGTTCATTTGAAATTATTTTCCAATTCATAAACTTCAAGCAACTCAATGATTTTCATGAGAGAAGATAAAATGACTTCTTCAAAACATATGAAATATGAGTTGGGAGTTTAAAAGAATTACATTCAAAGCTCTTTTGAATTTATTTTCAATTTGGAGTTATATGAGTTTTATTCAAATTAATTTTCTCCAAAATAAACTATATGGAAAATAGGGTAACATGATTCCCTACATCAGAAAATTGGAGAGAAATCAATTTTAATTAATTTTGATATTTTTAAAATGATTATTATTGGATTTTATTAGACCAGAAGCACTCTTTATTTTATTTGAATTTGTGTGTATTTTATTTGACTCTAGAAAAATGTTAAGCTTGTAGGAAATCTTTTTCTGAAAATTTTGATATATAATATGCCTATATAAAGTTTAATTTTTATTTTCGTTTTTCAGTTTATCGCTTTTTGTTTAAAAAAAACAAATAACAAAACCTGCGCGCGCGCCTGAAACTAACTGTCGCCCACATGCGTAGCATAGCAGCAGGCCGGCCCGTTTTTCTTTTGTTTTCTTTTGTATTTATTTTATTTTATTTTCGTTGATGTTTAGTTTTTTATTTAAACAAGTTTCAGAAAAAAAAAATGCAGCCAGTGTACGCGCGCGGCCGGGCCGAACTTTTAGCCAATAATTCTTTTCAAATTTCATCTGCGTACGTATATGTTTAGGCCCACATTGCTTAGCCTTTAACCTTTAAGCCTCTTTGCACCAATAAATATAGACCCATAGAGCCACTAAAAATCATCCGATTCGGGTTAAATCAATATTTTGATTTGACTAGATTCATTTAAGAAAAATATTTTTTCTCCTCTCCGGCGCGACTTCTGGAAATTGTCTTCTCTCTCCAAAATTGTCTTTTCTCTGCCTTACAAAGGTATCTTTCTTTATTTTCTTCTTCTTCTTATACTTCTGTAGTTTATTATTTTTAGACTAATACGATATATTAGATTATCAATTAGTCTACGTATTTATACATTAGACCTTAGCCGTAGCTATTTTTCTTTCGTAAAACAGCTTGGCCCTGATTTTTTAAATAGACATAACTTTTTACTCGTTCATCCAAATTAGATGAAACCAACGCCCACTTCTTCGTTACGATCTCCTCTATCTAGTAATCCAACTCAAACATGTTTTTGAAAGTTTAAATTTTGAATTAGATCAGATTTGAATTTGAACTTCGTTTTGATCATAACTTGAGTTTCGTAACTCCGATTTAGTTGATTCTTTTTGCAAATCGAAGCTCTTGACCTAACCTTTCTGATAAGGCCAAATTCACATAATTTTGGTACTATTAGAAATTGTTTTATGTTGCAAGAGTTATTTGCTTGGTTTTGATGTTTTCCGAGTTTGTTTTCTTCGTTCTTTCCGATCTTTTGAGTGATTGCTTATGTGTGGTTACTATTGCTTGCTTCCGATAGATTCACCTGAGTGTGACGAGTAGAACTATCAAGAGTTTTGAGTGCGAATCATCTTCATCAACATTGCAGGCAAGTTCACACTTTGATCATATCCTTTTTATACCCAGTTTTTATGCATTAGTTTCACCCTCAAACATTGCATGAGTAGGATTGATAACATGTGGGTATTGGGAAGTAGTTGTTGAGGTAGAACCTATTGCCCTGTTACTATCAAACCCTTGGGAGTTACTTCTACGCGTTGCTTATATTGCCATGCTATGCTCGTATACGTGGTTTGGTTTGAGAGAATTCATGAGAGATGTGAGAGATTATTGTTAACTAAGGTTTAACTTAAGGTGGCTACTTTAATACATATCTGGGTGGATTGGTTGGGGCACCACAGGGATATACCGATGGACTTGCCGGACACAGGGTTATACGGTGTTGTCCTAGGAGATCCGGGGTTATACCGTGTGATCATCCTATGGTTATACCAGGCTCAAAGGGATCGAGATATTTTCATGCTAGAAACTTCCGTGTGCAGCCACAAGCTATTATGGGCTCTAGCATAGTTGAGTAAGTTACGTGAAGCTCTTGAAGAGGTAGATCAGCGGTAGTGGGTTTTGTAGGTTTGGTATGATCTACCCGAGTAGAGAGTTAATGTTTACGAAAGACGTGTCTCGGTCATCCGTTTCTCAAACACCATGTAGTCGAGAAACCAGCGGAAGCGATCGAGTCTTGTGGGGAAAAGTCATAAACCTCTGCGAGTGTACAATCTAATCATGGTTAGCCGTGTCCCGGTTATGGACAATCTTGAGTATCTAGTACTTGGAGTACCTTAAGTATCTCATCATGTTACTTAAATTAATTTGTTGGTTTAATGATTACTTTTAATTGGGATCATTGAGTTGGGGGTACCTTCTCAATGATGTTTCAACCACCATGATAGTTAAATTAAAATATATTCCTTTGATATAGGAAAAAATTGGCTTTTCGCAAAACATTTTAACCATAGAGCTTTTCCACCAGCCAAATATGCATGTAGAGATAGCCATTATTCATCAATTCTCTATGGTGTGAATTTGCCAGTACATTCAATGTACTGACCCTTTGTGGCTGCAACGTCTCATGTTGCAGGATATCTTACGACGAGTTAGTGATACGTTAGGGTTACGATTTCTACACTCAACTTTGCCGTTGGTGTTAATGGGAATCCACAACCTTGTTACTTCCGCTATTTCGATTGAGGTAATGGTATTTACGTTATGTATACATGTGATTTACCTCTGTTATAAATCCTCGAGTACTGTGTGTGTCAGCATACCGATCCAGGGATGACACTTAAGCACAGAGACTTGACCGTCTGAGGTCGGGTCGCTACACACAAAGACCACGACCTCGCCCCCTCCCTCCTCCTCTCATGACGGGTTCCACCGCCGCGTGGTCCAGAGGAGGGGGGATGTGCTGTCGAGCAGAAGCTCTCGTCGCCATGGCTGGAGTACCACCGCGCCCTCGTCCCCTCACCATGGTGAGCAAAGAAAGTTTGAGGAAGGGGAGAAGAGAAGTGTGTGTGAGAAAACGCACCGCTCCTGCCACCTTTTATAGAGGGACGAGGCAGGGGGCTGGCTTCTGATAACCCACAAGTATAGGGGATCGCAACAGTTTTTGAGGGTAAAGTATTCAACCCAAATATATTGATTCGACACAAGGGGAGCCAAATAATATTCTCAAGTATTAGTAGTTGAGTTGTCAATTCAACCACACCTGGATAACTTAATATCTGCAGCAAAGTATTTAGTAGCAAAGTACTCCCTCCTTACCAAAATATAAGGCGCGATTGACTTTTTACGGTCTTTGATGCACAACTTTGACCACTAATATATATCAAAGTATATGGATTGAACATGTATAAATGACATCGCTGTATTTATCTTGCAAAGCAATTTTATTTCATATGTATGTATAATAATTTTATAGAAATATAATACATAAAAAATATAGTCAAAGTTGTGCAACGAAGACCAGAAAAGTCAAACCGTGCCTTATATTTTGGGAAGGAGGGAGTAGTATGGAAGTAACGGTAATGATATCAAAAGTAACATAGTAGTTTTGTAGTAATTGTAACAGTGGCAACGGTAAAGTAACTAAGCAAAGAACAATATGTGAAAAGCTCGTAGGCATTGGATCGGTGATGGAGAATTATGTCGAATGCGATTCCTCATGCAATAGTTATAACATAGGGTGACACATAACTAGCTCCAGTTCATCAATGTAATGTAGGCATGTATTCCGAATATAGTCATACGTGCTTATGGAAAATAACTTGCATGACATCTTTTGTCCTACCCTCCCGTGGCAGTGGGGTCCTATTGGAAACTAAGGGATATTAAGGCCTCCTTTTAATAGAGTACCGGACCAAAGCATTAACACTTAGTGAATACATGAACTCCTCAAAGTACGATCATCACCGGTAAGTATCCTGATTATTGTCACTTCGGGGTTAACGGATCATAACACATAATAGGTGACTATAGACTTGCAACATAGGATCAAGAACTCATATATATTCATGAAAACATAATAGGTTCAGATCTGAAATCATGGCACTTCGGGCCTGTGACAAGCATTAAGCATAGCAAAGTCATAGCAACATCAATCTCGAACATAGGCGATACTAGGATCAAACCCTAACAAAACTAACTCGATTACATGGTAAATCTCATCCAACCCATCACCGTCCAGCAAGCCTATGATGGAATTACACACGCCGGCGGTGATCATCATGAAATTGGTGATGGAGGAAGGTTGATGATGACGGCGGACGGATTCCCTCTCCGAGCCCCGAGCGGACTCAAATCAGCCCTCTCAAGAGATTAGGGCTTGGCGGTGACTCCGTATCTTAAAACGCAATGAATCCTTCTCTCTGATTTTTTCTCCCCAAGCGTGAATATATAGAGTTGGAGTTGAGGTCGGTGGAGCACCCGGGGGCCTGACAGGCGGGGGTGTCCGGGTGGCGGACTACCATCATCACCGGACTATCATCATCGACGGACTCCAAGACTATGAAGATACAAGATTGAAGACTTAGCCCGTGTCCGGATGGGACTTTCCTTGGCGTGGAAGGCAAGCTTGGCGTCGGATCGTAGATCTCCTACCATTGTAACCGACTCTATGTAACCCTAGACCTCTCTGGTGTCTATATAAACCGGATGGCTCTAGTCCGTAGGACAACGACAACAACCCTTACAATCATACCATAGGCTAGCTTCTAGGGTTTAGCCTCCTTGATCTCGTGGTAGATCCACTCTTGTAAACATCCACAATATCAATATCAATCAAGCGGGGCGTGGGTTTTACCTCCATCAAGAGGGCCCGAACACAGGTAAAACATCGTGTCCCTTGTCTCCTGTTACCATCGCCTAGACGCACGATTCGGGACCCCTACCCAAGATCCGCGGTTTGACACCGACATTGGTGCTTTCATTGAGAGTTCCTCGTGTGCGTCACCGATAGGCGTGATGGCCTCTTCAATCGATAACGACGCAGATCTGGGTGAGACTTTTCTCCCGGACAGATCTTCGTGTTGGCAACCGCGCGCGGGGCAACTCACTTAGCCATCCGAGCAGATCGAAGTTCGCCCGCCGTCGGTCAGGTTTGAAGCCTAAACTTCACGGCCGATATCCGCGGGGACTTGATCTTGATGGATCTGAGCCACACCGAGCGTGCGCGCTGTCACGATGGGCATGACCTAGCTCGCGCGCGGACAACACCTTGGAGGCCGCACACAAATCCGCTCCGACCCATAGTCCGGAGCCGATCGCTCGGATCGAGGACGGATGGCTGGACACCGCCTCGGGAGCTGCAACTTCTACGACAATGGAGCCGAACACTTACCTTGTCCCGCATAAAGCTCATGACTCCGAGGTACCGGACTCTCTGCCGGACTCCGAACCTCCCGCGCCACTGCCAGTCGAATCCGATTGGGCGCCGATCATGGAATTCACCGCTACGGACATCTTTCAGCACTCGCCCTTCGGCGATATCATAAATTCACTGAAGCATCTCTCGCTATCCGGAGAGCCCTGGCCGAACTACGGCCAGGATGGTTGGGACGCGGAGGACGAAGAAATTCAGACCCCACCCACCACCCACTTCGTAGCCACCATCGACGATTTAACCGACGTACTCGACTACGACTCTGAAGACATCGACGGTATGGACGACGATGCCGGAGACCCCAAAAGATGGGGACGGCGAAGAAGCAACTGAGGCCAATTCCTTAAAGAAACAGCCCAAGCGCCCGGCGTCGGTGGCGCCGCTCTAAATCCCGCCACGGCAAGAATGGAGATTCCGCACAGAGATAATAACACCCGAAAGTGCGAAGACAACTCCCTCCAGCGATCCAGCGCGGGAGGAGGCAGGCAAGCCCTCACGAGAGGCGGCGGATTTAAGAGGTCGAGGATGACAATTACTTACCTCCCTCCGGAGACGAGGCAAGCCTCGACGACGACGAATTCGTCGTGCCTGAGGATCCCGTCGAACAAGAGCGTTTTAGACGCAGGCTAATGGCCACGGCAAACAGCCTAAAGAAAAAGCAGCAACAGCTTCAAGCTGATCAAGACCTCTTGGCCGACGGATGGACCGAGGTCCTCGCGGCGAAAGTATGAACTCGAGCGCCCCCAAAAGTTACCCAAAACGCAAGTTGCTCCCCCGATTAGAGGAGGAAGCGTACAAACCTGCATCACCAGCGCATAATACGGCAGACCGGCCACCTCGTGGCCGCAACAGAGAGGCGTGCAAGCCCTCCACCAAAATCGTACCCCGGCATCGCTCAAAAAGCATGAAGCCACGGGGGAACGCGCCGGACTTGCGGGATATATTGGAGGACAAGGCAAGACAATCCAGATCTATCTACGGATCACGTGGGCGCCCCAAGGCCCACGACGAATACCGTCGCGCCGGATACAACTACTCCGGCCGGGCCAAACACAGCGAATAACGCTCTCGAGCTACGTCGTGATATCGCTTATCTGAGGCGCCGACACCGCTATGCTTCATCGACGAAGTAATGGATCATCAAATCCACGAAGGGTTTAAACCCGTTAATATCGAATCTCGATCGCTGGACAGACCCAGCGGTTTGGATTGAGGATTATCTCCTCCATATACTTATGGCCCGGCGGCACGCATCTTCACGCCATCAAATATCTCGCTCAAGCTCAAAGGACCAGCTCGGCATTGGCTTAACAGCCTGCCCGCAGAGTCAATTGGATCTTTGGGAGGACACGGAAGCCGCATTTCTCGACAACTTCGAGGCACGCGTATGTGCGACCACGACGCAGAGCGACCTAAGCCACATAATCCAGCAGCCCGATTTAATCGGCCGGGCAATTACAGACACGGTTCTTAACAAAGAAAAATCAAATCGTCATTGTCCGGATGCGAGGCACTCGCTGCCTTCAAACATAACATCCGCGACGAGTGGTTGGCCCGGCACCTAGGGCGGAGAAGCGAAATCCATGGCAGCCCTCACATCACTCATGACCCGCTTCATGCGGGAGAGGATAACTAGCTGGCTCGCAGCAACAACCTCGGCAAAACGCGGCAGTCCGGATACCAAGGACCGCAATGGCAGGTTGCGTCGAAACAAAACAAACGCCGCGTGCGGCGACGGCAATGAGGATCTGGCGGTCAAATGCGGATTCCGAGGCTCAAGCCCGTCAGCGGAAGAAGCCATTCACAAGAACCACTCCGGCCCGTCAATTTGGACGAATACTCGACCGCTCTGTCAAATACATGGAACCCCGAAAAGCCAGCTAACCACACCAACAGAGATTGTTGGGTATTCAAGCGGCGAGCAAATTAATCGCCGAAAACAGTGACAAGGGCTACAGGTGATGACGAGGAAGAGACCCGGCCGCGAACAACAGATGGACAAAAGGATTCCCCGAAGTTCGGACGGTAAACATGATATCATAGCGCATATCCCCAAGAGGGAGGCGAAGCGTGCACTAAAGGGCGATATCTGATGGAGCGGTCGCCCCAAAATTCAACCCATGGTCCTCTTGCCCGATCACTTTCGATCGAAGAGACCATCCGACCAATATCCGCCATGGTGGATTCACCGCGTTGGTTTTAGACCCAATCGTCGATGGATTTCACCTCACGAGAGTCTGATGGACGGCGGCAGAGCTCTGAACCTGCTTTATCGAGGATACGGTCGCAAGATGGGCATAGACCCTTCAAGGATTAAACCTACAAAGACAACATTCAAAGGCGTCATACCGGTGTCGAGGCCAATTATGCGAGCTCGCGATTACATTTGAAGTGGTCTTGGATCCTCGGATAATTTCGAAGCGAGGAGTTAATCTTCGACATAGTCCCGTTCATGGCGGCTATCACGCTCTGCTTCGGACGAACCACGTTCGCAAAATTCAGCGCGTGCCGCATTATGCATACCTTAAGCTCAAGATGCCAGGCCCTCGTGGAGTCATCACGATCAATGGAAACATGGGCGCTCCCTCCGAGCGGAGGAACATACAATGCTCTCGCGGCGAAATGCAGAGCAGCCTTTTAAGGCAATTTTCGAGTCCGGCCGTTAAGCGACTGACACGGCCAAACGCGCCGGAGCAACATCAACCAAGACCACACACGCGTCCGAGCACGCGTAGCAATGCGGCCTCAACCCCACCCTCGCAAAATTGTAAGACAAACTCTCCACGTACATAATTACGCCTGGAGATACCATGGGCATAGGGGAAAACACAACCACAACAGACCAAGAGTGCGGTTCGACCACACCAGGGCTCCCAAGTGTGTTGCTCTTTTTCTTTTATTTCTCTCTTTTTTATCTGAGAACTCTGTCCGTGGCGAACTGCCGAACTCATGATGCAACAGCCGTGGGAAGGACAAAGGCGCGGCGAACACTCAGTGGTCTCCATCACGAGCATTGAATTTGTTAAATACAACATTCCGCTGCCTACCCTCGAGGGAGACGCCTTTCATTCGTCCAACCTTGCTTTCCGCACTATTTGTATCATTCCGCACTCATAGCATATCTTCTTGAATAAAATGCAGCACTTTTGCCCATAATTGCATTACCTTATATATATATATATATATATATATATATATATATATATATATATATATATATATATGTTCATTTACGACATGTTGCACCATTACATTTTGGTACGGCCAAATACACCAGGGCTTATGTTCTCCGCATTATGGTGTGATAAAGTCCGAACACTTTCACAAGTGCGGCACCCGAACTTATAGCATTATATGAATCGGCTCAATCATGTCTTGGGTCAATAGTTGGGTTTGCCCGGCTCCCATGTTTGGCACCTTACGTTCCGTTCTATCGGCTAAGGTAGCACTGGAGAACCACTGCGATTGCACCCGGTTGAGCCGGGTTAACGCCTCGATGGAAAAGCTAAAACTGACTGTCATGATAAGGCGAGAGACTGGTCGCTGTTCGAGAGGTCCTTCGGGTCCTTAAAGACCTCGCCGCTTGAGCGAAGTTCGGATAATGTCCGACGAAGGCGTGGATAGCGCCCTAATTCGTCCTCCGAATACTAGGGGCTTCACTAAATTTAAAATTATAGAATTCTATGGCTAAGTGAGAGTGTTCAAGCACTATAAGTCCGGTTCCTTGTTCGTTGTGTTGAGCGCCTCCTAGATGGACCCAAAATGGGAACTAGAGTGCTCAAGTTTATCCCGAACACCCCAGCACTCGTGGCATGGGGGCTGAAGCCGACGACTTGCCATCTCACAGATTTAATAAACGGTCGCACATAAGGTAATATTTTAAATTAACAAGCGTTGCTTAGCGCATATGAACAAAGTTTTCAGCGCACATGATAACACATTGCGAATTTACTCAATAATTACATCCACAGGGCACTCATCCGCAATCTTGCGGGCACCCTTCAAGACAGTCTTATAGTACATTTCGGCGTCGATATTCCTTGCCCGCCGGTGGCGCGTCGATGATTAGCTTCTCCGCATCCAGCTTGCCCCAATGCACCTTTGCGCGGGCAAGGGCCCGACGAGCACCTTCAATACAGGCGGAGCGCTTGATAACCTCCACCCAGGGGCACGCATCCACCAACCTTCGCACGAGGCCGAAGTAGCTCCCAGCCATGGCCTCTCCAGGCCACCGCCGGACTATGAGGCCCTTCATGGCCTGCTCGGCCGCCTTGTGGAGCTCGACCAGCTGCTTCAGCTGGTCGCTCGGGAGCACCGGATGGCCGGCCTCAGCATACTGAGACCAGAAGACCTTCTCCATTGAGCTCCCCTCCTCGGCTCGGTAGAATGCGGCGGCATCAGACACGCTGCGAGGCAGATCTGCAAACACCCCTGGAGAGCTCCGAATTCGGGTAAGTAACACGTAATTTACATTCACATGCTTGCTTTGCATGAAAAATGCCTTACCCGCCTCTATCTTCCACACCAACTCAATCTCCTGAAGGGACTTATGGGCATCGGCCTTGGCAGTTTTGGCACTTTCGAGAGCCGAGGCAAGCTCGGACTCTCGAGTCTTTGAGTCATGCTCGAAACTCTCATGCTTTTCCATGAGCGCCTGGAGCTCTTGCTGAACCACCGCCACCCACGCCTCTTGCGTTTCTCGCTCTGCCCGTTCCGTGGCCACATTGCGTTCGGCCGCGGACACGGCCTCCTTCAGGGTCGCCACCTCGTTCGTGGCCAATGCAGTACCCATGTTATCCTTGTTCTTTTTTGTTGCAACCTAAATCCTTTTCTATAAGGTACAAATTCAAAGTGGTGTTACTCACCTTCTTTGTCCTGGAGCTGCTTCCTGGCGCGGCCGAGCTCTTGCTCGGACCGCTCGAGCTCTGCTTCAAAGCACCGACCTCCATGATCGGTCTGGCGAGAGGTCAGCAGCGCAACCTGCAACCCATATTGACATAATTTTTAGCAACCCTGCGTATATCTTCTTTTTCAGATCCTCGGTCCGCTTTTCTTTCCAACACCGAACCGAGCATCGAGGGCTACTGTCTATGCGGTATTACATTGCATATTTTAACTTCTTACCTCAAAGCACGATAGAAGGCTCTGCGAGCTTCGGTCAGCCCGCTCTTAGCAAGCCGCACCTTCAATCACCGCACTCATAATAGTGCGGTGTTCTTCCTCGATGGAAGCGCTCTGCGCGCCTCAACAAATTGCCCGGCGCCTCGGTTGGGCGGAAGCCGCGGTGTCACGGTCTCGCCCTTCATTGAAGGGCGCCCGGCAGACCGGAACCACTGCGGGTTCTGATATGGAGTCCGTGCAAAGTCCGGAGGACGCCTTGTGGCGCCTCGGGCCTCCCAGACGGGTCCCTTCTTGGGATCCCACCTCGGCGTCCTCGATGTCGAGAGGGGTGGAGGCGGTCAGGATGGAGTCTACATCCGACGGAGCCAACGACCCTTTCGATGAAGCGGGGAGATCATCATGGCCGGACTACAGGCAGCATGCGACATCGAGAATGACACTATGTGACGCGAAAAAGAAATTATAAATCATTCAGAATCCGGATACTTACGATCTCGCCGAGGCTGGCCCTTGAAGGCCATTCTTCCTCGCCAACGTTGATGTTGGCGGAGCTGTCCGGGAATAGTCCTTCCCTCTTGGACCCTTCGGCCTCCCCTGTTGGGAATCCTTCCTCTTCCTCTCTCCTCCTCCGGAGAGAGTCCTCTTCTCCTCCTCGTTTTGAGAGAGTCCGCCCGAGTCGTCGGACACCTGAAAACGGGAACTCTTCGAGCACCCGTGGCCTCCTTCTTGGCCTTCTTCTCCGGCACCACGTGCGGTGCGGAACCAGCAGCCTCGCTAGACGGGCGTCTCTTGGATTTTCGGCATAGGAGCCGGCGGATAATCTGCTCCGCCTTCCTCATCCAGTCTGTCAAAGGAAAAGGGGAAATTAAAACCGCATAGAGTCAAACTATGAAAAGCAAGTGTCCCAGAAAGGGTAGAATCACTTACCTCGTTGGCTTGGCGCTGCGAGCGAAATCCGCGATCTTGATCACGGATGCGGGGCTTGGCGCCTTGAACAGCACCCTCCGGCGCGCCCGTGCGTCGTGTCAAGAGCCCGCCAGCGCTGGTGCTGTTCCGGATCGAACTCCCACAGATTGAATGCCCGCTCTTGGCATGGGAGAATCCGGCGGACAAGCATGACTTGGACCACGTTAACCAGCTGAGCTTCTTCACCAGCTTACGGATACGGGCTTGGAGTCCCGGCTCCTCCAACTACCCCACAACAAGCCCTTCTCTTTCCGGAGGTGAGCTGCGTGGGGATACCAGATCTGAACTTCGGGGCCGCCGCCCATGTAGGGTCACGCTGCTCGGTGATATAGAACCACCCGATTGCCACCCTTGACGGATTCCACGAAGGCCCTTCAACCAAAGGACGTTGGGCATCTTGCCCAACATGGCGCCTCCGCACTCCCCTTGAGTGCCCTTCACTACCTTCGCTTGACATTGAAGGTCTTGAGCCACAAGCGAAGTGGGGCTGGATGCGAGAGAAGGCCTCGCACACGACGATAAACGCTGAGATGTTGAGGATGAAGTTTGGCGCCAGATCATGGAAATCCAGGCCGTAGTAGAACATGAGCCCCGGACAAAGGGGTGAAGTGGAAAGCCCAGTCCATGGGGAAGTGGGGAAGAAAGACGACCCTCTCATGCGGCCTAGGGGTGGGGATGAGCTGCCCTCGTCGGGCAGCCGGTCTGCTGATGTCGCCGGAGAGGTATCCGGCCACCAGAAGTTTAGCGATGTGCTCCTCCTTAACGGTGGAGGCCAACCATTTACCTCCGCTCCCGACATGGTCGGAGAAGGTTGAGACGAGATCGCGAACTTGGGCGCTGGAGCTCGAGTCTTGCGAGATGGATAAGCAAAGGAGGAAGAAGGCGAGGTGAGAAGGTGAATCCTTATCCCTTATATGGGCGGCGAAGTCTCGCGTCCCCCACCGCCCGGTAAAACTCGCTATCTCCCAAGCACCACCGTCAATGGCGCGGTTGGGTTACCCACGTCCGTATTGATGAGAATCCCGGATTAAGGGAAACACGATCTCGCTTCGACAAGACGTGCCAAGAAACCGCTTCGCTAAATGCGCCGAGGTGGTAGAATAAAAACGATTTTAATAATGGCTTGGTAGTGGCGTGGCGTCATGCCAGAGAAAACGCCGCAGATTGAACTTGTGTATATATTATTCTCTCTACGGTGGAATGTGGAATTTATTTTGCGAGCGGACACTATCCTGGTGTTCACAATCTTCTATCATTCGGAGGAGGAACCCGCCTTGCAATGCCAAGCAATATACGCGCCGGACTTATCGTCATTGAAGCCTGGTTCTGGGGCTACTGAGGGAGTCCTGGATTAGGGGGTGTCCGGGTAGCCGGACTACCATCATCAGCCGGACTATCATCATCGACCGGACTCCAAGACTATGAAGATACAAGATTGAAGACTTCGCCCCGTGTCCGGATGGGACTTTCCTTGGCGTGGAAGGCAAGCTTGGCGATACGGATGCGTAGATCTCCTACCATTGTAACCGACTCTATGTAACCCTAGCCCTCTCCGGTGTCTATATAAACCGGATGGCTCTAGTCCGTAGGACAACGACAACAACCCTTACAATCATACCATAGGCTAGCTTCTAGGGTTTAGCCTCCTTGATCTCGTGGTAGATCCACTCTTGTAAACATCCACAATATCAATATCAATCAAGCAGGACGTAGGGTTTTACCTCCATCAAGAGGGCCCGAACCTGGGTAAAACATCGTGTCCCTTGTCTCCTGTTACCATCCGCCCAGACGCACAGTTCGGGACCCCCTACCCGAGATCCGCCGGTTTTGACACCGACACCCACCCTTGTGGACAGGGTGTGGGCCCCCTGGCCATGATTCTTTCGCCAGTATTTTTTATTAATTCCAAAAATATTCTCTGGGAAGTTTCAGGTCATTCCGAGAACTTTTATTTCTGCACAAAAATAAGACCATGGCAATTCTGCTGAAAACAGCGTCAGTCCGGGTTAGTTCTCATTCAAATCATGCAAGTTAGAGTCCAAAACAAGGGCAAAAGTGTTTGGAAAAGTAGATACGATGGAGACGTATCAGCTTCTCACTCAGGGAGCAGCCGCCCGCTCCCCCAATACGGCCTCCCTGCGCCTTCAGATGCTCGGGGAACACAGTAATTTCAAAAAAATTTCTATGATCACGCAAGATCTATGTGATGCATAGCAACGAGCGGGAGATTGTTGTCCACGTACCCTCATAGACCATAAGCAGAAGCGTAATGACAACGCGGTTGATGTAGTCGTACGTCTTCACGATCCGATCGATCCTAGCACCGAAAGTACGGCACCTCCGCGATCTGCACACGTTCGGCTCGGCGACGTCCCACGAGCTCTTGATCCAGCTGAGTGTCGAGGGAGAGCTTCATCAGCACGACGGCGTGATGATGGTGATGATGAAGCTACCGGCACAGGGCTTCGCCTAAGCACTGCAATGATATGACCGAGGTGGATTATGGTGGAGGGGGCACCACACACGGCTAAGACAATGTCTGTTGTGTGTTCTAGGGTGCCCCCTACCCCCGTATATAAAGAAGCAAGGGGGAGGCCAGCCGGCCCTAGGGAGCGCCAAGGAGGGGAGGAGTCCTCCTCCTAGTAGGAGTAGGACTACCCCTTTCCTGTTCCTACTAGGAGGAGAAGGGGAAAGAGGGAAGGGAGAGGAAGAGGAGAAAGATTGGGGGGGGGGCGCCCCCCTCCCTAGTCCAATTCAGACTCCCTATAGGGAGGGGGCGCGGCTGCCCCTTGTGGGCTGCCTCCCCTCTTCCCTATGGCCCATGTAGGCCCAACTTTCCCGGGGTGTTCAGTAACCCTCCCAACTCCGGTTTTCTCCGAAATCACCCGGAACACTTCCGGTGTCCGAATATAGCCGTCCAATATATCAATCTTTATGTCTCAACCATTTCGAGACTCCTAGTCATGTCCGCGGTCACATCCGGGACTCCGAACTACCTTCGGTACATCAAAACACATAAACTCATAATACCGATCGTCACCGAACGTTAAGCGTGCGGACCCTACGGGTTCGAGAACTATGTAGACATGACCGAGACACGTCTCCGGTCAATAACCAACAGCGGAACCTGGATGTTCATATTGGTTCCCACATATTCTACGAAGATTTTTATCGGTTAAACCGTATAAAAACATACATTGTTCCCTTTGTCATCGGTATGTTCCTTGCCCGAGATTCGATCGTCGGTATCTCAATACCTAGTTCAATCTCGTTACCGGCAAGTCTCTTTACTCGTTCTGTAATGCATCATCCCGCAACTAATTCATTAATCACATTGCTTGCAAGGCTTATAGTGATGTGCATTACCGAGAGGGCCCAGAGATACCTCTCCGACAATCGGAGTGACAAATCCTAATCTCGATCTATGTCAAATCAACAAACACCATAGGAGACACTTGTAGAGCACCTTTATAGTCACCCATTTATGTTGTGACGTTTGGTAGCACGCAAAGTGTTCCTCCTGTATTCGGGGGTTGCATAATCTCATAGTCATAGGAACATGTATAAGTTATGAAGAAAGCAATAGCAAATAAACTAAACGATCAAGTGCTAGGCTAACGGAATGGGTCAAGTCAATGACATTATTCTTTAATGATGTGATCCCGTTTAATCAAATGACAACTCATGTCTATGGCTAGGAAACTTAACCATCTTTGATTTCAATGAGCTAGTCAAGTAGAGGCATACTAGTGACACTCTGTTTGTCTATGTCTTCACACATGCTCTAAGTTTCCGATTAATACAATTATAACATGAATAATAAAAATTTACCATGATATAAGGAAATATAAATAACAACTTTATTATTGCCTCTAGGGCATATTTCCTTCACTCCCTACCCAATGCATGAAATACACGTGGTGGATGCGCATGAAGCGGGAAGCAAGTGGGATGGAAGTTTCCACCCCGTGATCGTGGGGCGTGGGCGATCCGCAGGCCACGATCTGAGTTTTTCCATAAAATTGCACACGACGTGCGGGAAAACCGGAAACTGGCCCGGATTCGAGTTAATGAAGAAGTAGAGAATATCTCAAAGGGCCAGCCACTTCCGTGCCCCTGCCTGTGCACTTGTTAGGGCCTACCACGATGATGCCCGACAGCGCATTCGTGCCAGGCCTAGGGGCTTCTATCGGTGCAACAAACCCTGGGTCTGTTGCCCAGACTGTGCACAGGCACAAGAGCAAGATCGCACCACCAAGGTCAGATCGGAGCACAAGGGATCAGTTCTTCAAAGGACCGGCATGCAGCATGAGAGGACCAAGACTAGCCAGAGAAGCAAGATATTGCTAAGGGAAAACCCTCCCTTGCCGGGCAGGCGAGCCTGGCAAGGATGGGGTTACCCCCGGAAGCAAGCCTTCGGGTCATCCCGGCAGGCCTACTGGGGCTTACAGAGGCAGAACCACCCCACTGCACCACCTCATCACGATGCATGTGGTCGATCAGTGCGGTGTCAAGCTCCAAACTGACTAAGTGGCTGCTGTTCGCCACATGGCAACCACTTCCTACAGAAAATACCTCCAAGCGACACCCGTCCCGCGATGTGTCGAGCAAGCAGGCGCGAAGCTGGCAAAACAGCCCGACAGGCCTACCGGGCGAGCTGTGATGTGATGTTGAGCAGCGCATTTAATGCACTCTGTCAGCCTGCAGAGTTAGGTATGATAGCACTGTTTGCTATCTAATCAGTGCATAATGACTAATTTGACACTATGAAATCAATCTACCAAAGCAGGAGTAGGGTTTTACGCCTCGCAGCGTCCTGAACCTGGGTAAAGACTGCCCGTGTGATGTCTGACGTGTTGTTCCACGCTCCTCTGCTCTTTGTGCAACGTGCCATCCTCCCGCCGAACCAGAAAGGGGCTCTTGGTCCCATATGTGGCTGTGGTTTCCCACGACATCATGTAGTTGGCATTGTATTTGTGGCTTGGCCACCGTTCATATTTGTTATACATGTCACACTAGATCATTGCATAAGGCATTCATATAGAGTCATATCTTTGTTCTAGTATCGAGTTGTAATTCTTGAGTTGTAAGTAAATAAAAGTGTGATGATTATCATTATTAGAGCATTGTCCCATGTGAGGAATAAATAAAAAAATAGGCC
This sequence comes from Aegilops longissima, assembly GCA_021605205.1. Classification (NCBI taxonomy): domain Eukaryota; kingdom Viridiplantae; phylum Streptophyta; class Magnoliopsida; order Poales; family Poaceae; genus Aegilops; species Aegilops longissima. Next base: position 151,651,827 of record CM038679.1, read on the forward strand.
AAATGAGCCCAAGAAAAAGAGAGGCCAAAGTGCCCAACAAAAAAAAAGAGAAAACAAGAAGAAGAAAAATAATGAGAGAAAAAGAGAGAAGGGACAATGTTACTATCCTTTTCCACACTTGTGCTTCAAGGTAGCACCATGTTATTCATGATAGAGAGTCTCCTATTTTGTCACTTACATATATTACTAGTGGGAATTTTTGATTATAGAAGTTGGCTTGTATATTCTAATGATGGGATTCCTGAAATGCCCGAGGTCTTCATGAGCAAGAAAGTTGGATGCACACCCACTTAGTTTTCTTTTAAGCTTTCATACACTTATAGCTCTAGTGCATTCGTTGCATGGCAATCCCTACTCACTCACATATAGATCAATTGATGGGCATCTCCATAGCCTATTAAATTTCCTAGTTGATGTGAGAATTTCTTTCTCCTTTTTTGTCTACTACCACATTCTATTCCACCCATAGTGCTATATCCGTGGCTCACGCTCATGTATTGCATGAGAGTTTAAAAAGCTGAAGTGCGTTAAAAAGTATGAACCAATTGCTTGGCTTGTCATCGGGGTTGTGCATGATAAATACTTTGATTTAATAAGATGGAGCATATGACAAGACTATATGGTTTTGTAGGGATACCTTTCTTTAGCTAAGATATTTTGAAAAGACATGATTGCTTTTTAGTACGCTTGAAGTATTATTGTTTTTATGTCAATATTAAACTTTTGTTTTGAATCTTACAGATCTTAATATTCATGCCACATACAAGAAAGATTACTTGATAAACATGTTAGGTAGCATTCCACATCAAAAATTCCGTTTTTATCACTTACCTACTCATGGACGAGCAAGAATTAAGCTTGGGGATGCTTGATACGTCTCCAACATATATAATTTTTTATTGTTCCATGCTATTATATTATCCATCCTGGATGTTTTATATGCATTATTATGCTATTTTATATCATTTTCTGGGACTAACCTATTAACCCAGTGATACGTCTCCGTCGTATCTAATTTTTTTATTGTTTCATGCCAATATTTTACAACTTTCACATACTTTTGGCAACATTTTATATGATTTATTGGACTAACATATTGATCCAGTGCCCACTGCCAGTTCCTGTTTTTTGCATGTTTTTCGTTTCACAGAATATCCATATCAAACGAAGTCCAAATGGAATGAAATTTTACGGAGAATTATTTTGGAATATTTGTGATTTTTGGGAGGTGGAATCAATGCAAAAGGAGGCACACAACCCCCCACAAGACACCAGGGAGCGGCCCAGGGCACAGGCGCGGGGTGGTGGGTTGTGGCCACCTCGTAAGGCGGTTGCTGCCCTCCTTCGGGTGAAGGAAGCTTATATCTAGAAAAAAATCATGTTAAATCTCAGCGCAATCGGAGTTACGGATCTCCGGATATTTAAGAAACTCTTTTCGGCCAGATCTAGGAGTGCAAAACAGAAGAGAACAGAGAGGGAGATCCAATCTTGGAGGGGCTCCTGCCCCTCCGCCGCCATGGAGGCCATGGACCAGAGGGGGAACTCTCCTCCCATCTAGGCAGGAGGCCTAGGAAGAAGAAGCAGGGGGGATCTCTCCCCCTCTGCCCCTCCGCCGCCATGGATGCCATGGACTAGAGGGGGAACTCTCCTCCCATCTAGGCAGGAGGCCAAGGAAGAATAAGAAGGAGGGGGGATCTCTCCCCCTCTCTCCCGGTGGTGCCAGAACACCGCCGGGGCAATCATCGTGTGACGACGATCTTCTCCAACAACTATGTCATCTTCACCAACAACTCCATCACTTTCCCCCATCTATATTTAGCGGCCCACTCTCCTGCAACCTGGTGTACCCTCTAATTGAACATGGTATTTATGCTTCATATTATTATCTAATGATATGTTGCCATCCTATGATGTCTGAGTAGATTTTTGTTGTCCTATCGGTAATTGGTGAATTGCTATGATTGGTTTAATTTGCTTGCTTATGTTGCTGTCCTTTGGTGCCCATCATATGAGCGCGCATGTGGATCACACCATAGGGTTAGTTGTATGTTGACAGGACTATGCATTGGAGGGCAAGGGTGACAGAAGCTTCTTCCTCAACATAGAAATTGATACGTACAGGGTTGAAGGGGGACCAATATATATCTTAATGTTATGGTTGGGTTTTCTCTTAATGAACATTAGTAGTTGCAGATGCTTGCTAATAGTTCCAATCATAAGTGCATAGAAATCCAAGTAAGGGACTTCATGCTAGCAGTGGCCTCTCCCACATAAAAACTTGCTATCGGTCTAGTAACGTAGTCAATTGCTAAGGGACAATTCTGCAAATCCTACCACTACTAATCCACACTCGTTTTACTAACTTATTTGTTTCTTTATCTAAATAGCACCTAACTTTTATTTTCACGTTCTTTGTCTTGCAAACCTATCCTACCATACCTACATAGTACTTCTAGTTTTATTCTTGTTCCAGGTGAAGTAAACATTAAGTGTGCGTAGAGTTGTATCGGTGGTCGATATAACTTGAGGGAATATTTGTTCTACCTTAGCTCCTTGTTGGGTTCGACACTCCTATTTATCAAAAGAGGCTACAAACGATCCCTTATACTCGTGGGTTATCAAGACCTTTTTTCTGGCGCTGTTAACGGGGAGCAATAGTGTGGGGTGAATATTCTTTGTGTGCTTGTTTGCTTTATCACTAAGTAGTTTTTATTTTATGTTTTGAGTTATTCTCTATCTTTAGTTATGGATATGGAACATGAAATACGAAAAAAATAGTTGTACTTGCTATTCATGGAGATGGGGAACCTCCTAAAACCCTCGATGCTCGTCATGTGACCAATATTAAACACTACTTTGATAATCCTGAGAAAACCCATTCAACTTGATAATGGGAGACATTTTGGATCAACGTGAATACTTTAGGGATTATCGCTTGACGCAAAAAGAGAAACTCTTATGGGATCAGATTGAAATGCTGCAATGGTATGCTTGGAATCTATACTCTAGATATGGTTATACTTGTTGCTCTAGGATGAAGGCTCAACACCTTCCCTTTTCATGTGAATTTAATGATAATGAAACCTTGGTTTCTTATGCTAATGGTAGATATGATTACTATGATGTGGAACGGATAGAAGAATTTGTTGCTTTTAAGGCTGCTTATGAAATTGAATCTATATTTGAAAAGTATGAAGATTTTGATGATGCAGTTTATAGACCTGAAAATTTTGCTATACTTAAATATTTCTATGAGAATTATGAATGTAATGCCGATATTAATGAGTTTATTAAGAAAGTCTCCGTTGTCCAAGAAGAGACTAATATTTTGTAGGAGTCTATGGAAGAAGAAATTGATGAAATTGTGAGCTTATCAGATGAGAAAGATGAGGAGGAGAGCAAAGAACAAAAGGAGGAAGAGTGGATTATCACCCGTCCCCACCTTCTAATGGGAGCAACTCTTTATCCCATACATTTTTTAATTTCCCTTCATGCTTACCGAAGGATAAATGCTATGATAATTGCTATGATCCTGTTGATTCTTTTGAAATATCCGTTTTTGATGAACTTGATGCTTGCTATGCTTGTGGCCAAGATGCCAATTTGAATTATGCTTATGGAGATGAACTTGCTATAGTTCCTTATGTTAAGAATGAAATTGTTGCTATTGCACCCACACATGATAGTCCTATTATCTTTTTGAATTCTCCAAACTACACTATATCAGAGAAGTTTGCTCTTATTAAGGATTATATTGATGGGTTGCATTTAGCTACTACACATGATGATTTTGATGAATATAATATGCATGTGCTTGCTGATCCTACTTGCAATTATTATGAGAGATGAACTACATCTCTGCCTCTCTATGTTTCCAACACGAAAAATTGCAAGAAACTGCATATGCTATGTATTGGCCTTTACTTGATGTGCATGAATTGTTCTCTTATGACATGACGATGCATAGGAAGAGAGTTAGACTTCGTCATTGCATGATATATATTGATTTGTGCTCACTACTAAATTATAAATCATTGTTGATTCAAATTGGCTTTGATATACCTTGGGACCCGTGTGGATCGATTACTTGAGCACTTTATGCCTAGCTTAATGGCTTTAAAGAAAGCACTGCCACGGAGACAACCCAGAAGTTTTAGAGAGTCATTTTATTCTGTTGAGTCCTTTATAGAGTTTAAAAACAAAAAATATAGAGGGGAACCTAAAACTTTTTCAAAAAGAAAAGTGAAAGTGAGAGAGACGAGCATTGTTGAAGTGGGGGAGCTCCTTGAACTTTGTTCATGCCCATGAAAACTTTGTGAATCTTAATTGAAAAAACTTTTCAACAAAAATAATTATACCCTTGTACAAATCCGTTGTATTATAAAAATAATGTTCCAAGATTTTCCTTTAGGATGAGTAGATTGCTTGTTGGTATGTGTGGTGCAAAAACAGAACTTTTGCCATAGTGCATGATTTTTACATTTTTTACTGGAATGTGCAAAAATTCTGAATTTTTTACATAGTACTGCTATGCAAATGTTTATTTTGCCATATTTTTCCAGAATGTTTGGAGTTACAGAAGTATTGTCAAAGTTCAGATTACTATAGACTATCATGTTTAAGGCATATTCTATTTTTGATGCATTGTTTTGCTTGTTATGACGAAATTATCGATTTTATAGGTGGTATAAGCCATGGAGAAGTTATAATCCAATAGGGATAATGCAAAAATAAAATATGAATGGGTTTGCAACAGTACTTAAAGTAGTAATTTTCTTTATTATACTAATGTATCTCACCAGTTTTCTGTTATGTTTTGTGTGGATGAAGTGTTCAAAGATCGAGGAGGTCTCGATATGAGAAGGAGGAGAGGCAAGAGTTCAAGCTTGGGGATGCCCAAGGCACCCGAAGTAAATATCCAAGGATACTCAAGCATCTAAGCTTGGGGATGCCCCGGAAGGCATCCCATCTTTCTTCAACAAGTATCGGTATGTTTTCGTTTTCGTTTCGTTCATGTGATATGTGTAAATCTTGGAGCGTCTTTTGTGTTAAGTTTTCATTTTTCTTTTATGCACCATGCTGGTATGAGATATTCCATGGTTTATTTATAAAATTTTCATTGCACTTCACTTGTATCTTTTGAGTATGGCTTTATAGGATGCTTCATGTGCTTCACTTATATCATTTGAAGTTTGGATTGCCTGTTTCTCTTCATATAGAGAACCGTTATTTGTAGAGTGTTCTTTTGCTTTACTTATATTTATTAGAGCATGGTCTTTTGAAGAAAGAATTAAACTCGCATGCTTCACTTACGTCTATTTAGAGAGTCAACAAGAATTGGTCATTCACATGGTTAGTCATAAAATCCTACATAAAACTTATGGATCACTGAATATGATATGTTTGATTCCTTGTAATAATTTTGCGACATAGAGATGATAATATGTGGGAGGTACTAGTAACTGGTTGTGGTTAGTAAGAATATTGGTGTTAAGGTTTGTGACTCCCGAAGCATGCACGTATAGTCTCGTTATGCTATGAAGTTGGGGCATGATTTATTATTGATTGTCTTCCTTATGAGTGGCGGTCGGGGACAAGCGATGGTCTTTTCCTACCAATCTATCCCCCTAGGGCCATGCATAGTAGTACTTTGCTTCAAGGGCTAATAAACTTTTGCAATAAGTATATGAGTTCTTTATGACTAATGCGAGTCCATGGATTATACGCACTCTTACCTTTCCGCAATTTGCTAGCCCCTACGATACCGTGCATTGCCCTTTCTCACCTCGAGAGTCGGTGCAAACTTCGCCGGGGCATCCAAACCCCGTGAAATGATATGCTCTATCACACATAAGCCTTATTATATCTTCCACAAAACAGCCACCTTACCTACCAATTATGGTCTGTCCATAGCCATTCTGAGATATATTGCCATGCAACTTTCACTGCTTCCGTTTTGATGACTTGAGCATTCATTGTCATATTGCTTTGCATGATCGTAAGATAGCTAGCATGATATTTCCATGGCTTGTCTGTTTTCTGATGTCCTTGATATGCTAGATCATTGCACATCCTGGTACACTACCAGAGGCATTCATATAGAGTCATACTTTGTTCTAGGTATCAAGTTGTGATATTGAGTTGTAAGTAAATAGAAGTGTGATGCTCATCATTATTCATTATTAGAGCATGTCCCAGTAAGCAAAGGATCACTACAAAAAAATACACTTCCGTGATGATACGTGTTTGTCACAGTAGGTCGCGTTTTTTGTCATGCATGCACATCCATGACGATTTTATGGCAGAATCAAGATAGTCATACCTGTGCTGTCGTAGAAGTGTTCCATGAAATTACCAAAATTATCATCACGGAAGTGTCCACTTCCATGACGATAAATCGCGCGTCACAGAAGTGCTTTCGTCAAGGGTGACCGACACATGGCATCTGCCGTAACGGAACGCCATTAAGCTATCGGGTCGGATTTTGGATCCGATAACCCGTTAACAGCCCTGACCAATGGGAAATTTCCACGTGTAAATTTCTGATTGGCCGAAGGGAACACCTGTCAGCTTGTCAGTGGGCCAGATGTCGCCCGTCCATTGGAGGAGACATGCCTATGATACGTCGACACGTGGCTGGGCCCAACAGAGGCCCATATAAGTTAAAAAGGCCGGCCCAATCAAAGGCCCGTAGAACTTAATCAGGTACTAGTGGGCTAGCCCAATAACGGCCTGCTTAATAAAGACCCATTTACGGCCCGAAGCCAGATCTGGCCCGTTAATTGTTCGCCCAATATTTGGGCCCATTTATGGCCCAAAGCCAGATCTGGCCCGTTAATTGTTCGCCCAATATTTGGGCCCATTTGCGGCCCGAAGCCAGATCTGGCCCGTTAATTGTTCGCCAAATATTTGGGCCCAACTACAGCCCAGTGACTTTCAGCCTGTTAGAGGCCTGATGTAGACATGGGCCCATTTCAGCCCGGTGTGACTTTCGTCCTGGGAATGGCCCGTGCTGCCCATGGGCCATATTAATGGCCCAACGCTACCTGGGCCAAACTAAGCGCTGGGTCGACAAAAGGCCCAACTAAAATATAGGCCGGTGTAAGTTTGGGCCTAGCGCAATGTGTGAAGGCCCTAATCATTCGGGCCCAAGAAAGACGCAGGCTGGCCCAATTGTGGCCCGCTAAAAACCTGGCCCGTTAGAGTCGAATGTTTCGGTCCGGTCGACTACATTTGATTTTTTTTTCAGATAGCGAATGCTGGCAGTAACTAGTAGGAATTAAGAACAAACCTACTCTATACAATAAATAAATTACGGCATAGTAACTAAGAATAAACCTACACTATACAATAAAGGATTTAAGGTATATTACATCCACTGGGCATCGAAGTTCGCCACCAGTGATCATAAAGTGCAACGAAGAAGCAGATTACAAAAACTGGGCACCATTGCAGCGTAACAAAATAATACTAAATCGAGACCACTTCCAAGATAGTTCAAGAAAGGTTAGCCTTGCGGGGGAACTGCTGCGCAAGCTGCTGAGCAAGGCTGTGAGACCGGCCTGGCATGTCGGTCATAGCTTCTAGGTGTAGCTGTTTAGCGATGAGGTTCTCATTGGTGTTCTTTGCAATCTTTCTTAGAGATAGGACTTCAAGTCGAAGTTGAGTTGCGTAATGCCTTTCGCTAGAACTTGGGACCAAGAAGTCGAACCGATTCGCATAACTAATTCGTGAGCTTGTCTCGATCGTTAGTCTCAAGTAACTTGAACACTGCATCAAGACAAGACTTTGGGGTTGTCTCGCTATCTTCAAGATGTTTTTCCTTCGTTGTTGCAATATATGTTGGGTTTGTCTCACGGCCTTCAGAGACTTGTGCATGCTATCGTGCATATCACCTGAAACAAAGCGAGATAGATGACAGGTTTTGCACGTGTATAAACAAAGATGATAACTGTTCATCAATTCTATCCAATTTCAAATTAGAAAATAAAGAGTAAGTTCAAAATATCAATAGCATAATTTGGCATTGTTCATAATGCGGGGAGCTTCACCACACTACTGGATTACCATGTCAACATAACAAGCATAGATGAAGGGCAAAGAAAATCATTGTATCTATTTTGGATAATGTGCATGGCTTGTTGTTCATATCATCAGCCACATCAGTAAGATAAAACAGGAGATGACAAGGTGCAAACGTGGGCTGCTTCACCACACACTGGATTATAGATCCACAAAAACAAGCATACATATAGGGAGTATTAAGTAATGTGCATGGTATGAATAAGGAATTTGGTTTTACAAGTAAAACTTAGAACTTATGGTTCTTACGAACATGCATTTTGGTAGAAACAGCAAACTAAACAGCAGTAAACGATAGGGAGTATGAGCAAATTAAACAACAGTTGAGGATAAAGGCTTTAGAAGGACTGACTTACATTAACAGTTAACACCGTCTTTATAATGCCCTTCTCCATATCAAGGGAAGGATAACTCAAGAATTTCAGCACAAAATCTTCTTCATAAGCATTGCATGTACTCTACATTTTGTAGAGAGTAATTATAGATATGATAATACCGAAGGGATAGAGGATAATGAAGATAAGATGTAGATTGATGCTACATAATCAACTACCAATCCTCGAAGTACAAGCGTTACAGACAAAATGTACCGAGAAGAGCAATGGGCTACACTTCAGACCGGCATTGTCTCAGGTATTCTACTTGTTGGGTAAGATTAAATATAGATCTGATCTTTTTAGTAAATTATGGGCGAGGAGATAAGATGCGAATGCTACAATGAACTAATCCCTCTTCCCATAATACAAGAGTGTTTTGAACACTGGTGTACTGTACAAAACATTCTTATATTATGGGATGGAGGGAGTAGCTGTTAATGTAAGTACAGTGATAGACCACATTCAGTCCTTACAAGAGGACTGCAGAGCTAAACCTCTTCAAAAGCATTGGGTTGATTCTAAATTTATGTAAGAGTCCATACGAATCTTATAATGTCCACCAAATGGACGATTACGAGGCTAACATGTGCAGTGATGCTACATAATCAAACAGCTATGAAAGTAAGTATGGTCATACAGGCAAGAGGTACTCACAAGAGCAATGCAAAGGTGCAAAGATAGTTGCGAGATTCTCAGGGTCCCTTGAGAACGAATGTTCTTCTCGCTAACAGTTTTTGTACAAGTGAGACATTAAGGAAAATGCAGAAATGTAGTTCAAATTGTGATGTGATATCATAGACAGTACCTTACGCTGCAGCCGAGACCAATGTGTAACAAGATTATTCCAGTCACCGTCGGATAAATGTAGCACCAGAGACTTTACAGAAATTTCATTCAGAGGCTTGCCATCGAAGTGCGCTTGCCTCAGGTAGGAACGATACTTCATCAATGAGTGCTTGAAAAGCGCAACCAACCCTTGCTCGTCATCAAAATCCTGTTTGCTCCTCGCCTATTTAAAAGAATGAAATCTTGTGTTTTCTGTCAGCAGAAACATATGCAGTAATGACCATGAATAACATTAGTACATTACTTACGCATAAGTTGCGGAGGAAGACTGGAAATTGTTCTGTGTTCATGTATAATCTTTCCATGAAGGAAAGATGCGCACAAAGTTCTCGACAACAACATAAGCTTCTTTCTAAACTGGGAAGAAATGGAATAGGGTCCTATTTGCTGCAATTGGGGCTCTCTCGGTTCGAAAAGGATTTGGCAACTGGATTTGGTGTACTCTTTGCTGGAATGGGGGTTTTGCGTCGTACAACTGGTGCTATGTCAACTGGCATAATCATACTATTTGCTGTAGTTGGGGTCTGCTGAGTTGGGGCATCAAAAATGACCAGTGTAGTAGGGCTAGAGTCTGCTAGAGTTGGGGTATTTTGTGGGTCAGGTGATATTGCAACTACACTTAATGGGCTATTTGATTTATCAGGTGCCACTACCTTTTCCAAATACTTTGCTTGTGCTCCTCCATGATCAGCAATCGCCCTCTTCCTTTTGAACGTCTGATACACAAGAACAACATTTGAATGGATAAATATGGTATGATGGCAGATGGAATATGTACTGAAAATGGATAGGCAGTTCAACAAAGTAGAAGCAATGCAAAGCATTAGTTGCAAGATATGTGCGAGCAATGTAACCTTGGAAAGTTAGAGCAAGTACCTTGATGGGTGAATAAGATAGGGCATCTTCCTCTGACTCCTCCACTAGGGAGCTACATTGACTTAGGTCTCCCTCTAGCTCGTAATCACTGTTAGGATCATATTCTGAGCATGAATCAGAGGTGGAGAGCGCTTGCATTGCATTGCATCCGACTTGATTTCAGTCCCTTAATGCCAAGTTTGACAGCCATGGCATTGTTCTCGCTTTATTCTTTTCATGCACGCAAGCTCATAATCATTATGATGCTGTTCAGAATCTGAGATTCATGAAAACATAAAAGTAGTCAGATTATCTATGGAATGCATTATGGATTCAACTTGGAGAGTGTCTCCTTATAAACCCCTACATATGCAAAGTTCACCTCCCCAACTGTGGCCGACTGACCACACACGTAAATACAAACCCTTATGTCTCTATAACAGCAGGCACACATTTCAAAACTGAAGTAGGAACATTAGAATCATATGAAATTCAGATTTGAACAAATAAACTAAGCAATTATGAGTGGCGAATGTTTAGCTTCAAGGGTGGAGTGTTGGTAGTCTCAAGCAAGTAGGCAGATTGTATTCCATGTAAAAGATCGAAACCTATGTAAAAGCTGGAAATGACACTTTCTTTCTATACAATGCAAAGTTCATACCCACACATGATGGAAGAGATCACATAGAGAAATACTATTCACTCATGTCTACTGTTCCAAAGATTTAGAAACAGGTGGTCCACCCTAAAAGAATATTGACAACAAATATGACAAGGCAAGCATAGATGTAGTGAATCAATCATTTACTTGTGAGCTTACTAGGACAAGTATGCAGAATTGTAACTGCAGAAGAGACCGTCCAAAATCTGAATGAAGAAGTTTGTCTAGCACTTATTGTTTGCAACTAATGGACGTGAATAATTGGATATTATATCAAATGAGTAAGAAAGACAAGTAAAATTGTCAACAAACCTGGCTTGCAGAGTAATCTGGTCAATGTCACTACGACCAACAATCCAAAATGACTAGTTTCGCTCCGAGGGCGGAATTTTGAAAACCCCGTGAACTTTAGAGGTACTAAAGATTACCAAATACATCTGAACCATTAAGTGTAGGTAGCACCGAGAACACAACAAACCCTAATGACAGTCCTGCCTAATGAGTAATGAATCAATTAGAAAATGGGTGATGAGGAGTGGCTGCTGAGTGTTGAGGACGATCTCGGATAAATCGGGTTGGCTTGGTGGGTGCTGCACACCCGAGCTCTGAACGGATTGGGAAGGTAGGCACGGCGGCGCCTTGCAGCAGTGACGCTGTTGGGCGAAGCGACTCTTGGCCTCCTGTTAGTCCGCCTCCTCCTAGAGTCATGCCGTCCGGGACGGCAAGTCGCCAGCGCAGGCAAAGCGGTCAGGTGAGTAGAGATAGCAAGCACGCAGCGTAACAAGGGGAATCGGGGCCTGGACGACCCAAAATCCTGTGGTGGGTCGGCCCACCGTGGGCACCTCAGAGATACACACCCGAGCGGTGAACATGCATTTTCAAACTAATTTAGGAACATTTAGTGACCAATTAAACAACTCTGTTTTAATAATATCAGATTCAGATTTGAACAACTAAGCTTGTTTAGCTTGATGGGTGGAGCAGTGTTATTATGACACGAAGCACGATTCTGATCAGATAGTGATCATAAAAGGGGAAACTCTAAGCATATTTTTTAGCAAAGAGGGTTTCCTCCGATTTCTATTAAAGAAACCCCCACGGAACCAACATGATCAATTAAACCCTAAGCATGATCAATTAAACCGTATTATGGCTGTGCCATGGCAGATTTGAAGCTGCAAACCGGAGAAATGATATTTAGCATCCATTGTTTGCTTCGAACTAAGAACTAAATTCTAAGAGCTGAAAAGAAAGTAGAGTAACCAAGTTAAGATCTATTTTCTGGTTGAGATCAAAAAGTTGAGGAGATATGAAGTACCACCTCTCTTGCGGCGCCGTGTAGGCATCGGGGGTGCGATGGCCATCGGTGGCGTTGAAGCAGATCTGCGACGGTAGACGGGTGCATCGGGGGATAAGTCCCGTTGCGGTGGAAGAGAAGGTCGTATGAGCGGCCCCGGCAAAGAGGACGACGACGTTGATGAAGCGAGAGGACGCGATGCAAGGCTATTGGTCCGTCGCCGTGGATGAGAAACGTCCATCTCTAGCAGTGGATGACGCGGTCTTGGTAGGCGCTCCGGCATGGTGGAGGACGGTGGCGATGGATGTGGTGGAGGACGGAGGCGATGGATGGGGTGGTGGACGGAGGCTGGTGTGGGGATGGGATCTTCTAGCATGGACGGTGTATGAATGGGAAAATGGAGGGAGAGGTACGGGGAACCATGTTTTTGGGATGCGTCTGTTTGAAATATGGGAAAGTTATGAACTTAGCCCCCGTTTAAAATTTGGACGTCTCGTTGGTTGGGGATAGGACGGTAATCTCGCATCTCGCCAATATTTGCCCAGAGCGATTTCAGGCGAGGATAGGGTGGTTGGCCCACGGTGTATGAACGGGGCTGATAGGTAGGGCGGTTGTGTCACGTCTGAGTGAAGTTACAAACCTGCCCCTATTGAAAATATTTGCCTACATCGATTCGGCCGAGTCGAGTTTGTTTTGACGCCCACCGTGTATGAATGGGGAATGGAGGGAGAAACAGAGGTCTTTCGGACAAGCTTGAATCAAATGAGTTTTGTCACCATGTTTGACGCCCACCGTGTCGGAATGGGCTCAGAGGCGGTCGTGTCACGCCTAATTGAAGTTACTAATCTACCCTATTTAGAGCAAGGAAATCGGGCCGATGGATTGTCCGTAATGGGTAGACAGTAATTTCCATCTCCCAAACACTTGGCTTCGGGCAACCGACGGGGAGTGGACATTTTGCTGCTTCTTTCAAATTTTGGGACAATAAGCATCCACGCTACCAGCAACTAAATTGAATCCATTTTGTATTCCTATATGAATCTTTATAAATCATTCTATGTGTTTTATATATCTTCAAAAGGACGACAAAGATGTATTCCATCGTCATATATGAATATGGTTTACAAATGCCGATACTCAAATTCGAAACTAGAATCCAGCTTTAAGGTGAATTAATATTTGGAACACTTCATGTCCAACTCAAATGTCACATGCATCATAATGTGTACTCCCATTTAGATATGTACACAAGCGATGTATCAAGATTCAAATACCGAGTCAATCAACCAAGAATGTACAGAACTAATGTATATATAAACACTTATAGAGTATATGGATCAATAATATCAACTAACATACATAAGCCAGGCCATTGTACTTTTTTTTGGCTACAACAACATCCTTTTTTAGCCAAAGATCTTGGCCCTTTCCGATGCATGCCACTTATGGTCCATCTATACTACTACTATTGCTGAATGCACATTCAACCCGATTATATATTTGTAGGTCCGCACAGCAATCCAAATGAAATGTCTCCAGTCTTATCAATTAATACAGACTTGTGCTCAAATAAAATTACAAACCAAAAAAAAAAACAATTATTACATGATCTCTAAAACAAATGGTTTGATTGATTACATGAACAAACAACACAAAGGTTATTCAACTATGGAAAGAACATTTCACCTATGATTTACCAAGTAGGAATTTAATTTCCTTTTTTCCTTCAGACCTTAACAATCTGGTCGGTCTCAGCTTGCTTCGCTTTTGAAATCCACCAAATATTTAATGGTTGTCTTGAGTACTGCTTGTGATTGTGCTGTTTGCTTCCTCAACATGTCAACTTCATCTCTAAGTGCGTAGCAGTAATCTATTTCTACCACTAGTTTAGCCTCTAGAGCATCAGCAGTTGGCAATTCATAATGCACGATGGGGCGGTGCCATCTGCTGGGATGATGCAACGTCCATGGGGACCTCTCTTTGATCTTGAGCTAACCTGTTTTGCCATTAAAGTTCCGATTGATTCAGAAAAGTTGAAGTTAGCAAAACATCTCAACTGGGAGTTATAACAGCAAACCAGTTAAACAAACAAGGAATTAAAGAGTTTCAATTGATGCTGAAAAGTAGTTATTAACATCATTGTAACCCGCTGTTGCAGCAGCAAAGCGAGTTAAACAAACAAGTAGATATTTAAGTTAAGGCAAATAGGTAATTCTTAACAGTAAGTATCAAACACATAGATAGGCGCAGTCTACAATATGATTAACATGCTGTGCCATTATGTAATCAGAGCAAACTAAATTAAGCCAAGCAACGAATTGAACAATTTTGCAATAAGTGGCTAACTAAAATTCGAGAAGCAGTAACTGAACTTACGCTAGTTCTTTGTACAGCACACCGCAACTTCTTTTTTCGCTACAAGGTTGTACGAAGGAGTCCATGGCATCAATTGCTTGGATACGCAGTCCCAATACTTCTTTCTTCCCACACCGCATGGGTAAGTCGAATGGTTAATCTGTAAGATGGTGCGCCTTGATATGTTATATGAGGACATGTAGTCGACTAGTTGTAGCCAAACACATCACACGGCTTTTACAGTATATTTCATGCGATTACTTTTGGCATATCGAGATCTAAGAAATCTACAATAGGATGAAAAGATCTGCATCCTTCACTTTATTGGCGAACTCAGTTCATAGAAACAAGCAATTCAACCATTCTGTGGGTAAATCAAAAGCGCCACTGGAATATTTTTCACTATCCAATCATACACGCAAAAAGGGGCGACGCCACCATAGGGGCTGGTATGGGCGGCCGCCTCAGGTGGCTGGAAAGTGTGCACCTAGTTTGAGTCGTCCAGGTTGGCCCATGCTAGTTTTTTTCGTCCCAACGCATGAGCAGGAAATGTAAAAAATGAAGAAAAATGTTTCAATTTGGATGGGCCAATAACATAAGTGCAAGGCAGGCCCTATAACAGGCTCGCGGCCCAAACGAGCGCCTCC
Organism: Aegilops longissima; assembly: GCA_021605205.1. Classification (NCBI taxonomy): domain Eukaryota; kingdom Viridiplantae; phylum Streptophyta; class Magnoliopsida; order Poales; family Poaceae; genus Aegilops; species Aegilops longissima. Next base: position 151,666,947 of record CM038679.1, read on the forward strand.
CATATCGATCGACAACAGGAAAAATCCCAATTCATTCGCTCCACCTCCACCGTTCTTCTCCAAACCTAGCCGCCGCGGACAGACGACACAACACTTTCTCGCTACTCGTTGGGGCGGTCGCCGGCTTCAAGCGAACGGAAGGACAAGAAGATGAAGATCCAACCACAGGTGTAGCTCGTGGGAGGCAGCGGTGGCAGCACGGGCATGGCATCGAGCTTGCATGCAACGGACAACGCAGCTTGCAAGAGTAGCATGCAAAGAGCAGGTACATCACATCCCTAATTATATCTAATTCAACTCTTCAATTTCTGGCCAATAGTTAAACCCGACGGTGTTGTAAAACTGCTTGTATGTAGGGAATCTATGAGAAAATGAAACCAATTTCTACTTATTTTATAACTCCCCAATCAATACCGAATCGATGAATCTGATGTATCTAATCAAGTTTCCGTGCAAACATACAAGTTCATGTTGTTCTTGAGCCTCAAGTGTCTAATGAACAGATCGCTAATGAAGGATTTGATGCAAACATTTTACATGCTCCTGGTGATGAACATATAGTGTCTAATGAGGGATCTAATGCAAGCATTTTGCAAGCTCATTGAAGGATTTAGTGTCTAATGATGATCTACTATGTTGAGAGAGACGGAGATTTGCGTGCATTGATGACAAGCAAATTATAGTGCATTTTCATAGCTTGAGGAAACGCCGAGGCCATCTACCGTAAAGTCCTCAGATCATGACAACAAAGCATAAATACTTTTCTAATCTGTTGTTTGAAACTATTGGCATACTTGTGCATGATAGATATATTGATATGCAGTTTGTGCACTGGTTATACGTGCAATTACACTTCGATATTTTGAGCCAGAGAACGAATAATTCAAGCAGGTACAGACCATGTTTGTAGTCCTTGTACACCATGTTGCATTTTGTGTTTTTTGGTGCTTGCATCATTTAGTGTTTATAATCTGAACTACTTTGGATCATTAGATGGTTTTCAAAGTGCATGTAGCTTCACATTTCTCAAGTTATGCTGATTTACGGAGTGCAAGTGCCTTCGTATTTTTTAAGTTAAATGTTTGCCTCGGTAACTTGAATTGTGGATCAGCCATCGCACACAAATCATACACGAATGCCAAGATGAATTAAATGAAATGCGTGGACTTACGCTAGCTCGTTGTACTGTGCTCATTGCAGCTCGCTTGCGCTTGGGATGTTCCATGTACAAGTCCATGTTACCACTTGCTTGGATGTGTAGGCCTTGTGCTCCTTGCATCCCCCTCCGCATTTTTGACACGGCGAATGGTTGATCAAATAAGAGGAATCGACCTTGATGTTGTACCAGGATGATACTTATAAGGTTATACGGTGTGCAGGATGTGTACCAGATCCCGTAGCGCCGTCATGCTTCGCTAAAAATGGATTTGCTTGTTTCGATGATATCTCCGTAAGAAATAAGAGTTAAAGTCGAGTTGCATAGGCGTGTAAGCTAAGAGAGCAGTGAAAGGATATCCAAACATCGCCGGAACAAAGGCACAAGGGAGTGATGTGTGGATACCTAGTTCGGGCCGGCGTTTGGGCATGCTCGCTTAGCTAGAGTGCGGGTCACTTCAGAGCCGTTGAGGGTGATGCGTTGGTGTTGGCTGGCGCGCACGGATGCAGACTATGAGTGGCAGCGAGCGCTTCGATCTGGTGGACGAGACCGCTGGTGAAGCCCCAACGGCCTCGGGGCGGAGGTGCGACGATGTGCTCGTGAAGTAGCCCCGTGAGCTGGGAGACGGCGCGGTGAAGCGCATCTGATGCGGTGGAACTCGGTGTCTGTGAGGCACGCCGGTTGCGGCGGCCGACGTTGTCGGTGGACCACCGGTGCGATGGGACGAGGGCGAGATGAGGTAGCTCCATTGCGGTGGTGAAGCGCGACCGTCATCTTCGCTGCCGCCGCCCAAGCATGTAGGTGGGGAACGGTGGGGAAAGAGACGAGACGAGGGGCGATTCGAGGTTGGCGCCAATTAGGGATTTGAGCAATCTAGGCGCGAAGGGGACGGTGGAGAAGAGAGATTTTGCAGGGCTGGAATTGTGGCCGCCAGATATTTCAATCCAAACATGGACGCGCGAACTTATATTGTTGCCGCCCTTTGGGGGAGGGGTGGGTGGCTGGGTGCTACGCGTCCATCCGACACGCGATCACCCCGACAGATTATGCTTGGTGCCTTAAGGCACCTGCCTTTGTGTCCATGACATGTGGGCCCAACAGTGGCTGGCCCACATGTCGCTGACTCAAAGGCAGTTGCCTTTAAGGCACCAAGCAAGGCCCACCCCGACACTAATTCTTCTGGTCTGCCTGGTGCGCTTACATTTGAGAATGCAAATGAATCTTCTTTCATTTGCAAACGAATCTGTATGTATTACCATGTCCGTGTTTTCCTTGCAATAATTAGTCATTCGAACGAGATACTCCATCCGCTCACTTTTGTAAGTCGCCTGCATAACTTAAAATGAACTGTTTTGCACATTGTCCAAATGTCTTCAAGGTCTTATAAAAGTGAACAGAGGGAGTACTATAAATTAATTAATGAGGAGTTATTTGAAAAAATCAAACGGTACCCACGCTTAACGTGATTAGAGTGTGTGTCACATAATTAGTTATTTGAATTAGAGTGTGTGTCACGTAGTTAGTTATTTGAATTAGAGTGTGTCACGAAGCGATCTCCAATTCTAACGTGGATTTCGTGATTTCACTTTGTATCCATGCTACTTTTTAATACAAATTCATATGTATATGATGAACACCATGGTAGTGAGAAAACTTTTGGATGGATTCAAACATATGAGACCTACAAAATAGCACAACAAACTGAGTCAATGTCAACTTTTCGAGACTTAGTATGGCACGAATTCGAAATAATTACCCGTATGCCTGGTCCTCGGTTCAAATCTTACAATGTACACCGAATTGAAACATCAATATTAAGTCTCGTACTATGTACATTCAAATGTTGTTTTTAGCCCTCCCACCCCCGCACAAACGCTACATACTTCCTGTATCGGTCAATCTTCCTCTCCTAACCACCTTATGAAGCTATCGATTTCCAACACACGTTCATTCTTTCTCTCCATGTTTCGATTTCTAAGTATCTCAACTACACAACCCCCTTTTCCACTCTGTTACCAAATGTATTTACCTCACACACCCGCCATTGCACCCCATGACGAGCTCTCTCTTTCTCTCCCCCCTCTCCCTCTCACCCTCTCGCGCTAAATACATGCATTGCCTATCTAGCCCCCCAACCTCTCGTGCGCACGCACACACGTTGTATATCTAGGTCACTCCCTCGAGACTGTCTCACTCTTTCTTTTGCACGGCGGGCCACACTCGTTCAATCTCGCTCTCTTTATCTGAGTCTCGTTTAACCTTGTTTTCTTTCACACACAAATGATATATCTCCCTGTTCGGGCCTCGATTGACACACTCTATACTCTCTCACGTTGATTGTATATCTAGGTTAGTCCATCCAAGCCGCCGCCACTCTTTCGACCTCATGGTGGGCCACGCTCACTCAATCTCTCTCTCTCTCTCTCTCTCTCTCTCTCTCCATATGTCTCGATTGACCTCGCTCTTTCTCGGACAAAAACGATATATCACCATGTTTGAGCCCAATTCGACCTATTCACATTGTATACTCTCTCACGCACATCGTCTATCTAGGTCACTCTCTCCAACCCGTCTCACTCTTTCGATCGCACGGCGACCCTATGTGATCTGTTGACCTTGCTTCCTCCCACGCACAAAATATATCTACACGCCTGTGGATCGGATCATCTCTCAAGCTCTATCTTACAGCCCTCACCCTTGCCAAAAAGCTCAATCGGACAATATCTCTCCAGAGCATATATATTTGTTCAATGAATGTCGGACCACACTCACTTTGTCTCTCTATCTATATGTCCCTCAATTGACCTCGCTTTCTCACACCGTATCTTCCATGCGTTGAAGCTACTACCTCTCCATCCCTCGCAATGCCGGAGCTATTTACATTGCGAGGGGCACTCCAACCTTGGATTAATTTGTGTAGGCATTTATTCCGGTCGGTTTAGATTATATTTTCGTAGCATTCGGCCCACAACTACTCCAAACACCATTGCAACCCACGCAACTCCCCTAGTTGATTTCCCTCTGGCTCGGTCATCGCTCTCTCACACGTCCTTTCTCGCCTTCAACGTCACACCATGGTATTATTGAAAAAACTGTGTTGTTCTTTTAATTATTATAAATAAGCTACAAAACTACACACCGATAGTCCACTTGGAATGGAACAAATTTCGACCCACAAATTAAAGTGCTACAAACTACACACCGAGGGGCCCACATGTCATGAAACAAATTTGGACCCATATAAAAATTAAAAAATAAAGGACGAGGATCGAACATGCGACCGGGCCTTCAAGCCGCACGTCAATAGGCAACATACGTAGAATAGCAATGTTTGTTGTACCCCCTTTGTTCACATAATGTTTTTATATTACCACAGCCTAATTAATGGATGACATGTAATATTATTTTTAGTACTATTCGCCTTCACTTACTGGTGGGTTCCTTGTGCTCTCTCTCTCTCTCTCTCTCTCTCTCTCTCTCTCTCTCTCCTCCCCTTATGTGTTTAGACACACGGGCAAACATGAAGAACTCGCGGGCGATGTTGCCGTTGATCATATCTGGACGCGTTCACATGTCACGGCACCAGTTTCACGTACTAGCAGCACTAGTCAGTGTGTACGTGCAATGCACGTTAATTTGGAAGTATATTAAGTGCATGCGGATATTAACTACTAGGATATTATTTGCATGTTGTCATGTGATTAGCACTATTTTTGGCATGAAATTAACTGCACGCTAAACGTGTTGAGCGCTCGACATTGAAATAGTCTAGATCGTTGGATCACAAGGAATACATGTGGCTTGATGAAGTTTTATATTTAATTTGATACGGCTCTAGCAGAACATTCAATCGATCAAACCATACATCTCGTTAAGTCTAACTCCGACTTTAAATTATACGACGATCGATATAAAATAAACGGAAATGATAAACATTCGGATTTTAAGCATGGCAATCCGAACGTTTTTCATGGCAAATTTAGATTACGCGGCGGTGGTGGGGGCGTCTCGCGGTGGGAAGCGGCTCCTCTGCCGTGCTCTTTGTGTCGTCGGGCCACTGACCGACGGCGACGGCGTCGTCTTGCGCCGTTGTTGGCGTATTCTCGACGCTGGCCTATCTTCAAGGAAGGCAAAATGTTCGACTTCGAGCAAGTCAATCTGGCGGGAGGAGGCGATCGGCGCAGTGCAAGGAAGCGGTCGACGGCGCCATCCATGCCGCCGAGGGGGCACCGCACCCGCTGGGAAAGCGCTGTCAACAGCGCGGCGGAGACATTCGTGTGCACGGCACCGCACGGGCGCGACGTTAGTGCACGCGCAGGCGCTTACACCGGCAGGTGCACGGCACCGCACGAGTGTCTTGCGCAGCATCGCGCAGCGCAGCGCTGGCAGGTGCACGGGTGCGTGAAAGTCGGCGGGACCTCGTGGAACCCCGTGGATCAAGCTCGGCGACAATGTGCGGCTCCCAGCCCATCAATGCCACGGGATGGGAGCTGGCGCAGTCGGGCGACGGAGCCGGAACGGAGCGGGACAGCACGGCGCCTTCCCGCAAGGCCGTTCAAGCTCGCCCCAAAGCGCCTTATGTTCTTGAGACTCCGCTGGGTGTCTTCCTCAGAAATCGAACACCGAGGGCAGACCATCGTGATGCGGCATGGCGTACGTTTAGGTCAGGCTAGTTGGAGGTAAACGACAGGAGAATCGGAGAGGAAGAGAGAGGATTGTAGAGATACCGGGTAGTGCAGGGTTGATTTTAAACTGCGGTGCCGGCGACATTAAAAGTGGGAGCATTTGGGACGACGGTGGGCGGCGGAGCCTGGTCAAAGGGCTCGCCTCCCGGTGAGCCTGCACAGCGATCTGCTCGCACGCCTCCCTGACAGCCGGCGCAGCTGTCTGCTCGCATGCCTCCCGTCGACTCACACGCTTGCTCGGACGGCACCTGCCGATGAGAAGAGGGGACTCGTGGCGGCGTGTAAATGCCCACGGTTTCAATAGTGAAAGCGTTCACCTTAACGTGACATGTCTTTGTTCCAAAATACCTTGGCTCTTCATTTGTGCAACTTGTCATAAGCAGCTTGTCTCAAATTGAAGAAAAAACTTATGAAGTAATATTTGTGCCATATCATGTGACCATGCTTAGTTTCAAGAATTTATGCTCACTTTTGGATTTTCTGAAATTTAAGATCCAGGATTCGAAACAATATCATGACCTGCATCATGCAATAAATTTTCAAGCCGTACATCGGTCCTGTTGTATTTCTTAAGAAAGGATTTTGTCAAACATTTTTCTTAGTTAGACTTCAGACAAGTTAAATATGCAGAGTAAAAGGATAATCCCTCCGTACCAGTGCATTACCTGATATATTAACTCAAGTACTAGGCACGAACAAACGGGCTCAATTCTGTGCTCATCCTGGTGTAGTAGTAGTAGTACTAGGCAATGCAGTTTATGGGTGACCTTGACGAGCGGCGACCGAGGGAATTGAACCGTGCTCGGGACGGTAGGTAACGTTGTCTAGCTACTAAAGCATCCCTCCATTGTTCATCGGTAGTCATTATGGACCGGGGACATGAGGGGAATTTCCTAGGGCTGGAATTATGGCCGCCAGATATTTCGACTTGAAACGCTGAGGCTCGACTGGTTGGGGTTGCCTAATGTGCGTACCACGCACGCCACCGAAGGACACGTGCCCGATTTTTTTTAGGATCAACACGAGCCAAGGTCTGGCTGGTACGCCGTTGGGTCCTACCATTCGAGAATACGAAAGGAACCTTTTAAATTGCCGAACGAATCTATGTGTATTACAATACCTGTATTTTCCTTGCAAATAATAATCTCAACGTGGTAATTGATTTATGATGAGTTGTTGAATTAGAGTGAGTTTGTGATATAGTGATCTCAACGTGGATTTCACATTTCATGGTATCCCTAGTAAGTTTTCCAATGCAAATTCAAATTTAAAAGATGAACAATATGGAGGTGAGAAAACTTTGTATGTATCAAGCATATGACCACACACACACACACACATAGAGACACACACGCACGAACACAACAACAATCCAATAAGTATAGTGCATCTATTTTTCCAAACCATGCATGTATGACACGAATTCAAAAATACTCGTTCTATTCCTAAATATTAGTATTTTAGAGAGTTCAACAAGTGACTACATACTGAGCAAAATGAGTGATTCTAGACTCTAAAATATGTCTATATACATCTGTATGTGCCAGTCCATTTGAAGCCTCTAAAAAGACTAATATTTAGGAACGAAGGGAGTAAAATGTAAGACATCCATGGTCCTCGGTTCAATATTTAAAATGAACATGAAACTGAAACATGAATATTAAGTCTAGTACTACAGACATGCAAATGTTGTGTTTAGGCGGAGCTATGATTGTCGGGGTCAACCCTCGACCTTAGATAAAATTGTGGAGCTCTGTTTAGGGTTGTTTAGATTATATTTGTCCCCACCCACCCAACCACCGATTGGTTGTGCACCCCCCACCCCTCCTCCCCGGGAGAATATCATGTGCCCCATACCTTAGATGCTATATGTCGATACGAGTTGCTTGGAGCTTGTAGATCTGAGATATAGCATCTCACATGATGTGTCTTAATATTTTTGCAGGAAACCTTGATGAGTTTGAGAATTGCACACAATTTGTACAAAAACTACTTAGATGCCCTTTGATCCCATATCCAACGACCTCGAAGCTCATATCACTGTAGCATATAAGATGAAGGAGGACATCATATTCTCCTGTATGTAAGAATATCATGTGCTACCACACCCTAGATGCTTTGGTGATACAAGCTCTTCGGAGGTGTTGGATTTGTGACCCAACACCTCCTCGGTGGTTTGAATGGTTTTTTGCAGAAAAGCCCCAAAAGAGTTCAGCCACTACTTACAAGCACAAAGACTGCTCAGATGCCATTGGATCTCAGATCAAACGACCTCCAAGCTCGTACCACCGTAGCATCCAAGTTGTGATAGCACCTTATGTTTTCTCGCACGGGAGAGTATTAGGTGCTCCTGCACCGTAGATTCTATGGTGATACGAGTTCACTGAGATCTAACGGCCCACAGTAGGAGGTTTGAATGTTTTTGCAATATACGGCTGATAGAGTTTGGGAAATGCACAGAAAGTACAAGTACTACGCATGTGCCATCTGATCACCGATCATACGACCTAGATGCTCATATCACCATAGCGGTAATTAAGCTATGGGGAGCACCTAATATGAGCACCGGGAGCCGTTGATCAAGATGCAGCGGCACACACGAGGCCTGAATGTTTTATTTGCAAAAAAAACCTTTGGAGAGTATGGAAATTGCGCATAATTACAAAGACTACTCCCAAGCCATCAGATCTCACTTCCAACGGTGTAAAAATTCATGTCACCATAGTATCTAAGCTGCGGGGTGGATGTGATATTCTATGCCAGCTGTCATTTTTGTTCGTAACCTTGCAAAATACGTGTAACTCGTGTCGTTACTTGTCTAACCGCGCAAAGTGTTTGTTTAAAAAAACCATCCTACACTGAAATATCGGAACAACACACGGGGGTCCCACTTGTCATTAATCAAATTTGGACCTAAAACTAACAAATCTGAAAGACGAGATTCGAACTGGCAACCTGGACTACAAAGCGTAAGTCGATAGCCCTGAAAAACGAACGGTTGTTGGCTTTGTCCCATAACTTGATTTTATACAGACTTGCATTGAGTAGAGTAGAGGAGTGTCTCGTCAACACGTGCATGACCGTTGTCTCACTTCTTGGTGGGTCCTGTGTCTGCGATCTCAATCTCTCTTCTCTCCATCATCTAACCTTTGCACGGGCACACACGAAGAGCGGCGCTAGCTTGCCGTGGTGTTATTACAACTAAAAAAAGCTTGGAAAATAGAAGAATCGCCTAGAACAAGAGACGTTGTGGCTGGTCGAGATGGAGCTAACCACATCTATCCTCCGTGCCACATTTGCATGATGAAGTTGTGTGGCTAGTGGGGTGTTTTCGACCGACTGGCTGGGTCCCGAGGTCGAACCGTAGGTACTACGTCTGATACAATATATTTTTACACGCACATTTTTCCTCCGTGCCGACACGTGGCACACCCTACCGCGCGGTTTCGGGGTGCACCCGGGTGGTGCACGCATATATTCTTCCTGAAGTGGGACGCCCTACCGCGCGTTTTCTGGGTCCTCCTCGGTCGTAGCGCTAAATCAAGTAAATGAGTCTTCAAATCACGAAAGACCACCTTTCCCGCCGAGTTCATCAGTGAAGCACGGTGGCTAGCTAGTTGGGCTAGTTCGACCGATTAGCTAGGCCGCCGCCACATTTGTTTTTTCATCCCTTTTTTGTCTACTTGCTGGCAGGTAAATTTAAATATCCACCGCGGCGTTGCTCTGGTGTTTGGGTGCGACATGATTTTTAATTTTTTGATTGACGGGAGCAGGCGCGGCTGGAATTTTAATTTTTTGATTGACGGGAGCAGGCGCGGCAGCAATTAGTCACGATGACTCCGCCTGTAAAAACCCACTGCTCCCTGATGTGAGAAGTCGTCGACTGGCGTTTTACCGTGGTGAAAACCAAAAGATTCCCCGCTCCCTCCGCCTTCCCGTAGATTTCATTGCCTTTCAGCCATTTCACCCCCTTTGCTTCCTCTCCCCATTGCTTCTACCTGGTGCCATGGCGGCGCAGCAGATCACGGAGTCCGAGGTGAGGCTCCTGACACAGGAGCTCCATGCCAAGGATGCGGAGCTCGGGGCCAAGGACGTGGAGCTCCGTGAGCTCAAGGAGGAGAGGAGTGCCATGCTCATCCGTTATGTGCGGGAGTTCACGGAGCTTCAAAAGCGGGCAAGCGTCCACCACAAAGATGCTCGAGGCGTCGGCGGTGTTGCTGCAGAAAGCGGGAGATATGATAGGCCGTCAGGCGAGCCGGCTGGAGCGTGAGAGGGCTGATCGTGACGAGGTCCAGGATCGCCTCAGCCACTTGGTAACCAATTAGCCACGCACATGTTGCGGCTGCGCGATGCCTACCGTCGTGCCAACTCAACGATGCCGGCCGTCGGGCTAAACCCGTTCGACCACCCGGTCGACTTCAACGAGCTGCGGCTTCCTGACCTGGTCTCCTTCTTCACCTATATCTCCGAGGAGCTGAGCCGTCTCCGTGCATGGTGGGGGATGAGCTGGACAAGGAGGGGTTATGGCTGCCGCCGCCGTTGCGGGCAAATCCTTTCAGGCTCCGTCCACCGAAATCCATTCGTGCTATTGACGCCGTCTTTGACGAGCTGGCTCCGTCGACCGAGAGCGGGCTCTGCGGCGGTTGCACCCTGCATCACCAACGCTATGCGCCTCGAGAAGCGAGAGGACTTCGTGGTGTTTAGGCGCCTTCTGCATGGGCATGTCCATGTCTCGGCGCAACATGACCGTTGGATCAAACTCGAGACGGTGCAGATCACCATCGTAGCACAAAGCGGTGGGTGTGTTTGGTTGCATTCTCATATCAATATAGTTGTTTCCTCTTCGTATTTTTGTCAACCTACTAGTGTGGACTCATGCACCCTTCATGCACTCGCCAAACACCCAAAAGTGGGTCGAGAAGGAACTTTTGCTCCCATCCCGCACCCTTCATACACCCTGCCTAACACTATTCGTGCTTCATATGGTTCATGTTTCATGGAGTATCAGTAGCACCATACTCTCTGTCTTATTGTGGACCTAGTTCTGTTAACATTGATCTCACTGCTCATTCTCGGCCGACAATCGAAAAGCGGTACTATGTTACATATAGGAGTAGTTGACATGCACACAACATCATTTGTTATCGCTATATCTTACTACACTAGCAACAAGATTGTGTAGTATCGACGTATGAACCATCGCACATGCCTAGTAGTAGGAGCACCGTATGTTCAAGTGGCTGCCGTGTTTTGCACTCCTCTGTCGTAAGAGTGGAAACGCTTGTTGTAATCATTTTTTTCTTCAGAAAAACAGTGGGCATGCTCTACCGTGCGGATCCTCCTCCAGCCATGCACTAAATTACTCACTTTCGCCGACGTGTGGGACAGCCAGCACCTGGGTCCACCAGCCATGCACTAAATTACTCCGTACTAGAGTGACGATAGACTACCCCAATCGAACCGCCGCAGTAATGCCCAATGAGCCGTCAAATCACAAAACCCCCTCCTTTCCAGCAGTAAGTTGGACGGACGAAGCAACCATCATTTCACTCTTCTCTCTCAGCTTCCTCTCTTGAAGAAAACCCCCACTTGCTTCGCTTCTCCCTCATCTCGTTCCTCCTTTCACTCTTCTCTCTTAGCTTCCTCTCTTGGATGGACGCCAGAGCACCGGCCGACGTGATGTCTATGGCTCTGGCCAAAACCGTCGAGGCTCATGGTAAAAAGAAGTGCAAGCACCCCATCGAGACTACCGCAGACAAGCTCAAAGCAATTGCCCTGTCCAAGCCCCCCTCTCCGGGATCCCTCATTAAGCAAGTCCAGATAATGTCTCTTGTTGACAATCTTTTTCTCGATATTGATTGTGTTTTTTCATCTAACACGAAGTACTAGTACTGGTAGTACAACTTTCTGGGTGATCTTGCATGTGTTTTTGGTGTGCCAAATGACGGTTCTAAATTCCTCTTTTGACCAAAACATGCGAGAGGTTGACACTGATTTCTTATAGATTACTTTCAACTACTCCCTCTGTCCCAAATTTCTTGTCTTAGATTTGTCTAGATACGGATGTATCTAATACTAAAATGTGACTTGATACATCCGTATCTAGATAAATCTAAGACAAGAATTTTGGGACGGAGGGAGTACTTTATGAACATCAATGCTACCTTTTAAGAGGGTATATTTGACTCAGTAACTTGTGTTATGGATATTGCATGTAATCCCTCTGCTCTCATGCCTTTGAAGACATGTTCTAGTCTCTTTGTTCACTCATTTCTGTGTGTATATGTAGTCATATATGGAGTATAATATCGAAAATCATCTTATATTTCTGAATGGAGGTAGTAATAAAATATGGTTTCTGTTTGAATTAGAACCAGGTCCGTGGTAGAGATGAAGTTCTCAAAGTCATGGCGTGTGAACTTGAAGACCTAATGATGAGTTCTACTGCTGAACTATCCGGCTGCTGTGTCCTTGTCGCCACGTGTCTTGAACTAGTGTTTTCCTGTAGCATTGTTGTCAGGCGTGTTCTCGAGGCTGTACTTGACCACAACAATTTCCTGGTTGTGCCTTCGATTACGAAGGGAGTGGTTCTTGTAGAGCTTCCCAAGAAATCTGATGCGGCCTGTCTTCATCATCATGTTTATGAGTGGAAAGACCACTCTGTTAGGTTTTCCAAGGTTGACAAGATGGTGATGGTGCATGTAGACATCTCACACGAGGTCCATGGTCTTGTACTCCACCAACTGAATAGTGGACCGTTCAATATAATGGATTAATGCTTGTGTACCTTGAATTTTTGACAGGAGCAATGTGTAGCCCCCAAGGGCCAACTCATTTAGAATGTGATGAGTCGGGTCTTCAATAAGTTGAGCAAAAAATGACTTTGCATTAGCCCCCAAGTGCCATGGTGCATGTTGGCAGTGACATGGGACTTGCATATTTGATATAATCCCAATCTGAATAATGTAGCCCCCAAGTGCCGGGTCGTAAGCCTGCAGCGACTCGGGACTATTCCTTCCATTGTAGAATAAATCATATCCATTGATAAAAATAATAGCAGTTGCGCTAAAGCGACTTTGAAAACCTCAATCATAACATTGGTTATTGATAATCACAATAGAAATCCAGCCATGTTGGCTATTCAAGATTTGAATAATATAATCCGGTATGAAAACCTCAATCATCCAATATCATCATTAAAATCCAGCCAGTTTTGGCTATTAAAAATTTGAATACCTCATCGGTTGATAAGTAAATCCGGAGTTTAAATACCCGGCGGCTCTTGGCCGATGGCGATTTAATACGCCTTCATTGTAAGCCAGAATTTTTATAACCCGGCGGCTTATAGCCTTTGAGAAAAATCCAGAACGGATAATCATTTTGAAGCATCAACTTTGGTAATGAGCTTGAACTTAATCATTTATATGTCATATTTCTGCAAATCCTGCAAAGAGTTTAAACAACATATGCCCTGACGTCTTAACGTCAAAAGCCAGGGCGGGTAACCACCCAAATGTAGTATTATCCTGCACACAAGTAGATCACAAGATCCCTATGATCCTTTGAATGATACCGCCGGCTTATGTGACCCGGATAGTGAAGTTGATAACTCAACTCTGTAAGAGCCGGCACATATGATATTTGTGACAACTCAAATACTTGCGATTGTATGAAAGTAGATAAATTTTTTTGAGGCTTCTGATTCGAATACGATCAGTAAACCGTTCCAAAGGGGTTAAGCTAAGATTCGAATACGATCATATAGCCCCCAGTGGCGTTGGCGTTGTCGATCAAAGTGGGTATCGACAGCTATGTTCTTTTTGGTTCGAATACGACCTATGTTTGAACAGGAAGCCCCCAAATGACCTTAAAAGTTGTTTAACGATGCTGATTCGAATACGATCCACGTCGATTCCCAAAGGGGTTGAGCTATGATTCGGATACGATCAAGAAGCCTCCAAGTAGGTTCAGCAGTTTGCTAATCAAAAGGGTATCGACAGCTATGTTCTCTTTGGTTTCAATACGACCTATGTTTGAACAGGAAGCCCCCAAATGACCTTAAAGGTCTTGGCATTGCGCCGATCAAGAGGGTACTGATAGCTATGCCCGGTGAGAAGGAAGCCCCCAAGTGACCATAATAAAATAAGCCGTAGGGCAGGATACCAATGTTTTGAACCGTGCATCATGGCAGCAAGTTCCCTTTGGTAACCATTAATTTGTCTGAGATCTCGAACTTGCGAGAGATTAATTCTTTTGAACTAGAAATTCTTAAACCGGATATTGAGATCCTCAAAGCTTTGTAAGGGACAAATTTACCTTGCTCCGGATGTTGAACCGGTTTTGAGAGCTTCAAAGCTTTTGCGGGAGAAAGATGTCTCTTGAGCTGTATTTTAAACCGGAATCTTCATTTTGAACCGGAAATTTTTCTGACGGCCTTTAAATATTTGCCAATAAAGCAGTAGCCTCCAGGGCCGGGTTATCTTCCCTTCAATGACCCGGTGTTCTTGAATTCATTGAGATCGGCTAATTTTGCCGAGCCATACCATTGTAGCCCCCGAGTCTCGAGATGACTCAAAGTGTTGGCTTGAGATTCTCCATATTTGACCATAGCAGAAGGTGTATATCATTGGCGTTGATAGCGGGATGTGAATCCATAGAAGGTTGAGGTGACTGCGGCAGGTTATAAATGATCCCGTATGAGCCGTGTCAGCAACTCGACCAATGGTTCCTTCCAACTGGTTGTTTGAAGTTAACCAAACTGTAGTGGCGGCGACTTGTGCACCTGCCCATTGAACCATCTAGTGCAGACGGCGGCTGATAATATATGATAATTTGCCTCCAATTTGTTGGAAGAAAACCGGGCTTCCCAAGTAGTGACTTGCTCATACTCAATGAACAGCTCACGTAGACAGGCGCGGCCTGGTGTGTTGATGTAGACCAGGCCGTGAGAGACGGACGGTAAAGACGACCGCAACATCAGAGGCGGCTCAGACAGATGAGCCGGCCACGGCATTAGAAGCCGGTGCGGACGAGCAAGTTGTCCTCCTTGTTGTAAGCTGGCGTGGTCGCGGGAGACATCCACGTCGTTGTGAGCCGGTGCGGGAGTCCGTTGAGTAACGACGACCACCTGTGCCAAAAGATGTTGGCGTGCCTCCATCTCCGCGGTATAATATCACTTTTTGTCATAAATAATTGCCCTGCATAAACAATATTGCAGACCATGGCAAAGATAAACTTGTTCTTTAACAAAAACAATATGTGCTAATAAAACAAACTTGGATGGATATCACCTGATTTGTTTGGACGACGGATGATCCATTTACCGCAACAGAGGTGGCTCAAGCAGACCAGCGACTCAATATAGTCCCACCGAGCGTGCCCACAGTAACCCGGCGGCTCAGGCAGACCGGCGACTTAATATAACCCCGGCAGCTCAAAGCGGCAAGGGCAGCTCAACGCGGCTCCGGCGGGTTGATGTAGATTAAGCTGCACGGGCGGCATCTTGCGCACGTATCTATCCAGAAACATGGCGCGAATGTGCTAGCGCAAAAATAATATTAGCGCACACTCCTTGGTGACACCTTTGTAATAAATATGGTCCTGCGAAAAAATACCACAGACCAGTGTAATTGTTCTCAAATAAAATATATGCTGATAAAATACTTAGAAAAAATAGCACCTGATGTTTTTGTCAGGCGGACGTATTAGTACTATTCCTCTGGCTTCCTCTGTATTATAAACCATGCCATGCATTGCCTGCCCGTCCTTTCCTCCTTTGACTCGATAGGGCAGCGGCCTGTCATCAACCGCAGGGGCAGAGTCCAGCAAAGGCGAGCAGATCAGCATGAGGCGAGGGAGCGGCCGAGGCAGCTTGTTGACATGGAGGTAAGGCGGTTCAAGGCGTGGCGGGTCGCAACAGTTTGGCACAGCTACGGAAGCGATGCCAATGGAGGTAGCAACCCACAAGCAGGGGTGGTCCGAGGCCTGCTCTGGCAGGGGCCGTGGCGGCTCTTATAGTCTTACTGGAAGAAATAAGGCCAGTGGCTCAAAGACAGAATGCGGCGGGAGACCGTGACAGCGGTTTGAGGAAAAGCGGTCGTGAGCGGCTCACAGCAGAGACAACTAGCAGAGGCAATTGATGCCACGGTGGATCACTGGCGGCTCATGCCTTGAAGTGCATCTTTGTGTGACGAATAGTAGTACAAAATTAGTACCTTAATTGATCTTTGACGTGAGCACTTAACTAATCTGTGGTGGATAAATTGTTTTTTCTTCACATGGAGGAAACATATGAGGCGATTCAGGCATAGCAAGGTCCGTCGGCGCAGTCGAGCAGAGGCGAGCGGGCACAGCGGGCCAGCGTTGACGGGTTAACGGAGCTGCTGCTCAGGGTGTCTCAAGGCAGAAATGGAGTCCAGGCTCAGCGCGCTACAACAAAGGGAGGCCTGGGCGGTGGCGGCTTGAAGCTCGGGTAAGGCAGGAACAAATCCCTGGCGGCTCAAGGAAAAAAGTACGCGACGGCGACGATGACTTGGCAGCGCGGCAGTGCGGCGACTCTCCCACTGCAGCTGAAAACGGGCGGCTCAAGCAGAAACGGCAAAGCTCGGCTGAGCCGGCGGCGGGTTGAAAAGCACCGGTGCAGCGGAGGCCGCAGCCGAGCGACCGTCGGAGGCCCGTCCGGCGATAGCGGCTCAGGGACCAAAACTGAATCCGTATTGACCAAGACTTGTAAGGTGTGCCGTGACAGTTTGCCTCTGATCGATCTCTTCTTTCCTTGGTATTCACTTGTTGAACTCACGTAGTAGCTTTTCCTTCCTGATAGATTCCTTGTAAGCATGTAGTAACCAAAGTTGACAAAGGGAAAACCGATTTGGCTTATAGTGACGGTCTCGATGACTCCTGTACACGGTAGCAGCGACTCGGCGAACCAGACAAAGCAACCGTAATTTGATGAATTTGATACATACGCAGCGGCGGCAACTCGAGGGATCTTGGAAAATAATCACAACTCGGCGGATCGCAAAAATCGGCCGGCTGATGCATATCCTTCAAATTGATTCTTTCTGCAAACTTCTCGAACCCTAAAACAGATCCCTTCAAGAACTCAACACCATCGTGCACAGGCCCCACGGTGGGCGCCAACTGTCGTGGAATTGTCACGGCAGATGTCCTAGTGTGAGGACTTAGTCGCGAGGCCAACACATATATGTGGTAGCTTGAAGGGGTTGAGCGGAATCAAGAGACGTAACACACAAGACGAGGATTTAGACAGCTTCGGGCCCCGGGAAACATCATCCGGTAACAACCCTACATGCTGTTTGAGGCTAGGTCTCATTACGATCATGAGGGAGTCGCCGTAAGCCGTCTCTCCTCTTTGTGTCTAGCCCTAGATATTGTTTCTTGTTGCTTGTCCCTCCTTGGGGAGCCCCGCCCCTCCTTATATAAGTTAGAGGGGCGGGTTACATGTGGAGTCCTAGTAGGACTAGGACTAGTCTATCTTCTCTTACAAGTTAAATACAAGTCCGGGTCTTGCTTCCTCATAAAGGAAATATTTGTCATCCCTTTCCTCTTAAGCCGGCCCATCATAACGTGAGCCGGCCTTATGAGCTTTGGGCCTTTTTGTCCATCTGACCCGCCAGCCGGGTTACTAATGAGTCGCCAATATCGGGCAGGTTATCTGTGAATCGCCAAGCTCCAGGCGGGTCACCAGTGAGTCGCCATGCTCCAGCCGGGTCATACATCCGGCGGGTTACACTACGGGGTATATCCCCGACACCCACCGTATGCGTTCTTTCAATAGAGAAGCCTCTAGTGAAAACAATGGCCCCCGTGTCTATTTTTTATCATATTATTTCAGATCTATAAAACCAAAAACACAAAAATACCTTGCTGCAATTTATTTACCATTACTTTATTTTGCACTATTACTTATCTTTTATATCTATCTCTATCAGATCTCATCCTTGCAAGTGAGCGAAGGGATTGACAACCCCTTTTTCGCATGGGGTGCAAGTATTTGTTTGTTTGTGTAGGTGCAATCATTGTGGACTTGTGTGTTCCTCCTACTGGATTGATACCTTTGTTATTAACTGTGGGAAATACTCATCTCTGCTTTGCTACATGACCTTTTCATCTTCAAGGGAAAAACCAACGCAAGCTCAAGAAGTAGCATTACGTGGTTCTCCTACAGGATTAACAACCATGGTTCTTAACTGAGGGAAATACTTATCTCTACTATACTACATTATCCTCTTCTCTTCGAGGAATTCCCAACGCAGCTCGCAAGTAGCAGGAGACGATAGAAGCCCATGAGGTACATAAGGAGGGAAGACAAACAAGAATTAATCAAACATACCCTCCCGGTAGTAGAATTGTATCACCCCCTCCAAGTTGTAACCCTATTGCCAACCTTAGAAACAGAGAAGGTGAAGTCCTTAGAGAGCAACTTATAGGGAGAAATGGGCATCCCAAGTTATTTGGAAGTTAAAGAACCAAGAGAGTTGTTCAGAAGATCAGTGACCCACCTAGCTTCCCGGGGGGGCACCCAAAATAAGGACTACACTTTTAGAGAAATTAATTTAAGCTCGTACATTTCCTCAAACCATAACAGAAGGAATTTCAAATTAGCCACGCAATCATCCGTGTTTTGAACTAAACCAATAGTTTCATCAGCGTACTAAAAGTGGGACAAGCCAGAAGGCACTAGGTTAGAGGAGACAGGAAGACTAGCCGCTGTAGCCCGATTTAGAATACAGGTGAAAGCATCACTCACAAAGTTAAAAAGAAGGGGTGAAATAGGATCACCCTGGTGGAGGCCCTGACCATTTTTGAAAAAAAGGTTCACTGAGCCATTAAACGAAACCGCAGTGTGGCCACCACAAACCAACTGCATAATGCGGTGCACGTAAGCGCCATCAAAGCCCTTGGCCAGGAGAACATAACAAAGAAAGGGCCAGGTAACCGAGTCGTAAGCCTTCTGAAAATCCAATTTCAACACCACGACATTGCAGTTTCTGGCTTTTAAATCATGAAAAAATTCATGTAGGCTAAGAAACCCATCCAAAATGAAATGTCCCTTAATGAAAGTTGATTGTTGTTGACCAATAACCTTATGGGCAACAAGAGAAAGACACGTGACAAAACCCTTGGAAGGAAACTTAGCAATGTTGTTAATAAGGGCAATGGGTCTGTAAAGTTTAATGGAATCCGCCCCTTTCACCTTGGAAAGAAGGGAGATAACCGCATAGTTAAGTCTAGAGATGTCAACCATGCCCATACAAAAACTAGAGAATATGGCATAGACGAGATGCTTAAGAACATGCCTGAATTTTTTTGGAAAAGGAGATAGAGAACCCATCAGGGCCAGGGGCGGAGTTGGAATTGGACGAGGATACCACCAAGTCAATCTTGTCATGGGAGAGAGGGAACAAGAGCGCGTTGTTGTCCTCATCAGAAACCCAATCCTCTGCAGCCCAAAGATTAGGTGAAATGCGCATTTTCATCGGGCGCTTGACAGCCAAAAGATCATAGAAGAAAGAAAGACGTGTCATTTAATGATCTCAGGATCGGCGACAACCTCTCCCTTGATACAGAGCCTGAGGATAGAACACCTCCTACAGCGGCAATTGGCGATCATAAAAAAATACGTAGTAATAGAATCACCCTTTAAAATCCAAGAAATGCGGCCACATTGCTGCAAATACACCTCCTCCTGCTTATGCATGCCTAACAGGGCATTTTCTGTTGGAAATATGCCCTAGAGGCAATAATAAATTGGTTATTATCATATTTCCTGTTCATGATAAATGTTTATTATTCATGCTAGAATTGTATTGACCGAAAACTTAAATACATGTTTTAATACATAAACTAAACTGTGTCCCTATTAGGCCTCTACTAGACTAGCTCGTTGATCAAAGATGGTTAAGGTTTCCTAACCATGGACATGAGTTGTCATTTGATAACGGGATTACATCATTGGGAGAATGATGTGATGGAAAGACCCAGCCGTAAGCTTAGAGCATCTCCAGCCGTTGCCCCCCAAGGGGGCTTAAAAATCACCGCCTAGGGGCGAGCCGGCGCGAAAATTGGCTCTGGGGGTGATTGGGTTCCCAGCCGCCGCCCCCAGGCGCCAATATCGGCCCATTTTAGGCGCTAATGTGCCCGCTTTTCAGCCCACTTTCGGCAAAAAATTGGCCCGCTATCGGCGCAAATCGGCCCATATTCGACGTGGTTCGGCGAAAATTATTTTTTATCACATAGTTCATCACAGAGATCAATAGAAATCAAATAGTTCAACAAATAGTTCAATACAAATTATATAGTTCAACAAATAAAAACTCATATTTCATCACACGTCGAGCTAGGCGTTGCCCTTGAGCCTCCATAGGTGCTCCACCAGATCCTGCTGCAGTTGTTGATGCACCTGTGGGTCTCGGATCTCCTGACGCATATTGAGGAAGGCAGTCCAGGTTGCCGGTAGCTGATGATCAACTTGCGCAAGAGGACCCTTCCTATAATATGGTTCAGTGTCAAACACTGGCTCTTTCTGCTCGCTCTCAATGATCATGTTGTGCAAGATGACACAGCAAGTCATGATCTCCCACATTTGATATTTCGACCAGGTCTGAGCGGGGTACCGGACAACAGCAAATCGAGATTGGAGCACACCAAATGCCCGCTCGACATCCTTCCTGCAAGCCTCCTGAACCTTCGCAAAGTGGCAGTTCTTGCCTCCTGGCACAGGGTTTGAGATAGTCTTCACAAATGTAGACCATCTCAGATAGATGCCATCAGCTAGGTAGTATCCCTTGTTGTAGTGCCGCCCATTGACCTCGAAGTTCACCGGAGGAGAATGACCTTTAACAATCTTGGCAAAGACAGGGGAGCACTGCAGCACGTTGATGTCATTGTGAGTTCCTGGCATACCAAAGAAGGAGTGCCAAATCCAGAGGTCCTGTGTGGCCACTGCCTCAAGTACCACACTGCAACCACCTTTGGGGCCTTTGTACATCCTTGCCAAGCAAATGGACAGTTCTTCCATCTCCAATGCATGCAGTCGATATTTCCAAGCATCCCAGGAAATCCTCTTGTCGCATTCTATGCTAGGATCCGAGCAGTGTCTTCAGCATTGGGTGATTGCAAGTATTACGGTCCAAACACTACCACCAATGCCCCGCAGAACTTGTAGAAACACTCAATGGTCGTGGACTCGGCCATGCGCCCATAGTCGTCAAGTGAATCACCGGGAGCTCCCTATGCAAGCATCCTCATCACTGTCATGCACTTATGGATTGAGGTGAATCCAAGTTTGCCGGTGCAATCCTTCTTGCACTTGAAGTAGCTGTCAAACTCCTGGATGGAATTCACAATCCTGAGGAAAAGCTTTCGGCTCATCCGATAACGGCGCCGAAATACTATCGCCGTGCAGTGGAGCATCGACGAAATAGTCAGAGTAGAGCATGCAATAGCCTTCCAGACGATGCCGGTTCTTTGCTTTCATCCGCCCCGGCGTCAAGCCACCTCGCCGCGGCTTTTCATTGCTCACAAGCAGGCCGACCAGGGCAGCGAGGACCATGAGATGCTCCTCGTCTTGGACGGTGGCATCGGCTTCCTCCTCCAGCAGCGCCGTGAGTGCCTCCTCGTCGTCCGAGTCCATCACCGAGCAGACAAATCGCCGAACACCTGGCGGGCAAGGTAGGTGCACAACCGCCAGTATCCCACCCTGCGTGGCCGAAGCACCGGAAAACTTGGCCAGGAAGGTGGTGGAGAGGTTGCCGTGGCGAAACCTTCTCTCTTTTTCAGCGGGGAAGGCCTATCAAGCGGTGGTGGGCGGTGGTCGGCGCCGGGATCGGCAAGGTGGCGGCTGAGCGCGCGGGGGTGGGGGCAAACCTCGATGATTGTCTTGACTTTTTGCCTAACAGTGTGGCCCAGGCATGTGTTTCCCTTCTGCCGGACCCGCCGAGCGCCCCCAGTGCGCTGGGTTCTCCTGGGATCGCCGGGCCCAAAAACGGGCCAAACTGGTGGATTTCGGTGTCCTGGGGTTGCAAGTGGTTTTTTCGGCGCCGGCGCGAAAATAGTCGCCCTGGCGGGCCTGTTGGGGGCGCGGCTGGAGATGCTCTTAGCATCAGATCGTGTAGTTATTTGCTGTAGCTTTCATCATGTCAAGTATCAGTTCCTTAGACCATGAGATCATGCCACTCCTTGATACCGGAGGAATGCCTTGTTTCCTATCAAACATCACTTCATAACTGGGTGATCATAAAAGTGCTCTGCAGGTATCTCCGAAGGTGTCTATTGGGTTGCATGGATCGAGACTGGGATTTGTCACTCCGTGTGATGGAAGATATCTCTGGGCCCTCTCGGTAATACAACATCACAAGAAGCTTGCAAGCATATGACTAATGAGTTTAGTGACGGGATGTTGTATTACAGAATGAGTAAAGAGACTTGCAGGTAATAAGATTGAACTAAGTATGGAGATACCGATGATCGAGTCTCGGGCAAGTAACATATCGCTGGACAAAGGGAATTGTATACGGGATTGACTGAATCCTTGACATCATGGTTCAATCGATAAAGATCTTAGAGGAATATGTAGGAACGAATATGGGCATCCAGGTCCCGCTATTGGTTATTGACCAGAGACGTCTCTCAGTCATGTCTACATGATTCTCGAACCCGTAGGGTCCGCACGCTTAACGTTCAATGACGCTAGAGTAGTATTAAGATATGTGCATTGGTAACTGAATGTTGTTCGAAGTCCCGGATGAGATCTCAGACATCACGAGGAGCTCCAGAATGGTCCATAGGTAAAGATTCATATATAGGAAGTCCTATTTTGGTCGCCGAAAAAGTTTCGGGCATTATCAGTATTGTACCAGGAGTGTCGAAAGGGGTTCGGAGGTCCATTGGGGGGTCCACCTACCCCCGGGGCCCACATGGGCTTTAGGGGGTGTGCCTTGGCCTACATGGGCCAGGGGCATCAGCCCCAAGATGCCCATACGCCTAGAACAAGGAAAAGGGGAAGAGTCCTAAGGGGGGAAGGCACCCCCTAGGTGCCTTGGGGAGGGAGGACTCCTCCCTAGGCCGGCGCCCCCTCCCTTGGAGGAGGGGCCAAGGCTGCGCTCCAACCCTTCCCCTTGCCTCCTATAAATAGTGGGGGAGAGGGAGGGGTTGGACACACCAAATCCCAGCCCCAGCGGCATCCCTACCTCTTCCAAAACTCCGTTTCCTCCTCAGATTGGTTCCGACAGCGTTTGGCGAAGCCCTGCCGGGATTGCACCACCACCATCTCCACCACGTTGTCATGCTGGTTGGGATTATATCTGGCCATGGGCCGGGCCGGGCCTAAAAAACCCCACGGCAAAAAACTGAGGCCCAGGCCCTCCCAGGCCCTACCATCGGGCCTACTTTTCAAGCCCAAGCCCGACCCATCTGGTTAAAAGCCCTGAAAAGCCCTTGGGGCTTAGGGCCATGGGCCAGGCCTCTTCCTTAAAATGCCAATATGCCAAGCCCAAGCCCGTCCAGGCCCTGCTGGTGGGCTCAAAACTTAGGCCCAAGCCCGGCCCACGGGCAAGCCCATTGGGCCTAGGCCTTGGATTTTAGGGCCGGGCCTGGGTGGGCTGACAGGGCCAGGCCTGAGATGGCCAGGACTAGTTGGGATCCCATCTATTTCTCCTCTCCTGCTTGCTGTATCAAGAAGGAGGAAACGTCATCGAGCCGCACATGTGCTGAACGCGGAGGTGTCGTCCGTTCAATGCTAGATCAGATTGGATCGCGAAGAGTACGACTACATCAACCGTGTTATATACGCTTCTGCTTTCGGTCTGCAAGGGTATGTAGACACACTTCCCTCTTGTTGCTACGCATCTCCTAGATTTGATCTTGGGTGTTTCATAGGACTTCTTTTGATTTTGATGCTTCGTTCCCCATCATTATCTAACTCATATCTATGAGCCCAGCCCTCCTCGTCTAAACGAACTGAGCCCGCGGTCGCGTCGAGAACCTTAATGCAAGAGAGGAGCCTATCCTTTTCCTTACGCGCATCCGCCACGCGGTTCCAACTCCAACCTTTTAGAAAACAACACAAATTGGAGGAAAGAAAATGCCAATCATCAACATGCCCGAAGGAACGGTGCGGCAACCCAAACAAACCCAGAACCTTGTCAGAAACCAACTGAGGTAACCCTTTAATGAGGAGCCACAATGCATCAAACCCGAACGGACGTGGACAGAAAAGAGAGACCATGCCAGAAGAAGGGGTGGTGATTGAGGGAGTCCTGAAAATACCATTGGAAGTTGGGAGGAGCTCGAGGATGCTTTTCGGGCAAATTTTCAAGGGACTTATGTCCGTCCTCCAGATGCAGACGATTTAAGTCATATAACTCAACAACCCGGAGAGTCAGCCCGCAAATTCTGGAACAGGTTCCTCACCAAAAAGAACCAAATAGTCGATTGTCCGGACGCCGAAGCCTTAGCAGCTTTCAAACACAACGTCCGAGACGAATGGCTCGCCAGACACCTCGGCCAGGAGAAGCCGAGAACCATGGCTGCACTAACAAGCCTCATGACCCGCTTTTGCGCGGGAGAGGATAGCTGGCTAGCAAGATGCAGTACCAGCGACCCAAGTACATCCGAAGTCAGGGATGGGAATGGGAAACCACGACGCAGCAAGGACCAGCGCTGGATTAAGGGGAACGGTCCAAAGAGTGCGGCAGTCAACGCCGGATTCAAAAGCTCACGGCAGAACAATAAAAAATTGCCCCTTAAGGACAATAGCGATGAGCTATCCAACTTAAACAAAATCTTGGACAAAATATGCCAAATCCACAGTACTCCCGGAAAGCCTGCAAACCATACCCACAGAGATAGTTGGGTCTTCAAGCAGTCCGGCAGACCCAATGCCGAACACAAGGGGCTCGACACACCAAGCGAGGATGATGACGAGCACCACAAGCAGAGCCCCGGAAAACAAAAGAATTTCCCACAAAAAGTCAAAACAGTGAACTCACTTCAAGTGACAACAGGGAAAAAGCAGGCGGCGCCCATAGAAACACGTGCATACGGTTTATCCCAGCGAGTCCCAACGATGGTTGTCAAAACCAATCACCTTCGATCATCGGGACTATTCGAAGTATCCGGGCGCGCAGGATGGACTGCCTTGATATTAGATCCTATAATCGACGGACTCCAGTTTACACAAGTCCTAATGGACGGAGGTAGCAATCTAAACCTGCTATATCAGGACACAATTCGCAAAATGGGGATGGACCCAACCAAAATTTGCCATAGCAACACCTCCTTCAAAGGGTAATGCCAGGCCCATATGCCGATTATGCGGGCTCCCTCTGCTAGAAGTTGTGTTCGGCTCATTCAAAACTTCCGCGCGAAAAGTTAACCTTCCACATCGCCCCATTCAAAGTAGCTATCAAGCACTCTTTGGGCGTGAAGCTTCGCCGCTTTAACGCAATACCGCATTATGCATCTCTTACACTTAAAATGCCCGGTCCACGCGGCATCATCTCATTAAAAGGGTGTATTAAGTGTTACTCGAGCATGGAAGAATGCGAGACTGCTTTGACAGCCCCACACCAATCCGGCTCCGCTAATCAAAGCACCTGAATAGGTCATTCAAACCCCGGACATGGCTAGACAAGTCCGGCGCCTACTAGCGGCATACCCCCATACAAGGGGCTGTACACACGTACAACAAGAGACAATAAAGCTCAATTCACCTTCCGAACCGTACTCTGTTTATTTAATATAAAGTACATTTCTCGCACGATATTTTTCTTTTCAACTAAGTTCTTCTCTTTTCTGAGATGAACACCGTATACACCCGTCCGAGATACGGCTGCAACGGAGACACAGCGCAGACGTGCAGCAGGGACCCGTCGCAAGGATTCTTTTTAGATTAAGACCCTGCGTAAACCTTTTTTTACTGTCTCTTGTTGATACACATCCCCCGGTTTCTTATTATGACCGAGGAGGAGGCTGGTGTTTTGGCATCGGCCGCACCGAATTTTTATGCGTGCACTGACACGGGGCTTAGGGCATTATTCTGCCCGTTTTCATAAAGACCGAATACCTTAGGGAGTGTTCGGCGTCTCGAGTTAGGCCTTATATGCATCAGCTCCGAATCATGTCTTTGGTCAAATGTTGGGTTTGCCCGGCTCCCATGTTTTGGTACCTTACGTTCCGTTATATTGGCTAAGGTAGCGCTGGGAGAACCACTGCGATTGTGCCCCGATTGAGCTGGGTTGAGCACCTCAGTGGAGAAAGCTAAAACTGACTGTCATGATATAGCGTGAGACTGGTCAACCACTCGATGACCCAGTAGAATGTTTAGAATTCCCCCGCATTGACGAAGGGCCGTTTCCCGGTCAGGCACATACGCGCCCCAAATTCGGGAGAGCGCGGTGCCCCTAGGGGCTATATAGTAACCCCACCATCGAGCTCCTATGGCTAAGTGAAAGTGATAAAGCATTATAGTCCGGTTGCCTAGTTTGCTACGCTATCACCTCCTTCACAGGACCAAGACGTTGGATTAAGTGTGAAAATGTGCCTTTTTTGCAAACACCCCCGCACTATGTGCGTGGTGGCTGAAGCCGAAGACTGCCATCTTTCAGGTTATATACACATATACATCAACGGCCGCTCAGGAGGCGTTTTAATACTTGAACGCACAAGTATAAAAAGCTCTTATATTATATTGAAACATTGTTTTCACAAATCATACATGTCATTTAAACATAATATCCTTGAGCACTGCGTCTCTATTAAGCGAAGCGCCTGCAGACTTCCTCAAAATAGTGCTCGGCAGGTACTCGCTTCTGTCCGAATCTTGGGATGCAACGTCGGTGGCCTTCATCT
The DNA here is from genome assembly GCA_021605205.1 of Aegilops longissima. Classification (NCBI taxonomy): domain Eukaryota; kingdom Viridiplantae; phylum Streptophyta; class Magnoliopsida; order Poales; family Poaceae; genus Aegilops; species Aegilops longissima. The sequence goes on from CM038679.1 coordinate 151,693,662, forward strand.
CCGCCCAATATGTCTTGACACGGGCAAGAGCCATCCGCGCTCCCTCAATACACGCCGACCGCTTCATTGCGTCGTCTGCGATACCGCACCAAGGAACTGCTGCACTAAGCCAAAATAACTCTTCGGCTGAGGTCCGCCTGGCCACAAATGAGTCATGACATGCTTCATGGCAAGTCCGGATAACCGATTCAGCTCGGCCCATTCGGCCAACTGATCGGTCAACGGAAGAGGACGCTCCGGACTATGGAATTGCGACCAATATAGCTCTTCCCTTCGCGCCCTTACGGCCTCGGAAGTGCTCAATCGCGTCCATGCGCTTCGCCGCTAAGTCGAGATAAGCATCCTCCGAACTCCACAACTTGTCCAACCGAGCATACTTCGGATCCGTATATTTCCTCCGTAGCGTAAACGGTTTTCCAGCCGCAATAGCCCGGCCCGACTCAGCTCCTCCTTGGCAGCTCTCATAGCGAACAGGCATCCTTGGATTCGGCGGTGGCCTTTTTCAGGTCCTCTTGCTCCGCTTTGACGTTCTTTTCAAGAACCCGCAGCGGTCGGTAGCATTCTTCAACTTTATGGCCATATAAACCATTTCCTCTTTGCTTGGCGATGAGCAGCCCGTTCGCTTTTAGCTCTTGACCGCCCTTAAAGCGCCGCATTACTATTTCTCGCTTGCTCTTTAGCTCGGGCGAGTTCGCCGCAGCTCCTCCACAGCAGCGGCACCACCTGCATTAAGCATACAAGTAGTAAGGCACAGGCGTCAAGCTCCCTTACCAGGCGTCCGCAAAGAAGTCGCATACCTTGTGACTCGTCAAACCGCTTATTGACAAGCGCGATGTCCGCATCTGCCTCGTCAAGTTGCCGCTTTAGTTCGGCAAATTCATCAGTCCGGCTGGCCACCGGACGCCCCGCCACCTATTTAGGAGCGGCGATATGTTATAACTGAGATTATGATCCTCGGCACGCTGTCAATTTTGACAACATACCGAGTCTCAGGGGCTACTATCTATACAGGGCGCATTCTATATGCATAAGCGTCGAAGGTACATCCTTTTGCATACCTCGAACCCGTCGGCAAGCTTCGGCGGCTTCATGCAATCTGCTCTCGCGGATGCAATTCTTTCAATCACCGTACCCATTAGCGCACGGTGATCTTACGAGATAGCCGCCGCCCGAGCAGATCCTTCACTCCTCCGACCGCCGCCCGATTGGCGCGGACCTTCCGGCCCCGCCGGACTCGGGGAAACTCTCCGTGACGACACTTCAGGGTCGCCCGCCTCGCACGAAGGTGCGATAGGTAGAGGCGTTTCGCTCTCTATCATCTCCGGAAGAAGATCCCCCGAAGACGAGCTCTGCTGAGAAGGGCTGAGATCCGAACTACAAGGTACAATTCCGGTTATCTTCAGAAATAAATACAGGGACGTTCTTTATTCACAGGACCCCTTCTTTTTACTTACGGCTCGCTGGAGGGATGATCCCCTTGGGGAAATAGTGCGGCTGGGGTACTTCCCAGCGCCGGACTCTCTGACGAAGATTTCTTTCCCCTCTTTGAGGCCTTGATCTCCGGATCTTTCGAAGCGGTCCTCTTCTCTCCTTGGAGGGTGAGACTTTTGATCCCTCCTTCCTCGAAAGCCTCCTTCGTGGAGGCAGTTGCTTCCCCGCTCCCCCCTTCGCCTTCTTCAAAAGGCGCGCCTTCAAAGATCTTGGTCAAGACGGGATCCGCGTGGTCTCTGGGAGGGGAGCCGGACACCTTATCAACTTTGCTTTCGCTATCCACTCCTGTTCAAGAAACAACTCCTTTAAGGGCAAGTTTATGATAAATGAACGAACAGCCTGTCCGGGTACATGACTACTTACTTGAGTATCTGGGCGATTGCAGCTTAGTCCTGCGTCCTCAGTCAGGTCCGGACACTTCTCTTGTGATCCGAAGAACAGTTTATACATCTCCACGGGGGTCGTACCCATAAAACGTTGGAGAGCTCGTGGTCCCTACGGATTAAATTCCCACAGACGGAGGGGCGGCGTTTGCAGGGCGAAGGCGCCGAATCAACATAACCTGCGCCACTGTGACCAGATTGATCTCTCTTTCTTGGAGGTCTCGAATACGGCCCTGCAACAGAGGAACATCCTTGAACGGCCCCCAGTCGAGCCCCCGGTTAACCCATGATGCCAGCCGCTATGGCGGATCTGAGCGAAAGGCGGGTGGCGCCACCCATTTGGTGCCCCTGGGAGCAGAGATATAAAACCACTCCCTTTGCCACAAACCGAGCTCCTCTTGAAAAGAGCCCTCGGGCCACGGAGCATCAGCGCATTTGCTTATGATAGCCCCTCCGCACTCTGCTTGTTGCCCCTCGATCATCTTCGGCTCCACCTTGAAGGTCTTGAGCCACAATCCAAAGTGAGGGGTAATATGGAGGAAGGCTTCACATACGACAATGAATGACGAGATATGGAGGATGGACTCCGGATTCAAGTCATGGAAATCCAGCCCATAATAATACATGAGCCCCCGCACAAAGGGATCCGTCGGGAAGCCTAAACCCCGAAGGAAGTGAGACACGAATACCACGTTCTCGCCGGGCTCGGGAGTGGGAATGACCTGCCCTGGAGCAGGCAGCCTATGTGAGATCTCGCCGGTTAGATACCTGTCGTCTTGCAGCTTTAGCACATCTTCTTCTGTGATGGAAGAAAACATCCATCGGCCGAGCTGGTCGGAGCCGGACATCGTCGAAGGTCCGAAGCGCCTAAATCTGAAGCTTTGGGTGTTAGAACTTCGAGCGAGGCGAACTCGATGGAGGGTGGAAAAAGAAGAGGGCCTTGGTCTCATTATAAAGAGGTTGAATACCAAGAGCCCTCCCGTGGTCGATTAGGACTCGCCGATAGAGGAGTGCCAGCGAACGGGCACGGTTGGGTTACCCACGTCCGTATTTGATGACAATCCCGAATAAGGGGCACGATCTACACTTTGATAAGGCGTGCCAAGGAAACCGCCTCGCTAAACGCGCTAAGGTGGAACAGTAAAAAAGATTCAATAAAGGCTTGGCCGTGGTGTGATGTCACGCCCTGAATACGTCAGCAGATCTGTGCAAAAGTTATTCTCTCTACGGTAGTATGTGGAACTTGTTTTGCGAGCGGACACTATCCTTGTGTTCAAAACCTTCTATGAAGTATTCGAGGAGGAACCTGCCTTGCAATGCCGAAGACAATATGCGCCGGACTCGTCGTCATTGAAGCATGGTTCAGGGCTCTTGAGGAGTCTGGATTAGGGGTGTCCGGATAGCGAACTATCATCTTTGGCGGACTCCTAGACTATGAAGATACAAGATTGAAGACTTCGTCCCATGTCCGGATGGGACTTTCCTTGGCGTGGAAGGCAAGCTTGGCGATCTGAGATATGTAGATCTCCTACCATTGTAACCGACTCTGTAACCCTAACCCTATCCGATGTCTATATAAACCGGAGGGTTTTAGTCCGTGGGACGAACAACAATCATACCATAGGCTAGCTTCTAGGGTTTAGCCTCTCGATCTCGTGGTAGATCTACTCTTGTACTACCCATATCATCAATATTAATCAAGCAGGAGTAGGGTATTACCTCCATCGAGAGGGCCCGAACCTGGGTAAAAACATCGTGTCCCTTGTCTCCTGCTACCATCCGCCTAGACGCACAGTTCGGGACCCCCTACCTGAGATCCGCCGGTTTTGACACCGACAGTGATCACTACCAATGGAGGACTCTACAACAAGAGAGGAGCGAGGAAAAATGACATCCCAATCAGAAGAAGTAGACACCCTATCCAACATCGAGCGAACATGGTCCAATTGATGATTGGACCATGTAAACCATGGCCCCGACCGATGAAGCTCGCGGAGAGCAAAGTTGATGATGACGTCACTGAAACCCTCAGCACTAGACCACGCACAGTTATCATTGTTTTTGTCCCACGGGAACCTAATAAGGTTAAAATCACCAACTAACAAGAAAGGGACGGAAATAGATTCCAACTTAGCAGCTGCTACTTCTTGAGCTTGCCTTGGTTTTTCAATTGTAGAGGAAATGGTGATGCAACAAAGTAGAGAGAATTATTTCCGCCAGTTTGATAACCAAGGTATCAATCCAGTAGGAGACAACGCACAAATCACCTAATACCTACACAAACAATCAAACAACTTGCACCCAACGCGATAAAGGGGTGGTCAATCCCTTCACGGTTACTTGCAAAAGTGAGATCTGATAGAGATAGATGAAACTAAACTAAAGGTAAAGTAAATATTTTTGGTATTTTTGGTTTATAGATCGGAAAGTAAAACATTGCAAAATACTAGATCGGAAACTTATATGATGGAAAATAGACCCCGGGGCCATAGGTTTTACTAGAGGCTTCTCTCAAGATAGCAAATAATACGGTGGGTGAATAAATTACTGTCAAGCAATTGATAAAAAAAGCGCAAAGTTATGATGATATCTAAGGAAATGATTATGAAATATAGGCATCACGTCCATGTCAAGTAGACCGAACTGATTCTGCATTTTCTACTATTACTCCACACATCGACCGACTCCTTCCTGCATCTAGAGTATTAAGTTCATGATGAAGAGAGTAACACATTAAGTAAGATGACATGATGTAGAGGAATAAACTCAAGCAATATGATATAAACCCCATCTTTTTATCCTCGATGGCAACAATACAATACGTGCCTCGCTGCCCCTACTGTCACTGGGAAAGGACACCTCAAGATTGAACCCAAAGCTAAGCACTTCTCCCATTGCAATCCCCCTCCGGCAGGATGTTGAAAAAGGCCCCTAGATGGGATCTCACGGGTACAGAAGGTTGCGATGGTGGAAAAGTGTTTTCGTGGATACTTCTGGTTGTTTGGGAATATATGTAAATATATAGGCGAAGGAATTAGGTCAGGGGAGTGACGGGGGGCCCACAAGGGTGGGGGCGCGCCCTCCCCCTTGTGGCTGCCTCATGGCTCTTCCGACTTGATCTCCAAGTCCCTGGGGTGTCTTCTGGTCCAAGAAAAATCATTAAGAAGGTTTTATTCCATTTGGACTCTGTTTGGTATTCCTTTTCTGCGAAACTCTAAAACAAGTAAAAAAACAGAAACTGGCACTGGGCTCTAGGTTAATATGTTAGTCCCAAAAATAATATAAAATAGCATAATAATGCATATAAAACATCCAAAATATATAATATAATAGCATGGAACAATCAAAAATTATAGATACGTTCGAGACGTATCAAGCACCCCCAAGCTTAATTCCTGCTCGTCCTCGAGTAGGTAAATGATAAAAACATAATTTTTGATGTGGAATGCTACCTAACATATTTGTCCATGTAATTTTTCTTTATTGTGGCATGAATGTTCAGATCCATAAGATTCAAAACAAAAGTTTAATATTGGTATAGAAACAATAATACGTCAAGCATACTAACAAGGCAATTATGTCTTCTCAAAATAACATGGCCAAAGAAAGCTTATCCCTACAAAATCATATAGTCTTGCTATGCTCCATCTTCATCACATAAAATATTCACATCATGCACAACCCCGATGACAAGCCAAGCAATTGTTTCAAACGTTGATGTTCTCTAACTTTTTCAACTTTCACGCAATACATGAGCGTGAGCCATGGACATAGCACTATAGGTGGAATAGAATATGGTGGTTGTGGAGAAGACAAAAATAAGGAGATATTCTCACATCAACTAGGCGTATCAACGGGCTATGGATATGCCCATCAATAGATATTAATGTGAGTGAGTAGGGATTGCCATGCAACGGATGCACTTGAGCTATAAGTTTATGAAAGCTCAAAAAGAAACTAAGTGGGTGTGCATCCAACTCACTTGCTCATAAGACCTAGGGCAATTTGAGGAAGCTCATCATTGGAATATACAAGCCAAGTTCTATAATGAAATATTCCCACTAGTATATGAAAGTGACAACATAGGAGACTCTCTATCATGAAGATCATGGTTCTACTTTGAAGCACAAGTGTGGTAAAAGGATAGTAACATTGCCCTTTCTCTCTTTTCTCTCATTTTTTTATTGGGCCTTCTCTCTTTTTTTGGCCTCTTTTTTGTCTGAAGTCTCATCCCGACTTGTGGGGGAATCATAGTCTTCATCATCCTTTCCTCACATGGGACAATGCTCTAATAATGAAGACCATCACACTTTTATTTACTTACAACTCAAGAATTACAACTCGATACTTAGAACAAAATATGACTCTATATGAATGCCTACGGCGGTGTACCGTGATGTGCAATGAATCAAGAGTGACATGTATGAAAGAATTATGAATGGTGGCTTTGCCACAAATACAATGTCAACTACATGATCATGCAAAGCAATATGACAATGATGAAGCGTGTCATGATAAACGGAACGGTGGAAAGTTGCATGGAAATATATCTCGGAATGGCTATGGAAATGCCATAATAGGTAGGTATGGTGGCTGTTTTGACGAAGGTATATGGTGGGTGTATGGTACCTGCGAAAGTTGTGCGGTACTAGAGAGGCTAGCAATGGTGGAAGGGTGAGAGTGCGTATAATCCATGGACTCAACATTAGTCATAAAGAACTCACATACTTATTGCAAAAATCTATTAGTTATCAAAACGAAGTACTATGCGCATGCTCCTGGGGGTAGATTGGTAGGAAAATACCATTGCTCGTCCCCGACCGCCACTCTTAAGGAAGATAATCAATAAATAAATCATGCTCCGACTTCATCACATAACGGTTCACCATACATGCATGCTACGAGAATAAGAAACTTTAAAACAAGTATTTCTCCAATCCACAATTACTCACTAGAAATCTAGAATGACTCTAATATCACCATCTTTATATCTCAAAACAATCATAAGGAATCAAACTTCTCATAGTATTCAATGCACTTTATATGAAAGTTTTTATTATACCCCCTTGGATGTCTATCATATTAGGACTAAATTTATAACCAAAGAAAATTACCATGGTATTCCAACTTCTCCATGGTTCAAATCTCCCAATACTACCCATAGATTCATCAAAATAAGCAAACAACACATAGAAAACAGAATCTGTCAAAAACAAAACAGTATGTAGTAATCTGCAACTGTCGAATACTTCCGTAACTCCAAAAATTCTGAAAATTTTGGAAAACCTAAGAAATTTGTTAATTAATCTTATTAAAAAGAATCAGTATTTTATCACGCTTCTGTTAAAAATGAGAATTGTTTTCCTGAGCGTAAAAGTTTCTGTTTTTCAGCAAGATCAAATCAACTATCACGGTAAGCCATCCTAAAGGTCTTACTTGGCACACACACAAATTAAAACACAAAAACACATCTAATCAGAGGCTAGACGAATTATTTATTGCAAAACAGAAGCAAAAAGCAAAAAACAAAAATAAAATTTGGTTGCCTCCCAACAAGCACTATTGTTTAACGCCCTTAGCTAGGCATAAACCACGAATAGATCTAGGTATTGTCATCTTTGGTATGCAATCCATAAGTAGCTCTCATAATACATTCATATGGAAATATAATTTTCTTTCTTGGAAAGTGTTCCATGCCCTTCCTTAATGGAAATTGAAATCTAATGTTTCCTTCTTTCATATCAATAATTTCACCAATCGTTCTAAGCAAAGGTCTACCAAGAATAATAGGACATGTAGGATTGCAATCTATATCAAGAACGATGAAATCTACGGGCACATAATTCCTATTTGCAACAATAAGAACATCATTAATCCTTCCCATAGGTTTCTTAATAGCGGAATCTGCAAGATGGAAATTTAAAGAACAATCATCAAATTCACGGAAACCTAGCACATCACATAAAGTTTTTGGAATCGTGGAAACGCTAGCACAGAAATCACACAAAGCATGGCACTCATAATATTTAATCTGAATCTTAATAGTAGGTTCCCACTCATCACAAAGTTTTCTAGGGATAGAAACTTCCAATTCAAGTTTTTCTTCAAAAGATTGCATCATAGCATCAACGGTATGTTTAGTAAAAGCATTGTTTTGATTATAAGCATGAGGAGGATTCAACATGGATTGCAACAAGGAAATACAATCTATTAAAGAACAATTATCATAATTAAATTCCTCGAAATCCAAAAGAGTGGGTTCATTGCTACTTAATGTTTTGACCTCTCCAATCCCACTTTTATCAATTTTTGCATCAAGATCTAAAAACTCCGAATCATTGGGACGCCTTTTAACTGAAGTTGACTCATCTCCTGTCCCATATTTATCAAGATTTATATTGTAAAACAAAGATTCAATAGCAGTCACATCAATCACTTTAAGATCTTCATCATTATTTTCACAAAAACTAGAAGAACACGCTTTTACAAACCAATCTCGCTTAGCACGCATCTTAGCGGTTCTTTCTTTGCACTCGTCAATGGAAATTCTCATAGCTTTGAGAGACTCATTAATACCATGCTTGGGTGGAATAGATCTAAGTTTCAAAGAATCAACGTCAAGAGAAATTCTATCCACTTACCTAGCCAAATCATCAATCATGAGCAACTTTTCTTCAACCAAAGCATTAAAATTCTTTTGCGAACTCATAAATTGTTTAACACTATTCTCAAAATCAGAGGGCATCTTAATTTCCATAAGAATTGTTGTAGGAATTACCATAATTATTAGAGGAATTACTAGGAAACAACCTAGGATTAAAATTACCTCTATACGCGTTATTACCAAAATTCACATCCATAGATTCATTATTATTTTCAATCAAAGTAGACAAAGGCATAACATTAGGATCAATAGAAGCACCCTTGCTAGCAAATAATTTCATAAGTTCATCCATCTTTCCACTCAAAACATTAATCTCTTCAATCACATGCATTTTTTTACTAGTAGAAGATCTTTCGGTATGGCATTGAGAATAATTAACCATAATATTATCTAGGAGTTTATTAGCTTTTCCTAATGTAATTTCCATAAAAGTACCTCCCGCGGCCGAATTAAAAAGATTTCTCGAAGCAAAATTCAATCCGGCATAACTTTTTTGTATAATCATCCACAAATTGAAACCATGAGTAGGGCAGTTTCGTATCATCAATTTCATCCTCTCCCAAGATTGTGCAACATGTTCATGATCAAGTTTCTTAAAATTCATAATATCATTCCTAAGGGAGATGATCTTGGCGGGAGGAAAATACTTGGAAATAAAAGCATCTTTACACTTATTCCATGAATTAATACTATTTTTTAAGCAAAGATGAAAACCAAGTTTTAGCACGATCTCAAAGTGAGAACGGAAATAGCTTCAATTTAACAATATCATTATCACATCTTTTTTTTGCATATCGACAACTCAACGAAATTATTCAGATGGGATGCGACATCTTCATCTTCACTAGGAAGGCCGGAAAATTGATCTTTCATAAAAAGATTCAGCAAAGCAGCATTAATTTCATAAGATTCCACACTAGTGGCGGGAGCAATCGGAGTACTAATAAAATCATTGTTATTAGTGTTGGAAAATTCACACAATTTGGTATTCTCTTCTGACATCGTGACAAAGAAGCAATCCAATACACGAGCACACACAAAGCAAACAAAGAAGATGAACGAAAGAGGGGCGAAGAAAAGGAAAATCTTTTTGAAAATCGTTTTAGAAGTGGGGGAGAGGAAAACGAGAGGTGAATGGCGAATAATGTTATGCAAGAGATGAGAGTTCATGATGGGTACTTGGTATGTCTTGACTTGGCGTAGATCTCCCCGGCAACGACGCCAGAAAATCTTCCTGCTACTTCTTGAGCTTGTGTTGGTTTTTCCCTTGAAGAGGAAAGGGTGATGCAGCAATGTAGAGATAAGTATTTCCCTCAGTTTGAGAAATAAGGTATCAATCCAGTAGGAGACAACGCACAAATCGCCTAATAACTGCACGAACAATCAAAAAACTTGCACCCAACGCGATAAAGGGGTTGTCAATCCCTTCATGGTTACTTGCAAAAATGAGATCTGATAGAGATAGATGAAACTAAACAAAAGGTAGAGTAAATATTTTTGGTATTTTCGGTTTATAGATTGGAAAGTAAAAGATTGCAAAATAGTAGATCAGAAACTTATATGATGGAAAATAGACCCGGGGGCCATAGGTTTCACTAGAGGCTTCTCTCAAGATAGCAAATAAAACGGTGGGTGAACAAAATACTGTCGAGCAATTGATAGAAAAGCGCAAATTTATGACGATATTTAAGGCAATGATTATGAAATATAGGCATCACGTAAATGTCAAGTAGACCGAAACGATTCTGCATCTACTACTATTACTCCACACATCGACCGACTCCCACCTGCATCTAGAGTATTAAGTTCATGAAGAACAGAGTAACACATTAAGTAAGATGACATGATGTAAAGGAATAAACTCAAGCAATATGATGTAAACACCATCTTTTTATACTCAATGGCAACAATACAATACGTGCCTTGCTGCCCCTACTGTCACTAGGAAAGGACACCGCAAGATTGAACCCAAAGCTAAGCACTTCTCCCATTGCAAGAAAAACTAATCTAGTTGGCCAAACCAAACCGATAGTTCGAAGAGAATTACAAAGATACCAAATCATGCATAAAAGATTTCAGAGAAGATTCAAATAATATTCATAGATAAACTGATCATAAATCCACAATTCATCATATCTCGACAAACACACCGCAAAAGAAGATTACATCGGATAGATCTCCAAGAACATCGAGGAGAACATGGTATTGAGAATCAAAGAGAGAGAAGAAGCCATCTAGCTACTAGATATGGACCCGTAGGTCTGTGGTAAATTACTCACGCTTCATCGGAAGGGCAATAGAGTTGATGTAGAAGCCCTCCGTGATCGAATCCCCCTTCGGCAGGATGTCGGAAAACCTAGATGGGATCTCACGGGTACAGAAGGTTGCAGTGGTGGAAAAGTGTTTCCGTGGATACTTCTAGTGGTTTGGCAATATATGTGAATATAGGTTTTATTCCGTTTGGTATTCCTTTTCTGCGAAACTCTAAAACAAGGAAAAAAACAGAAATTGGCACCCGGCTCTAGGTTAATAGTTAGTCCCAAACATAATATAAAATAGCATATTAATGCATATAAAACGTCCAAAACAGATAATATAATAGGATGGAACAATAAAAAATTATAGATACATTGGAGACGTATCAGCAGCCAGTTCCAGCAAGAAAGCATGGGATAGAGCATGGTCAGCCGGGCCATGGACTCCAATAAATTCTCACTAAAAACATCATGATATAGCACCATACTAGCAAACTAAGAACCCAATTGAAAGAGATCAAATCAGAAACATCCTGCCGGGCACCTAATAAGATACCACCCAACTGGCCAACGGCTGGGAGCCACTTCCAACAAAAAGTACCATCCCCAGCCAGGAAAGCAAGCTCAGAGTGAGAAAATGAATCTTTAGTAGTCTCTTGTAGAAAAATTAAATCAATATTATTAGAGTGAATATATTCCTTAAGCAAGTTCCGGCGCCCCCAAGCCCCGAAACCCTGCATATTCCAAAAATGGCCCTCATTTGAAACTAAGATTCTTAATGCGGAGACTGCTACGACACGGGGTAGCAAGGGCCACCAACCTCATGCGCCTAGACTTCCCAGATTGGATCGACGCCAACAGCGAGGCCACAAACCTCATGTGTCTAGACTTCCCAGATTGGGTCGGCGCCAACACCGGGACCACAACCACATTCCCCCCAACCACTACTGAGGTGGAGCCATGGGAGTAGCGCGATCCTAGCCCTGGACAGAGCCGCCTGGGCAATTTCATTTGGATGGGAGGCGACCCCCGACCTACCATGCAACGGGGAGGCGGCATGGTGGGGAAAGGACCCATGGGCGACTCCGCCTCCCCATTTGTTCCATCGGGAAGCCGGATGGAAATCAGGAACTCCATGGAGATGTGTTTGGTGCTCTGCGGGGCCCTGCTCACCACACCTGGAGACCTGGAGTCATCTAAGTTTTTCTTGATCGATCAACAACTGGCTAGCTAGCTCGTTACAATGATCTCATGTACACTGATCATACAATCAATTGATCAATCCAATTTTGTGTCGTTACAGTTGATCTCATGTAGTGATCAAATTCAATCTGGGCGCAGGCAAAGTGCTCCTCCTATTTGGGCTATGGCGCTGCCGCCGTCGGCCGAAGCCGAACGTCCGCACCTTTCCGCTTCCAAGAAGCCATGCCCGGTGGACTTCGCATAGGCACCCGGGATGCAGAGGCTTTGATTTTCGTGTTGCTTTGATGATGGACCCGGGATTCGGCTGTGCCGTCAAGTGCGCCAACCTATGGGATCTCACACTCAGCTGATGCCTCGAAATCACGTATAAATTTGTCCATTAGGCTAGTTGTAATGGCGAGTATCATATTAGTATCATGCATATGATACTAGTGTATGATATCACATCCGTAGTGTACAATATTATATGTTAGTATCATTCTCCCTCCTTTCCGGTTTATAGTGCTTAAATCTGAAATCTCATCAATCAAGGTAGATGGTGAGTGGAGGAATGCATCTCGTAGTTTATAAAATTACTCAAACTTTAATCTGCATTAATTATAGTGTATGCATGGATGGTCACTAAATGAGTAGGAATGTTTATATGCATTAGTTGGTTTCTTTTAATCATTGCATGCATCAATTTAATGCACCTTGGAATGTGAACATGTGGTGGAGAGAAGTGAAAATAAGATTTATAACATGGAAAACCCTAGAAAATGAGATGAGCCCAATAAACCGGAAAGAAGGGAGAAGATGACTTCATTTATTGTGATGCACGACACATAGTAATACAACATTTAATATGGTACGGTATCATGATATGGTACTTTAAAATTGCCTAGCTGACATGCATAATACTACCTATGATACTTCCATTACAATCAGCCTTAATGGGTCTAGCTCCTCACCCCAACTACAAGAAACTCAAGTACCTACATTTATCCTACACCATGGTGAGCCAGTTCTTCTCTTTGATCTCTCCATCATGTTTTTTTCTAGACTAGTGTACATGACCATCAGCTGAAATAATCCTTCACCAAAATCTACGCTATAAAGGTGAAGAAGCCATGGCACCAAGGTATCTTCATACTCTCATTTTCCTCTATTTGCTAGCCTATTACTTAGAATCTGATTTTTTTGCAGACCTGGAAAATGTTGGCTAGGTGATACGCTAGCATGAGTGCACAACTTAGCCCACAATCTTGTGGAAGATCGATGAGTGTTGTGTTTGTGTGATATCATGTCTTGATAATATAAGTATGCATGTGCATGGTATATTTTGTACCAAGTGAGAGGAGATTGAAAAGATATGTGCTAATTGTTGAATCATAGATGGGCTTTAGGCCCATATGAACAATGATTCCTGGTTAATCTTGAGGCCCATGTAGGTATATGGCAGGTGGTGGGAAGTTTAGTACCACCTTGCTAGTTCAGGATTGTTTGATACCCCTTTATAAGGGCTGCTCTATCACTTGTCATTAGGAGCTTGGGAAAAGGAGTGGCACACGCGCGCTCCTCCTCCTCTGCCGACTGCATCGTCACGACGCGTGTGTGCGCAGGCGGGTGGATTGCAGGAATGAGCCGAGCCGAAGCTTATTTTTGCCGGTCAGGAATGAATTATTAAATCCGGGATTAATTAACGAGTCGCTAACAGATGCGCCACCGTCCGAGACTCTGTTCGCAGGTGTGCGACCCTTCTCCAGGAACGAAGACTCCCTTCCCGAGAGTGTGTCGGCTCGGTCGTGGGCCTCCGCCCGGGCCCACGACTCCCTACCAGACGGCCTATATAAGAAGGCTCTGGCCAGTGGAGTGACCAAGTTCAGTTCACTCACGCCCTCTCGCGTAACCCTAGCCATCATCTACTGTTCCTTACTCTGAGATGCCTCCGGCAATCCCATCTCAACGACCGCGTGCACGGTTGGTTGGGAGAGCAGGTGCCTCCGGAACCCTGTCGTTCGAGATCCTGCCCGGGAGAACAAAAATAAGGTTTTTGGGGAGCGTCTCAACGTGACTGCTCCCAATCCGTCCCCATCTCCGTCCGCCTCTGCTTCCACTACTTCCCTTGCATCGACGCCATGGTCGACGATGCTGCCGCTAAGAAGGCCACAGACAACACCGAGGCTGCTGCTGCCTCCGCCGCGTTGGCCTGACCAACCAGAGGGTATGATCCGTTCATCCCTTGTTTACTCATACTTGTGCTAGCCGTATATGTGCTGCTCATAGATGGTTCACTTCTATGTTCTGTACGTGCTAGTATTCTTAGGTATCACTATGAGATGCATACCATATATGCCATGCTTACTGTTTACTCGTGGATTAGTTTAATCTGAAAAGTGCTAATATTTCCAACAATCCAAAAACCCTATTTGAGGCACTTTTTGATTCAAGGCTTTGCTGCTACACTAAAACCGTAAAAGTTTACCGGGACGCATTTTAAGCGTTGGCGGACAAGGACCACCTTGTGCCTCACAATGATGAATGTGTTCTGGGTTGGTGGTGTGCCCCCCACAGACATGATTGTTCCTGAATAGGAAAAGGCATTTAGGGAGGCAACCACAATCTTTGTGGGAGCAATTCTAAGTGTGATTGGAGACAAGTTGGTTGGCACATATATTCATACGCGGGTTGCCAAAAACTCGTGGGATGCGCTCGAAGTTAAATTCGGCGCAACCAATGCTGGAAGTGAACCGTATGCTATGGAGCATGTCCATGATTATAGGATGGTTGATAACCGTTCTGTATTGGACCAGGCTCATGAGATACATTGCATCGATAAGGAGCTGGAGCTCCTGAAGTGTGATTTACCGAACAAGTTTGTCGCATGTATTATTGCAAAACTCCCTCCTGGATGGAAGAACTTTGCTACTTCTCTCAAGCATTTGAGACGTAAATTCTCTGTTGAGGATGTCATCGGTCATCTCAATGTTGAGCAGAACTTGAGAGCAAAGGACTCACACTTGAATGGGACAGAGGTTTCTTCTAGCGCCAATGTGGTGCAGGAGAACTTCCACAATTTCAAGGGAAAGAACTCTGTCCAGCAGAATACTACCTTTAAGAAGAAGGGTAAGAAGAAAGATAAAAAGAGAGATGGATGCTTTACATATGGTTCAGAGGAACATTAGGCAAACAAGTGCCCAAACAAGTATAAGAAGCCAGGACAGGACTCCAAGTCTGTCAATGTCACTCTGAGCAACAATGATGCAGCTGATGTCTACTACGCAAGTTTATTCTTGTAGACACGTGTTGGGCCCCCAAGCGCAGAGTTTTGTAGGATAGTAGCAATTTTCCCTCAAGTGGATGACCTAAGGTTTATCAATCCGTGAGAGGTGTAGGATCAATATGGTCTCTCTCAAACGACCCTACAACCAAATACAAGAAATCTCTTGTGTCCCCAACACACCCAATACAATGGAAAATTGTATAGGTGCACTAGTTCGGCGAAGAGATGGTGATAAAAATGTAATATTGATGGTAGAAATTATACTTTTATAATCTGAATAAATAAAAACAGCAAGGTAGCAAATAGTAAATGGGCACAAAAACGGTATTGCAATGCTTGAAAATGAGGCCTAGGGTCCGTACTTTTGCTAGTGCAATCTCCCAATAGCGCTAACATAGTTGGATCATATGATTAGCACTCAAAGTGCAGCAAAGAATCACTCCCGAGTTCCTATTAGCAGAGAACAAAAGATAGGAATTGTTTGTAGGGTACGAAGCCACCTCAAAGCCATTCTTTCCGATCAATCTACCTAGAGTTCGTACTAGAATAACGCAAGCTATTCTTTCCATTCGATCTAATCAAGAGTTCGTACTAAGATAACACCAAAGAAAATCCATATTCATAATACTCAATCCACATAAAGAACTACAAAGAGACCCCGAAGTTTCTACCGGAGAAAAACATGCATCAACCCCTATGCATAGATTACCCCAATATCACCCCGGGAATCTGCGAGTTGAATGCCATAACATATATCAAATGAATCAATAAGATACCCCAATTGTCACCTCAAGTATTCATATTGCAAGACATATATCATGTGTTCTCATCTCTGAATATTCAATCCGACAAGAGAAAACTTCAAAGGGTAAAGATTAAATTCATCACAACAAGAGTATAGAGGGGAGAAACATCATATGATCTGACTATATTAACAAAGCCCATGATATAGATCACGAGAGAGAGAGAGAGATTAAACACATAGCTACTGGTACAAACCCTCAACCTCGAGGGTGGACTACTCCCTCCTCATCATGGTGGCCGCCGGGATGATGAAGATGGACACCAGAGATGATTCCCCCCTCCGGCAGGGTGTCGGAACGGGGTCTAGATTGTTTTTCGTGGATACAGAGACCTTGCAGCGGCGGAACTTCTGATCTAGGGTAACCCCGATGGGTTTCGAAATATTTGGGAATTTATAGTGCAAAGAAGGGGTACGGGAGGCCACCGAGGTGGGCACAACCCACCTGGGCGCACCAGGTGGGCCTAGCGCACCCTGGTGGGTTGTGCCCCCTCGGGGTACCCCCCAGGTGCTGCTCTAGCCCATTGGTTTCCTTCTGGTCCATAAAAATCCAAAAATATTTTCGCGGTGTTTGGACTCCGTTTGATATTGAGTTTTTGCGATGTAAAAAACAAGCAAAAAACAGCAACTCGCACTAGGCACCGGGTCAATAGGTTAGTCCCAAAAAATGGTATAAAGTTTCTATAAAATGATTGTAAAACATCCAAGAATGATAATAAAACATCCTGAATACTTCATAAATTATAGATACGTTGCAGACGTATCAACATCCCCAAGCTTAATTCCTGCTCATCCTCGAGTAGGTAAATGATAAAAGAAATAATTTATGAAGTGTGAATGCTAGCAAAGTGCATAAGTTTGATCAATGACAATTTCAATCACTTTTCTTAGCATCATAACAACAATTCTTTCTTATGAAACTTCTCATGTTATAGTGGCAACCAATTCACATGTTAAGGTTCAAACAATGAACTCTCTTGAAACTCAACAACCTATGTTCTTAGTCATCAAGCAATTACAATTCAACTTATTCAACATAGTTTAAGTAAGAGCTCCACATACTCAACCATCATATAGTCTTCTATGATTGCTAACACTTACCGCATACTCATGAGCAAAACGTTTCAACTGGAAACATAGAAAGATAGGGGCTTATTGTTTTGCTCCCAACGATTCACCTCCAGGGTGATGTCAACAATAATAACTCATGCTACCCATATTCAACTGGACATATGTGCCTAGATCTTTCCTCACCGCATGATGCTTGCCAAAACAGAAAAATAAAAAGGAATAGAGAGAAAAACTTTGACTCTTTGCATAAAAGTAAATACTGAAAATTAAAAGATAGACCCTTCACAGAGGGAAGCAGAGGTTGCCATGCGCTTATTTGTTTGTATGCTCAATCCCTTAGTGCAAAAGTACGTCATGTTATATTGCCCCTTATGATAGCAACCTTTATTATGCAGTCCGTCGCTTTTATTGCTTTGCCATCATAAGTTTGTACAATGCTCCATTTTCTCTTACACTAAATGATCTAACACTTTTAGAAGCAATTTTTCTTGCCTTATTGCACCGATGACAACTTACTTGAAGAATCTTATTCAATCCTTAGGTAGGTATGGTGGACTCTTGAAAAGAAGATTTGGGTTTAAGGGTTTTTGGATGCACAAGTAGTATCTCTACTTGGTGCAGAATTTTTGGCTAGCAAAGATGGGGGCAAGCACCACATGTTGAAGGATCTATGACAATATGACTTCTATGTGAATATGAACAAACATAAACTACTACGTTGTCTTCCTTGTCCAACGTCAACAATTTTGGCATATAATATTTTGATGGGGGCTCACAATCACAAAAGATTTCCATGATAGTGTATTTATATGTGAAAGTTCTCTTCCTTATACTAATTATTTATGAATTGCTTGTATGACCAAAATTGTGATTGTCAAGCCTCAAAAGGTTTCACTTTCTAAACCCAAATGTGAAGCTACCACTAGGCATGATATGATTTCAACTTGATGATATTCAATCCATTCAACAATTTTACTCATAGGATATAAGTGAAGCACAAGAGTAAATGACAAACTACTCCAAAAATATATAAGTGAAGATCATGCGAGTAGTTAAATAAATAGATAGCTATGTGTGGACTCTCAGACCTAAGTAATTTATTGAAACAGCAAGCAAAACAAAACAAAATAGCATTTCACGGATAGCACACAACATGTGAAGAAGCAAAAACTTAGGCTCAACCGATACTAACCGATAATTGTTGAAGAAGAAAGGTGGGATGCCTACCAGGGCATCCCCAAGCTTCGATGCTTGAGACTTCTTGGAATATTATCTTGGGGTGCCTCGGGCATCCCCAAGCTTGAGCTTGTTTGTCTCCTTAATTCCTCTCATATCACGGTTTTCCTAAATCTCAAAAACTTCATCCACACAAAACTCAACAAGAACTCGTGAGATAAGTTAGTATAAATCAGTGCAAAAACCTTATCATACTTTAGTGTAGAAAATCACTAAACTTATTATTCAACATTGCATACTAAATGCCTCTGTATATTTAATACTCCTATCCTCAAATAGATTCATTAAACACGCAAGCATATGCAAACATAACAACAATCTGCGAAAACAGTACAGTCTGTAAAGAATGCAAGAGTATCAATACTTACTCAACTCCAAACATTATGAAATTCTACCACACTGTATAAAATTTATCAGAGCTTATTATGCAAAAAGTTTCAACATTTTATCACATTCTTACTTTCCTCGGGAATTTTGCAACATTGAAAAACTTTCTGTTTTCAAACAGCAACATGTATACTTGCAAGATAAGCATGGCAAAGTCTATCAATGCCACTTTTATTGAAGTAAAAGATGCAAAACATTATTCTAAATAACAGAAAGCAAATCCTAACAAATAAAATGATGCTCCAATTAAAACTCATATCACGTGATGAATGAAAACATAGCTCCAAGTGAGGTTACTGATAATGTTGGAGACGAAAGAGGGGATGCCTTCCGGGGCATCCCCCAGCTTAGTTGTTTGGATATTCCTTGAATATTACCTTGTGGTGCCTTGGGCATCCCCAAGCTTAGGGTATTGTCACTCCTTATTCTCCTCATATCAATATCTCACCCAAAACTTGAAAACTTCAATCACACAAAACTTAACGGAACTTCGTGAGATAGGTTAGTATGCTAAAGAGCAAACAATTCCACTTTTGGTACTGTCAAAGACAAGATAAATAATTGTCCTCACACAAATCCTACTGTAGCATATAATTTACATAGTTTATATTGAGTAATATAAGCCATAGAAACTATAAAGCAAGCAAACTATTCATTGAAAACAGAATCTGCCAAAAACAGAACAGTCTGTAATGATCTGGATAACTACGATACTTATTCTAATCCAAAAATTATTAAACAAATTTTAACATGTGAGAAATTTGTATATTAAACTTCTTCAAAAATAATCAACTTAAAATCACTCGTCTGTTAAAAATGGGACCCATTTTCGTGAGCGCAAAAGTTTCTGTTTTTCAGCAGGGTCAAAACAACTATCACCCAACATGATCCCAAAGGCTTTACTTGGCACTTTATTGAAACAAAAGCTATAAAACATGATAAATGCAGTAGCATAATCATGTGAACACACAAAAACAGTAGGTAAAAGTGTTGGGTTGTCTCCCAACAAGCGCTTTTCTTTAATGCCTTTTAAGCTAGGCATGATGATTTCAATGACGCTCGCATACAAGATAAGAATTGAAACATAAAGAGAGCATCATGAAGCATATGACTAGCACATTTAGGTCTAACCCACTTCCTATGCATAGGGATTTTGTGAGCAAACAAATTGTGGGAGCAAGAATCAACTAGCATAGGAAGGAAAAACAAGTGCAAGTTCAAAACAATCAACACATAGAGAGGAAACTTGATATTATTGAGTTCCTTCCTCATAATAATTTTTAGAGACATCATGAATGTATTCAACAATATAACCATCACACACAACACTCTTTTCATGATGCACAAGCATAGAAGATTTATCACTCTTTATGGCATAGATGTCATCATAGTAATCATCATAGATAGCAACTTCATTGTCATAATCAATTGAAACCTCTTCCAAAATAGTGGATGTATCACTAAATAAAGTCATGACATATCCAAATCCACTTTCACCAATATTGTAATAAGATTCAACACCCTCAAAAATAGTGGGATCACTACTACCTAGAGTTGACACTCTTCCAAACCCACTTTCATCAATGTAATCATCATAAATAGGAGGCATGCTATCATCATAATAAATTTTCTTATCGAAATTAGAAGGAATAAAGGGATCATATTCATTAAGCAAAGCATCCCCAAGCTTAGGAAAAGCACTATTTCCAGCAAATAAATCTTCAAACATTTCATACTCATCAAACATAGCATCCCCAAGCTTGTGGTTTTGCATATCATCACAATCATTCTTATCAATAGCATGAATGGCACCAATAGTATAGCAAACATTATTATCATATTCTTCTAAGCAAGTGCCAAAAAGATCTCCAAGATTATAAGAAGTATTATTATCTTCCCAATCATAATCATCACTACAAGCAATAGGCATAACAAAATCATCATCAATAGTGCTCTCGGACATTGTGCCATAAGACATAGAAGCAATATCATCATCAAGTTCATCATCTTCCACAATAATTTTTGATTCATTTTCATGGGGCACAACAATAATAGGAGCAACATTATTTGGGAGAGATGCCTTTTTACCTCTCTTCTTTCTTCTTTTCTTCTTCTTCACCACATCATGTGTGGGTTCAATTAATTTTTTCGAGCCCCTTGTTGAAGAAATTTATTGGATAGGAAGTTCCTCCTCGTTACCTGATTCATCATAATAAACACTAGGAGGGTTTTGGGAAATATTTTCCCTTTCATTAGTACTCTCTTCATATTCCATTTGTTTTCTTGTCTTTAGGTAGTTGGCAATATAAGGATTCTCAATGCAATTTACCGCACAAAACATATAAATTTCTTCTAGATCAAAACCAATAAATCTCTTGGGATTTGGAAAATCCTTTGTTATACATTTCATTTTTTCATACCCCAAAGGAAGACTAAGCTCTTTATGATGCTCAAGGGTAATCAAGTTATCACAATTTTTGGACACTATTTGATCATGAAAGAATCTGCATTGAAGATTTAAATGACCATGTTCATTGCAAAGTTCACAAGGATGGCCAAAAAAATTACATCTTTGAGCACAATCATCTAGCCTATCTTGCAACCATTTTGTTTCTAAATATTTATGCTTCTTAAAATATCTATCTTCCCTTCTTGGTGTGCAAAGGCACTCCCAATTCACTCCACAAAAAGTGACATGCTTATAAGAAACATTTTTATCATGACTTGTGCAATCATCATTAGCATTTTGGATATTCAAAGAATTCACACTAACAACATTGCAATCATGCTCATCATTCAAATATTTTGTGCCAAGCATTTTATTGACTTCTTCTTCTAACAAATGAGCACAATTTTCCGATGCATCATTTTCAAGAAAGATATTATAAAGATGATCAATAATATGATGCAACCTAGATTCCATTTTTATGTAGTTTTGTTTATAGACCAAACTAGTGATAAACAAGAAACTAAAAGATTCCATTGCAAGATCTAAAGATATACCTTCCAGCGCTCACCTCCCCGGCAACGGCGCCAGAAAAGAGCTTGATGTCTACTACGCAACTTTATTCTTGTAGACACGTGTTGGGCCTCCAAGCGCAGAGTTTTGTAGGACAGTAGCAATTTTCCCTCAAGTGGATGACCTAAGGTTTATCAATCCATGAGAGGTGTAGGATGAAGATGGTCTCTCTCAAACAACCCTGCAACCAAATACAAGAAATCTCTTGTGTCCCCAACACACCCAAGATGGTGATAAAAGTGTAATATTGATAGTAGAAATATATTTTTATTATCTGAATAAATAAAAACAACAAGGTAGCAAATAGTAAATGGGCAGGAAAATGGTATCGCAATGCTTGAAAATAAGGCCTAGGGTCCGTACTTTCGCTAGTGCAATCTCCCAACAGTGCTAACATAGTTGGATCATAAGATTATCCCTCAAAGTGCAGCAAAGAATCACTCCCGAGTTCCTATTAGCGGAGAACAAAAGATAGGAATTGTTTGTAGGGTACGAAGCCACCTCAAAGCCATTATTTCTGATCAATCTATCCTAGAGTTCGTACTAGAATAACGCAAGCTATTCTTTCCGTTCGATCTAATCAAGAGTTCGTACTAAGATAACACCAAAGCAAATTCATATTCACAATACTCAATCCACATAAAGAACTACAAAGAGACACCCAAAGTTTCTACCGGAGAAAAACATGCATCAACCCCTATGCATAGATTACCCCAATTTCACCGCGGGAATCCGCGAGTTGAATGCCATAACATATATCTAGTGAATCAATAAGATACCCCAATTTTCACCTCAAGTATTCATATTGCAAGACATATATCATGTGTTCTCATCTCTAAATATTCAATCCGACAAGACAAAACTTCAGAGGGTAAAGATTCAATTCATCACAACAAGAGTATAGAGGGGAGAAACATCATATGATCCGACTATATTAACAAAGCCCATGATATAGATCATGAGAGAGAGAGAGAGATTAAACACATAGCTACTGGTACAAACCCTCAACCTCGAGGGTGGAATACTCCCTCATCATCATGGTGGCTGCCGGGATGATGAAGATGGCCACTGGAGATGATTCCCCCTCCGGCAGGGTGCCGGAACGGGGTATAGATTGGTTTTCGTGGATACAGAGACCTTGCGCCGGCGGAACTTTTGATCTAGGGTAACCCCGATGGGTTTAGGTATATTTGGGAATTTATAGTGCAAAGAAGGGGTACGAGAGGCCACCGAGGTGGGCACAACCCACCTGGGCGCGCCAGGTGGGCCTGGCGTGCCCTGGTGGGTTGTGCCCCCCTCGGGGCACCCCCCTGGTGCTGCTCTGGCCCATTGGTTTACTTCTGGTCCATACAAAATAAAAAAATAGTTTCATGGTGTTTGGACTCCGTTTGATATTGATATTCTACGATGTAAAAAACAAGCAAAAACAACAACTGGCACTGGGCACTTGGTCAATAGGTTAGTCCCAAAAAATGATATAAAGTTGCTATAAAATGATTTTAAAACATCCAAGAATGATAATAAAACAGCATTAATACTTCATAAATTATAGATACGTTGGAGACGTATCAGCAGCATCTGGGTATGGTAATTTGTTTACCATACTTTCAGTTTGTCAGTCCATCAATTGGTGGGTTGACACTGGGGCCAACATTCATGTGTGTGCTGATGTGTCTTTATTTTCTTCCTACTAGGTCGCACGAGACTGTTCCATCCTGATGGGGAATGGCTTGCATGCTTCTGTTCATGGTGTTGGCATGGTAGATCTGAAGTTTACTTCGGGAAAGATCGTGCAACTGAAGAATGTGCAACATGTCCCCGCCATCAAGAAGAATCTCGGTAGTGGCTCCCTTCTGTCTAAAGAAGGGTTTAAGTTAGTATTTGAGTCCAACAAAGTAGTCATATCTCAGTATGGACTATTTGTTGGAAAAGGATATGATTGTGGTGGTTTGTTCCGCCTTTCCCTGGAGGATTTCTGTAATAAAGTCGTGAACCAAATTCATTCTAATGTGAATGAACCTAAGGTTTGTCTTTCACATTTTTCTCACATAAATTTTGGTTGTATGACGCGGCTAGCTAAGATGGACTTAATTCCGAGTTTCACTTTAGCCAAAGGCTCTAAGTGCCATGTGTGTGTGCAAGCTAAGCAACCTCGTAAGCCTCACAAGCCTACGAAGGAGAGACACCTAGCACCACTAGAGCTCATACATTCAGATTTCTGTGAGATGAATGGTGTGTTGACCAAAGGTGGAAAGAAATACTTCATGACTCTAATTGACGATTCCACTTGATTCTGCTATGTTTATTTGTTAAATACTAAGGATGAGGCTCTGCACTACTTTAAAATCTATAAGGCTGTAGTTGAGAACCAACTTGAGAAGAAAATAAAATGAGTCCGGTCTGATCGTGGTGGAGAGTACTTTTCTAGTGAGTTTGATTTATTCTATTTACAGCAAGGCATTATTCATGAGAGGACGCATCCCTATTCACCCCAGTCAAATGGGGTTGCCGAACGAAAAAACTGTACTCTAATAGATTTGGCGAATGCCATGTTAGATACATCGGGTTTATCCAAGGCATGGTGGGGGAAGCTATGTTGACATCATGTCATGTCCTGAATAAAGTTTCTACGAAGGATAATGAGACTACTCCCTGTGAGAACACACACACACACACACAGAGACACACACACACACGAACACAACAACAATCCAATAAGTATAGTGCATCTATTTTTCCAAACCATGCATGTATGACACGAATTCAAAAATACTCCTTCTATTCCTAAATACTAGTCTTTTAGAGAGTTCAACAAGTGACTACATACGGAGCAAAGTGAGTGAATCTAGACTCTAAGATATGTCTATATACATCCGTATGTGCCAGTCCATTTGAAGCCTATAAAAGACTAATATTTAGGAACGAAGGGAGTAAAATGTAAGACATCCATGGTCCTCAGTTCAATATTTAAAATGAACATGAAACTGAAACATGAATATTAAGTCTAGTACTACAGTACATGCAAATGTTGTGTTTAGGCGGAGCTATGATTGTTGGGGTCAACCCCGGACCTTAGATAAAATTGTGGAGCTCTGCTTAGGGTTGTTTGGATTATATTTGTCCCCACCTCCCAACCACCCATTGGTTGTGCACCCCCACCCCTCCTCCCCGGGAGAATATCATGTGCCCCCATACCTTAGATGCTATATGCCGATACGAGTTGCTTGGAGCTTGTAGATCTGAGATATAGCAGCTCTGTGACGCCCACGATTCAACCGTACACTAATCATACACGCAAACGTGTACGATCAAGATCAGGGACTCACGGGAAGATATCACAACACAACTCTAAAAATAAAATAAGTCATACAAGCATCATAATACAAGGCAGGGGCCTCGAGGGCTCGAATACAAGTGCTCGATCCTAGATGAGTCAGCAGAAGCAACAATATCTAAGTACAGACATAAGTTAAACAAGTTGCCATAAGATGGCTAGCACAAACTGGGATACAGATCAAAACAGGCGCATGCCTCCTGCCTGGGATCCTCCTAAACTACTCCTGGTCATCGTCGGTGGTCTGCACGTAGTAGTAGGCACCTCCAGTGTAGTAGGAATCATCGTCGACGGTGGCGTCTAGCTCCTGGGCTCCAGCATCTAGTTGCGACAACCAGGTATAGAAAGGGGAAAAGGGGGGAGCAAAGCAACCGTGAGTACTCATCCAAAGTACTCGCAAGCAAGGATCTACACTACATATGCATTGGTATCAATGAAATGGATAGTATCTGTGGACTGAACTACAGAATGCCAAAATAAGAGGAGGATAGCTAGTCCTATCGAAGACTACGCTTCTGGTAGCCTCCATCTTGTAGCATGTAGAAGAGAGTAGATGGTAAGTTCACCAAGTATCATCGCATAGCATAATCCTACCCCACGATCCTCCCCTCGTCGCCCTGTGTGAGAGCGATCACCGGGTTATATCTGGGACTTGGAAGGGTGTGTTTTATTAAGTATCCGGTTCTAGTTGTCATAAGGTCAAGGTACAACTCTGGGTCGTCCTTTTACCGAGGATCATAGCTATTCGAATAGATAAAATTCCCTGCAGGGGTGCACCACATTACCCAACACGCTCGATCCCTTTTGGCCAGACACACTTTCCTGGGTCATGCCCGGCCTCGGAAGATCAACACGTCGCGGCCCCACCTAGGCACAACAGAGAGGTCAGCACGCCGGTCTAAATCCTATGTGCGCAGGGGTCTGGGCCCATCGCCCATTGCACACCTTCACGTTGCGAGGGCGGCCAGAAGTAGACCTAGCCCCCTTAATACAAGTGCAGGGTTACAGTCCAATCCGGCAGGCGCCGCTCAGTCGCTGACGTCAAGAAGGCTTCGGCTGATACCACGACATCAAGTGCCCTAACTTTTCCCACGTAGTTGGTTAGTGCTTATAGGCCAGTGGCCAGACTCAGATAAAATACCAAGATCTCGTTAAGCGTGTTATTTTGAAGTAACCGCGGACGCCGATCAGGGCCAGGCCCACCTCTCAACTAGGTGGTCTCAACTTGCCCCGTTGCTCCGCCATAAAGTAACAGTTGGGGGCCTTCGGGAACCCAGGACCACCTCTACCGGGATGGAGCCACCTGTCCTTTCAGCCTCCCACATCGGAATCACTTGCGGGTACTCTATGAGCCGACCCGACTTTAGTCACCACATGTATCATATAATGTATACATGTATATACCCGTGATCACCTCCCGAGTGATCATGGCTCGGTAGTATAGCATGGCAGACGGACAAGAATGTAGGGCCACTGATGGAATACTAGCATCCTATACTAAGCATTTAGGATTGCAGGTAAGGGTAACAACTGTAGCAACAATGACAAGCTATGTAGCAGAATAGGATTATCCGAAAGCAGTAACATGCTACACTACTCTAATGCAAGCAGTAGAGAGAAGGAATAGGCGATATCTGGTGATCGAGGGGGGGCTTGCCTAGAAGCTCAGCTGAGAAGAAGGGGTCGTCAACACCGTAGTCGTACTGGGTAGCAGCGGCGTCGGTCTCGGTGTCTAACAAGAGAAGAGGGGCAAGAAACAATAAATATAATGCAAACATAAGCATGCCGATGCATGATATGAGCGGTGCTAGGTGTGCCCTAACGCGCTAGGAGGTGATACCGACGAAGGGGGGAAACATCCGGGAAAGTATCCCTATGTTTCGCATTTTTGGACAGATGAACTAGAGGGTAAAATTGCATGTTTGCTATGCTAGGGATGTGTGGCGGACGAACGGGCTACATATTCGGATTCGTCTCATCGTTCTGAGCAACTTTCATGTACAAAGTATTTTCATCCGAGCTACGGATTATTTTATATTAATTTTCAAAGTTTTAATCAATTTCTAAATTATTATTATTGAATTAATTCAAAAATAGCATTATTGCATCAGCATGACATCAGCCGTCAACAGAGGTGTTGACTGGATCAAACTGACGTGCGGGTCCGCATGTCATTGACTTAGATTAACTAAACAAGTTAATTAGTTTAATTAGTGGTTAGGTTAATCTAATCAGGATTAATTAAGTTAATTAATTCTTTAATATTATTATTATTTTTCTTTTTTTAACCGTTCTAGGGGGTTGGCCCCTACTGTCAGTGGCACAGGAGCCATAGCGGGCCAACGGTCGCTAGGCGCTGCGGGCGATAGGAGAGCGGGGGCCAGCGGGCGCGCGGTAGCAGGGCGAGGACGCGCGAGGGGCTACAACCGGGGGAGGCGCAACGGAGCGGACATGAGGCGGTTGGAGCTTGCGGCCTTGGGAGTGACCTGTGGCGGTGGCGGCGGCAGCAGCAATGGCGGCAAGAAGAACATCAGCAGATAGCAAAGACAAAGAAGAAGCGAGGGTGGGCGCGCATGGATGGGTGTGGCCGGAGGTGAGGCCAAAGGTGCGGCGTGGACGCGTCCAGGAGTGAGAGGCGCGCCCGCGGAGCGGAGCTCCGGTGCGGGTAGCGGCAGGGCGCGGCGGTTGCCAGAGATGACCGCAACGACGACGACCGGTGGCAACAGAAGGCGGGGCGGGTCGGGCTCGACGGCACGGGTGTATGTTCGAGAGACCCAAGGCCACGGACAACAATAGGGTGATGCCCCGAGCTCGATAGGATGCTCGGTTAAACCAGAACAACACTAGGTCGACAGTAAGATGTGCAACAGCGGCAGCGGAGCTACGACAGCGGAAATGCTCGGTAAAGATAGGGGAAAGAAGCGCATGCTCACGGTGCTCCTGCAGGTGTGCTCAAGTGGGCTCCGGGAGGGCTCGGTGTGGCGGATTCGGCGGTGAAGCTCTTCGGAGCAGAGGAGGAAGACGACGGCGTCATGGGTGTTGTGGTGGCTCCGATCTCCAACGAGGTGCACCAGTCGAAGCAGCGGACGGTGGCGGCCCTTGGAGACACAGTGGGGCGGCAAGGTGGGCACGATGGCCATGGCTAGGCCGGAGCCATGGCAGCGGTGGCGTTCGGCTGCGATGGGGAAAGGGGAAAAGAGAGGAGCGTCATGAGGGAGAGGGGAACTGGGGGCGCTAGGGTTAGGGTATAGGTCGGGGGCGACCTAGTAGGCGACGGGGAAGCGGCGGATGGCCGCCCGTGGCCATCCTTGGCCGTGGGCGGTGGAACGGCGGCCACCCCTCCTTGGGTGAATAGGCAAGGGGTGACCCCTTAGGTGGGCTGGGTTGTGCACTGGGCCTGTGCGCTATGCACTTAGGCCCAGTGCACAGTGAGTTTTCTTTTCCTTTTCTTTTATTTCTATTTTCCCTTTATTTCTTTTATGTTTATTTATTTCTCTTCTGTTTTGCCTTTAGTTTAGGTAGCAAATGAATTTTTGTAAACATGAAACTTGGCACATAAATATTGGGCCATATAATTGAGTTGCACACAAAGTTTCAAGTCATTTTGAAAAGGAATACTATTTGTTTACTTTTAGAAGGTTAATTTAAATGTTGTTTGTTCCTGTTTTAATTATCTTAGAGGCATTCCCAAAATGTTGTTTGATGTTTGTTAATTTGTTAGTGAATATTTACAACCTTCTGAATATTTTTAATTCACTGTTTTATGAAATTATAGTTTGACTTGTTATTTGAATTTGAATTTGATCTCAGTTTGAAACAAGTGAGGTTTAGCAAAAGTTTAATCATGATGACCTGGCATGATTAGCAAGGGTTTACTGTAGCTTAACTATCGGGGTGTCACAATTCTTCTCCACTACAAGAAATCTCGTCCCGAGATTTAAGAGGCAGAGTAAGGGGGAAGGTCTGGTTACGAAATTCTAACAGATCTTCTCGGTCTTGGCTGCTCTTCTCAAAGAAGTTCATCCCTTTCATTGATGTCTTCAATTCTCTATTTCAGGTCATCATGATGAAGTCCACATCCTTTCTTCAGGAACTCCGTCGTACTTACGAAAGAATAAATGGTGGGAATTCCGAGAGAACGGACCTCTGCAAGGTTGACTCTCTGGTCGATAACATTAGGGAAGGTGGCGGTAAGTAACTCTCGAATTGAAGCTTAAGAAATTATCAAGATCAAAGTAAGGAGGTATCATAGGAAGGTTCGAGTGGGTAGGCAATCGTTCGATGTTTGAAACAGGGCGTGAAAGGGGTTCAAAGCAACGGGAATAAGTATTGTGTCTGATAGCAGAATTGATGACCTCTCGAAAGGTGGCTCGTGAGTTACATACGAGGCCACATGCGAGGAACAACCTTCGGAACAGGGGGTGCAGGAGAGTCAGGTTTCAATCCTGTGGAACTGTGGGTTATGGGCACACCATGTCGGTTAAAAGTAGGAAGGCGATGACGTCTTACACGATCATGTAAGCAAGGCATGTCAGATGATAGCCTGTCAGTTATGTCGGCAACAACATCGATACCATGGGCGAGGGACGAAGAGAACCATTTTCCTGCTCGTTGGACGAGGCGGACCAATAGGCAAAGTTCTCGTCCATCGGTGGCTACCGGAATGTTATCAACAATAGTAACAATGTCTTACTGACAGGGTTGTACACCAAGGTGTTAACATAAGCAAGGAAATATTATGGCTAATGTCATATAGATCACAAGAAAGGTTAAACAAAACAATGGAAGGGAAATGTGATCATTATGTCAGACCGATGGAAAGGAAAAGGTGTTTATACTCAAGTATTAGCGTATATCCTTCCAAAGGACAAGCAGAGGTTGATATCCATGACTAGATATAATGTAGAAAACCCTTTAGGTAAGGGGAGAGAAATTTCATGACATTACCCATACAACGGTGTTGGATAATTGAGCAAGAAACATTTTGCATTGGGCTTCAAATGTTCTTGTTGAAAATCGGAGTGCCACAGACATGCTTCGAGATAGCATTGACATGGTCTTCAAGCAAAGGTCAGACTTTGGATACACAAAGGATCCATTAGGAATACTCATAGAATAGGTCTTACAATTTCCTCACGGAAGAATGGCTAACCTTGCTAAAAAGGAAACTATAACAATAGGTCCTCCGGCCAAGTGTGCTAGGCGTGACATCACCTTGCCGGGTCATATAAAGACCAACGTTATAACTCTTGGAAATATTTGCCAACCATCATATCTGACCGAGATTCATATCTGGTTGGTGTCAAGATACCTCAAACTCAGGATGCCAGAGAAGAAAAAGGTGCAACTCAATTTGACGAGATGACATAGTAAGTTTCTCGGGAAATGAACTATGGAAGCGAGTTCCGAAACAAGAGTTCATCATTAAACCAAGGAAAGGATGAGGAGGTAGCTGATGAACTCAGCGACAACTCATCGAGATTTCCAAAGTATGGATTTCCACATTTATGTGAACAAGGAGATAAGATTTGTCAGATCAATGATATGATGAGGTATGCTCGAGGAAAACATACCGATTAAACATTGGTTGACAGGTGCGCCGGAAATATCGGCATAGGTAGCCTGATAAATTGTTAGAATGGTGATCCAATAACCAATCGTCTAAGAATGAACTGTCGATCATTAACTTCAAAGCATTAGGGTTGCTAGAAGTACAGAATCCAAACAGCACCGTTCACTTGTTGGTACCCCGGTTAGAATCAACACGGGAACCAAGAAAGAATGGTGATGGTGAGAAGTATCACTATACAAAGAATTCTTAAGAGGTGGAGCAATCCTGACAACATCCTTGACATAATAGAAAGTAATACTTCAAGGTAGAACATAATATAAGCTAGATAGCAAGGAAATAAGATACAACACAAAACACGAGCAAGTTTGTGTTGGAGGGAAGACAATAAAGTTGTCGATGATAACACAAATCATCGAGGCAAGGATGGTATTTCTCATCATGAATTCAATTGATATCATGGAAAAGCACAGAATACTGACGACTATCATGACACATTTCTCGAGAGATTTCATGAAGATGTAATCGATCGACGATGACATCAAGTCAAACGAATGATGAAGCGAGAGGTTATTGTAACCACAGGTAGGACACAAACTCGAAATCAAGTTTGTTGTTCAAGGAGAAATGATATGACGAGGAAATTCGACGTAAGCTTAGCTCATCGACGAAAGTTGTGCTCCGGGAATAAGGACTAGGTAGCACAATTAAAATCATCATGATAATGATATAGCCAAACAGGCTAGGAATGACGCGATTGGGTACAAACTCATAAGTAAGGAAGATTACTAAGAGTTGTTGAACCGTAGTACGGACTCGATTCAGTTATCGTGGTACTCGAGTGACTAACAACTCAAAACCCAGGAAAAATTGGAATCGGTGATAATGTAGTACTTGATGAAGAACTCATAAGAAGTTATGCGGTTCCGTGATAATCTCAAGATACTAGGGGGTAATACTCGACAACAGATCAAAGTAGAGGTTGGACTGGGGTATTGCTCGGTAGAAGACAAGTGCTTAAACTTGCACAGGAAATGGTATTTAAAGGAGAACATGGTCGGAACCACGATTGCAAAGGATCAATTCACCGATACTAGATGATATTATACCATGGAAATAGTTATTATTATAAGAAGCTTCCATGATAGGATCTACATCGTGTCCATGGGCATGAACACAAAGTTCAAGGTCGACTGCCACTTCTTCAATGCATAATCTTTCATTCACTTCTTGTGTTCGATGAAGTTGTAGTGTTGAAAATTTATTTGGCAAAATACCAGAAGAGTACGACTCGTGAAAACTTTCGAGTTCACACATATTAAGGAAGGCATAGGTTCAACCCATCGGGGCATCGTGGAAACATGTACCACAAGCTTCAAGAGTAAATATCACCAGCTCGAAAGCAGAGCATAGTTCAGAAAGTAGAGGATACGATTTTGCAAAGGCATTATGTCTCCGAGAAAGAACTTCCAAAGTGATTGAATATGAGGGACGCAGTCGGATAAAATCCAACAAAGGATCCGGTGGTCCTCAAGGTATCTGATGAGAGCATCGATACTCAATCAGAGGAAGAAAGAGTGTAAGGAGATCATATTGTAGAAACAACTGACTAATTCAAAGCTCAAATGCAAAAGAATTATGATTTCCAAATCAAGGGATTAGAAGCAAACGCTCTGATTAAGGATGGATAAGTTGAGTAGGCATTAGAGGTATAATCGATGACAATTTGATTGGTCGAGATCCAACTCATGTTTAAAATGATGTCTGAGCTAGAAGGATGAATCCTAGGATCTGATTGAGGATTGCGAGCATTCGCAACATATTGAATCAACGGACTCAAAATGATAATGACAAGGGATTCCAATAATATTACGGGACCTGTGGGATTAACCATGATGCAAGCAAGCAAGAATTTCAAGAGCTCCTCTCATCGGGAGAGGGCAATCTCCATCAACATCTTCACCAGCACCATCTCATCTACAAACCCTAGTTCATCTCTTGTATTCAATTCTAGTCTCCAAATCCGGGATTGGTGCTAGTAGGTTGCTAGTAGTGTTGATTACTCCTTGTAGTTGATGCTAGTTGGTTTACTTGGTGGAAGATCATATGTTCAGATCCTTTATGCATATTATTACCCCTCTGATTATGAACATGAATATGCTTTGTGAGTAGTTACGTTTGTTCCTGAGGCCAAGGGAGAAGTCTTACTATTAGTAGTCATGTGAATTTGGTATTCGTTCGATATTTTGATGAGATGTATGTTGTCTAGCCTCTAGTGGTGTTATGTGAACGTCGACTACATAACACTTCACCATTATTTGGGCCTAGAGGAAGGCATTGGGAAGTAATAAGTAGATGATGGGTTGCTAGAGTGACAAAAGCTTAAGCCCTAGTTTATGCGTTGCTTCGTAAGGGGCTGATTTGGATCCACTTGTTTCATGCTATGGTTAGGTTTACCTTAATACTTTTGTTGTAGTTGCGGATGCTTGCAATAGAGGTTAATCATAAGTGGGATGCTTGTTCAAGTAAGAACAGCACCCAAGCACCGGTCCACCCACATATCAAATTATCAAAGCATTGAACGCGAATCATATGAGCGTGATGAAAACTAGCTTGACGATATTCCCATGTGTCCTCGGGCGCTTTTCCTATTATAAGAGTTTGTCCAGGCTTGTCCTTTGCTACAAAAAGGATTGGGCCACCTTGCTGCACTTTATTTACACTTGTTACTTGTTGCTCGTTACAATTTATCTTATCACAAAACTATCTGTTACCACTTATTTCAGTACTTGCAGAGAATACCTTGCTGAAAACTGCTTATCATTTCCTTCTGCTCCTCGTTGGGTTCGACACTCTTACTTATCGAAAGGACAACGATAGATCCCCTATACTTGTGGGTCATCACTCTCAACCTGCCCTGTTACTCCGCCACAAAGTAACAGTCGGGGGCCTTCGGGAACCCAGGCCCACCTCTACCGGAATAGAGCCACCTGTCCTTTCAGCCCCCCACATCAGAATCACTTGCGGGTACTCTACGAGCCGACCCGACTTTAGTCACCACATGTATCATATAATGTATACAAGTATATACCCGTGATCACCTCCCGAGTGATCACGGCCCGGTAGTATAGCATGGCAGATGGACAAGAATGTAGGGCCATTGATGGAATACTAGCATCCTATACTAAGCATTTAGGATTGCAAGTAAGGGTAACAACTGTAGCAACAATGACAGGCTATGCAGCAGAATAGGATTAACCGAAAGCAGTAACATGCTACACTACTCTAATGCAAGCAGTAGAGAGAAGGAATAGGTGATATCTGGTGATCAAGGGGGGGGGGGCTTTCCTGGAGGCTCGGCCGAGAAGGAGGGGTCGTCAACACCGTAGTCGTACTAGGTAGCAGCGGCGTCGGTCTTGGTGTCTAATGAGGGAAGAGGGGGAAGAAACAATAAATATAATGCGAACATAAGCATGACGATGCATGACATGACAATGAGCGGTGCTAGGTGTGCCCTAACGCGCTAGGAGGTGATACCGGCAAAGGGGGGAAACATCCGGGAAAGTATCCCCGGTGTTTCGCATTTTCGGACAGATGAACCGAAGGGGAAAGTTGTGATGGCGACATGTACCTAGGGTAGGGTCATAGGCCTGACCTAGACACCCTCCCCAAGGACATTACCCTAAAGTCAGAAGCATTCAAGGGATAACATCATCCACTCCACCAGAAGCATTCCACTCGGAAGATTTAATTTCACTCAACCATAGCAATAGTCACTCGACGACCAGAAGATCTAAAGTCACTCTGTACATCAATGGTCGGGCGTTTACTCCGTATACTTAATGGTCATTCATGTATCTTTGTTGCTGGCGTTACCAGTAACACCCTATCTTTATGTACCTTAAACCCTGTGTAACTGAGGGCCGGAGGGTTCTGGCGAACTCTATATAAGCCACCCCCCTCCTCAGGGACAAGGTTTCGCACCCCTGTGACTACACACTCATAATCCAATCGACCAAGCTCCCGAGCACCGAGACGTAGGGCTGTTACTTCCACTTTGAAGGGCCTGAACTCGTAAATCCTGTGTGTACAACTTCACTGTAGCTAGGATCTTGCCTCCTCATATCTACCCCCATTCTACTGTTAGACTTAGAACCACGACAGTTGGCGCCCACCGTGGGGTAGGTGTCTTAGCGACTTTTCGGTGAGGTTGCAGTTTTTTCCGATTCCCATCATTATGGTTTCCGGCGGTGGATTGGCTGAGGGCCGCGAGATCCGTCTCGGCGCGCTCGTTTTCGTCGCCGACGACTCTGCCTAGCTCCAGGAGGCCCCCCTCGACGTCGAGACGCTCCCCGTCCGCGGGGCGACGCACTTTCGCGCTTGCGTTCACGGCGTCCTTCTTCGGCAGTCGTCGACCCAGTATCGGTCGGCTCCCGTGGTGTCCTCGCTCCCCGTTGTTCGCTGACGCAAGTGATCCGGTCAGTCGCGACTTCAGCAGTGGGTGAAACACGCGGTGGCACGTCAGTCGGCCACCCCACAAGTCGCGGCAATCGAGCCCGACGAATCTCTCTACGGCATGTTGGACCTGTCGACTGGCTCCGTCGAGACCCTTTCCAAATGCGACAACGGCGACCCTGCGACGGAGGTCTTGGTGGTCAATGCTACATATGACACTTCTATGACGATAATTGTGACAAAAAAAGACACATCCGTGACATTTTGGGCCAAACGAAAAAAAATTCTATCATACATATGACACTTCTATGACGATAATTGTGACAAAACCAGGTATCATCATAGATGTGGTGGGCTCCTACCTCTCTGACAAAAAATCATGATAGAAAATGGGCTTTTCGTCCTGGGCGGGCCGGAGGCGCAGCTGCATGACATTTTTGGGGCGTCCATGACGGAAAAAACCGTGGAAGAAGCGAGGGGGGGAAATTTTGGGGAGTTCGGTTACGGTGAGAGGTCGGGGCGGCGATGCACGCTTCTCTCAGTACATCGCATACGCAGCGTGTGTGCGGCGTCGCTCTAATCGAACCCGGCGGCGTTGGGCTCTAACTAAACCCGGCG
Source organism: Aegilops longissima (assembly GCA_021605205.1). Classification (NCBI taxonomy): domain Eukaryota; kingdom Viridiplantae; phylum Streptophyta; class Magnoliopsida; order Poales; family Poaceae; genus Aegilops; species Aegilops longissima. The sequence goes on from CM038679.1 coordinate 151,729,411, forward strand.
ATTGCACTACAAAGGCTACGCGTTCTCGAACCCGGCGATCGATCGATGGTCATTAACTGAAATTGATGGGCGATTCGCCGCTCTCGCTGCTAATCTGAAGCCGATCGATTGGATGAGCAATGGCGTTGCGGGGGGTTGGATGAGCAGTGGCGGTGGCGTTGCCTCTGGATGAACGGGACCCGTGGTGTGGAGGGCTGGATGAGCGATGAAGCGGTGGAGGGGTGGCCGTGGGGGTGGTTGAACAGGACCCGTGGTGTGGAGGGCTGGATGAGCAGAGAGCGGTGGAGGGGTGCCCGTGGAGGGGTAGTTGAGCGAAGCCGGTGGAGTAAGCGCGGTGGAGGCTGGATGAGCGAGAGCCCGTGGAGGCCGGAGGAGGTCGATGGTAGCCCGTGGAGGCTGGAGGAGGTCGACGGTGGAGATGAACAGTATCCCGTTTAGTCCGTTTTGCGATGCGCCACACCCTCCCGATGAACAGGACCCCGTTTCGTAAAGCTCCAACACAAGTCCGTTTAAATCCGTTTTGCGGTATGCCACACCCTCCCGATCAACAGGACCCCCGTTTGACCGTAGGAGGTCCGTTTAAATCCGTTTTGCGATGCGCCACACCCTCTCGATCAACGGGACCCCGTTTGACCGTAGGAGGTCCGTTTCCTCCGTTTTGCGGTGCGCCACACCCTCCCGATCAACAGGACCCGTTCGAGCGTGGGAGGTCCGTTTCCTCCGTTATGCGATACGCCAGCCTCGTTCCATCGCTGTTCCGTCCAAGCGGTTGGCTCCCACGCGTTCCGTTGCCTCCCGATGAACACGGCGTATTCCGTTGCCTCCCCATGAACACGGCGCACTCGTTGCCTCCCCATGAACACGGCAGCGACGCTGTTTCTCCGTTCCGACCCAGCCATGTACACGAGCCCTGGCCGTGCGTGTCGCGAGTAGGCATTCGAGACCCGCCCGTATGTACACATCGTGGCGTATTTTCTTTCTTGCACCTGGCGCTATCGTGCGTGTACATGCTACGTGCGCACCTCTACTACGACACATGTGCGCCTCTACAACGACAAGTATGTACGTACACGTTCGCGACCAGAATGAAAACACTACGTACCCTTCGACCAGGTGGGTCCCGACTGTCAGGCACTTCCTTGCGTGCGAAGATGTAGCTGGCGGGTCCCAGCAGTCAGGGGCGAATCATTTTTTTGCCCGGACGCACTTCCCTGCGTGCGAAGATGTAGCCGATGGGTCCCAGCGATCGAGGCGAATCGTTTTTTGCCGGACGCACTTCCTTGCGTGCGAAGGTGTAGCTGGTGGGTCCCAGCGATCGAGGCGAATCGTTTTTGCGGGACGCACTTCCTTGCGTGCGAAGATGAAGCTGGTGGGTCCCAGCGATCGGGAAATGTTTTTCCATGAAATACGGTGGCCCGTCCGGTGGGTCCCAGCTGTCGGTGGAGGAATCATTATTTTCCGCATAATAAGGAGGCACTTCCTTCTGCGGCCGTGGACCCAAATATCGGCCTCTCCACGTCAAATCCACATCCGATGGAAGCCATTCCTTGACCATATTGACCACGCCGCGCCGAGAGCACCAGGGCGGTGGGCGGACGGTGAGGCCTAGGAAGGGGACGACGCGGAGCCGGGGAAGACGCGGCAGTGGATGCCCACGCATAGAGGAGTATGAGGGTTCACTCGTTCGGCTGCGGTGTGAGGCTGCCTTCTCCGCAGAATAACAGGGGGTGTGGGTGCGTAGAGGGATGGCCTGGCCAGCGATGAGAGTAGTAGGGGCGGTGAGGCCTCCGCGGCATCACAGCCGGCCACGGGCGACAGGAGCAGGCGGCACGACCGGCGCTGCTTTGGGCGGCTAGAGCAAGAAGACCAGAGGTTGAAGAGGCACTACGGCCGTTGGATGGACATCGTACGCTCACTGGAGCTAGAACCGTTCATATATTGACTAAAGTTGACAAAGGCATCCGTCCCAGTCAACTTAGTAGCCCCACAAGTCAGCCTCCCACCAAGGTGGGTCCCAGCTAGCAGGGGGTATTCATTTTTTTGTGCGTAATAAGGAGGCACTTCCGGTGGGTCCGAGCTAATAGCGGGGGGAACGTTTTTTTCGCGAAATACGGTGGCCCGTCCTGTGGGTCCCAGCAGTCAGGCGCAAACATTTTTTTCGTGAAATACTGGTGGCCCATCCGGTGGGTCCCTGCTGTCAGGTGGAGGAATAATTATTTTCCGCGTGACAAGGAGGCACTTCCTTGCGGCTGCCGTGGACCCAGGTGTCAGCCTCTCCACGTACAGTACTCTTTCGATGGAAGTCGGTCGTTGACCACATTGACCACACCGCGCCGAGAGCACCATGGTAGTGGACGACGGCGAGGCCTAGGAAGGGGACAACGCAGAGCCGGGGAAGACGCGGCAGTGGAAGCCCGCGCAGAGAGGAGTACGAGGGTTCACCGGTTCGGCTGTGGTGTGAGGCTGCCGTCGCCGCAGAAATAACGGGGTGTGGGTGAGTAGAGGATGCACGCCAGCGGTGGGAGTAGTAGGGGCGAGGCTGAGGCTGGCAGCAAAGACCCGGCCACGGAGGCGGGGAGCGGCGGTCCCGTCGGCGCTGCTTTGGCGGCCGGAGCAAGAAGATCGAGATTGAAGAAACACGACGGCCGTTGGATTGACATCCAACGGTTACGTCTGCTAGAATCGTTTGTTGATGTATATAATAACTAAAAAAATCTTGCATACGCGTCATCAGGGTAGAAAAATAAGTAGGCCTGGATTGTGTATTCTTCAGAAAAAATAAACTGGGCTCATTTTCACAATGAAAAAATAGCTGGGCTGGTCACATGGTGAACATAAAATATAAGCCTGGGCTAGACGGGCCTGACCCGAGTTCAAACCCTGCTCCGTCTCAACAATACCAAACAAAAAAATACTCCTCGAGTAGCTACGCCCCAGGTGTCAGCCGATCTTGTGATGTTCTCTTGTCTATTGACTATATACGCTCACAATGTCGTGTATGTCAGGAAAACACTAGGAGGAAGCATTTTATTTTCCATACGCTGACGTGGTGGGCCCCTACTGTCATCCTCTCCACGTACTTATGCCGATTCCTATTGTTTGTTGACCATGTTGACAACGCGAGAGGGCGGCGCTACGGCGAGCGCACCAAAGCGCGCGGAGGACGTCGGCGTTAACGATTTAGGAGACGGTGGGGCGGCGATCCGTCTTGTTGGCGCAGCCGATCGTGGGGCGGCCCCACCAGCGCTGGTTTGGTTTTGGCGGCGGAGGAAGACATGGTGAAGAAACACGACAGTGTCGTAAAAGCAGTAGGAGTACTTAACAACCTTAATCAAACCAGCGAGGGCACTTAACAACCAAAGCTGAAAGTAGTATGAGTACTTATACAAGTTCAAGCTGTACAAAGCACGCCTCGGCAGTGCTACTTTGCCTCTGATTAACCAAGGGTGAGGCCGCCAAGCCCGAGACAAGACCAGGCGCCACTCCGCGCATCCACAACCTTACAAAGCGGCTTTATCTCGCAACATGGTCAATAAATAGGATATTCGCTTTAGAGCCATGGAAAAGCATGAACATAATCTTCTGTCCTCTTCTCCAAGATGGATGGGCCTTCATTATTTGAGACCACCAATGAATAAGTATCTTTTCACCTCCAAGGGGAATTGAGTAGGTCGACATAAACATCATGTTGTGACCAAGCGCAAGTCTGACCCGACCATGGTTAGGCATCTGTATAGGAACAATAGAACTCGGCAGTTCCTGTTTCAAGAAGATCACAGTTGTAAAACTGTGTATAGGCAATAGTTTATGAACAACATATATAATAGAAAACAGCTCATACCATAAGTTTCTCGACACAGTTGGACCTGTTCAACGAGTGCAGCAGTGGCACACATATCCCACGTGGCCTTCCACCATTTAAATGCCCCACAAGGACCTCAAGACGATCAATAAAGTGTAGGAACTTGTGGATGTCGATCGATCAACTTGATGCCATTAGTAATAGCGAGTTATTACGAGTTACAAGCGAGCAGACATGCTTAACTCCAAAAAAACCTACGTGCCACCAATTATAAGAAAATATTAGTTAGAAGTAGCATCTTCGTGAGAGATTCGTTGCTACTTCTAAAGTTAAATTGTGATTAGTTAGACAGAATAGGTGGATTAAGAAGTAATCGAGGCAACAAGCAAGAACCATATAGAAAACTAACATGGATGAACAATTGGAACGACGTCGGGGTGGAAGATCATAGTGAAGATGAGACCTGGTTCTGCTATTTCCATCAACATTAAATGCGCCAACTTTCGATCTGTAACACTTGAGAAAGTTTATCCAAGTTGACCATAAAAAAGCAGCGATCTTCTTGGTTCATGAACCCAACTCGAAACTTATATCCATGGCTTGTCTTCACTGTGACCATTAAACTAGTGTATTCAGTTATGGCAAGGCCAAGCATCTTGAGTACATGTGTTACAGCGAGCAAATAATACCTGCAGGAAAAATAATATGAGAACACAGCATGTTCAAAAAAAACCCACCCTCCCGGATAGAAAAGAGGATTCTAGGAACATACTATGCGCGTTTCAAAATGTTGTGTTAGGATGATAAGGAACAAGTGTGGCGTCTCGCCGAGGGCGCAGAAACCTGTAGGGTACTCGCACTTTGGGCAATCGCAAATTTAACACACTAGATTGATGGGAAAAAAATGCATCAACATGACGGCTGCCATCCTAGGATTACCTGCGACCAAGGGACTTGGATTTATCGGGGATGGATGAAGAATTCGTACATGGTTCTCCATGAGAAAACCCTATGCAATCGCCGAGAGGGGGTTTTCTCTGAACAAGCAGACGAGGGAGAAGGGGATTCAGGCCCAATGAAATATTGCCGCTTCGTCAAGTCCAGCTTCTTCGCTTAAAATTTGGAAAGGGGGGGTTGTGATTTGACGGCTCATTGGGCATTACTGCGGTGCTTCTGACGGGGTGTGTCTACCGTGAAGTTGTGCACTCTAATTTGTGCATATGGCACGTGGACCCCGTTGCCGGTTGCCCCACATATTAGCGAAAGGAAGTAGAAAGACAGGAGTAACTAGTTACACATAAATATATTTTTTGACAAAGAGATACTCCCTCTGTAAAGAAATATACAAATCTTTTATATCACAGGCTCACCTTGCCGAGAAATATACTCCCTCTGCAATGCACGTGCATTATGGGGGTTCAGCTTTTTTTATGGGGGTTCAGCTGAGAATACAATACTCAGATAGGCTCACGGTTCTGGACTTTGGGCATGAGCCGACCTGCATGTTTGGGGGCCCATGTGTTCTACCTCGGCGCTTTTCATATTGCAAGCGATCGATGCGGTGCTGGTTTTAGATCTTTGTCGCAAGGCGAATACACAAAATTGAATAAAGCACGATAGCTGTTGGAATGAAATCGAACGACAGTTCCTAACCAGCAATCAGAGTTGCAATTCTATCAACGATATACCATGTGATAAATAATATTGTCGTACTACTTATACACACAGGACACTTGTTTCACCATGCCAGATTATTACATCAAAATCTCTCGGAGGATAGATCAGTTCGGCAGTTGCGTGCTGCTACTGAAGAATTTCAAAGTTGATTTGGACCAGCTCTCCTTGCCGAGAAAGTTTGATTTTGACATCATCCCCTACCGCAAGGTATGATTTAGATTTGAACCTTGACCATCCTTTAGAATCAATCATCATGCGACCATCCTTTGTATTTACGTTATATTGAGCAGGTTCATTCACACCAAGGCTGCGCATGGTAAGATAAACCTGGCATGATGCGCCGGATTGTTGAACGACTCCCTCGTTGCTCTAGGAATTCTCTGTTTGCAAACAAGAAGACATACCCAAACAGTTAGATCAACACAGTGAATCATGTGAAACAACATGGAAAGAAAAAAGAACGAAGCACTTGGGCAGCCAATGCTTACCAAGAAGGTGGACATGTCGGTTTTTGTAAGGACTTTGGTATATGAAGTGCGAACTACAGCCCAGTCTGTTGCCGGTGCAACTGCACGGGCCGGAGCAGATGCAAGTGCAAGTGTTGGTGCAGGTGCGAAGCCGCCCTTCTGCGGAGATGGTGCTCCTTATAGAGCTGGTGCGGTGTCGGAGCAGGTGCGGTGTCGATGCCGATCCTCCGGTAGATCGGTGATCTCTTGTGCGGTCGGTGCCCAATCCTCACCGATCGGTGAGCTGCTGCCGCTGTCAGTGGTAGAGCAACTGCCGGTGATCAATCTGTGCGAGACAGCAGCGATCATGTCTGGTCTGCTATGATCAGCTTTCTAACTTGACTAGGATCCGTGACGATGATCCAGTTTTTTTCTTCATTTCTTTTAAACGTGAGAAGGACTAATTGTGGCGTTTTTGTTAAACCAAACTGCTGTTCATCATAGGGATTCAGCTTGTACTCAGACAACAGACTGATCCAATTTTTACAGTAATATAAGTGATGGACAATGACTTACGTTCTTGACATGACATAAGTGAAACCTGCAAAATAGCCATCGTGAGAGCAAACCAAGCGTTTTATTCTGTGATGAATGTCACATGGCAAAACCTGCATCGTAAAATTGCAGGAAAAGAAAGAAAACATGACATTAAATCAATAAGATTTAGACAGTAAATCAATAAGATTTACTTGATGTGACACGAGCGAATCCTTACCAGGAAATCACTATGTTGAAATACTAAGCAGAAGATTGATCGTCCAACTACGCGTGGCATGCAGGGCCCGCCTACTCCCTAAGCAGGACAGTCCAAAGGTCGTGACAAATCGTATGGACCGAACATCCATGGGACTGGAAATCCTGGTGGGTGCGATAAACCCTGCAATGCATACAGATATTGGAGTGTAACCATGATAAACCGTCCTCACAAAAAATATGATCTGGATACTTCAAAATATACAGACTGAATTGAGTGGACAGACATTAACATAGACCGTTCTCAGGACTGACCACACACCAAAAGCAGCAGTACTAATAAACAATACAGGGTTCACAAACACAAATCAAGTACTGAACAATAGTACATACTACAGACAAGCAAAGTTGCACTAACTAAACTCTGCAGACTATTTCTTGCCACTGACCTACGGGATGAAACCCGCATAACTGACTAGGCCATGGACTTCGTGTGAGATGTCTACATGCACCATCACCATCTTGTCAACCTTGGAGAACCTAACAGAGTGGTCTATCCACTCATAAACATGATGATGAAGACAGGCCGCATCAGATTTGTTGGGAATCTTTACAAGAACCACACCCTTCGTAATCGAAGGCACAACCAGGAAATTATTGTGGTCAAGTACAGCCTCGAGAACACGCCTGACAACAATGCTACAGGAAAACACTAGTTCAGGACACGTGGCGACAAGGACACATCGGTTGGATAGTTCAGCGAAGAGAACTCATCATCAGGTCTTCCAGTTCACACGGCATGACTTTGAGAACTTCATCTCCACCGCGGACCTGGTTCTAATTCAAGCGAAACCATATTTTATTACTACCTCCGTTCAGAAATATAAGATGATTTTCGATATTATACTCCATATGTGACTACATATCATACGAAATGAGTGAACAAAGACACTAGAACATGTCTTCAAAGGCATGAGAGCGGAGGGATTACATGCAATATCCATAACACAAGTTACTGAGGCAAATATACCCTCTTAAAAGGTAGCACTGATGTTCATATAATACTCCCTCTTTCCCAAAATTCTTGTCTTAGATTTGTCTAGATACGGATGTATCAAGTCACATTTTAGTATTAGATACATCCGGATCTAGACAAATCTAAGACAAGAAATTTGGGACAGAGGAAGTAGTTAATAATCTATAAGAAATCAGTGTCAACCTCTCGCATGTTTTGGTCAAAGAGGAATTTAGAACCGTCATTTGGCACACTAAAATCACATGCAAGATCACCCGAAAGTTGTACTACCGGTACTATTACTGCGTGTTAGATGGAAAAACACGATCAAGATCGAGAAAAGATCGTCAACAAGAGACATTACCTGGACTTGCTTAATGAGGGATCCCGAAGAGGGGGCTTGGATAGGGCGATGGCTTTGAGCTTGTCTGCCGTAGTCTCGGCGGGGTGCTTAGCTTCTTCGTACCATGAGCCTCGACGGTTTTGGCGAGCCATAGACATCCGTCGGCGGTGCTCGGCGTCCATCAAGAGGAAGCTGAGAGAGAAGAGTGAAAGGAGGAACAAGATGAGGGAGAAGCGAAGCGAGTGGGGGTTTTCTTCAAGAGAGGAAGCTGAGAGAGAAGTGAAATGATGGTTGCTTCGTCCGTCCAACTTACTCTTTGGAAAGGAAGGGGTTTTGTGATTTGGCGGCTCATTGGGCATTCTCTTGGCGGTTCGATCGGGGTAGTCTACCATCACTCTACTACGGAGTAATTTAGTGCATGGCTGGTGGACCCAGTCTTGGCTGTCCCTACGTCGGCAAAAGTGAGTAATTTAGTGCATGGTGGAGGAGGATCCGCGGTAGAGTGTGTCCACTGTTTTTCATTCGAAGAAAAAATGATTACAGCAAGCGTTTCCACTCTTATGACGGAGGAGTGCGAAACACGGCAGCCACTTGAACATACGGTGCTCCTACTACTAGGCATGTGCGATGGTTCATCGTCGATTACTACACAATCTTGTTGCTAGTGTAGTAAGATATGACGATAACAAATGATGTTGTGCGCATGTCAACTACTCCTATATGTAACATAGTACCGCTTTTTATTTGTCCGGTCGAGAATGAGCAGTGAGATCAATGTTAACAGAACTAGGTCCATAGCGCCGGAGAATGCGGTGCTCTGATACTCCATGAAACATGAACCATATGAAGCACGAATAGTGTTAGGCAGGGTGTATGAAGGGTGCAAGGGATGGGAGAAAAAGTTCCCTTCTTGACCCACTTTTGGGTGTTTGGCAGAGTCCATGAAGGGTGCAGGAGTCCACACTAGTAGGTTGACAAAAATACACGAATAGGAAACAACTATATTGATATGAGAATGCAACCAAACACACCCACACGCTTTGTGCTACAGTGACTGATCTGCACCATTTGAGTTTGATCCAACGGTCATGTTGTGCCGAGACATGGACATGCCCATGCAGAGGGCGCCTAAACACCACCGAAGTCCCTCTGCTTCTCAAGGCGCATGACGTTGGTGATGCAGGGTGCAACCGCCCGCAGAGCCCGCTCCCGGTCGACGGGAGCCAGCTCGTCAAAGATGGTGTCCAATGGCACGAATGGATTTCGGTGACGGAGCCCTGAAAGGATTCGCCTGGCAACGGTGACGGCAGCCCGCAACCCCTCCTTGTCCAGCTCAGCCCCCACCATCGCGCGGAGACGGCTCAGCTCCTAGGAGATATAGGTGAAGAAGGAGACCAGGTCAGCAAGCCACAACTCGTTGAAGTCGACCGGGTGGTCGAACGGGTTTAGCCCGACGGCCGACATCGTCGCGCTGGCACGACGGTAGGCATCGCGCAGCCGCAACACGTGTGTGGCAACTTGGTTCACCAAGTGGCTGAGGCGATCCTGGACCTCGTCACGATCGGCCCGCTCGCGCTCCAGCTGGCTCCCCTGACGGCCTATCGTATCTCCGCTTTACGCAAGAACGCCGCCCGATGCCTCGAGCATCTTTGTGGTGGGCCTTTGCCTCTTTGAAGCTCCATGAACTCCCGCACATAACGGAGGAGCATGGCACTCCTCTCCTCCTTCAGCTCACGGAGCTCCACGTCCTTGGCCCTGAGCTCCGAATCCTTGGCATGGAGCTCCTGTGTCAGGCGCCTCACCTCGGACTCCGTGATCTGCTGCGCCGGCATGGCACCATGTAGAAGCAATGGGGAGAGGAAGCAAAGGGGGCGAAACAGCTGAAAGGTAATGCAATCTACGGGAAGGCGGAGGGAGCGGGGAATCTTTTGGTTTCACCACGGTAAAACACCAGTCGGCGACTTCTCACATCGAGGGAAGCGATGGGTTTTACTGGCGAGTCATCGTGACTAATTGCTACCGCGCCTGCTCCCGTCAATCAAAAAAATTAAAATCATGCCGCGCCTGCCCCCGTCAATCAAAAAATTAAAAATCCTTCCGCACCCAAACACCAGAGCAACGCTGTGATGGATATTTAAATTTACATGTCGGCAAGTAGATAAAAAAGGGGCGAAAAAACAAATGTGGCGGCGGCCTAGCTAATCGGTCGAACTAGCCCAACTAGCTAGCCACCGTGCTTCACTAATGTACTCGGCGGGAAAGGTGGTCTTCGTGATTTGACGACTCATTTACTTGCTTGGCGCTATGGTGAGGAGGACCCGAGAAAAGCGCGGTAGGGCGTCCACGTCGAGGAAGAATATATGTGCACCACCGAGAGGACCCCAGCAGCGGTAGGGTGTGCCACGTCTCGGCACGGAGGAAAAATGTGCATGTAAAAATATAATGTATCAGACGTAGTACCTATGGTTCGACCTCGGGACCCAGCCAGTCGGTCGAAAACACCCCACTAGCCACACAGCTTCATCATGCAAACTTGGCACGGAGGATAGATGTGGTTAGCTCCGTCTCGACCAGCTACAACGTCTCTTGTTCTAGGCG